>CM038670.1:38764075-39383673 GCA_021605145.1 Aegilops bicornis
TTACCGGCAAGTCTCTTAACTCGTTCAGTAATGCAAGATCTTGTGACTAACTCATTAGGCACATTGCTTGCAAGCTCTTTACGATGTTGTATTACCGAGAGGGCCCAGAGATATCTCTCCGTCACACGAAGTGACAAATCCTAGTCTCAATTCGTGCCAACCCAACAAACACCTTCGGTGATACCTGTAGAGCACATTTATGATCACCCAGTTAAAAAGTGACATTTGGATACACACTAAGTATTCCTTTGGTGTCAGGGAGTTGCACGATCTCATGGTCTTAGGAATAGATACTTGACATGAAGAAAGTATAACAATAAACTGATACGATCAACTGCTAAGCTTATGGTTGGGTCTTGTCCATCACATCATTCTCCTAATGATGTGATCCCGTTATCAAATGACAACTCATATCTATGGTTAGGAAACCTTAACCATCTTTGATCAACGAGCTAGTCTAGTAGAGGCTCACTAGGGACATAGTATTTGTTTATGTATTCACAGATGTATTTAAGTTTCCGGTCAATACAATTCTAGCATGAATAACAAACCTTTATCATGAATAAGGCAATATGATAATAACCAATTTATTATTGCGTCTAGGGCATATTTCCAACAGTCTCCCACTTGCACTAGAGTCAATAGTCTAGTTTACATAGTTATGAATCTAACACCCATGGAGTCTTGGTGTTGATCATGTTTTGCCCGTGGAAGAGGTTTAGTCAACGGGTCTTCCACTGATACGTCTCCAACGTATATATAATTTTTGATTGTTCCATGCTATTATATTATCCATCTTGGATGTTTTATATGCATTATTATGCTATTTTATATCATTTTTTGGGACTAACCTATTAACCTAGTGCCTAGTGCCAGTTGCTGTTTTTTCCTTGTTTTTCTTGTTACAGAAAATCAATACCAAATGGAGTCCAAACGTAATAAAGCATTATGATGATTTTTCTTGGATCAGAAGACACCCACGAAGCTTCGGGAGGAGGCCAGAAGAGCCACAAGGAGGCCACAAGCCTGGAGGCTACACCCTGGGGGGCGCGTCTCCAGGGCTTGTGGGCCCCTAGGGGCTCCTCTAACCATAATCCTGGCTCCATAAATACCCAAATGTTACCTCTACACCAGAGGGCACGCAAAAAATACTTTTCCGCAGCCGTAAGCTTCTGTTCTCGTAAGATCCCATCTTGGGGCCTTTTCAGTACTCTGCCGGAGAGGGATTCGATCATGGAGGGCTTCTACATCAATCTTGCCGCCCCTCTGATGATGTGTGAGTAGTTTACCACAGACCTACGGGTCCATAGCTAGTAGCTAGATGGCTTCTTCTCTCTCTTTGATCTTCAATACAATGTTCTCCTCGATGTTCTTGGATTTCTGTCCGATGTAATCTTCTTTTGCGGTGTGTTTGTTGAGATCCGATGTATTGTGGATTTATGATTAGATTATCCATGAATATTATTTGAGTCTTTTATTAACTCTTTTATGCATGATTAAGATAGCTCTATATTTCTCTCTGTTCTATTGATTTGTTTTCGCCAACTAGATTGATCTATCTTGCAATGGGAGAGGTACTTTGTGATGGGTTCAATCTTGCGGTGTCCTCACCCAGTGACAGTAGGGGTAGCGATGCACGTATTTGTATTGTTGCCATTAGGGATGAAAAGATGGGGTTTATATCATATTGCTTTAATTTATCCCTCCACATCATGTCATCTTTCTTAAGGTGTTACTCCGTTCTTGTCAACTTAATACACTAGATGCATGCTGGATAGTGGATGATGTGTGGAGTAATAGTAGTAGATGCATAATCGTTTCGATCTACTTGTCACGGACATGATGCCTATATTCATGATCATTGCCTTGGATATCATCATAACTTTGCACTTTTCTATCAATTGCTCAACAGTAATTTTTCACCCACCGTATGCGTTCTTTCAAGAGAGAAGCCTCTAGTGAAAACTATGGGCCCCGGGTCTATTTCTCATCATATATTTTCAGATCTATAAAACCAAAAATACAGAAATACCTTGTTGCATTTATTTATATTAACTTTATTTTGCACTTTTACTTATCTTTTATACCTATCTCTATCAGATCTCACTTTTGCTAGTGACCGTGAAGGGATTGACAACCCCTTTTTCGCGTTGTGTGCAAGTGTTTGTTAGTTTGTGCAGGTGCAACTATTGGAGACTTGGGTGTCCTCCTACTGGATTGATACCTTGGTTCTTAACTGAGGGAAATACTTATCTCTACTTTGCTGCATCATCCTTTCCTCTTCAAGGGAAAAAACAGCGCAAGCTCAAGAAGTAGCAGGAAGAATTTCTGGGACCGTTGTCAGGGAGGTTCTACATCAAGCCTACCAAGTACCTATTATAAACTCTCATCTCCTGCACTTACATTATTTTCCATTTGCCTCTAATTTTCATCTCCCCCACTTCTAAAACGTTTTCCAAATAATACAAAAATATTTGCCTTTTTATTTGTCATATTTTCGTTTGCCTTTATGTCTTACTTGGTTTGTTTGTTTGTTCGCTTGGTATAATTGTGTGTTTATTGAAAATCAGAAACAAAAACTTATGGATCCTTATTCACTTGCTAATCTTTTTAAAAGACCCAACTATGATGAACCAATTGCTAGTGATTTGAGTGCACTACATTATCTTTATGAAGTTTTGCTCGAAATTCGTGAATCTAAAAATTGTGATGAAGTGCTAAAAGAGGAAATTTATAAAGTGGTTCACGATAGCTCCTTGAATGAAAAGCATGATTGTGCTATTATAAATTTTGTTAATGTCAATTGTGCTAATAATATGCAAAACCCCAAGCTTGGGGATGCTAATTTTGATATGTTCATTATTTATTACAATGATCATGATTGGGGTGATCCTTGTTATGACCTTGAAATTTTATTTAAGCCTCATGGTGAATATGTTTTCGATAATATTGAAAGTGAGTTTGAAAGAGTGTCAACTCTAGGTAATAATGATCCCACTACTTTGAAGAATGATCAATCTTATGAAATTTTTGATAAAAGTGGGCTTGAAGAGGTCATGACTTTATTTGATGATAATCCCACTATTTTGGAAGAGTGTCAACTTTGCATGCATGTGGATCATGTACAGAATATGTTATGTGATATCTATATTGTTGAGTTTGAATATGATCCCACATGTAATTATTATGAGAGAGGGAAATATGGTTGTAGAAATTTTCATGTTACTAAATTACCTCCCGTTATTGTGAGATTGTCAATGTTTTATTCTCCTCCCTTGCATATGCTAGTTTTTGCTTGCCTTGATAATTTGTTTGCTTATAAAATGCATATGCATAGGAAGCATGTTAGACTTAAATTAGTTTGTCACGTGTTTTATAACACTCTTTTTGCGTTTCAATTATTATCTTTAATGTGAGCATCATCGAAATCTCAATGCTTAGCTAAAAGGCTTTAAGAAAAGCGCTTGTTGGGAGACATCCTAATATTTTTCCTTTCTTTTTTTATGAGTATACACAATATTACTTCTGTAGTAATTGTGTTTAAGTATTGTAATTAGTGTTTGAGCCAAGTAGAGCCTTTAGGATGGTCTATGGTGATAGTTGATTTTATTTTGCTGAAAAACAGAAACTTTTGCGCTCAGTGCTGGAATTTTGTAAATTCACAGAAGTGTGATTTTGATCTGAATTTTTTACACAAGATTTATATACATATTTACTAGGATGTCCTAATTTTTCAGAACTTTAAGAGTTACATAAGTATACGGAATTTTCAGATTGCTATAGACTGTTCTATTTTTGACAGATTCTGTTTTCTATGTGTTGTTTGCTTATTTTGATGAATCTATGGGTAGTATCGGGGGGGTATGAACCATGGAGAAGTTGGAATACAGTATATACAACACCATTTTAAATTTAGAATGAGTTCACAACAGTACCAAAAGTGGTGATCTGCTTTATTATACTAACGGAGCTTACGAGTTTTTTGTTGAGTTTTGTGTTGTGAAGTTTCAAGTTTTGGGTAAAGTTTTGATGGACCAAGGAATAAGGAGTGGCAAGAGCTTAAGCTTGGGGATGCCCAAGGCACCCCAAGGTAATATTCAAGGACAACCAATCATCTAAGCTTGGGTATGCCCCGGACGGCATCCCCTCTTTCATCTTCAATCCATCGGTAAAATGGCTTGAGGCTATATTTTTATTCACCACATGATATGTATTTTGCTTGGAGCGTGTTGTATTATATGAGTCTTTGATTTTTAGTTTGTCACAATCATCCTTGCTGTACACACCTTTTTAGAGAGATACACATTAATCGTGAATTTATTAGAATACTCTATGTGCTTCACTTATATCTTTTGAGCTAGGAAGTTGCTCTAGTACTTCACTTATATATTTTTAGAGCACGGCAATGGTTTTATTTTGTAGAATTTGATGAAATCTCATGCTTCACTTATATTATTTTCAGAGTATAAAGATAGTATGTAAAGTTGCTTAGATTATGAATTTTGTTGGGGAACGTAGTAATTTCAAAAAAAATCCTACGCACACGCAAGATCATGGTGATGCATAGCAACGAGAGGGGAGAGTGTGTCCACGTACCCTCGTAGACCGAGAGCGGAAGCGTTAACACAACGTGGTTGATGTAGTCGTACGTCTTCACGATCCGACCGATCCAAGTACCGAACGCACGGCACCTCCGAGTTCAGCACACGTTCAGCTCGTTGACGTCCCACAAACTTCGATCCAGCAGAGCTTTGCGGGAGAGTTCCGTCAGCACGACGGCGTGATGACAGTGTTGCTGATGCTACCGACGCAGGGCTTCGCCTAAGCACTGCTACGATATTACCGAGGTGGAATATGGTGGAGGGGGCCACCGCACACGGCTGGGAGAGATCAACAGATCAACTTGTGTGTCTAGAGGTGCCCCCTGCCCCCGTATATAAAGTAGCAAGGGGGGAGAGGCGGCCGTCCAAGGAGGGCACGCCAAGGGGGGAGTCCTACTCCCACCGGGAGTAGGACTCCTCCTTTCCTAGTAGGAGTAGGAGAAGGGGGAAGGAGGATAGAGAGGGGAAGGAAAGGGGGCGCCGCCCCCCTCCTTGTCCAATTCGGACTAGAGGGGGAGGGGGCGCACGGCTTGCCATGGCCGCCCCTTCTATTCTCCACTAAGGCCCATTAGGCCCAATATACTCCCCGGGGGGGTTCCGGTAACCCCCCGGTACTCCGGTAAATATCCGAAACCTCCCAAAACACTTCCGGTGTCTGAACATAGTCGTCCAAGATATCGATATTTATGTCTCGACCATTTCGAGACACCTCGTCATGTCCGTGATCCTATCCGGGACTCCGAACTACCTTCGGTACATCAAAACACAAAAACTCATAATACTGATCGTCACCAAACTTTAAGCATGCGGACCCTACGGGTTCGAGAACTATGTAGACATGACCGAGACACGTCTCCGGTCAATAGCCAATAGAGGAACCTGGATGCTCATATCGGCTCCTACATATTCTACGAAGATCTTTATCGGTCAAACCGCATAACAACATACGTTGTTCCCTTTGTCATCGGTATGTTACTTTCCCGAGATTCGATCGTCGGTATATCAATACCTAGTTCAATCTCGTTACCAACAAGTCTCTTTACTCATTCCGTAATACATCATCCCGCAACTAACTTATTAGTTACAATGCTTGCAAGGCTTATAGTGATGTGCATTACCGAGAGGGCCTAGAGATACCTCTCCAACAATCGGAGTGACAAATCCTAATCTCGAAATACGCCAACTCAACAAGTACCTTCAGAGACACCTGTAGAGCAACTTTATAATCACCCAATTACGTTGTGATGTTTGGTAGCACACAAAGTGTTCCTCCCGTAAACGGGAGTTGCATAATCTCATAGTCATAGGAACATGTATAAGTCATGAAGAAAGCAATAGCAACATACTAAACGATCGAGTCTTAAGCTAACAGAATGGGTCAAGTCAATCACATCATTCTCCTAATGATGTGATCCCGTTAATCAAATGACAACTCATGTCTATGGCTAGGAAACTCAACCATCTTTGATCAGCGAGCTAGTCAAGTAGAGGCATACTAGTGACACTATGTTTGTCTATGTATTCACACATGTATTATGTTTTCGGTTAATACAATTCTAGCATGAATAATAAACATTTATCATGATATGAGGAAATAAATAATAACTTTATTATTGCCTCTAGGGCATATTTTCTTCAAATTTTGTCCTAATATGATGGGTATCCAAGAGGGATATAATAAAAACTTTCATGAAGATCATTGAATATATGAGAAGTTTGATTCCTTGCATCTGTTTTGAGATATAAAGATGGTGATATTAGAGTCATGCTAGTGAGTAATTCTGGATTATTAAGAATATTTGTGTTAAGTTTTGTGATTCCTGAAGCATGCACGTATGGTCTACCGTTATGTGATGAAGTTAGAGCATGATTTATTTTTTATTGTCTTCCTTATGAGTGTCAGTCGGGGACGAGCGATAGTCTTTTCCTACCAATCTATCCCCCTAGGAGCATGCGCATTAGTACTTTGCTTCGATGGCTAATAAACTTTTGCAATAAGTATGTGAGTTCTTTATGACTAATGTTGAGTCCATGGATTATACGAACTCTCACCCTTCCACCATTGCTAGCCTCTCTAGTACCGCGCAATTTTCGCCGGTGCATTAAACCCACCATATACCTTCCTCAAAACAGGCACCATACCTACCTATTATGGCATTTCCATGGCCATTCTGAGATATATTGCCAAGCAACTTCCACCGTTCCTTTTTATTATGACACACGTTCAGTTCGATGACGTTCCCCGGACTCTGATCCAGCAAAGTGTCGGGGAAGAGTTCCGTCAAGACGACGGCGTGGTGACAGTGATGATGTTCTACCGACACAGGGCTTCGCCTAAGCACTGCTTCGATATGACCGAGGTGGACTATGGTGGAAGGGGCACACCGCTGCAGCTAAGGAACGATCACGAAGATCAACTTGTGTGTCATGGGGTGCCCCCTTGCCCCCGTATATAAAGGAGGGAGGGGGGAGGTGCGGCCGGCCCCTAGGGGTGTGCCTGGAGGAGTCCTACTCCCACCGGTTGTAGGACTCCCCCCTCTTGCCTTGTTGGAGAAGGAAAGGGGAAGGGGAAAGAGGAAAGGGGGGCACCGCCCCCCCTCTTGTCCTATTGGGACTAGGGGAGGCGCGCCTGCCTGGCCGGCTCTCCTCTTCTCCCTTAGGGCCCATGTAGGCCCATTAACCCCGGGGAGGTTGAGTAACCCCGGTACTCGGTAAAATCCCGATTTCACCGGAGCGATTCCGATATCCAAATATAGGCTTCCAATATATCAATCTTTATGTCTCGACCATTTCGAGACTCCTCGTCATGTACGTGATCACATCCGGGACTCCGAACAACCTTCGGTACATAAAAAACTATAAACTCATAATATAACTGTCATTGTAACGTTAAGCGTGCGGACCCTACGGGTTCGAGAACTATGTAGACATGACCTAGAACTGTTTCCGGTCAATAACCAATAGCGGAACCTGGATGCTCATATTGGCTCCTACATATTCTACGAATATCTTTATCGGTCAAACCGCATAACAACATACGTTGTTCCCTTTGTCATCGGTATGTTACTTGCCCGAGATTCGATCGTCGGTATCTCAATACCTAGTTCAATATCGTTACCGGCAAGGCTCTTTACTCGTTACGTAATGCATCATTCCGTAACTAACTCATTAGTTACTTTGCTTGCAAGGCTTATAGTGATGTGCATTACCGAGAGGGCCCAGAGATACCTCTCCGACAATCGGAGTGACAAAACCTAATCTTGAAATATGCCAACTCAACATGTACCTTTGGAGACACCTGTAGAGCTCCTTTATAATCACCCAGTTACATTGTGACGTTTGGTAGCACACAAAGTGTTCCGCCGGTAAACGGTAGTTGCATAATCTCATAGTTATAGGAACTTATATAAGTCATGAAGAAAGCAATAGCAATATACTAAACGATCAAGTGCTAAGCTAACGGAATGGGTCAAGTCAATCACATCATTCTCCTAATGATGTGATCCCATTAATCAAATGACAACACATGTCTATTGTTAGGAAACATAACCATCTTTGATCAATGAGCTAGTCAAGTAGAGGCATACTAGTGACATTAAGTTTGTCTATGTATTCACACATGTATCATGTTTCCGGTTAATACAATTCTAGCATGAATAATAAACATTTATCATGATATGAGCAAATAAATAATAACTTTATTATTGCCTCTAGGGCATATTTTCTTTAGTCTCCCACTTGCACTAGAGTCAATAATCTAGATTACACAGTAATGATTCTAACACCCATGGAGTCTTGGTGCTGATCATGTTTTGCTCGTGGAAGAGGCTTAGTCAACGGGTCTGCAACATTCAGATCCGTATGTATCTTGCAAATCTCTATGTCTCCCACCGGACTTGGTCCGGATGGAATTGAAGCGTCTCTTGATGTGCTTGGTCCTCTTGTGAAATCTGGATTCCTTTGCCAAGGCAATTGCACGATATTGTCACGGAAGATCTTCATTGGTCCCGATGCACTAGGTATGACACCTAGATCGGAAATGAACTCTTTCATCCAGACTCCTTCATTTGCTGCTTCCGAAGCAGCTATGTACTCCGCTTCGCATGTAGATCCCCCACGACGCTTTGTTTAGAACTGCACCAACTGACAGCTCCATCGTTCAATATAAACACGTATCCGGTTTGCGATTTAGAATCGTCCGGATCAGTGTCAAAGCTTGCATCGACGTAACCATTTACGACTAGCTCTTTGTCACCTCCATAAATGAGAAACATATCCTTAGTCCTTTTCAGGTATTTCAGGATATTCTTGACCGCTGTTCGGTGATCCACTCCTGGATTACTTTGGTACCTACACCAAGCTTCTTGCTAAGCACACGTCGGTCTGGTACACAGCATTGCATACATGATAGAGCCTATGGCTGAAGCATAGGGAACATCTTTCATTTTCTCTCTATCTTCTGCTGTGGTCGGGCATTGAGTCTGACTCAACTTCACACCTTGTAACACGGGCAAAAACCCTTTCTTTGCCTGATCCATTTTGAACTTTTTCAAAACTTTATCAAGGTATGTGCTTTGTGAAAGTCCAATTAAGCGTCTTGATCTATCTCTATAGATCTTGATGCCCAATATGTAAGCAGCTTCACCGAGGTCTTTCATTGAAAAACTTTTATTCAAGTATCCCTTTATGCCATCCAGAAATTCTATATCATTTCCAATTAACAATATGTCATCTACATATAATATCAGAAATACTACAAAGCTCCCACTCACTTTCTTGTAAATACAGGCTTCTCCAAAAGTCTGTATAAAACCATATGCTTTGATCACACTATCAAAGCGTTTATTCCAACTCCGACAGGCTTGCACCAGTCCATAAATGGATCGCTGGAGCTTGCAACTTTGTTAGCACCTTTTGGATCGACGAAACCTTCCGGTTGCATCATATACAACTCTTCTTCCAAAAATGCATTCAGGAATGCAGTTTTGACATCCATTTGCCAAATTTCATAACCATAAAATGCGGTAATTGCTAACATGATTCGGACAGACTTAAGCATCGCTATGGGTGAGAAAATCTCATCATAGTCAACCCCTTGAACTTGTCGAAAACCTTTCGCAACAAGTCGAGCTTTGTAGACAGTTATATTACGATCAGCGTCAGTCTTCTTCTTGAAGATCCATTTATTTTCTATGGCTTGCCGATCATTGGGCAAGTCAACCAAAGTCCATACTTTGTTCTCATACATGGATCCCATCTCAGATTTCATGGCCTCAAGCCATTTTGCGAATCTGGGCTCATCATCGCTTCCTCATAGTTCGTAGGTTCTCCATGGTCAAGTAACATGACTTCGAATAGGATTACCGTACCACTGCAGTGCGGATCTTACTCTGGTAGCCCTCACGAGGTTCGGTAGTAACTTGATCTGAAGTTTCATGATCAATATCATTAGCTTCCTCACCGATTGGTGTTGTTGTCACAGAACCGGTTCTTGTGATGAACTACTTTCCAATAAGGGAGTAGGTACAACTACCTCATCAAGTTCTACTTTCCTCCCACTCACTTCTTTCGAGAGAAACTCCTTCTCTAGAAAGGATCCGAATTTAGCAAAAAAAATATTGCCCTCAGATCTGTGATAGAAGGTGTACCCAATAGTATCTTTTGGGTATCCTATGAAGACACACTTCTCTGATTTGGGTTCGAGCTTATCTGGTTGAAGTTTCTTCACATAAGCATCGCAGCCCCAAACTTTAAGAGACGGCAACTTTGATTTCTTGCCAAACCACAGTTCATAAGGCGTCGTCTCAACGGATTTTGATGGTTCCCTATTTAACGTGAATGCGGCCGTCTCTAAAGCATAACCCCAAAACGATAGCGGTAAATCAGTAAGAGACATCATAGATCGCACCATATCTAGTAAAGTACGACTACGACGTCCGGACACACCATTTCGTTGTGGTGTTCCGGGTGGCGTGAGTTGTGAAACTATTCAGCATTGCTTCAAATGTAAACCAAACTCGTAACTCAAATATTCTCCTCCACGATCAGATCGTAGAAATTTTATTTTCTTGTTACGATGATTTTCCACTTCACTCTGAAATTCTTTGAACTTTTCAAATGTTTGGACTTGTGTTTCATCAAGTACATATACCCATATCTGCTCAAATCATCTCGTGAAGGTGAGAAAATAACGATACCGCCATGAGCCTCAATATTCATTGGACCACATACATCGGTATGTATGATTTCCAACAAATCAGTTGCTCGCTCCATAGTTACGCGACGGCGTTTTAGTCATCTTGCCCATGAGGCACGGTTACAAGTACCAAGTGATTCATAATCAAGTGATTCGAAGTCCATCAGTATGGAGTTTCTTCATGCGTTTTACACCAATATGACCCAAACGGCAGTGCCACAAATAAGTTGCACTATCATTATCAACTCTGCATCTTTTGGCTTCAACATTATGAATATGTGTATCACTACTATCGAGATTCGAATAAAAATAGACCACTCTTCAAGGGTGCATGACCTTAAAAGATATTACTCATATAAATAGAACAACCATTATTCTCTGATAAATAACCGTCTCGCATCAAACAAGATCCAGATATAATGTTCATGCTTAACGCTGGCACAAAATAACAATTATTTAGGTCTAAAACTAATCCCGATGGTAGATGTAGAGGTAGCGTGCCGACCGCGATCACATCGACTTTGGAACCATTTCCCACGCGCATCGTCACCTCGTCCTTAGCCAATCTTCGCTAAGCCGTAGTCCCTCTTCGAGTTGCAAATATTAGCAATGTAACCAGTATCAAATACCGGTGCTCTGCGAGCATTAGTAAGGTACACATCAATAACATGTATATCACATATACCTTTGTTCACCTTGCCATCCTTCTTATCCGCCAAATACTTGGGGCAGTTCCGCTTCCAGTGTCCAGTTTGCTTGCAATAGAAGCACTCAGTTTCAGGTTTAGGTCCAGACTTGGGTTTCTTCTCCTGAGCAGCAACTTGCTTGCTGTTCTTCTTGAAGTTTCCCTTCTTCTTCCCTTTGCCCTTCTTCTTGAAACTGGTGGTCTTATTGACCATCAACACTTGATGCTCCTTCTTGATTTCTACCTCCGCAGCCTTTAGCATTGCGAAGAGCTCGGGAATAGTCTTGTCCATCCCTTGCATATTATAGTTCATCACGAATCTCTTGTAGCTTGGTGGCAGTGATTGAAGAATTCTGTCAATGACACTATCATGGGGACGATTAACTCCCGGTTGAATCAAGTGATTATTATACCCAGACATTTTGAGTATATGTTCACCTTGAGAACTATTCTCCTCCATCTTACAGCTATAGAACTTATTGGAGACTTCATATCTCTCAATCCGGGCATTTGCTTGAAATATTAACTTCAACTCCTGGAACATCTCATATGCTCCATGACGTTCAAAACATCGTTGAAGACCGGTTCTAAACCGTAAAGCATGGCACACTTGAACTATTGAGTAGTCATCGGCTTTGCTCGCCAGACGTTCTTAACGTCGTCGATTGCATCTGCAGCAACTGGCACCCAGCGGTGCTTCCAGGACGTAATTCTTACGTGCGACAATGAGGATAATTCTCAAGTTACGGACCCGATGCGTGTAGTTGCTACCATCATCTTTCAACTTAGCTTTCTCAAGGAACGCATTAAAATTCAACGGAACAACAAAGACGAGCCATCTATCTACAACAAACATAGACAAGCAAGATACTATCAGGTACTAAGTTCATGATAAATTTAAGTTCAATTAATCATATTACTTAAGAACTCCCACTTAGACAGACATCTCTCAAGTCATCTAAGTGATCACGTGATCCAAATCAACTAAACCATGTCCGATCATCACGTGAGATGGAGTAGTTTCAATGGTGAACATCACTATGTTGATCATATCTACTATATGATTCACGTTCGACCTTTCGGTCTCCGTGTTCCGAGGCCATATCTGTATATTCTAGGCTCGTCAAGTTTAACCTGAGTATTCCGCGTGTGCAACTGTTTTGCACCCGTTGTATTTGAATGTAGAGCCTATCACACCCGATCATCACGTGGTATCTCAGCACGAAGAACTTTTGCAATGGTGCATACTCAGGGAGAACACTTCTTGATAATTAGTGAGAGGTCGTCTTAAAATGCTACCGTCAATAAAAGCAAGATAAGATGTATAAAGGATAAACATCACATGCAATCAATATAAGTGATATGATATGGCCATCATCATCTTGTGCTTGTGATCTCCATCTCCGAAGCACCGTCGTGATCACCATCGTCACCGGTAGCGACACCTTGATCTCCATCATAGCATCGTTGTCGTCTCGCCAATCTTATGCTTCTCGACTATCGCTACCGCTTAGTGATAAAGTAAAGCATGCCGAAGCGATGGCATTGCATACAATAAAGAGACAACCATATGGCTCCTGCCAGTTGCCGATAACTCGGTTACAAAACATGATCATATCATACAATAAAATATAGCATCACGTCTTGACCATATCACATCACAACATGCCCTGCAAAAACAAGTTAGACATCCTCTACTTTGTTGTTGCAAGTTTTACGTGGCTGCTACGGGCTTAGCAAGAACCGTTCTTACCTACGCATCAAAACCACAACGATAGTTCATCAAGTTAGTGTTGTTTTAACCTTCGCAAGGACCGGGCGTAGCTACACTCTGTTCAACTAAAGTTGGAGAAACTGACACCCGCTAGCCACCTCTGTGCAAAGCACGTCGGGAGAACTGGTCTCGCGTAAGCGTACGCGTAATGTCGTCTGGGCCGCTTCATCCAACAATACCGGCGACCCAAATTATGACATGCTGGTAAGCAGTATGACTTGTATCGCCCACAATTCACTTGTCTTCTACTCGTGCATATAACATCTACGCATAAAACCAGGCTCGGATGCCACTGTTGGTGTAGCGACCCGACCTCAGACGGTCAAGCCTCTGTGTATCCGTGCCATCCCTGGATCAGTATGCTGGCACACACAGTACATCAATGTATATATCAAAGTGCAATCACATGTATAAATAACGTAAAACTGATATATATACCTCAATAGTCTCGTGAAACAAGTAATCGGGTGTGGAGTCCCATCAACGCCATCGGCAGGTTGAGTGTAGACCGTAACCCCTGCACCGTATTCTTACTCGTCGGAAGAAAGTATACGCAACATGATACGTTGCAGCCGTGTAGGTCAGTACATTGAATGTACCGGCAAGATCACAATAGGAGAAAAGCAGATAATAAACTATACTATATGCGGTATGGCTTTATGGCTCAGTATCTGAGTTTTGTTTGCGTAAAAGCTGGTTTTATTTTCCCTACATCAAAGGAATAAATGAAGTCTGTACTATGGAGTTTTTCTGTCATGACATGGTTCCGCCAACCGATGTCTCATAGCCCAAAATCATCATAAGTTGCCCACAATTAAGTTATCAGTCCGGTGTTGAGAGTTCCAAGATAGATCCAAGTCCAGATGCTCAAATTGTCCGTAACCGTGGACACGGCTAATCGATTAGGTTATAACCCTCTGCAGAGGTTTGTACACTTTACCCGCAAGATTCGATCCCTCTCTTTACGTTCTCGCACTTCAAAGTGTTTGAGAACAAGATGACCGAAACATGGTCTTCCAAAGAGTTCCTCTGACCACTGTCCGTACTCATCCCATCCTACCGTAGTTCTACATCTGCTAGTACCGTCCCAGCCAGAG
Organism: Aegilops bicornis; assembly: GCA_021605145.1. NCBI lineage: Eukaryota > Viridiplantae > Streptophyta > Magnoliopsida > Poales > Poaceae > Aegilops > Aegilops bicornis. The sequence continues at coordinate 38,778,429 of CM038670.1, forward strand.
TCACTACTAAGGTCAACCAAGCGAGCCCATAATGACTTGCGGTTGCGGGTAAGCTTCCGGGCATGAAGTATTCTTCCGTCTCTTTGAGTCTGGGTGAAGCTTTCCGCAAGATGTCATGGCGCTTCTCCATGCATCCCGCCAACCACTTTGGGTTCTCGGGGTGCCCGTCACAAATCCTTCACCCAAAGTGTGTATTGAATTATTGTCTCGAGTCTTGAAGTATTGAGGCCTTGAAGATGCTGTCCTTGCAGGTTCCATCATTGAGTTGTCGTCATTGACTTAGAGTCCTCATTCTTCACTCCACTCTCGAACACTCATAACAAACCCGTCTACTATAGCGTAGCATAAAAATAAAATATCGTCCGGGCTTGGTAATAGGGTGATGGGTTCCTACCTCATGCATACTACTCAACTACAAGGATTCAATAACACTCGAGGGGTGGTTGCAAAGATGCCACTAAATGCAATAAACATAGGTATGAAAGCATGGTCAAAGTGAACTTGCACAGTAAGTTGATGAAGATAACAACACTCTCGAATAATGACTTGGTAGAACTATTCGTCACTCCGGAAATTCTACCGAGACAAAAAAATATCACAATAAGCATATAGCATATGATCACTTAACACAATAGCATAGTAACATAACACACCAAAACAAACGAATCAAAACCCAAAGGAAAACTCGAAGAAATCCAACTCAAAGTTTTCCTACTTCAAGCAACAACTAAAACTAGTTTTATATAACAAAATTTTTCTTAACATAACCTAATCATGGATTTATGTTAACTTAACAGAAAAGAATGCATTAAGTAATTAGGAGCAAAAGAATCAATTTAAAATCTATTATGAAACTCCTATTAGGCCTAATTCAATTTCTATTAAGAAAAATAAAATAAAAGTTTTATTTATTATAAACAAAAGTTCATCCTATAAAGTGACAGAAACTATCCTAGAATAATCAATCACAAGTTAAAAATAAATTTATTTACTAATTAAAATAATAGGAAAACAGTAGCTAGTTAATTAATTAGGATTAACAAGATTCTGCTTAAAACTATTTTTTATTAATCCTAAAATACCCAAATTAATTCCTATGGTTAGGTAATGTCAAAACAAAGTTGGGATAAAAGAATCATATAAAAATAAATTTTCTAACTCAAGTTATAACAGATTTACTATTCTGACTAAAACTAAATTAAAGCAATTTTAATTAATTTTAACATAGCTAAATATATTTTCTACAGAAACTATAGAAAATTTGCAAACCAACAAAAAAAATCACCTAAAAATATTAAACAGAATAAAAGATATGAATTTTTCAAAACAGGAACTATTCTGTTAAAACAGAAAACGAATTTAAATAAAAAGGGCCTAATGGGCCTAAACTACGCACTGAGCGTAATATAAACTAAACAGGCTAGGGTTAAACGAGTCGGGCCGGCTAAAAAAAATAAAACCCTAACTTAAAAACTAACCGGACTAAACCGGTCGAACCGGGCGGTTTTTATTAAAAACGCGTACCCCTTCGGGGGTCTAATCTACACCGTAGATTGGGGATCGGACGGCGGGGGAGGTCTCCGGTGACTCACCGGCGCTCGACGGCGGCGGCGGCGGCGGTGGCGAGTGTGCCGACGGCTCCGGTCGTCGGGGAGGGCGGCGGAGTGGCAGGCGGGTGCAGACGAGCTCGGGAGGCGTCTGGTGGAGTCAGGCGAGCTCGGGAGGGTGTAGAGGCGGCGGCGCAAAATGGCGGGCGGCGGGAGGTTCGGGCTCCGGTGAGCTCGTGTGAGGGGAGAGGGGTTCAGCGAGCTAGGGGAATGGGGTGCGGGCGAGGGCTTAAATAGGCGGGGGCCTCGGCGGAGGAAGGGAGGCGATCAGGGGGGGGATCGGTATCCCGGATCTCGCGGGATCCGGCGATCGGCGGCGGCGCGGCGAAGACGTGGGCGAGGGGTTGAAGACGGGGGGTGGTCCACCTGTCGGTGAGAGAGAGAGGGGGGTGGGGCGAGCGGGCGACCGATTCGAAGGGGGTTCGGGTGCGGGGGAGGTGAGGCCGGCTTGCTGGGCTGGCCAGTTGGCGCTGGGCCGGCTCGGTGGGCCTGGCTGGTGGGGGGGCTTCGGCGCTGGCTGGCGCCTGGGGGGGTTTTCTTTTTTTAATTTTTTTTAATAAAACAAAAACAGATATAAGACATAATCTATAAATATTTTATATAGCACATATATATACCAAAATGATCAGAGAATATTCCTATCATTTGAACATTTTTCCAAGGGCAAAATCCAAACTTTATAAAAATCCATTTTTCAAATTCAAATAAAATTCAGATTTGAATCCAAAACTTTTGGCAATGTTTTCCTCTGATATTTTTGGAGTGTCATATTTACTCCTCTCATACTTTTGATCAAGTATTTATCAGGCATAGTTTTTGAAATGTTTCCCACTTGCCAAAGTTTGAATTCAAATTCAAAACTCAAATCCCTATTCATTTCAAAATGGAAGAAGTCATGTCATCTTCACTCTAGGGTTTGGTGTTGGAATGAACTTGAATTCATTGGGATCCAAAAGACAAAGGGGAAAGTTTTGGGAAAGTCATTTCATTTCCTCTCATTCAACTTTCAAAAGTTTCATATTCCACTCAATTTCACTCAATCAGTCAAACAATCAATCAGACAACAAGCATAGTTATTTATTTAATATAACATTCCAAAATTTAGAATTTTGGGATGTTACAAACCTACCACACTTAAAATGAATCTCGTCCTCGAGATTCGAAGAGGCTAGCAAGAACAGGTTAGGGGTTGGGGGTCTTCTAGTAAATATTTTGGTCAGAAGGTCAGGGGTGCTACCACACTTAAAACGAGATTACGGTTCCAATAAACTCAGACACTTCCTCTGGAATGCCGACAATGTATGTCTCTTCACATATCTTACAATAGTTCCTTCATTAACGCTCTTCTGCCAGAAGCATAGAGTTTTCCTCAAAATCTTGGGCCGGTTCGTCAAAGTTGAAGTTCGTCCGAGACTGGATCTTCTTAGCTGGTAGGTCTGTGTCCATTCTAGACAACTATCGAAACACTCATGGTGGTCTACCATTAATGATTTCTCCTGCAGAAAACGGGTGCAGGTTGAACTTCACCGTATAACCTACGATTGTAGCGGTTCCTGTAAAGGGTTTCCATCGTCCTACCATTCTATGGTTTTATGGCTTATCGCGTCGACACTCTTCAAAGGTTTTCGAGGCTCTCGATTTTCCATCAACATATGATAGTCCATGATAGAAGTCTTCGGTATGGGGCCAATCCATCCCGTGCATTTGAATCATTACCACATACGTAAATATCGAATCACGTATTCTAACACTTGGGCATACTCACAAGCATTGCAGAATTTCTGTTGTTCTCGAATTGGTTTCGAGTAAATCCATGGTTTCTGCAAGCCAAACAAAACATCTATCGTTACTTCACCACTCTCAGGTTTTTGCGTAACCTCCTACGAAACTTATGCTGATTGGATCACTGATTCTTCCAAATTTCTTCCTTCATCAAGGTTACATCTGTTCCTTTTCAAAATCCTGGGCCTGTGGGTTATGGTCCACTTCAACACTAGTGCAGCTTTAGCTCATCCTTGGAGTAACTCTCATGTTCCATATTAGACCTCCTTTAAATCCAGTAGTACTCTGTTTCTTCATACCATCATATCAAAAATAATACTTCAACTCATTTTTTCCAAACTCCAACCTCTGGGACACATTTCCATTTCCATTGGTCTAGTGTTCTTCATAGGGTACTTTCACCCTTAAAATGGAATTCACAAATCCATCCATAGACCATATTTCTCATATCCTCGAAAATGGTCAAAATCTTTGTTCACAGAGTAACAACTCATACAATTAAACATATGAAAACACGTCACCTTAACTTTATTGATTTCATGAATCCATTACAAACTCGAGCACCCATTACATAACTCAACTCATTGAACTCATGAAAATGAAATTGCTTTCTACTACTCTTGCTTCCAATATTAAAATTCCAACTACTCAACTCCAGCTTTCATCTTGTTGTGACATTTAGTAGCATAATGTCCTGCTTCCTTGCAGCGAAAACAAATGACTTCCGACATGTCTCGGGGCTTCTTTGTGATTATGTAGGCTCCTTGGATTATTGGCTTCTTTTACGGACATTTACTAGCGTAATGACCTAAATCCTTGCACCTGTAACAAGTGATATGACTCAGGTCCTTCTCTGCGCGAAAATTGTGTCGTTCTGGGGTTGCCTTCTTTTTCTCTTCCTGGATTTCTCTGTAATGATCAGAGCTTCTATTTCCCGAGGGTCAAACTTCACTTCTGCTGTCGGGAAATATCCTAGATACTCATTTCTTTCCTTGGTGCAATACTGCGAAAAATGTCCTTCTTCTCCACATGAATAGCAGGCATTGGAGTAAAATCTGTTGAGGCCTTCTCCATCAGGGTCTTCAACACATTCCTTCATCACAGGTTCTTTCATAACTTCTCGGAGGGCTTCTTTCATTCCTTCTTCCTGCTCCTGAATAGTTTGTTGCACCATGGGGTAAATGTGACCTTGAGTCGGGTAGTGGGTGGTTCCTTCACACAAGAAACAAGTCACACGACTAGTCGGGCATTCCTCACTGGGTGTTTCTCCTCACAATGAGGGCATACATCCTTGTGTTCCTCCTGGTGTGTCCTATTTCTCCATAAATCTTACAGGGCACAAGGTTTGTTTCTTGGTGTATCATTGTGCTTCCGGATAAGGCGTGATCTTGTCGAGTCTTCTTGAATTCTTCCCAAGTCTTTGCTCCATTCCATCCCTATATAGCTTGATGCATACGCCACCATGTTGCAGCACTTCCTTCAAAGTACTGAAGAGCGTAAGATACTTCATTCTTCCTTGAAACCAAATTGCTCCCGAAGTGATTCTCCATGTTCTGAATCCATAGCTCTGCCTCCGGCTGGGTTTTTGGTCCAGAGAATACTGGTCCAACTTCATTCATCATCTAATGGGTCCAAAAGTTTTGGGATGAGATATGAGAGAGGTGGGGAGGGATACACACAATACAAGCGATAGTTTTGAAGAAACAAGTTTTACTTTGTGGCTGTCGGAAAACATCAAACAAATGACAGCTCACAAATCGTCGCATCTAACGTGGGTGTATAACAGGGTTTGGTCTCTAAAGGTCAAATAATTCTTCAGGAACTTCAAATTCTTCAAGTCTTGAGTCTTCAATTGTTGCAGCGGCAATTCTTCCAACGCATGGTGAAATCCTCTTTACTCTGAAATGGCCATCAGTTGTCCGATATCTTTAATTCTTGGAGCGACTTGATTGATCTTCCGTGTGGTCAAAAGGGAAAGGTGTATATTCTAACTATTTGAGGTGAGAGTGTCTATTTGATAAAATCAGAAAAGATGAGGAGTAAGAGTCTTTTTGAAAATAAAGTTTTGAGATATCCTGTCCAAGGGCTTTTCGATTTCTAGGGTCACGTTCTCTGATCAACATGTGCTCGATACCATTTCATGTAGCGACCCGACCTCGAACGGTCAAGCCTACGTGTATCCGTGCCATCTACGGATCGGTATCTTTGCACACACAGTACATCAATGTATATATCAAAGTGCAATCACATGTATAAATAACGTAAAACTGATATATATACCTCAATAGTCTCAGCGGAAACAAGTAATCGGGTGTGGAATCCCATCAACGCCATCGGCAGGTTGAGTGTAGACCGTAACCCCGTACCGTATTCTTCCTCGTCGGAAGAAAGTATCTGCATCATGATACGTTGCAGTCGTGTAGGTCAGTACATTGAATGTACCGGCAAGATCACAATAGGAGAAAACAGATAATAAACTATACTATATGCAGTATGGCTTTATGGCTCTGTATCTGAGTTTTGTTTGCGTAAAAGCTGGTTTTATTTTCCCTACATCAAAGGAATAAATGAAGTCTGTACTATGGAGTTTTTCTGTCATGACATGGTTCCGCCAACCGATGTCTCATAGCCCAAAATCATCATAAGTTGCCCACAATTAAGTTATCAGTCCGGTGTTGAGAGTTCCGAGATAGATCCAAGTCCGGATGCTCAAATTGTCCGTAATCGGGACACGGCTAATCGATTAGGTTATAACCCTCTGCAGAGGTTTGTACACTTTACCCGCAAGATTCAATCCCTCTCTTTACGTTCTCGCACTTGAGTGTTTGAGAACAAGATGACCGAAACATGGTCTTCCAAAGAGTTCCTCTGACCACTGTCCGGTACTCATCCCATCCTACCGTAGTTCTACATCTGCTAGTACCGTCCCAGCCAGAGTCACCACTAAGGTCAACCAAGCAAGAGCCCATAATGACTTGCGGTTGCACAGGTAAGCTTCCGGGCATGAAGTATTCTTCCGTCTCTTTGAGTCCGGGTGAAGCTTTCCGCAAGATGTCATGGCGCTTCTCCATGCATCCCGGCCATCCACTGGGTTCTCCAGGGTGCCCGTCAACCGTCCTTCACCCAGTAGTGTGTATTGAATTCTTGTCTCGAGTCTTTAAGTCTTGAGGCCTTGAAGATGCAGTCCTTGCAGGTTCCATCATGGAGTTGTCGTCATTGACGTAGAGTCCTCCTTCTTTACACCACTCTCGAACACTCATACCAAACCCCGTCTACTATAGCGTAGCATAAAAATAAAATATCGTCCCGGGCTTGGTAACAGGGTGATGGGTTCCTACCTCATGCATACTACTCAACTACAAGGATTCAATAACACTACTGAGGGGTGGTTGCAAAGATGAAATGCAATAAACATAGGTATGAAAGCATGGTCAAAGTGAACTTGCCTGGTAAGTTGATGAAGATAACGACACTCTCGAATAATGACTTGGTAGAACTATTCGTCACTCCGGAAATTCTACCGAGACAAACAAATATCACAATAAGCATATAGCATATGATCACTTAACACAATAGCATAGTAACATAACACACCAAAACAATCGAATCATAACCCAAAGGAAAACTCGAAGAAATCCAACTCAAAGTTTTCCTACTTCAAGCAACAACTAAAACTAGTTTTATATAACAAAATTTTTCTTAACATAACCTAATCATGGATTTATGTTAACTTAACAGAAAAGAATGCATTAAGTAATTAGGAGCAAAAAGAATCAATTTAAAATCTATTATGAAACTCCTATTAGGTCTAATTCAATTTCTATTAAGAAAAATAAAATAAAAGTTTTATTTATTATAAATAAAAGTTCAACCTAAAAAGTGACAGAAACTATCCTAGAATAATCAATCAAAAGATAAAAATAAATTTATTTACTAATTAAAATAATAGGAAAACAGTAGCTAGTTAATTAATTAGGATTAACAAGATTCTGCTTAAAACTATTTTTTTATTAATCCTAAAATACCCAAATTAATTCCTATGGTTAGGTAATGTCAAAACAAAGTTGGGATAAAAAGAATCATATAAAAATAAATTTTCTAACTCAAGTTATAACAGATTTACTATTCTGACTAAAACTAAATTAAAGCAATTTTAATTAATTTTAACATAGCTAATTATATTTTCTACAGAAACAATAGAAAATTTGCAAACCAACAAAAAAATAATCACCTAAAAATATTAAACAGAATAAAAGATATGAATTTTTCAAAACAGGAACTATTTTGTTAAAACAGAAAACGAATTTAAATAAAAAGGGCCTAATGGGCCTAAACTACATCGAGCGTAATATAAACTAAACGGGCTAGGGTTAAGCAGTCGGGCCGGCTAAAAAAATAAAACCCTAACTTAAAAACTAACAGGAATAAACTGGTTTAACCCAAGTGTTTTTATTAAAACGCAGACATTCTTCGGGGGTCTAATCTACACCGTAGATTGGGGATCGGACGGCGGGGGAGGTCTCCGGTGACTCACCGGCGCTCGACGGCGGCGGCGGCGGCGGTGGCGAGTGTGCCGACGGCTCCGGTCGTCGGGGAGGGCGGCGGAGTGGCCGGGCGGGTGCGGACGAGCTCGAGGAGGCGTCTGGTGGAGTCGGGCGAGCTCGGGAGGGTGTAGGGCTGACGGCGGCATTTAAAATGGCGGCGGGGAGGTTCGAACTCCGGTGAGCTCGTGTGAGGAGAGGGGGTTCAGCGAGGGCTAGGGGGGGGGGGAATGGGGTGCGGGGCGAGGGCTTAAATAGGCGGGGGCCTCGGCGGAGGAAGGGAGGCGATCGGGGGGGGGGATCGGTATCCCGGATCTCGCGGGATCCGACGATCGGCGGCGGCGCGGCGAAGACGTGGGCGAGGGGTTGAAGACGGGGTGGTCCCACTGTCGGTGAGAGAGAGAGAGAGGGTGGGGCGTGCGGGCGACCGATTCGCCGGGGGTTCGGGGGCGGGGGAGGTGAGGCCGGCTTGCTGGGCTGGCCAGTTGGCGCTGGGCCGGCTCGGTGGGCCTGGCTGGTGGGGGGCTTGGTATTTGTGGCTGGGCAGGGGCTGGCTGGCGCTGAAATTTCTTTTTTTTTGAATTTTTTTAATAAAACAAAAACAGATATAAGACATAATCTATAAATATTTTATATAGCACATATATATACCAAAATGATCAGGGGAATATTCCCTATCATTTGAACATTTTTCCAAGGGCACAATCCAAACTTTATAAAAATCCATTTTTTTCAAATTCAAATAAAATTCAGATTTGAATCCAAAACTTTTGGCAATGTTTTCCTCTTATATTTTTGGAGTGTCATATTTACTCCTCTCATACTTTTGATCAAGTATTTATCAGGCATAGTTTTTGAAATGTTTCCCACTTGCCAAAGTTTGAATTCAAATTCAAAACTCAAATCACTATTCATTTCAAAATGGAGGAAGTCATGTCATCTTCACTCTAGGGTTTGGTGTTGGAATGAACTTGAATTCATTGGGATCCAAAAGACAAAGGGGAAAGTTTTGGGAAGTCATTTCATTCCCTCTCATTCAACTTTCAAAAGTTTCATATTCCACTCAATTTCACTCAATCAGTCAAACAATCAATCAGACAACAAGCATAGTTATTTATTTAATATAACATTCCAAAATTTAGAATTTTGGGATGTTACAGTTGGGGAACGTAGTAATCTTAAAAAAAATCCTACGCACACGCAAGATCATGGTGATGCATAGCAACGAGAGGGGAGAGTGTTGTCCAAGTAACCTCGTAGACCGAAAGCGGAAGCGTTATAACAACGCGTTTGATGTAGTCGTACGACTTCACGGCCCGACCGATCAAGCACCGAAACTACGGCACCTCCAAGTTCTAGCACACGTTCAGCTCGATGACGTTCCCCGGACTCCGATCCAGCAAAGTGTCAGGGAAGAGTTCCGTCAGCACGACGGCGTGGTGACGGTGATGATGTTCTACCGACACAGGGCTTCGCCTAAGCACCGCTACGATATGACCGAGGTGGAATATGGTGGAGGGGGGCACCGCACACGGCAAAGGAACGATCACGAAGATCAACTTGTGTGTCGTGGGGTGACCCCTTGCCCCTTATATAAAGGTGGGAGGGGGAGGTGCGGCCGCCCCCCTTGGGGTGCGCCTGGAGGAGTCCTACTCCCACCGGGAGTAGGACTCCCCCCTCTTGCCTTGTTGGAGAAGGAAAGGGGAAGGGGGAAAGAGGAAAGGGGGGCGCCCCCCCCCTTCCTTGTCCTATTCGGACTAGGGGGGAGGGGGCGCGCGGCCTGCCCTGGCCGGCTCTCCTCTTCTCCCTTAGGGCCCATGTAGGCCCATTAAACCCCGGGGGGGGGGGTCCCGTAACCCCCTGGTACTCTGGTAAAATCCCGATTTCACCCGGAACGATTCCGATATCCAACTATAGGCTTCCAATATATCAATATTTATGTCTTGACCATTTCGAGACTCCTCGTCATGTCCGTGATCACATCCGGGACTCCGAACAACCTTCGGTACATCAAAACCTATAAAATCATAATATAATTTTCATTGTAACGTTAAGCGTGCGGACCCTACGGGTTCGAGAACTATGTAGACCTGACCTAGTACAGTTTCCGGTCAATAACCAATAGCGGAACCTGGATGCTGATATTGGCTCCTACATATTCTACGAAGATCTTTATCGTTCAAACCGCATAACAACATACGTTGTTCCCTTTGTCATCGGTATGTTACTTGCCCGAAATTCAATCGTTGATATCTCAATACCTAGTTCAATCCCGTTACCGGCAAGTCTCTTTACTCGTTACGTAATGCATCATTCCGTAACTAACTTATTAGTTACTTTGCTTGCAAGGCTTATAGTGATGTGCATTACCGAGAGGGCCCAGAGATACCTCTCCGACAATCGGAGTGACAAAACCTAATCTCGAAATATACCAACTCAACATGTACCTTTGGAGACACCTGTAGAGCTCCTTTATAATCACCCGATTCACGTTGTGACGTTTGGTAGCACACAAAATGTTCCTCCGTAAGCAGGAGTTGCATAATCTCATAGTTATAGGAACTTGTATAAGTCATGAAGAAAGCAATAGCAATATACGAAACGATCAAGTGCTAAGCTAACAGAATGGGTCAAGTCAATCACATCATTCTCCTAATGATGTGATCCCATTAATCAAATGACAACACATGTCTATGGTTAGGAAACACAACCATCTTTGACCAATGAGTTAGTCAAGTAGAGGCATACTAGTGACATTAAGTTTGTCTATGTATTCACACATGTATCATGTTTCCGGTTAATACAATTCTAGCATGAATAATAAACATTTATCATGATATGAGGAAATAAATAATAACTTTATTATTGCCTCTAGGGCATATTTCCTTCATGGTCTAGTATCGAGTTGTAATTCTTGAGTTGTAAGTAAATAAAAGTGTGATGATCATCATTATTACATCATTGTCCCATGTGAGGAAATGATGATGGAGGCTATGATTCTCCCATAAGGAGAGATGAGACTCCTGACTTAAAAAATAAAAAAGAGGCCAAAGAGCACCAAAAAAATGAGAGAAAAGAGAGAAGGGTCAATGTTACTATCATTTTCCAGACTTGTGCTTCAAAGTAGCACCATGTTCTTCATAATAGAGAGTCTCCTATTTTGTTTCATATACTAGTGGGAATTTTTCATTATAGAACTTGGCTTGTATATTCCAATGATGGGCATCCTCAAATTGCCCTAGGTCTTCGTGAGCAAGCAAGTTGGATGCACACCCACTTAGTTTTCTTTTGAGCTTTCATACACTTATAGCTCTAGTGCATCCGTTGCATGGCAATCCCTACTCACTTGCATCGATATAAATTGATGGTCATCTCCATAGCCTATTAATTTGCCTAGTTGATGTGAGACTTTCTCATTTTTGTCTTCTGCTCACAACCTCCACCATATTCTATTCCACCTATAGTGCTATATCCATGGCTCATGCTCATGTATTGCGTGAAAGTTGAAAAAGCTTGAGAACATTAAAAGTACGAAGCAATTGCTTGGCTTGTCATCGGGGTTGTGCATGATAAATACTTTGTGTGATGAAGATAGAGCATGAAGATTATATGATTTTGTAGGGATAACTTTCTTTAGCAATGATATTTTGAGAAGACATGATTGCTTTATTTAGTATGCTTGAAGTATTATTGTTTTTATGTCAATATTAAACTTTTGTTTTGAATCTTATGGATCTGAATATTCCTGCCACAATAAGAAAGAATACACTGATAAAACAGGTTACATAGCATTTCACATCAAAAATTCTGTTTTTATCATTTACCTACTCGAGGACGAGCAGGAATTAAGCTTGGGGACGCTTGATATGTCTCCAACGTATCTATAATTTTTTATTGCTCCATGCTATTATATTATCAATCTTGGATGTTTTATATGCATTATTATGCTATTGGGACTAACCTATTAACCTAGTGCCTAGTGCCAGTTGATGTGTTTTCCTTGGTTTTCTCTTTACGGAAAATCAATACCAAACGGAATAAAACTTTACGATGATTTTTCTTGGACCAGAAGACACCCACAAAGCTTCAGGAGGAGGCCAGAAGAGCCACGAGGAGGCCACAAGCCTGGTGGCTGCGCCCTGGGGGCGCGACTCCAAGGCTTGTGGGCCCCTCGGGACTCACCTAACTCTAATCCTATCTCCATAAATACCCAAATATTCCCTCTACACCAGAGGGCACGCCAAAAGTACTTTTCTGTCGCCGCAAGCTTCTGTTCTCATGAGATCCCATCTTGGGGCCTTTCCGGTACTCTGCCGAAGGCGGGTACGATCGCGGAGGGCTTCTACATCAACCTTGCTACCCTTCTGATGATGTGTGAGTATTTTACCACATACCTACGGGTCCATATCTAGTAGCTAGATGGCTTCTTCTCTCGCTTTGATCTTCAATACAATGTAATCTTCTTTTGCGGTGTGTTTGTTGAGATCCGATGAATTGTGGATTTATGATCAGATTGTCTATGAATATTATTTGAGTCTTTTCTGAACTCTATTATGCACGATTAAGATAGCTCTGTATTTCTCTCTGTTCTATTGATTTGTTTTCGCCAACTAGATTGATCTATCTTGCAATGGGAGAGGTACTTTGTGATGGGTTCAATCTTGCGGTGTCCTCACCAGTGACAGTAGGGATAGCGATGCACATATTTGTATTGTTGCCATTAGGGACAAAAATATGGGGTTTATATCATATTGCTTGAATTTATCCCTCCACATCATGTCATCTTTCTTAAGGTGTTACTCCGTTCTTGTTAACTTAATACACTAGATGCATGCTGGATAGTGGCCGATGTGTGGAGTAATAGTAGTAGATGCAAAATCGTTTCAGTCTACTTGTCACGGACATGATGCCTATATTCATGATCATTGCCTTGGATATCGTCATAACTTTGCACTTTTCTATCAATTGCTCAACAGTAATTTGTTCACCCACCGTATGCGTTCTTTCAAGAGAGAAGCCTCTAGTGAAAACTATGGGCCCCGGGTCTAGTTCTCATCATATATTTTCAGATCTATAAAACCAAAAATACAAAAATACCTTGTTGCATTTATTTACATTTACTTTATTTTGCACTTTTACTTATCTTTTATACCTATCTCTATCAGATCTCACTTTTGCCAGTGACCGTGAAGGGATTGACAACCCCTTTTTCGCGTTGTGTGCAAGTGTTTGTTAGTTTGTGCAGGTGCAACTATTGGAGACTTGGGTGTCCTCCTAATAGATTGACACCTTGGTTCTTAACTGAGGGAAATACTTATCTCTACTTTGCTGCGTCATCCTTTCCTCTTCAAGGGAAAAAACCAGCGCAAGCTCAAGAAGTAGCAGGAAGAATTTCTGGGACCGTTGCCGGGGAGGTTCTACATCAAGCCTACCAAGTACCTATTATCAACTCTCATCTCCTGCACTTACATTATTTGCCATTTGCCTCTAATTTTCATCTCCCCCACTTCTAAAACATTTTCCAAATAATACAAAAATATTTGCCTTATTTTTGTTTGCCTTTATGTCTTATTTGGTTTGTTTGCTTGTTCACTTGGTATAATTATGTGTTGTGTGTTCATTGAAAATCAGAAACAAAAACTTATGGATCCTCATTCACTTGCTAATCTTTTTAAAAGATCCAACTATGATGAACCAATTGCTAGTGATTTGAGTGCACTACATTATCTTTATGAAGTTTTGCTTGAAATTCGTGAATCTAAAAATTGTGATGAAGTGCTAAAAGAGGAAATTTATAATGTGGTTCACGATAGCTGCTTGAATGAAAAGCATGATTGCGATGATGTTATTATAAATTCTTTAATGTCAATTGTGCTAATAATATGCAAAACCCCAAGCTTGGGGATGCTAATTTTGATATGTTCACTATTTATTACAATGATCATGATTGGGGTGATTCTTCTTATGACCTTGAAATTTTATTTAAGCCTCATGGTGAATATGTTTTCGATAATATTGAAAGTGGGTTTGAAAGAGTGTCAACTCTAGGTAATAATGATCCCACTACTTTGGAGAATGATCAATCTTATGAAATTTTTGATAAAAGTGGGCTTGGAGAGAGGTCATGACTTTATTTGATGATAATCCCACTATTTTGGAAGAGTGTCAACTTTGCATGCATGTGGATCATGTACAGAATATGTTATGTGATAGCTATATTGTTGAGTTTGAATTGTTGGGGAACATAGTAATAATTTAAAATTTTCCTACGTGTCACCAAGATCAATCTAGGAGATGCTAGCAACGAGAAAGAGGGAGTGCATCTTCATACCCTTGAAGATCGCTAAGTCGAAGCGTTACAAGAACGCGTTTGATGGAGTCGTACTCGCGGCGATTCAAATTGCGGAAGATCCGATCTTGCGCCGAACGGACGGCGCCTCCGCGTTCAACAACACACGTACAGCCCGGGGACGTCTCCTCCTTCTTGATCCAGCAAGGGAAGAGGAGAAGTTGAGGGAGAACTTCGGCAGCACGACGGCGTGGTGATGGAGCTTGTGGTATTCCTGCAGGGCTTCGCCAAGCTCTACGGAGGAGAAGGAAGAGTTGGAGGAGGGAGGGGCTGCGCCAGGGAAGGGGTGCGGCAGCCCTCTATCTCCCTCACTATATATAGGGGGAAGGGGTGGAGGAGGCGCCCTAGGGTTCCCTAGGGGAGGGGCGGCGGCCATAGGGGAAACCCTAGATGGGTTTGGGCGCCCCCACCCCTAGGAAACTTGCCCCCCAAGCCGGGAGGGGTGGCTGCCCTAGGGGAGGCTCCCTCTCCTTGGCCCATAAGGCGCCCCAACGCTTGCCGGGGCCTCCGAAACACCTTTCGGTCGCGCTGGTCGTCACCCGGTACTCCCAGAACAATTCCAGACTCCAATACCCTTCGTCCAATATATCGATCTTCACCTCCGGACCATTCCGGAGTTCCTCGTCACATCCGGGATCTCATCCGGGACTCCGAACAACCTTCGGTAACCACATACTATTTCCCATAACAACTCTAGCGTCACCGAACCTTAAGTGTGTAGACCCTACGTGTTCGGGAAACATGTAGACATGACCGAGACGTTCTCCGGCCAATAACCAACAGCGGGATCTGGATACCCATGTTGGCTCCCACAAGTTCCACGATGTTCTCATCGGATGAACCACGATGTCGGGGATTCAATCAATCATGTATTCAATTCCCTTTGTCCACCGGTATGTTACTTGCCCGAGATTCGATTGTCGGTATCCCAATACCTCGTTCAATCTCGTTACCGGCAAGTCTATTTACTCGTTCTGTAACGCATGATCCCGTGGCTAACTCATTAGGCACATTGAGCTCATTATGATGATGCATTACCGAGTGGGCCCAGAGATACCTCTCCGTCATACGGAGTTACAAATCCCAGTCTCGATTTTTGCCAACCCAACAGACACTTTCGGAGATACCTGTAGTGCACCTTTATAGCCACCCAGTTATGTTGTGACGTTTGGTACACCCAAAGCATTCCTACGGTACAATCTCATGGTCTAAGGAAATGATACTTGACATTAGAAAAGCTCTTAGCAAACGAGTACACGATCTTGTGCTATGCTTAGGATTGGGTCTTGTCCATCAAATCATTATCCTAATGATGTGATCCCGTTATCAATGACATCCAATGTCCATGGTCAAGAAACCATAACCATCTATTGATCAACGGGCTAGTCAACTAGAGGCTTACTAGGGACATGTTGTGGTCTATGTATTCACACATGTATTACGGTTTCCAGTTCATACAATTATAGCATGAACAATAGACAATTATCATGAACAAGGAAATACACTAATAACCATTTTATTATTGCCTCTAGGGCATATTTCCAACAGTCTCCCACTTGCACTAGAGTTAATAATCTAGTTTACATCACTATGTGATTGTAATGAATCCAACACCCATGGGTTTGTTCATATCTCGCTTGTGAGAGAGGTTATTAGTCAACGGGTCTGAACCTTTCAGATCCATGTGTGCTTTACAAATCTCTATGTCATCTTGTAGATGCAGCTACCACGCGCTACTTGGAGCTATTCCAAATAACTGCTCTACTATATGAATCCGGTTTACTAATCAGAGTCATCTGGATTATTGTCAAAGTTTGCATCGACGTAACCCTTTACGACGAACTCTTTTACCACCTCCATAATCGAGAAAATTCCTTAGTCCACTAGTTACTAAGGATAAGTTAAATCCTTGTCATGTGATCCATTCTGGACCACTCTTGTACCCCTTAGTGACTCATGGCAAGGCACACTTCAGGTGCGGTACACAACATAGCATACTGTAGAGCCTACGTCTAAAGCATAGGGGACGACCTTCGTCCTTTCTCTCTCTTCTGTCGTGGTCAGGTCTTGAGTCTTACTCAATACTCACACCTTGTAACACAGCCAAGAACTCCTTCTTTGCTGATCTATTTTGAACTCCTTCAAAATCTTGTCACGGTATGTATTCATTTGAAAGTACTATTAAGCGTTTTTGATCTATCCTTATAGATCTTGATGCTCAATGTTCAAGTAGCTTAATCCAGGTTTTCCATTGAAAAACACTTTTCAAATAACCTTGTATGCTTTCGGATATTCTACATCATTTACGATCAACAATATGTTAACAACATATACTCATCAAAAATTCTACAGTGCTCCCACTCACTTCTTTGGAAATACAAGTTTCTCATAAACTTTGTATAAACCCAAAATCTTTGATCATCTCACGAAAGCGTACATTCCAACTTAGAGATGCTTACTCCAGTCCTTAGAAGGATTGCTGGAGCTTTGCGTACTTGTTAGCATCTTTCAGGATTGTCAAAACCTTCTGGTTGTATCACATACAACCTTTCCTCAAGAAAATCGTCGAGGAAACAATGTTTTTACATCCTATCTGCAAGATTTCATAAATAATGCGATGCGCTAATATAATTCCAACAGACTCTTAGCATTGCTACGAGTGCGAAAGTCTCATCGTAGTCAACTCCTTGAACTTGTCCGAAAACATCTTAACAACAAGTCGAGCTTTCTTAATGGTGACACTTACCATCATTGTCCGTCTTCCTTTTAAAATCCATCTGCACCCAACAGCCTTACGACCATCAAGTAGTTCTTCCAAAGTCTATACTTTGTTTTATCCATGGATCCTCTCTCGGATTTTATGGCCTCGAGCCATTCGTCGGAATCCGGGCCCACCATCGCTTCTCCATAGCTCGTAGGTTCATTGTTGTCTAGCAACATGACTTCCAAGACAGGATTAAGTACCACTCTGAAGTAGTACGCATCCTTGTCGACCTACGAGGTTTAGTAGTGACTTGATCCGAAGTTTCATGATCACTATTATAAGCTTCCACTTCAATTGGTGTAGGTCCACGGGAACAACTTCATGTGCCCTGCTACACACTAGTTGAGGTGACAGTTCAATAACCTCATCAAGTCTCCACCATCCTCCCACCCAATTCTTTCGAGAGAAACTTTTCCTCGAGAAAGGACCCATTTCTAGAAACAATCACTTTTGCCTCTGGATCTGAAATAGGAGGTATACCCAACTATTTTGGGTATTCTATGAAGATGCATTTATCTGCTTTGGGTTCGAGCTTATCAGCCTGAAACTTTTTCACATAAGCGTTGCAGCCCCAAACTTTTAAGAAATGACAGCTTAGGTTTCTCTAAACCATAGTTCATATGGTGTCGTCTCAACTGAATTGTGTGGTGCCCTATTTAAAGTGAATGCGGTTGTCTCTAATGCCTAACCCATAAACGATAGTGGTAATTCGAGAAGAGACATCATGGTATGCACCATATCCAATAGGGTGCAGTTATGATGTTCGGACACGCCATCACACTATGGTGTTTCAGGCGGTATTAGTTGTGAAACAATTTCCATAATGTCTTAATTGTGTGCCAAACTCGTAACTCAGATATTCATCTCTATGATCATATCATAGACATTTTATCCTCCTGTCACGACAATCTTCAACTTCACTCTGAAATTACTTAAACCTTTCAATAATTCGTACTTTTGTTTCATCAAGTAAATATACTTAGCATCTACTCAAATCATCTGTGAAGTAAGAACATAATGATATCCACTGCGTGCCTCAGCACTCATTGGACTGCACACATCAAAATGTATTTCTTCCAACAAGTTGCTTTCTTGTTCCATCTTACTGAAAACGAGGCCTTTCAGTCGTCTTGCCCATGTGGTATGATTTGCATGTCTCAAGTGATTCAAAATCAAGTGAGTCCAAACGATCCATCTGTATGGAGTTTCTTCATGCATATATACCAATAGACATGGTTCGCATGTCTCAATCTTTTCCAAAACGAGTGAGTCCAAAGATCCATCAACATGGAGCTTCTTCATGCGTTTTATACCAATATGACTCAAAATGCAGTGCCACAAGTATGCAGTACTATCGTTACTATCTTATATCTTTTGGTATGAACATGTGTATCACTACGATCGAGATTCAATAAACCATTCATTTTAGGTGCAAGACCATTGAAGGTATTATTCAAATAAACAGAGTAACCATTATTCTCCTTAAATGAATAACCGTATTACGATAAACATAGTCCAATCATGTCTATGCTCAACGCAAACACCAAATAACAATTATTTAGGTTTAAACACCAATCCACGATGGTAGAGGGAGCGCGTGCGATGTTTGATCACATCAACCTTGGAAACACTTCCAACACATATCGTCATCTCTCCTTTAGCTAGTCTCCGTAGCCTTTTATTTCGAGTTACTAACACTTAGCAACCGAACCGGTATTTTTACCCTGGTGCTACTAGGAGTACTAGTAAAGTACACAATTGTAACATCCCAAATTTTCAATTTGGAATGTTATACATTAGGTCATCATGCATATCATATTTTTCTCGCATTTTCCGATCCTAGAAAATTTCACGCAACTCAAGGACCCTCGGAGAGTTGGAAGTTTCATAATTTTCATATTTGGGATTTCTCAAATTTTGGAAATAGGATCATTGGATTTATTTAATTATCTTCGTAAAGTTTTTCCTATAAAAATCTCAAGAGAGGGAATAATATGACTTTCCCAATATTTAGGAAAAATGAAGATATTATAAATAAATCAAATTTGGTTTTTGAAAGATTTATTTTGCTTAGGCAAAAATGAGCATTTTAAAAATTATTGCATGTTTGCCATTTTAAAAGTTCATTTTGTTCGACTCATTTTTAGGAGTCGGGGAAAATTTGTTTTATTTAAATCGGAGTTCATTTGGTATTTTTTTTAATTCGTTTTGTTTCAAAAAAAACGCTTCCAGGCCAAGGCCCAGCCCAGCTTGACCAGGCCGGCCCAGCGCCCGCCTCCCTCTCCCTCGCGCGCCGCCGCACTCAAAGTCCCGCTCGGGACGACGCCGCCCGCCGAGTCCGGCTCCACCCGGCTCCCGTTGCCCCTTCCCAAGCCGAGCCCCCCCTCCTATTTAACCCCGCGGACCCCCCTCTCTCCTCACCTCGCCCGCCGTCGCCGCCCCAAGCCGAGCCGCCGGCCGAGACGCCGCCGCCGTCGCCGGAGCACCCGCCGCCTCGCCGCCTCCCGACCCGCCGCCACCCGCCGACCTCGCCCGACCCGTCGGAGACCACGAGCCCACTTGGCGATCACCGGAGGTAGCCACCGCCACGCGCACCGATCCGGTTTTCCTAGAAAACCCGGTCCGGTTTTTGATGTTCGGTTTTTTTTTCAAAAACCTAGATTGGTTTTATTTTTTTTCGGTTTTCTTATTTAGTGAACGTTCACCGACCCGTTCGTTTCAATGAACGCGTTCGTTGGATTAGTTCTGTTAACGAACGTTCGTTATTTAATCCGTTCGTCGTTTTCTTTAATCGGATTTAATCCGTTATTTTTCAGATTCGATTTCCGATCTGATTTTCAAATCTGTTTTATTTCTTGCTCGTTTATCGGAATCAGGTGATTCAAGCGCCTGGAGTTTCGTTACGAAACCGCCGTTCCGACTACCCTACTTACATAGAGTTTTGCTACTATGAAATTTTGACCTAATTTCAGATTGCTAAACCGAGTCGTTCTCTCTCGAGTTCCGACTTTCGATGCTTTATTTGATTCGATTCTTTTGCAACCAGGGTTCTTAAGTTGAACTATCTGGTTAGATCTTTTATTCGAGATTTCCCTGTGCATTAGATGAGTACTTATTGTATGCTTGTTCTTTGTCTGCGTTAGATCACCCAGAGTGCGCCGCTTGTTACTTCGAATCTCTAGGACTCGCGGATCATCAGCAAGGCAAGTAACACTTTGATCATACTTTTCTACTACCCAGTTTTATTGCATTAGATCAAACCCTCAAACACTAGCATGTTTAGGATCTAATTAAATTGTGGGATGGGAAGTAGATTGAGGTAGTACCTATTACTGTTTTACTTATGAAACCTTGGGAGTTACTTCTACGTTTGCTTGATTATGCCATGCTATGCTAGTAGGCGTGGATTGGGTGAGTGAATATCCATGACAGATGTGAGATTGTTAATTAATGGTTTATCTAAGGTGGCAACCTAAACACACATCTGGGTGGATTGAGGCACTGGTTTCTATCAGGACTTGCCTGTATTTCTTGGACCGCCACCTGGGCTCTAAGGGATCATAAGATTATTCAAACTGGAAACTTCCGTGTGCAGCCACAAGCCAATTATGGGCTCTGGCGTAGTTGACTAAGTTGTGCGAACTCTTACGGGTAGGCTAGCTGATGTAGGGGATGTAGTTTGGTACGGTCTACCCACATGTAAGGTGCTAGCGCTTCTGAAAGACTATGTCTCGGTCATCCGTTTCTCAAACACCATGTAGTCACGAGAACCAAGCGGAGGCGATCGAGTCCTGTGGGGAAAAGTGCTAAACCTCTGCAGAGTGTATAAACTAATCATGATTAGCCGTGTCCCCGGTTATGGACATCTTGAGTATCTAGTACTTGAATATCATGTGAATCTCAACATGTTACTTCTAATAATAAAGTTATTGGGTTTTAATGAGTACTTTTAATTGGGATTGAGGATGTCAACCATTCTCAATGTTTAACAACCACCATGATAGTTAAATAAAATTATTCCTTTGATGTAGGGAAAAATCAGCTTTATGCAAAAATGTAACCGTAGAGCCTTACCACCAGCCATATATGCATGTAGTATAGGCTTGTTGCTTCATTGTTCTCTATGTGTTACATTGCCAGCATATTCCATGTGCTGACCCGTTTTCGGGCTGCAACTTTTCATGTTGCAGACTTTTCAGACGTCGAGTAAGATGTTAGGTCGTGGCTCTATACTCAGTGATGCCGTTGGAGTTGATGGACTCACTCGTTTTCCAAGCCTTCCGCTGTTATTATTAGATGGCCTTAAGCCATATTATTGTATTAAGTTCCCTTGTGGACAACGATGTAATAAGTGTGTGATTGCTACTCTGCTATAAATCCTTGAAATCTTGTGTGGTGTCGACATCTGATCCAGGGGATGACACCGAGCACGTAGCGCTAGATCCATTCGGTCTGGTCGCTTCTGAGAGAATGGTATCGAGCACCTGATTGTAGGACACGACCACTAAGATAAAGCCATAGATCACTATTCTCTTCCCATTTTCTAACTCCTCATCTTTTCTACTCTCTTTAGGATGATGGACGTGAAGATCAAGTACACCCAACCTGATGAAGGCACACCTTTTGGATTTCACTTGAAGGAAGTTACCAAATACCTGAACATTGGATTACCAAGCTTCACCGGGACTTTCAACGCCACTCTGCCCGAAGAGGAGCTGGAAGATTCACGCTCACGTTCAAGGAAGGACATTCGCCCCAATCACCAAGCCTATAGATAGTGTTTTGATTGCACCAACTTGGAGTGCAGGAAAGAGCATGGCAGCTCACATCACCATGGGACGCATTGGAGAAGTTTATCAAGAAGACCTTAAGGACACAATCTACCAGATTTGCGGACGCCGAGATGACAAATGGGACGTCGTCAGCACCAAGAAGGATAGATCCATTGCAGCATTCATCCAGGAGTTAAACCAGCACATTCGACGTCAGGAGAACCAGATGTGCAATGATATGTTGGAGTTGCAGAATGCGAAAGGAAGGATCATCGAACTTGAAGAAGAACTAAAGACAACTCGCAAGGACTATATGGACGAGATCGTAGCTCTAGCAAGACACAATAACGATCTTAAGTACGAGATTGAAGAACTCAAGAAGAAGTTGGCGCTCAGGAATGAAGACCAGTATGTCAATTGCCCAAGCGACTACATCAACATCGACGACACCGATTCGGATCCAAGTAAACCCGACTTTGAAGATGAAGCTGGAGCAGACATTATGGAGTCTTCCCCCGGTTCAAATTAGTAGAAGTCCCCCACATATTAGTAGTATTCCCTCCATGTAAAATCCTTATAGTACACGCACTTTTGCGATAGTTAGATCGTTGTAAGCCTTTGTTTGATTGAATGAAGTGATTTTGTGTGTATTTGCTCATGTGCATTTGGGTAGTGATTCCCCTTAGACCTCATTCTATTCTAAATTCTCATCTTTTCTAAACCCATCAGATGCCTCGAGACGCGACCCGGATTTGTTTTCCCGCCAGAGATCACCCAACTGATCCGGTGACGAGAATACCTGATTCAAACATTGGTGCGAGAACAGGCAACAACAACAACAACAACCCACCACCACCACCACTGCGGATCATCTGAATCATTTCCTTAGACTAAACCCGCGGTGTATTCCAAAGAGCACCGAGCCAATTGTAGCAGATGGTGGCTCCGCAAGATAGGAAGGGAGCTGACCACTGCAGGATGCACGGATGGAGAAAGAGTGAAGTTTGCAGCACATCAGCTTGAAGGACCCGCAGCAGCATGGTGGGAGAATTTCACAGCCACTTACCCTGTAGACACTGTCACATGGGATCAATTTCAGCAAGCTTTTCGCACTGCCCATGTTTCAGCAGGAGCTATGGCCATGAAGAAGCGTGAGTTTTGAAATTTACGCCAAGGAGGAAGGACTGTTGGCCAGTACGTGGATGACTTTAGTAAACTAGCACGTTATGCCCCAGATTACGTTGCTACTGATGCAGCTAAACAGGAGAAGTTTCTAGAAGGACTGAATGATGAGTTTAGCATGCCGTTGATGGTAGCCAGTTTCAATAACTACCAGGAGTTAGTAGACCGAGCCCTCATGATTGAAGGAAAGCAGCAGCAAATTGAGAACCGCAAGCGGAAGTATGGGCAAGGGAAGTATAACTCTGGAGCTCAGCAGAAACCTCGTTATACCCCTAAGTCAGGAATTCAGTTTCAGCATACCCATGGAGGAGGTAATCCGCATAACCATAACAGCACCAAGAATGGGAGCAGGGAATGGAGGAAGCAGCAGACAGAATCGCACCAACCCGTCAACACCATCGAAAGTAGTCCTGAGTCATTTTACTTGTTTTTTGTGCCGCAAGACTGTGCATTATGCAAATGACTGTATCGAGAAGGCGAATGGAAATAGCAATGGAAGCTACGGAAAGAAGCCCAACCCTTTCAATAGGGGACGGGTGAACCACATTGAAGTGGAGGAGGTTGAAGATCAGCCCGATGCGATGTCGGTAAGTTTTGGTTAAGTCAATTACTGCGGTTGTTCTTTTCGATCTTGGTGCATCGCATTCATACATATCAAGGGGATTTGTGGATAAGTACAAGTTACCAACCCAAGCCCTTAGGTCACCCATGCTAGTAACCTCACGGAGGTAGTACATGGCTAGTAAATGGTGTGATCGATTGCCATTAAGGATTGGACACTATGTTTTCCCCTCGGACCTAATAGTTACGGAATCCCAAGGATTGGATGTGATATTAGGTATGGATTGGTTATCAAGATATGGAGGAAACATAGATTGCACCACAAAGTCAATTTTGCTCACCACACGGAAGGAAGAAGGATTAAGTATGTATCACGGCATCGGTAGAAGAGCGCAAGTTAATTGCTTATCGAGTGGTGCGGGAAGAAGTATCAGTGGTGAAGGATTTTCCTGATGAATTTCCGGAAGAGTAGCAAGGAATGCCACCGGATAGAGACATTGAGTTTTTGATAGAACTTTTGCCAGGAACAGGCCCAATATCGAAGCGACCATATAGGATGCCAGCACAGGATTTGGCGGAAATCAAGAAGCCGATTAAGGAGCTTTTGGATAAAGGTTTTATACGCCCAAGTTCTTCACCTTGGGGATCACCCGTTTTGCTAGTGGAGAAGAAGGACGGATCGTTAAGAATGGTTGTTGATTATCGTGGATTGAATGAAGTAACAATCAAGAACAAGTACCCACTACCTATGATAAATGATCTGTTTGATCGCTTGCAAGGAGCCAAGGTGTTTTCCAAGATCGACTTGCGATCGTGGTACCATCGATTGAAGATTCGGGAGCAGGACATACCCAAGACAGCATTTACCACGAGATATGGATTGTAATGCGAATATACCGTTATGTCATTTGGACTGACTAACGCACCAGCCTATTTCATGAACCTGATGAACAAAGTGTTTATGGAGTTTTGGATAAGTTAAATGCGTGGTGTTCATTCATGACATTTTGATTTTCTCGAAGAATGAAGAGGAACACAAGGAACATTTCGATTGGTTTTGGAGAAACTGAGGGAACACCAGTTGTATGCCAAGTTCAGCAAATGTGAGTTTTGGTTAAAGGAAGTTGGATTTCTCGGACATGTTATATCCGGAGAAGGGATAGCAGTTGACCCCACAAAAGTTGAGACCGTAACCAAATGGGAAGCACCAACGACAGTTGGAGAGATTCGGAGTTTCCTTGGACTCGCAGGATACTACCGAAGGTTCATTGAGAATTTCTCAAGGATTGCCAAGCCTATGACAGAATTGTTGAAGAAGGAAAACAAATTCATATGGACTGAGGACTGTGAGGCAAGTTTTCAGGAGTTGAAGAAAAGATTAGTTACCTCACCAGTTTGATATTGCCAGATCAGACTAAGGATTATGAGGTGTATTGCGACGCTTCACGTCGAGGACTTGGAGCAGTGCTCATGCAGGAAGGAAGAGTTGTTTCGTATGCTTCACGACAACTTAAGCCCCATGAGTTGAATTATGCCACTCATGATTTGGAGTTAGCAGCCGTTGTGCATGCCACGAAGGCGTGGAGACATTTTCTCATTGGAAATCATTGTGAAGTATATACGGATCACAAGAGTTTGAAGTACATCTTCACACGGAAGAATTGAATCTCGAGACAAAGGAGATGGTTAGAGCTTATCAAGGATTATGACATGAGATTGCATTATCACCCGGGAAGGCTAATGTCGTAGCAGCGCATTGAGCCGTAAGAGCCACGCGTCAATACCCTAATGATGGGAGGAATACCCAATGAGTTAGCCGAGGACCTTGAGAGCTATGTTTGGAAATAGTTCGAGAGGCTATGTAGCAGCATTGGAGATTGATCGACAGCGATGGACAAAATCGGAGAAGCCCAAAAGGCAGATAAGGAAGTTGCCTCTATAAAGGAGAAAATGAGCAAAGGAAAAGCTAAAGGATTTCGTGAGGATGAGCACGATACCCTATGGTTTGAAGACCGTGTTTATGTGCCCAATGACCCAAAGATCAGGAAGTTGATTTTACAAGAAGCTCATGATTCACCCTATTCGATTCACCCAGGAAATACCAAGATGTACTTGGATTTGAAGAATACTTTCTGGTGGACCGGAATGAAGAAGGATATTGCGGAGTATGTAGCAGTTTGTGATGTATGTCGAAAGTAAAGGCAGAACATCGAAGCCCGGGATTGTTACAACCATTGCCGATACCGAATGGAAGTGGGATAAACTAGGCATGGATTTTATCACGGGATTGCCAAAGACTCGTTCAGGATATGACTCGATTTGGGTTATAGTCGACCGTTTAACAAAGGTAGCTCATTTTATTCCAGTCAAGACCACCTATAGTAGTGCTAAGTTGGCAAAGATATACATGACCAGAATTGTGTGCTTACACGGAGTTCCGAGGAGCATCGTATCAGATAGAGGAACCCAGTTTACCTCGAAATTTTGGAACCAGTTGCACGAAACATTGGGAACCCGATTGGAATTCAGTACAGCTTTCCACCCACAGATCGATGGACAGACCGAGAGAGTCAATCAGATTTTGGAGGACATCTTTGAGCTTGTGCCCTAGATTATGGAGCTAGCTGGGATGAAAATTTGCCGTATGCAGAATTTTCCTACAACAACGATTACCAAACCAGTTTGAAGATGGCACCTTTCGAGGCTTTGTATGGAAGAAGGTGCAGGACACCGTTGCTATGGGAATGGCGGAGATAAATCGGTTGTTTGGACCAGATTTGATTAAGGAATCTGAACAGAAAGTTAAGTTGATTGAGACAGGCTCAAGGTAGCCCGATCCGGACAAAAGAGCTATGCCGATTCAAAGCGCAAAGCGATTGAGTATGAAGTTGGAGATAGAGTATATCTCGAGTATCCCCGCTTGAGGAGTTAAGCGTTTTGGAGTTAAAGGAAATTTAGCACCCGTTTCGTTGGACCGTATAGGATTTTGCAACGCATGGGAGAAGTGCGTATAAGTTGGAATTACGGAAGGACTGTCGAGGAGTTCATGATGTATTCCATGTTTCTCGATTGAAGAAATGTCACCCGAGATAGCAGAGGTACCGTTAAGAGACACGGTACATTGGAAGCAATTCAGTTGAAGGATGATTTGACATATGAGGAAAAACCGGTTAAGATTCTCGATTATGCCAGTGAGTTACCCGCAGCAAGGTTATCAAGTTTTGGAAAGTTCGATTGGAGCCACCACCGAGGATGAAGCCACACAGGAAGAGAGGAAGTTTTGCTAAAGGACCACCCTCACCTATTTTCTAGCCAACCCGAATCTCGAGGGCGAGATTCATCTTAAGGGGGTAGGTTTGTAACATCCCAAATTTTCAATTTGGAATGTTATACATTAGGTCATCATGCATATCATATTTTTCTCGCATTTTCCGATCCTAGAAAATTTCACGCAACTCAAGGACCCTCGGAGAGAGTTGGAAGTTTCATAATTTTCATATTTGGGATTTCTCAAATTTTGGAAATAGGATCATTGGATTTATTTAATTATCTTCGTAAAGTTTTTCCTATAAAAATCTCAAGAGAGGGAATAATATGACTTTCCCAATATTTAGGAAAAATGAAGATATTATAAATAAATCAAATTTGGTTTTTGAAAGATTTATTTTGCTTAGGCAAAAATGAGCATTTTAAAAATTATTGCATGTTTGCCGTTTTAAAAGTTCATTTTGTTCGACTCATTTTTAGGAGTCGGGGAAAATTTGTTTTATTTAAATCGGAGTTCATTTGGTTTTTTTTAATTCGTTTTGTTTAAAAACGCCCCCTGGGCCAAGGCCCAGCCAGCCAACCCGGCCCAGGCGCCTGCCTCCCTCCCTCCTCACGCGCCGCGCCTTGAAGTCCCGCTCGGGGCAGCCCGCCGCCGCCGAGTCCGGCTCCACCCGGCTCCGTTGCCCCTTCCCCAAGCCGGAGTACCCCCTCCTATTTAACCCTTGCGGACCCCCCTCTCTCCTCACCTCGCCCGCCGTCGCCGCCCCAAGCCGAGCCGCCGCCGCCGCCGAGGGCCGCCGCCGTCGCCCGGAGCACCCGCCGCCCCTCACGCCCCTCCCGACCCCGCCGCCACCCGCCGACCTCGCCCGACCCGTCGGAGACCCGCCGGAGCCCCGCCGGCGATCACCGGAGGTAGCCACCGCCCCGCGCCGTACCGATCCGGTTTTCCCTAGAAAACCCGGTCCGGTTTTTTTTAGATGTTCGGTTTTTTTTCAAAAACCTAGATTGGTTTTATTTTTTTTCGGTTTTCCTATTTAGTGAACGTTCACCGACCCGTTCGTTTCAATGAACGCATTCGTTGGATTAGTTCTGTTAACGAACGTCCGTTATTTAATCCGTTAAATCGTTTTCTTTAATCGGATTTAATCCGTTATTTTTCAGATTCGATTTCCGATCTGATTTTCAAATCTGTTTTATTTCTTGCTCGTTTATCGGAATCAGGTGATTCAAGCGCCTGGAGTTTCGTAACGAAACCGCCGTTCCGACTACCCTACTTACACAGAGTTTTGCTACTATGAAATTTTGACCTAATTTCAGATTGCTAAACCGAGTCGTTCTCTCTCGAGTTCCGACTTTCGATGCTTTATTTGATTCGATTCTTTTGCAACCAGGGTTCTTAAGTTGAACTATCTGGTTAGATCTTTTATTCGAGATTTCCCTGTGCATTAGATGAGTACTTATTGTATGCTTGTTGTTTGTGTGCGTTAGATCACCCGGAGTGCGCCGCTTGTTACTTCGAATCTCTAGGACTCGCGGATCATCAGCAAGGCAAGTAACACTTTGATCATACTTTTCTACTACCCAGTTTTATTGCATTAGATCAAACCCTCAAACACTTGCATGTTTAGGATCTAATTAAATTGTGGGATGGGAAGTAGATTGAGGTAGTACCTATTACCTGTTTTACTTATGAAACCTTGGGAGTTACTTCTACGTTTGCTTGATTATGCCATGCTATGCTAGTAGACGTGGATTGGGTGAGTGAATATCCATGACAGATGTGAGATTGTTAATTAATGGTTTATCTAAGGTGGCAACCTAAACACACATCTGGGTGGATTGAGGCACCTGGTTTCTATCAGGACTTGCATGTATTTCTTGGACCGCCACCTGTGCTCTAAGGGATCATAAGATTATTCAAACTGGAAACTTCCGTGTGCAGCCACAAGCCAATTATGGGCTCTGGCGTAGTTGACTAAGTTGTGCGAACTCTTACGGGTAGGCTAGCTGATGTAGGGGATGTAGGTTGGTGCGGTCTACCCACATGTAAGGTGCTAAGCGCTTACGAAAGACTATGTCTCGGTCATCCGTTTCTCAAACACCATGTAGTGCGAGAACCAAGCGGAGGCGATCGAGTCTTGTGGGGAAAAGTGCATAAACCTCTGCAGAGTGTATAAACTAATCATGATTAGCCGTGTCCCCGGTTATGGACATCTTGAGTATCTAGTACTTGAATATCATGTGAATCTCAACATGTTACTTCTAATAATAAAGTTATTGGGTTTTAATGAGTACTTTTAATTGGGATTGAGGATGTCAACCATTCTCAATGTTTAACAACCACCATGATAGTTAAATAAAATTATTCCTTTGATGTAGGGAAAAATCAGCTTTATGCAAAAATGTAGCTGTAGAGCCTTACCACCAGCCATATATGCATGTAGTATAGGCTTGTTGCTTCATTGTTCTCTATGTGTTACATTGCGGCATATTCCATGTGCTGACCCGTTTTCGGGCTGCAACTTTTCATGTTGCAGACTTTTCAGACGTCGAGTAAGATGTTAGGTCGTGGCTCTATACTCAGCGATGCCGTTGGAGTTGATGGACTCACTCGTTTTCCAAGCCTTCCGCTGTTATTATTAGATGGCCTTAAGCCATATTATTGTATTAAGTTCCCTTGTGGACAACGATGTAATAAGTGTGTGATTGCTACTCTGCTATAAATCCTTGAAATCTTGTGTGGTGTCAGCATTACTGATCCAGGGATGACACTGAGCACAGAGCGCTAGATCCATTCGGCTCTGGTCGCTACAACAAAAATATAACGTATATTCAAAATACTTCTGCCGACCTTGCCAGCCTTCTCATCTACCAAGTATCTAGGGTAGTTCTGCTTCAGTGACCGTTCTCCTCATTACAGAAGCACTTAGTCTCGGGTTTGGGTTCAACCTTGGGTTTCTTCACTAGAGCAGCAACTGATTTGCCATTTCATGAAGTATCCCTTCTTTCCCTTGCCCTTCTTGAAACTAGTGGTTTTACTAACCATCAACAATTGATGCTCCTACTTGATTTCTACTTCGCGGTGTCAAACATCGCGAATTGCTCAAGGATCATCATGTCTATCACGATATGTTATAGTTCATCACGAAGCTCTAATAGCTTGGTGGCAGTGACTATGGAGAACCATCACTATCTCATCTGGAAGATTAACTCCCACTCGATTCAAGCGATTGTAGTACTCAGACAATCTGAGCACATGCTCAACTATTGAGCTTTTCTCCCTTAGTTTGCAGGCTTAAGAAACTTGTCAGAGGTCACATACCTCTTGACGTGGGCACTAGTTTGAAATCCCAATTTCAGTCTTTGGAACATCTCATATGTTCTGCGACGTTTCAAAAACGTCTTTGGTGCCACAATTCTAAGCCGTGAGCATTATGCGCTGAGCTATCACGTAGTCATCAAAACGTGTATGTCAGATGTTTCGCAACATCCACAGACGACGCTCGAGGTTCAGCACACCGAGCGGTGCATTAAGGACATAAGCCTTCTGCACAGCAATGAGGATAATCCTCGGTTACGGACCCAGAACCGCATAATTTCTACTATCAACTTTCAACTAAATTTTCTCTAGGAACATATCTTAAACAGTAGAACTAAAGCGTAAGCTACGACATAATTTGCAAAGACCTTTTGACTATGTTCATGATAATTAAGTTCATCTGATTATTTAATGAACTCCCACTTAGATAGACGTCCCTCTAGCCATCTAAGTGTACATGATCCGACTCGAGTAGACCGTGTCCGACCATCACGTGAGACGGACTAGTCATCAACGGTGAACATCTCCATGTTGATTGTATCTACTATACGACTCATGTTGGACTTTTCGGTCTCTTGTGTTCCGAGGCCATGTCTGTACATGCTAGGCTCGTCAAGTCAACATAAGTGTTTCGCATGTGTAAATCTGGCTTACACCCGTTGTATGCGAACGTTAGAATCTATCACACCTGATCATCACGTGGTGCTTCGAAACAACGAACCTTCACAACGGTGCACAGTTAGGGGGAACACGTCTCTTGAAATTTTAGAGAGGGATCATCTTATTTATGCTACCGTCGTTCTAAGAAAATAAGATGTAAACATGACAAACATCACAGGCAAATCACAAAGTGACATGATATGGCCAATATCATCTTGCGCCTTTGATCTCCATCTTCGAGGCGCGACATGATCACCTTCGTCACCGACATGACACCATGATCTCCATCATCATGGCTTCATGAAGTTGTCTCGCCAACTATTGCTTCTACTACTATGGCTAACAGTTAGCAATAAAGTAAAGTAATTACATGGCGTTTTCATTGACACGCAGGTCATACAATAAATTAAGACAACTCCTATGGCTCCTGCCGGTTGTCATACTCATCGACATGCAAGTCGTGATTCCTATTACAAGAACATGATCAATCTCATACATCACATACACACACACACACACACACACACACACACACACACATATATATATATATATATATATATATATATATATATAAAATTCATCACATCCTTTTGTCCATATCACATCACATAGCATACCCTGCAAAAACAAGTTAGACGTCCTCTAATTGTTGTTGCATGTTTTACGTGGCTGCTATGGGTTTCTAGCAAGAACGTTTCTTACCTACGCAAAAGCCACAACGGTGATATGCCAATTGCTATTTACCCTTCATAAGGATCCTCTTCATCGTATCCGATCCGATTAAAGTGGGAGAGACAGACACCCGCTAGCCACCTTATGCATCAAGTGCATCTTAGTCGGTGGAACCTGTCTCACGTTAGAGTACGTGTAAGGTCGGTCCGGGCCGCTTCTTCCCACAATGCCGCCGAATCAAGATAAGACTATTAACAGTAAGCAAATTGAACAAATCATCGCCCAGAACTACTTTGTGTTCAACTCGTGCATAGAATCTACGCATAGACCTAGCTCATGATGCCACTGTTGGGGAACGTAGTAATAATTCAAAATTTTCCTACGTGTCACCAAGATCAATCTAGGAGATGCTAGCAACGAGAAAGATGGAGTGCATCTTCATACCCTTGAAGACCCCTAAGCGGAAGCGTTGCAAGAACGCGGTTGATGGAGTCGTACTCGCGACGAATCAAATCGCGGAAGATCCGATCTAGCGCCGAAAGGACGGCGCCTCTGCGTTCAACACACGTACAGCCCGGACGTCTCCTTCTTGATCCAGCAAGGGGAGAGGAGAAGTTGAAGGAGAACTCCGGCAGCACGACGGCGTGGTGGTGGAACTTGTGGTATTCCTGTAGGGCTTTGCCAAGCTCTACGGAGGAGAAGGAAGAGTTGGAGGAGGAAGGGGCTGCGCCAGGGAAGGGGTGCGGCTGCCCTCTATCTCCCTCACTATATATAGGGGGAATGGGGTGGAGGAGGCGCCCTAGGGTTCCCTAGGAGAGGGGCGGCAGCCATAGGGGAAACCCTAGATGGGTTTGGGCGCCCCCACCCCTAGGAAACTTGCCCCCCAAGCCGGGAGGGGTGGCTGCCCTAGGGGAGGCGCCCCCACCTCTCCACGTTACGTGAGATGGGGTGGGAGGGGCGCACAACCC
Organism: Aegilops bicornis; assembly: GCA_021605145.1. Classification (NCBI taxonomy): domain Eukaryota; kingdom Viridiplantae; phylum Streptophyta; class Magnoliopsida; order Poales; family Poaceae; genus Aegilops; species Aegilops bicornis. The sequence continues at coordinate 38,810,876 of CM038670.1, forward strand.
CTTTGTGGGCTGATGTGCCCCCTCTCCTTGGCCCATAAGGCCCCCCAACGCTCGTCGGGGCCTCCGAAACACCTTTCGGTCACGCTGGTCGTCACCCGGTACTCCCAGAACAATTCCGGACTCCAATACCCTTCGTCCAATATATCGATCTTCACCTCCGGACCATTCCGGAGTTCCTCGTCACATCCGGGATCTCATCCGGGACTCCGAACAACCTTCGGTAACCACATACTATTTCCCATAACAACTCTAGCGTCACCGAACCTTAAGTGTGTAGACCCTACGGGTTCGGGAACAATGTAGACATGACCGAGACGTTCTCCGGCTAATAACCAACAGCGGGATCTGGATACCCATGTTGGCTCCCACATCTTCCACGATGATCTCATCGGATGAACCATGATGTCAGGGATTCAATCAATCACGTATACAATTCCCTTTGTCCACCGGTATGTTACTTGCCCGAGATTCGATCGTCGGTATCCCAATACCTCATTCAATCTCGTTACCGGCAAGTCTATTTACTTGTTCCGTAACGCATGATCCCATGGCTAACTCATTAGTCACATTGAGCTCATTATGATGATGCATTACCGAGTGGGCCCAGAGATACCTCTCCATCATACGGAGTGACAAATCCCAGTCTCGATTCATGCCAACCCAATAAACACTTTCGGAGATACCTGTAGTGCACCTTTATAGCCACCACATTACGTTGTGGACGTTTGGTACACCCAAAGCATTCCCTACGGTATCCGGGAGTTGCACAATCTCATGGTCTAAGGAAATGATACTTGACATTAGAAAAGCTCTTAGCAAACGAACTACACTATCTTGTGCTATGCTTAGGATTGGGTCTTGTCCATCACATCATTCTCCTAATGATGTGATCCCGTTATCAATGACATCCAATGTCCATGGTCAGGAAACCATACACTACAAAAAAATACACTTCCGTGATGATACGTGTTTGTCACAGTAGTTCGCGTTTTTTGTCATGCATGTACATCCATGAGAAATTTATGACAGAATCAAGATAGTCATACGTGTGCTGTCGTAGAAGTGCTCCATGACATTACGAAAATTATCATCACGGAAGTGTCCACTTCCATGACGATAAATCGCGCGTCACAGAAGTGCTTTCGTCAAGGGTGACCGACACGTGGCATCCACCGTAACGGAACGCCGTTAAGTTATCGGGTCGGGTTTTGGATCCGATAACCCGTTAACAGCCTCGACCAATGGGGATTGTCCACGTGTAAAATCATCATTGGCTGGAGGAAACACGTGTCGGCTCATCGTTGGGACAGATGTCATCCACTCATTGGATAGAAGGAGCCTATGATACGTCGACCGTGGCACGGCCCATCAAGTTTAAATGGGCGGCCCAACTAAAGGCCCACAAGATTTTGCGGACCATAATGGGCGGCCCGACTAAAGGCCCATGAGATTTTGTGGACCATAATGGGCTGGCCCAGCTAAAGGCCCACAAGATTTCGCGGGCCATAATAGGTCGGCCCAGGTAAAGGCCCACAAGATTTTTGTGTGCCATAATGGGCTGGCCCAGGTAAAGGCCCACAAAATTCTTGCGGATCATAATGGGCCGGCCCAGCTAAAGGCCCACGAGATTTTGCCGACATTAATGCGCCGGCCCAGCTGTAGGCCCACAAGATTTTGAGGACCCTAGTAGGCCGGCCCATTAACTGAATGCCATGTTTTGGGCCAAATGTCGGCCCATATTTGGTCCGATCCATTAATGGCCTACCACGTTCCGGGACTAATAATGGCCCATATAAGATTCGGCCCGTTAAAAGCCTCCCACTTTCTGGGCCAAATCACGGCCTAGATCAGGTCCGGCCCTTTAAGAGGCTTTGGGCTCAATTATGGCCCATATCAGATTCGGCCCGTTAACTGGACGCTATGCTTTTGGGCCCACTTGCTAAAGGCCCATTTAGTAATTCAACTGATATTAGTTTCGACTGTTAAGGGCCCGTTTAACATTTTGGCCCTATATTAATTTCGGCTGTTAAAAGCCCGTCATATAGATGGGCCTAACTACGGCCGGTTTGCATCCGGCCTGCTTTCATGGCGGATATCCGATTGGGCCAAACAAGGACCGAGACAACTTTGGCTGTTAAAAGCCCGTGAATTGATTCGCACAATCATGGGCCGGGTCCATTTCGACTCTTGCCGCCCGTGAGCTATTCGGCACGTTTAGGGCCCAACCTACTTCTCAGCCTCCTAAAAGCCCATTGAGTTTTCTTGCGAAAAGAGGGCCGGGGGTTACTCGGCCTATTAAAGGCCTGAATCTACTAGTGGGCCAGTTTGACGGGGGCCATGATGCGGATCATACATCGTGATTGCATGACGACCCGATTATGTATCGTAATTTTACGGTTTGGCCGGTTTACTGCGAAGACAGGATATATATACAGTAAAATAACTGCAGCATCATGAATAAGAAAAAACCTAGACTATACAATAAAGAAATTATGACATATTACATCCACTGGGCATCAAAGTTCGCCACTATGATAATAAAGCACAAGCATACAACAGATTACATACACTTTGGGCATCAAAGATCGCCACCGATTGCAAATAAACGCTACCGACAAAATAATATACAAAACCGTGACACTTCAATAGAGTTCAAGAAAGGTTAGCCCTTTGGGACTGCATAAGCAAATGAGCAAGATGATGAGACTGTGCTTGTTCAACACTTATATCTTCCTCACTCTGAAAGATAAACAAGCAGACAAATGACAGGTTTTGCACATAGAAGTATCAGTGCTGACAGTTCATCACATTTCTTACTGACGAATAAAGTGACGCGGTTTAAAATTGCATTAACACAATATGGTATTGTTCAGTTCAAGACATGGTAGGAAATGACATTGTGAAGGAGTTGGCAGCTTCACGGCACCACTAGATTACAGATCAAGAACTCATAAGTAACAATGGTTAGTGTGCTGTCAATTTATCCCATTTCAGATTGGCAAATAAAGAGACGGTTTAAATAATAGTAGAATGATATGACATTGTTCATAGTTAAGACATTGCAGAATATGAGATTGTGCTGTAGTGGGTAGGTTCACCACACCACCGGATTACGGATGAAGAACAGAAGCATACATGCAGTGCAAAAGAAGATCACTTGCTCTGTATAGTTTAATTTACATGGTATGAAGAAGGAACTTGGTTGTACAACTGAAAACTTAAATTGAGAAAAACAAACTTTTGTTTATATACATAATAAACTTTAAACATGCAATTTGATGCAAACACCAAAAATAAACAGTTGTTGCAGTCATGCCTAACCAAATATACATAACAAAGTTTGATGGCTTGAGAAGGACAAACTTACATTACTGGTGAAGACAGACTCTATAAAGCCCTTGTCCATGCTGATGGGGGGGGGGGCAATTCAAGAAGTTTAGCACAGAATCTTATTCATAAGCATTGCCTTTATTCTACATTTTGTTAAGAGTAAATATAGATGTGATAATATACGAAAAAATGGAGAATATTTAAGATAAGATGAAGAGTGATGCTACATAACCAAGTAGCTATAAATGTATGTGCAGCGATCTGAGCAAAAGGCATAGCCAAGAGCAATGCACAACTAAACTTCTTGATGACCGACCTTATGGTAAGAGTAAATATAGATCGATGTGTAGAAAATGGAGGGCAAAGGAAAATAAGTTGTAGAGTGATGGTACATGAACAACTACTGTCAATATAAGTACAGCGATAAAGGACATCATGTACTTACAAGAACAATGGAGAGCTAAAAATCATTGGCATTGGATATATTCTACACTAATGTAACCATTCATACGGATCGAGATAATTTGGGCGAACAATTGATAAGCAAGCTATCATGCATACTGCTGTCACATAATGAACCAGGTATGTATGCAAGTACAGTGATCTGAGGACAACGGTACTAACAAGAGCAAAGCAGCGGGCAGCATATTTGCGATATCCTGTCGTTCTTTTCAAACCGGAATTCTTCTTCGAGCAGATTTCCTGCAAAAAAGATCCGTAAGGCACATGCGGAAAAGTAGAAGTTCAAATTTTCATGTGATTTCATAGACAGTACCTCATCCTGGGAACGAGACCAGTGCATAACAAGGTTTTTCCATTCAATGTCTTCTAAATTTAGCACAGGAGACTTCACCGGAAATTCGTTTATAGACTTGCCATCAAAGTGTGATTTCCTCAGGTAACACCGATACTGCTGCAATGCTTCCTTGAAAAGCACAAGCAAGCTTTGCTCTTCATGACTATCCGGATTGACCCTCGCCTAGTTACAACAATGTAATGTAAAACATTGATGTGTTCGATCAGCAGAAAACAGGAAAATAATAACCATGAATAATAGCACTTACACGTAAGTTGGACAGGAAGATGTGAAAATGGTGTTTGTCTTCACTACAATCTTCCCATGATGGGAATATATGCATGTAGTCCCTAACAACATTGAAAGCATTGTATTTTAAACTGGGAATAAATGGAATGGGGTTCCAATCTGCAGGAATTGGCCGTCTCTGCAGTTGGGATAGGTCTTCGGCAGTGGACTTGCTGTACTTTTTGCTTTGGAGTGGGATTTTTTACGTGGTACGGCTAGTGCTATGGCAAATGAAATCGGTATACTTTTTGCTGGAGTGCAGGTCCTATGTGGTGGGGCTAGTGGTGTGGCCAGTGAAGTATGGGTACAGTCTGCTGGAGTCGGTCCTATGTTTTGTGTCACTGGTTGTACCGCCAATATAAGTGGGGTCTTTGTCTGATTTCTCCGGCCACGACCACATTTTTCAAGGACTTTCTTGGTGCTCCTTCAGTTCGGCAATCACCCTCTTCCTTTTTGATGTCTGATGCACAAGAACAACATTTGAGTGGAAAAACATGGTATGATGACAGATGGAATATGTATTGATAATGGATGGGCATGGCATCTCGAGTTATATGATGAGTAAACTAAGTAGATAGCGGTGCAACAAAGTAGAAGAAATGCAAGACAACATATGCAAGATACGCGCAATCAATAAAACCTTGCCAAATTAGAACAGGCACCTTGATGGGTGAACAGGACAGGCCATACGCCTTTGACTCCTCAAGGTTAGAATAGTCATTAGGATGATATTCCGAACAAGAATCAACAGGTGGGGAGCGTACGAGTTTCATTGCTTCCAGAATGGCACTCAATGCCTTGGTGCCAATTTTGTAAGTCATTGCAGTGTTCCACAATATTCTTCTGATGCGCGGATTCTGATATTCACTGTAATTGCATATAATATCTGAGAACCATGAAAACATAAATAGTTGTGAGATTATCTTTGTAATGCAGATGATATTATAATATAGGGCGCCTCAGAAACACTTACGTGCTATCACTTTGGATTACGATGAGAGAGCTCATGTGTGCTGTAATATGGTGCGTGCATTTATATAATCTGGCACAAGTACACAAAAATAGGCTCGAGTAAGGATAGTGGCGGATGATAGGTTCATAATATACTATATAGAGAGTTTATTGCCAAACCATGATAACATGAGCACACAACAACTAGGCAGATCATAGTGTACATAACAGGGGTACACCATAACCACGATATATAAATCGGGAAAGTGGAACTGGCTTGAAAATACGGTCTTTGTATTGCCGCTAGCAATTGAAAGCCTATCGATCACGTCTGAGCCAGCTCTATCGAACACGGTAAAGAAGAGCAAGCAGATTTTGGATAATAAAATGTTGGTTGCACAGTGCCCACACATGATGAACCAGAGCACATTAAGAATGCAACTCCCAGCTGTCTCTCGACCATTTCAGTCGGTTGGATGAAGATCCTACGTCTCCTAACCCTTCTTCTTCGTCATCTCTAATTCTTCCCATACAGAACACCGCACGGGCCGCCGGCCGGACCACCGGCCCCCACCGCCTGTGTTCCTCCGCCACCCCCACCCCCACCCGCGCCCCAACCCCCACCCGCGTCGAGTTTTCTTCGTTCGGCGAGGCCCCACAACCACCCGAGCCCCTTCGATCGCACTGGCGAACTCCGGCGAGCTCTGAAAAATCGACTGACCCAATTTTGAAATTTAGTCTACTGTGATTTAACTAGTGTGGAATATAAAAGGGGAAAACCATAAGCATTGGGACTATAGTGTTGAACGTGTCATGGTGGATCTGAAGGTGCAAACCGGACAAAGGCAACTTCGCAACCAAGACAAGAAATCAGAGTAAAGCAGTGGCGATCTATTTTCTTGCTGCGATAAATAAGTTGAGCAGAATCTGAAAGAGTACCGCCTGCAGTGCGGCGCCATGTATGCATCTGCTGAGAATTTGACGGTGCTGCGGTAGCGATGGCTGTCGGCGGCGTGGAAGCAGATCTAGGAGGGTAGACGGTGGAGGCAGGGCACGGTGGACGAGACGATCGTAGGAGCGGCACCGGCAAGGTGGATGACGGCGGGGATGAAGCGAGAGGACGGTATGCAAGGATCCCGGTCCGAAGGCATGGATGAGAGAGGTCGATCTCTTGTAATGGATGGCGGCATCGGGGTATCAGCTCCGGCATGGTGGAGGAGGACGGCGGTGGATGGGGTGGCGGACGGTGGCAGACGGAGGAGGGTGGGGTGGAGAGGGTGTTTTGGCACCCATGGAGTACGAATGGGGAAAAGGGAGGTAGAGAGGAATGGGGAACCATGTATTCACGGCGGCGCTTGTCTCAAATCTGAGGAAATTTACAAACTTAGCCCCGTTTCAAATTTCTACTACATCATAGCAACATTAGTCGGTTGGGGATAGGACGGTAATCTCGCATACACCGAATATTTGCCGACGAGAGTTTGTTTTTGGCGCCCACCGTGTATGAATATGAATCGGGGAGGGAGTCGATTTCAGCCGAGGACACACTGTGTTTTGGCGCCCATCGTGTATGAATCCGGGTGAGAGGCGGTTACATCATATTTGGGTGAAATTACAAACCTACCCCTATCGAAACCTATAGAAATCCAGCAGATAGGCTTTGCGTGGCAGGGATAGGCAGTAGTGATTTCCATCTCGCAGATTTTGGTTTCGGGCGGTTACTGCGACTTTCCCCACTTCATTCAAATTTTGTAGAGTGCACGTTTACCGTGCCAACTCAATTCGAATCCCGTTTGTATTCTACTAACAAGAGGCCCATGCGTTGCATGGAACATCAAGATGCATTTATACGAGTTGTTTATCTTGTGGGAGACGAAGTTGAACGAGGGAAGTCCTTATCTGCAAATGTGGAGAGGGTTGCGGGTATCTTTTAGCAAAATTGTCATAGTTTGCTTTCTATCCGTCAGATATAGATCAGACGGTCCATATTGCAGGATGGTAGGCACACCATCATCACCAACTCGGTTTTTTATAAGAGTAGAGATTTTTTTCGGGCGGGATCCATTTTCAATTGGAATTACATTCTATATACATCATTTTTTTATATATACTTTCAAAAGCACGACACCATTTATACATAAATATGGTTTACAAATGGCATGATCTCAGATTCATAAGGTTGTATCCATCAGTTTGGATTTTCAAATATTTGAAACCACTTTATGTTGAAATCCAATGTATCCATTCCTCGCTAACTGTCTCCAATTAATGTGTGTTTCATGCGGGTTTTTGTTTAACTTCTCAAACATGTATAATGTGTTTCACACACGCAACATATAGTGTAATCCCGTTTAGACCTTAATTGCATATAAACCATGCATTGTTTGTAATTGAAGAATCTATGGATCACCAATATTGATAAACTATATAACATTACACGTGTGCCCAAATTCAAATGAATATGCATGTTTGATACACCAATTTGCGTTATGATATTATCGATGTCGTGATCTCCAGTTTAAATATTTGAATCCCTTTAATCCAGATATTAAATGCGATATAGCTATCACTCATGCTTATATAGGACTATCTCTACGGACCTATCTGCGTTCATCGTCTCTCGGGTATCTCTCGTGCTACACGTATGTCGACAATGATCTTTTATCTTTGTAACACTGCTTGTGGTACTCTCTCCCTCGACCTTCATCACTCTATCTCTCTCTAAGTATATCTCGCTCCCTGCTATGTGTCTCTAACTATGATTCTCCATGTGGAATCTCTTTCTCTCACACAAACACAAAACTTTGTCTCCCGGGGTCTCATTTCTCTCTACTATTCCCATGTGTGCCACTCAAGACACCCCTCATACAGAGATGTCTTTCGCTCCTTAGATATGAGAACCTACGACTCTTCCTCTTCAATATCTCTTTCTCACACACAAACACAAACTCTGTCTCCTAAGGTCTCATGTTTCTCCATTTTTCTCTTGTATGTCGCTCACACACACACCCTCTCTCCCTAGAGATATTTTGCGTTCCCTCATATGTCTCTCTAGCTATCACTCTCGTTGTGAAATATCTTTCTCTCTTGCAGACACAAAACTTCGTCTCTCTGGATCTCATTTCTCTTCGATATCTGTTTGTATGTGCATCATGTTAATTTTCATGAAATTTGAAATGGGGATTGCCTAAACCCTAGCATTAAAGGAATTCAAATAGGCTCAACCAAAAATATTTTTCAGTGATTTCAAATGGCCTTCAAAAATGTTCACCATTTTTGGAAAAATCTTGAAACTTGATAACCAGAGATGTTGCACATTTTTCCATGACATTTGGATCTTTGAATTAAATCATAAGTATTTGAATTTGGACATTTAAATTCTATAAAATATTTTAAATGTCCAAATACTCCTAAACTGAAATGTTCCATGTTAGATATATTCTATACATTGGTCATGCACAGTTTGGTGATTTTTAAAAGTGCTGGATATTTTTAATAAAGCCCTAGACTACAGAAAATAGAAAACTAAAATAAATAAAAGGGAGAGAGAGAAACCCTACCTGGGCCATTTGCCTGGCCAGGCCACCTGGCGGCCCAGCTGGCAGCCCAGCCATCAGGCCCAGCCCACCACCGCCTCCTTCCCTGTCGCCTTCCTCCTCTGCCAGGAGGATGAGCGCGTGGCCGCCGCGCGCACGGCCACCGACGGCCACCTCCTGCTTCTGCCGCTTCTGGAACCGGCCCCGAGTGCCACGCACTCCCCCTCGCCCCCCTGCACCTCTCCCCTCTCCCCCTGGACCCCATTCTCTCCTCTGCTCCCTCTCTCTCGCCCGGACCGAGCGCCACCGTCGCCACCGACGCCGTTCGCCGCGGCAACAGCCACCTCCCCGCCTCGCCGAGCATTCCGGAGGATCCGCCACTCCGTCCTCGACCCCCTCACAGAGCCACGCCCCGCCGGAAGCCCCGAAGCGCCGCCCCGACGCTTTTCCCCTCCTCGGCCACCGAGGATCACCACCGTTGATTCGCCGCCGACAGGACGTCCCCGAGCCCACTTACCCTCCCTACGAACTTGCGGTGAACTCCTCTTCCTCTCCCCCTGGCTCCCGTGTTTGTTTGGCCTCTGTAGCCGCTGTTTCCACCTCACCCGATTGCTCCTCGCCGCCGGCCATGGCGCCCGTGGCTGAGCCACCCGGCTGCGCCCGAGCATGTTACCAAGTTCGCCGCCCTCCCAGGAGCCCGCAGCGCCCTTTCGTTTCCCCTCTAGTGCACCGCAGCGTCGAGCCCGAGCTCGCCCGAGCTCCGGCGGCCGCCTAGGTCGTCGCCGGCGCCGATTCCGGCCACCCCGACCCCGACTAACTCCACCAAGAGCTTCGGCTCCTCCCCAGCTCCTCCTAGATGCCCTCCGCGGGCCATTTGGTCGCCGGAGTGGCCAAAACCCCTCTCGCCGCCGCGTCGTGCTGCTTGGCTGACTAGCGCCGACACCGACTTGACTTTGACCACGGGTGGGCCTGGTTGACTCTCTTTGAGTCAATGACGGGTGGGCCCAGCCACAGTAACCATTTAGGATTAGTTTTAGTTAATTTTTAGTTAAGCTAATTATCTTGACACGCGGGACCTTTGTCGAGGTTTGACCGGACCAGTCCTGTTGACCATCGACGTCCTGCCGACGTCAGTCGACGTATGATAAGACCCTTTTCTGGATTTAATTTAATTCAGGAAATTTCAGAAAATACCCCAAACTTCAAATATTCATAACTTTTAATCTGTAACTCCAAATTAAATAATTTATATATGAAAATGATCAGAAAAATATGAAGAATCTGTTTATGCCATGATCATGCATGTTTGAACAAGTTAACCTCACCGAATAGGATGAATCATGATTAGGGTAAATTATGAACTAGCATTTGGAGTTGGATTTTAACCTATTTTGAATTCCACTTCAATTAACCTGGCTAGACATTGCATTAGTTGAATTCAGTACCTTAACATGACATGTCATTCATGTGAATGTGCATTGCATTGATTGTGTTCTCTCTTGTTTGCCGGTAATTGTCCCCTCTCAGTAGACGACGTTCCGACGATTGTTCGATGACACCGATGAAGAACTATATTATCTTCAGAAGTGCCAGGCAAGCAAAACCCCCTTGTTCATTCCGATATAATCCCACTCTCTCGCTCCTGCTCTATTTTACTGCATTAGGACAACAACGACTCATGTGTTACTTGCTGCGGTAGCTGAACCCCTTTATCCTCTGCATGACTGTCATTCCACAAGAATTAGATGAAACCCACTAGCATGAGTAGGAGTTGTTTGAGCCATGTTGTGCCTACTCATTCATGCTTGTTGTCATGCCTGCTTGCTTAGAGTTGAGTCAGGTCCGATTCATCGGGAATGAATTGGAATGGTTGTGTGAACATGTCCTCACTGTGTGTGAGCTAAGTGTGTGAACACGATTTGGTAAAGGTAGCGGTGAGAGGCCATGTAGGAGTACATGGTGGGTTGTCTCATTGCAGCTGTCCTCGTGAACTGAGTTCTGTGTTTGTGATCCATGAAGCAGCATTACCACGCATTGGGATCCTTAACTGACCCTCTCGGCTTCTTAACCACTCTTGTCCTCAGTCCGGGAGTTGCAAGTAGTTTCTAGTGTTTGTAGTATGCTGGGGGCCGCACGCAACACTGACCATAGGGGTGGGTTGTGTTGCGGTAGGCACCGTGGCCTGGTGTACCGATTCGCCCGTTTGGTGTCTCGGGAACCCTGCACACATTGTTCGGGGCTGTATGGGAAACCTCGGCCGGACTCCCTGCGGATGGAACCCGAATAGGCGATAAACCTGGACTTCGGACTTGTGTGTTTAGGTAGGTCGTGGCCGACACCCACGTTGGGCTTCCGCTTGAAGGTTGCCGAGTACATGTCGTAAACGGCGGTAAGTGGTGAGAGCGTGTGTGAAGAAGTACACCCTGCAGGGTTAATATGATCTATTCGAATAGCCGTGTCCACGGAGAAGGAGTTCGGGTTGCCTATACCAGTTCATAGACAAGTGAAAGTGGATACTCTAAAATGCGCAAGATAAGCGTGAGTGCTATGGATGGCGTTCTCGTGAGGGAGACGGGAGCGGGTCCATAGTGGTGTATTGAGATGGTGAATATGTGGACTCGTGTGCGCCACCTCAAAAGAGTTACTTGCAGTTGTAGTTCAGGATAGCCACCGAGTCAAAGCTGGCTTGCTGCAGTCAAACTCCACCACCCCCTTTTTGATAAAGATGCATATGTAGCTAGTTACGATGTAAGTCTTGCTTGAGTACGTTTGTACTCACGTTTGCTTATTTTATGTTTTGCGAGAGACTTGGTCTCGCTAGTAGTTCCGCTTGGACTTGACGGTTAGCTTGTTACCTCAGCTACGATCTTGTGCCCTCGGCAGATCTGGTAGATAGTCGGGCTTCTCGGCCTTCTTCATTTATAGTTATGCGTACTCGGACATGTTTAGCTTCCGCTTGTGCTTCGACTTGTATGCTTCCGAGTGTTGGGTCATGAGACCCATGTTTGTAATATCTCGCTCCTCGGAGCCTAATGAATAAATATTTAAGTCGTAGAGTTATGTTGTGATGCCATGTTGTATCTACACATATTGAGCATATTGTGTGTATGTTTGAAATGCTTGGTATGTGTGGGATCCGACAAACTAGTTGTTTATCCTTGGCAGCCTCTCATATGGGGAAATGTAGTCTCGTGCTTCTGAGCGATAGTAGTCCGCTACAGCCCGGTTCACCGGAGTCCTGCTAGCCCAGCACTACTGCTTGGACACTTGACTGGCCGGCATGTGTTTCACTTCATTCCTATGTCTGTCCCTTCGGGGAAATGTCACGCGGTGTTATTCGAAGTCCTGCCTAGCCTGCTACAGCCCGGAATACCGGAGACCTGTTAGCCCAGTGCTACAGCCCGAATTTATACGTTGATGACCGACATGCTCGATGTGATTCATGTATGCTTGTCCCCATAGGTTAGCGCCGCTTTGGGTTCACGACTAGCCATGTCGGCCCGGGTTCTTTATCATGTGGATGCTAGCGACACGGTCATATACCTGAGCCAAAAGACGCAACGGTCCCGGGCCATGGTAAGGCGACACCCGTGGGGATACCGTGCGTGAGGCCGCAAAGTGATATGAGGTGTTACCGGCTAGGTCAATGTGATTGGAATCGGGGTCCTGACAGCGTTGGTATCGAGCTTTGTTGCTCAGAGGATTACCAAGCCAAACTGGTCAAGTTGTGTCTATAAATGCTTTAGTTATGTAAGGGAATTGATTGTGGAAGGAACGTAAGGCTCTTTTTACTCCTTATACCTCATGGCCTTCTGATCTGAGTCAACCTCTTCTCTTCTACGGGGTTAAGAACTAGGCCTTCTCATCTATCTATCAGGATGACGTGTTACTAATCCATAGACCTTTAAGATTGTTGGTTTTTAAGCCCCAGTTCATTTCCTACTATTTCTGTATGTTAACTGTTGTTCTCGGAACCTTGATATTGTGATCCTGAGTGGTTATGCCACCATTTTGCAGGATGTCTCAAATCATTTTGAGCATTTACAGCCGTTATGCTGTCCGAGTCATCCCAGGTCTCTAAATAGTCTGATGCATTTGCAAATCCTTTCCTTCCGTTCTGATGTCCTTTTGACCAGGTTAATCACACAAATTAGTATGTTGAGACTCCGCTGCCTCAACATATAAGTTGCAACTATTATTATGACGCTAGTTGTTTAGGAAGTCACCTAGCAAATTAGCAATGCTTTTGTATCCCCAGTGTGATGATTCTGGCCATTATTCTCGAAAGCATCACGTGATGTTATTAGTTAGTAGGCATTCTATTCCTGGGTTCTTGAACCCGAGATTCACCTTACTTCATGTTGTTAATATTTGCTAGTTCCTTTAGGATATTAGTAACTTTGTGATAGTCCTCGAGGTCCGTGGTATTTCCTTCTTCCAAATATCATGAACTGATTAAGGCAGAAATTCTTTGAATTAAAAGATCACAATCAGAGTACTCTTGAGGAGTTCTCCATTCATAATTGTGACTCTGCAGGCCTTACCTTCTCTGCATGGGTTATCTGGGAAAAATGTTGAGCTTTGCTCGATATACTAATCCATGCCTCCACAACTCGGAAAATTATATGCTTCTCGAGTTGTCCCTCTTTAGTTGTATTCTGACTCTTGCCTATCAATTGATAGTCAGGAGTAGTCGTGCACTCGTGTTCATTAATGCCTATTATCCTTGTGGTCCGTCAAGCCATTACATTGCGGAATGACTAGGAGAAACAAACTCAAAGACCTTGTCCATTTCGAGGATTGGGTCAAAGTAGTTGTATTCCGCAGATTAAAATGCCAATTCAGCTTTGACTCTGCTCTACCTTGGAGTGTTACCATCTTTATGTCAGGAACATCATGAGAATTGCACCACTCTCATGAATTCTTGACGTAGTGATACTTCTCGCTATCATTATTCATTCATCGGTCCCGTGTTGATGCAACCGGAATGTCGACAAGTGAATTGTGATGTGTGAAATCGATACTCCTAGCAACCTCGTTGCTTGGTAGTTAATGGACAATATTTTCATTCTTAGCGTGTTGGTTATTAAATCATCATCCTAAGATTGATCGTGCTACCTAGTCCTTATTTCTGGTGCACACTTCGATTGATGAGTTAGGATTATATCAAATCCCTTGCTCATTTGATCATATCGTCTTGCCCTCAAAAGCAAGATTGTTCTCGAGCTTAGTAACATACCGGTGGTTCGTGACTTTCCAAATATCTTCTTGGAAGTGTTACCGGGTTGTCTCCTGACTGTTATGTTGAGCTCGTGATCAAGTTGGTTTCCTGTGAACCATCATTTCTCCAAGAATCTGTGTTGGATACCCCTGAGCTAGTTGGTTAAGCCAAACAACAACTTGGAGAGTTGGAGGATAAAAGCTTGCCTGACTTAGTTCGTTCCAAAGGGATATTCTTGTGTAGTGTGTGTTGAAGAAAGATGATATCTTCATCGATTCGTCCCTGTGATCAGTTGCTGGACCTATTGTCTTATCAATTTTTTGACTTGAGTATGGGCTATTATTAAGTCAAATCAGAACCAACGATGTTCGTAATGTTGTATTACTCGTGGTTGATCCCTCGAGCATACCCCATTACCTCTTTTGGTCTGACCAGTGCTATCACCGTGTTCACATGATGGTGGAAGTCCAAAGGATATGGAAATCCCGATGAGTTGTTGTTGAGCCCATCAAAAGCATTTTGTCTCCCCCATAAGTCATGTTGAACATCAACCTAGTGTTGGAAATTTGTGTAAGCATTTCTTCGTGTTTTGTTCATGAAGCATATGTTTGGATGAAAGTAGTGACTTCCTCTAATTCATGTGCATCTGATGCAAGTTGCCGCCGTGAATTTGAGAAAGGTTTGTTTTGTTTCCTATGGTACCATTCCAAGTCAGTCATGCACGTGCGAAGTGCTCTATGGTTTGATAGGTTGGCCGCCTCCACTCCATATGTGTTTCCTAGCACACCAAGTCACTGGCTGATTTGTTCAAGGAGAAGGAGTTCTTTTTAAGAGCTAACCCGGCCTAATTAAGAACTTTGTTATCTGCGATGATGGTTCCCCACCTGAACTCGGTAGTGCTTTGTTGTAAGACTACCATGTGGTCATTCTTGTCTTGGACAACGTGTTCACTTGTTAGTAGCAGAACCAGCTCATGTTTTGGAGCTTGCTATCGTAGTTCATTCCCGAGAATCACGCAACATCTTCTTGTCGATTTGTGTTGCAAACTTTCATTTTTCTTCTAGACTCGATGAGTCTGGAATGTCCTAACACCAACCAGATCTGAATCTCAGGCAGATATGATGGTTGGAACATTCCAACAGGTGCATTTCGTTCCTCAGCTTTGCACCGTCCCTTATGCCATTTCACTATGGGCTGCCTTCTTAGTAATTTCTGTTCAAGATCATCCTCAAAAATGGTCCTACCATTGGTTCCCTCCACCTCCAATGACAAGCAAAATCATCCATTGTGTTGTCTTCAACAAGGTAGTCCACATCATCCATTCTAGTCTGGGTATGCCTTTTCTTTGCACTCCATCAAACGATCGTTTGTGATTGCCTTAGGCTGGTATAAAGAGTTTCGATGATATTTGTATCAAAAGTAATTCTTTTTGTCACTTAAGGGAATAGTTCCTCGCGTCACCTCCCCTGGGGTGCCCCGTTATTGAGTCGTGGCAATTTTTTTCCTCGCCACCTTGACACTATCTACCATCTTTCTAAGCGTGGAATTGTTGCCCACTAACCACACACCGTTGTTTGTTCTTCCATCCCTCTCGATGTGTTTTGTGTCTCAACTCGAGATGTTTTTAAATCTCATTCCGTGAGTCGATCATGTTTACTTGATCTTCGTCAAGATCGAATCATGTAGGACCTCCCTCTCTTTCCATTGTCGTGTCGAGTGAAGATCTCGAAAGCAAAGACGTCAAGACCAAGATGATGGAATGAATCAACATCTTTGAGAAGGGCAACTAGATCATGAAGATTGTGATAGTTTTGTGACTCCCCTTTTCCACTTACCTCACGTCTTGAATCTCGGGGCGAGATTCTTGTTTAGTGGGGGTGAGTTGTCACAGCCCTAGAGCTTGCTTGTAGCTAGTGGCATTGCATCCATGCATCATGTTAATTTTCATGAAATTTGAAATGGGGATTGCCTAAACCCTAGCATTAAAGGAATTCAAATAGGCTCAACCAAAAATATTTTTCAGTGATTTCAAATGGCCTTCAAAAATGTTCACCATTTTTGGAAAAATGCTGGAAACAGTAACCAGAGATGTTGCACATTTTTCCATGACATTTGGATCTTTGAATTAAATCATAAGTATTTGAATTTGGACATTTAAATTCTATAAAATATTTTAAATGTCCAAATACTCCTAAACTGAAATGTTCCATGTTAGATATATTCTATACATTGGTCATGCACAGTTTGGTGATTTTTAAAAGTGCCTGGATATTTTTAATAAAGCCCTAAAGACTACAGAAAAATAGAAAACTAAAATAAATAAAAGGAGAGAGAGAAACCTTACCTGGGACATTTGCCTGGCCAGGCCACCTGGCGGCCCAGCTGGCAGCCCAGCCATCAGGCCCAGCCCACCACCGCCTCCTTCCCTGTCGCCTTCCTCCTCTGCCAGGAGTATGTCCGCGGGGCCGCCGCGCGCACGGCCACCGCCGGCCCCCCCCTGCTTCGCCGCTTCGAACTGCCCCGAGTGCCACGCACTCCCCTCGCCCTGCACCTCTCCCTCTCCCCTGGACCCCATTCTCTCCTCTGCTCCCTCTCTCTCTCGCCGGAAGGCGCCACTGCCGCCACCGACGCCCGTTCGCCCTTGACAACAGCCACCTCCCGCCTCGCCGAGCATTCCGGAGGATCCGCCCTCCGTCCTCGACCCCTCACAGAGCCACGCCCGGGAAGCCCGAGCGCCGCCCGGCGCTTTTCCCCTCCTCGGCCACCGAGGATCCTGACCGTCGATTCGGCCCGACAGGGCGTCCCCGAGCCCACTTACCCTCCCTACGAACTTGCGGTGAACTCCTCTTCCTCTTCCCCTGGCTCCCGTGTTTGTTTGGCCTCTGTAGCCGCCGTTTCCACCTCACCCGATTGCTCCTCGCCGCCGGCCATGGCGCCGCCGTAGCCAGGGCCACCCCAGCTTGCACCCGAGCATGTTACCAAGTTCGCCGCCCTCCCAGGAGTCCGCAGCGCCCTTTCGTTTCCCCCCTAGTGCACCGCAGCGTCGAGCCCGAGCTCGCCCGAGCTCCGGCAGCCGCCTAGGTCGTCGCCGGCGCCGATTCCGACCACCCCGACCCCGACTAACTCCACCAAGAGCTTTGGCTCCTCCCCAGCTCCTCCTAGATGCCCTCCGCGGGCCATTTGGTCGCCGGAGTGGCCAAAACCACTCTCGCCGCCGCGTCGGGCTCGCCGGCGGCTAAACGCCGGCAGCCGACTTGACTTTGACCACGGGTGGGCCCTGGTTGACTCTGCTGAGTCAATGACGGGTGGGCCCAGCCCTGTTAACCATTTAGGATTAGTTTTAGTTAATTTTTAGTTAAGCTAATTATACTGACACGCGGGACCCACTGTCAGGTTTGACCCGGACCAGTCCTGTTGACCACTGACGTCACACTGACGTCAGGCTGACGCAGTAATACCCTTTTCTGGATTTAATTTAATTCAGGAAATTTCAGAAAATACCCCAAACTTCAAATATTCATAACTTTTAATCTGTAACTCCAAATTAAATAATTTATATATGAAAAATGATCAGAAAAATATGAAGAATCTGTTTATGCCATGATCATGCATGTTTGAACAAGTTAACCTCACCGAATAGGATGAATCATGATTAGGGTAAATTATGAACTAGCATTTGGAGTTCGATTTTAACCTTGTTTGAATTTCACTTCAATTAACCTGGCTAGACATTGCATTAGTTGAATTCAGTACCTTAACATGACATGTCATTCATGTGAATGTGCATTGCATTGATTGTGTTCTCTCTTATTTGCCGGTAATTGTCCCCTCGATGAGACGACGTTCCGACGATTGTTCGATGACACCGATGAAGAACTATATTATCTTGAAGTGCCGAGGCAAGCAAAACCCCTTGTTCATTCCGATATAATCCCACTCTTTCGCTCCTGCTCTATTTTACTGCATTAGGACAACAACGACTCATGTGTTACTTGCTGCGGTAGCTGAACCCCTTTATCCTCTCGTGCATGACCTGTCATTCCACAAGAATTAGATGAAACCCACTAGCATTAGTAGGAGTTGTTTGAGCCATGTTGTGCCTACTCATTCATGCTTGTTGTCATGCCTCGCTCGCTTAGAGTTGAGTCAGGTCCGATTCATCGGGAATGAATTGGAATGGTTGTGTGAACATGTCCTACTGTGTGTGAGCTAAGTGTGTGAACACGATTTGGTAAAGGTAGCGGTGAGAGGCCATGTAGGAGTACATGGTGGGTTGTCTCATTGCAGCCGTCCTCAGGAACTGAGGACTGTGTTTGTGATCCATGAAACAGTTACTACCACGCATTGGGATCCATAACTGACCCTCTCGGCTTCTTAACCACTCTTATCCTCAGTCCGGGAGTTGCAAGTAGTTTCTGGTGTTTGTAGTATCTTTGGGGCACGCAACGCTGACCATAGGGGTGGGTTGTGTTGCGGTAGGCACCGTGGCCGGTGTACCGATTCGCCTGCTTGGTGTCTCGGGAACCCTGCACACATCGCTCGGGGCTGTATGGGAAACCTCGGCCGGACTCCTGGATGGAACCGAATAGGCGATAAACCCGGACTTGGGACTTGTGTGTTTAGGTAGGTCGTGGCCGACACCCACGTTGGGCTTCCGCTTGAAGGTTGCCGAGTACATGTCGTGTAAACGGCGGTAAGTGGTGAGAGCGTGTGTGAAGAAGTACACCCTGCAGGGTTAATATGATCTATTCGAATAGCCGTGTCCACGGAGAAGGAGTTCTGGGTTGCCTATACCAGTTCATAGACAAGTGAAAGTGGATACTCTAAAATGCGCAAGATAAGCGTGAGTGCTATGGATGGCGTTCTCGTAGGGAGACGGGAGCGGGTCCATAGTGGTGTATTGAGATGGTGAATATGTGGACTCGTGTGCGCCACCTCAAAAGAGTTACTTGCAGTCGTAGTTCAGGATAGCCACCGAGTCAAAGCTGGCTTGCTGCAGTCAAACTCCACCACCCCCTTTTGATAATGATGCATATGTAGCTAGTTCTGATGTAAGTCTTGCTGAGTACGTTTGTACTCACGTTTGCTTATTTTATGTTTTGCAGAGACTTCGGTCTCGCTAGTAGTTCCGCTTGGACTTGACGGTTAGCTTGTTACCTCAGCTACGATCTTGTGCCCTCGGCAGATCTCGGTAGATAGTCAGGCTTCTCAGCCTTCTTCATTTATAGTTGTCTGTACTCAGACATGTTTAGCTTCCGCTTGTGCTTCGACTTGTATGCTCTGAGTGTTGGGTCATGAGACCCATGTTTGTAATATCTCGCTGCTCGGAGCCTTATGAATAAATATTTAAGTCGTAGAGTTATGTTGTGATGCCATGTTGTATCTACACATATTGAGCATATTGTGTGTATGTTTGAAATGCTTGGTATGTGTGGGATCCGACAAACTAGTTGTTTATCCTTGGCAGCCTCTCATATGGGGAAATGTAATCTCGTGCTTCACGAGCGATAGT
Organism: Aegilops bicornis; assembly: GCA_021605145.1. Taxonomy (NCBI): domain Eukaryota; kingdom Viridiplantae; phylum Streptophyta; class Magnoliopsida; order Poales; family Poaceae; genus Aegilops; species Aegilops bicornis. Next base: position 38,830,510 of record CM038670.1, read on the forward strand.
AGTCCGCTACAGCCGGTTCACCGGAGTCCCGCTAGCCCAAAGACTACTGCTTGGACACTTGACTGGCCGGCATGTGTTTCACTTCCTTATGTCTGTCCCTTCGGGAAATGTCACGCGGTGTTATTCGAGTCCTGCCTAGCCTCGCTACAGCCCGAATACCGGAGTCCTGTTAGCCCAGTGCTACAGCCCGAATTTATACGTTGATGACCGACATGCTCGATGTGATTCATGTATGACTGTCCCCATAGGTTAGCGCCACTTTGGGTTCACGACTAGCCATGTCGGCCCGGGTTCTTTATCATGTGGATGCTAGCGACACTGTCATATACGTGAGCCAAAAGACGCAACGGTCCCGGGCCATGGTAAGGCGACACCCGTGGGGATACCGTGCGTGAGGCCGCAAAGTGATATGAGGTGTTACCGGCTAGGTCAATGTGATTGGAATCGGGGTCCTGACAATGCGACTCACATGCACCCTCTCTCTATCTCTCTCACACCCACACACATAACCCAGCCTTCTGATTCACTTGACTCCTATCTTTAACGCACACTAGCTAGCATCTTTATCTTTCTATTTATCTGTTTCTCCATCAACCTTATTTCTCGCCCTCACTGTTGATTCCTATCACGCACACTACATATGTTTCTCTCTACATGCAGTCAAGTGCCCTCTCACACACATATATAACTTCGCCCTTTGAACCACCCGACGGTCATCTCCAACACCCAAACTAGCGGATGTCCCTCTAGCTAGCATCTCCATCTCTGTATCTATTTGTAGTTTCTCCATCAACATTTCTTTCTTGCACGGAGTCTTGCTTCCTATCACCCACACTATATATGTCTCTCCATACATATGCATTTATAGGTTGATCTATTTTGCACAATCGTTGCGCCTCACCCCCTCTGCTCGCCATAGATGCATGCTCCAGCCCACGCCACTATCTCTTAAAGACAAAAAGACATGCTCAATTGTCGGGCCTTCTTCCCTGCATTCTCACATGCATGCATATTATCATACCGATCCATCTCTCCCATGTCGTTGATCTTATGACTTATGTCTTCTTTCTTTTATCTCGATCGTTCGGGCGCACACACACACACACACATCCCACGTATACATGTATACCTCTCACACATGCACGTTCAAGGTCTCTATGTCTCCATACGTAGTTAATTACCCTCAATCCTAATGCCACATCGAATCGTTCTCCTCTTTTGTGCACATAACTTCCGCCTGGATGGGTAAAACACACACTCACAGTTAACAATCTCCTTCTAGCTACCCCCCTCCCCCGCGCCTCTCACTCTTCCCCTATATCCCCGAAACCAATAAGATCATCCCTTTGTTTAATTCCCGCCGACATATGCACCATCGATATATAGTAGTCTTCCTCGGTGTCTCTCGAACAAACACGTTCTCTCGATGTCGACTCCTCTCACGCCAAGACGCACCTTCTCTTCCCTCTCTACGGGCATTTTCTCTCTCGCACCCCATCGTTGGTGGCCTCTGCCATACACATCACCTCTCTATGATGAAGCCATGCACACTTAAATTACATCCACCACAGAGGACCCCGCGACACACACACACGCACACACACACACACGCACGCCAGTGCCAAGACGCACGCACGCACACCCCCACACACACACTAAGACTCCATCTCTCTCTCTCACACACACACACACACACACACACACACGCACCCCCCCCACACACACACTTAGACTCCATCTCTCTCTCTCTCTCACACACACACACACAAACTAAGACTCCATCTCTCTCTCTCCTCTCTCTCTCTCTCTCTCTCTCTCTCACACACACACCCCACACACACACTAAGACTCCATCTCACACACACATGCTCTAGGCGGAGCATTTGTTCCTACCACCCTTCATCCAACCTTACCTGTATGATAAACAATCACCTTTATTTACTTGCATAACATGGACAAATTCCACTTTACTTTAGTAGTCAGCAAACTTATCATCTGTACCCTTATAAAAAACAAGTTGGCGATGATGGTGTGCCTGCCATCTTGTAATACAGACCGTGTGATCTATATCTGACAGATAGAAAGCAAACTATGATAATTTTACAAAAGATACCCGCACCTCTCTCCACATCATTATCTCCCGCAACCCAATTGCTCAGCAATTAAAAAAGGAATAAGTCTCTGGAACAATCTAGCATGCATGGTGGCCATTTGCCGCGCCGGGCGCAAATCCATCCCCATGCCTCCGCCCATTCCGACCACCAGTCACCACCACGCTCCACTCCTCCTCGCCTTAACTCTCATCTTTCATTTTTTTCGATGACATTCTCGAGATACCAGTTTTGATAAAATTCTCGAGATATCATTAGTTTTTACACATGGGATTACTCCTGCAAGGGTCAATCACAACAGGTGTTTTGTAAAAAAATGCATATTGATGTTCCGTGCAATGCACGAGAATCTTGCTTGTAATTATATAACACAAATCACGCAGCAGGAAGTGACATTTTTTGACACAACCACGTTAACATGGCCACGTAAATCACTAGCTAAAGTAAATACCATTATACTTATATCCCGATGCAAAAGGTTGAGTACATGTCCGAAGAGTAGAGTCGCTTTACACTCTGTCTCTCGTAATCTCTCACACACAGACACACGATTCGTGACGCCCACTTAAGCACACACGAGTATGTTACAACTTGTGCACCCGCGGGTACACGTGATGCTGTGCATTTATTTAAGCCGGAAGGCGAACCCAAACAGTAGCTGCATTCATTCCCCTCCCACCGCCTCTTCTCTGGTCGCCGTCGCCCGGTAGCCATGGGCCGGCCAAAGGTAACAACGTACGCCATACTCCCGCCGGATGGAGCGGCGCTTTAATATGGAAATTTTAGTGGTCATGCATGCATCTTTTTGTGCTAGCACTCCTATATAAGGGTTCACCGGTCGCTTCCCGCGGACGTGCGCGGGTGGTGGAAGAGGAAGGAGAAGGGAAGCGGGCTGTGGAGTAACATTTTTTACCACAATTTCTTAGGAAACTGAGTGCAATAATTGAATAGTTTTGCAAACTACCAGTACTACACCTGAAACGGTTCAAAACCTATACTCCCTTGCATGAAACGGTCAGCGTCGCCCTGGAGCATCAGTGCCGCATTAATGCCCAGCCAGAGCGGAGGCGACCTCTCACTGGCGCCGGCTTTGAAGTGGCACGACGGCCGAGAGAGCGCTGCTTCCTGGCACGCGATCGCCTGCGTTGAGATCGCCATAGGCCCTGTTTGGATCCATGGGTTAGAGTTAGTTTGAGCTAGTTGGGGCTCAAATAGCCCTAAAGTATCCAAGCATGAGGGTTTAAATTGGAGCAAGTTGCACCGAACCCACCAAAAAAATATCCCACCCAAGAGGTGCTAACTGGAGATAGTTCTCATTGGGACCACTGAAAAATCACTTTTCTCTCTCCATGAAGTGCATTTATTGTCAATCTAACCTGTCACCCAAACACCTCTTTGGCTTCTGATTAGTTCAGGGTTAGTCATGAGTTAGTCTAACCTCTAGCTAAGTTAGAGTATCAAGCAGAGCAGTATAGGACATGCAAGTTGCTCAAAGCATACGAGCAAATTAAATGACGTGAAAGGATTTTTTCTTTTTGAAAACGGAACGTGAAAGGAATTTTTTTTAGAATGCTCTTGGCGTGTCGCTAACATGTGATAGTTAACCAACCTCAATAGATGGCAGAAACGCCAGCCCGCCGCACTTTGATAGAGACGAGGAGGGAGAAGCGATACATGCTGCTTGATTACTAGAGATAGGTGTCGCACGGAAGCCAAGAAATATGGTGATAGCGTGGGCTAGCCATGTACTAGTATGATGTAACTACACTAGGCTGCCGTGTTTCGTACTCTTCCAGTCCACTATGGAGATGATTGGTTAATTTTATATCGTTGAATAATATTAAATATTATGAGTGCAGACGCTCCACCACGAGGTTCCTTGCTCCTTCTCAGTCATCCGGATGTTCTTCCACTCTATTTTTTTTACGTGAGCTTTGTACATCCTTTTGCCAACACGCGAGACATCAAGGTGCACGTGTTATGCAAGGATCCTTCCATCTATATGAAGAACACGTGGGACTGGAACTACGAGACGGACATGTACCTGTGGAGTGGACGTCTGAACCCGAGTAATGTAGCGCGATAAGTGAAGTAGAAAGGCACAAATGGTATGAACATGTGTGGCATATAGGGTGTGTTTGGTTGCGTTCTCGACTCAGCATAGTTGTTCCCTCTTCATGCATGCTCAACTCAACACCCCTCTTCATGCATGCTCTCTTCATGCATGCTTCTAGTGTATTTGTGCTAAACTAGTGTGGACTCATGCACCCTCCATACACTCTACCAAACACCCAAAAGTAGGTCGAGAAGGGAACTCTTAGGCGGCATTTGTCTCTTACTACGTACTACCACTAAATGTTGTACGTGCAATGCACGGTGATGTTATGGAGTACGTGCCTAAGTACTCTACTACTACTATATTAGTTGGAGGCACATATTAACTTTTATATTTGTTTACGTGTATGCCCCGAGACCTTCCAACTAGACGTGTCTTTCTCTCCAGGTCGCACTTTGTGTCGTTCATACCACCAAGTACTACTACGTGTGGTCTCCGACCCAGAAGTGGAAGAAGTGGAGACGATCTACCACGCTGTTTTTTTACGCTGGGCTCTACCACGCTGTTCGTGTCCCACTCCATTCGCTGACGTGTGGGACATCCAGCATGTGCCGTGTTTGACACCCTTCGTCGTAAGAGTTGAAACACTAGCATTCATCAGAAATAAAAAATAATTATAAATCGGCAGTGATGCTATTTTTTTGCGAACCAATCAGCAGTGATACTATACCACGCGGTTTCCTTGCTCCTCGATATCGGAAAGAATACTTCCGTTCACCAACATGTGGGACATCGACCATCTTGGTCCACTTGCCATGCACGCAGAACTCTAAGGGAGTCACCCAGGTCGTCGGCGCCTTGATAACAATGACTAATGAGCCGTCAAATCACAGGCCCACTTCCCACTTTGAAGTTGCTCGGATGAAGGAACCATCATGACTTTCTTGAATTCCGCTTCTTGAAGAAAACTAATGTACCAACAGTACTGCTAGCTACAGTAGTTACTCCAACAGAGGCCTCCTTACGTTCATAGGATAGGAATATGAAAATCATAGGAAGTGAGATGACATGCATCTCAATTCCTATAGAGAAAGAGATGCCATTTGATGCTTAGGATAGGAATTTTCCATTTAGTCTAGGCTAATGTCTTGGTAATTTGCTCTAAAAACTACAGTAGTAACTAGTACTAGTATCGGTACATGCTCGCATTACTCGCACAGACACACACACTAACTACTAGTACTACTACTTCTCACATGCTGGCGGACGCTGTTGTTCTCCTTCTGGCTTTGTCGGCGACACCCCACCGTGCTTGGATCTCCGCCGACCTCTCTGCAGCAGCAGCGTCGTCCTTTTCTTTCTTCTTGCGGCGGGCCTCTCTTGTCTTGAGTGCTTACGACTTTTCCGCTCCCTCATGCGGCTTTGGCGCCTCTTGCTCTCTACCGCCCATTCGGCCTTGGCATCATCAAATTCCTCCCACATAGTTGTTAGGTCGCGGCGGCGATAAACTCGGCGGTGGGATGCCATCGCTTCCCTACCATTTTGTGTGCTTGGTCGTGGCGGCGAGGAACTCGGCGGCGGGATGCCATCGCTGCCTTACCGGTTAGTGTGCGGCGCGGTGGCATGAACGACGCTTGGTGAGAGCTCTGGGGTGGAGTGGCCGGGCAACCGTATAGTGCATTGGTTTGTCAAGAGCTCAAGGACAAAAGACGAAGCAAATTTGGATTCCCCTTCAATCCTGGTCATTTATTACCGAGTAAAATGCATTGGCGGTCATCGAACTTGTCTTGATAGCTCACTTTGATCATTGTATACGAGATATGGTGATTATACGGTCACTGGCTCAGCGTATAGCTCCGTATTTGTCTGGTTGACCAGTCAAACAGTCCGCATGCGCCTCATCAGCTCGTGTTCTTTATCTATCTATCTATCTATGCGGGCCTACACATCGGTGAAGAAAGAAATAAAAACCAAAATTATGCGTATGTGACATTACTGTTTAGACGTTTGCTGGAGGCCTCCAAAAACACCGAGCATGTATTCACCTGGCTCAACACCAACGGTCATACTCGTGACTCGGCGCCTTGCTCATCTATATCGTCCATCACAACGACAATCTATAAAACAGCCTAGCCAGAGAGGGTACTATGGTGCGGAGTATGTACTATCGTGAGCAACCGATCATAGTGCCACTGCACACGAGTGTGTGTCTGATCGATTCGTCCATTATTCATAAGTTATGTATGGTTGTGTGGTGTCTAATGGTGGTCATCGAATGCTAGCTGGCGACAAGAGAGGTTGCATGGACACCTGGTTGTCAATACGTGTCGCATACGCTTCAAAGGCTCGTCATCCATGAGTTCACATTTTACCACCATGCCAGCGTCTGACCGCCCTGGCCTACCGAAACCCCTTCCATCGCTAGCGAGCGCTTCCCGCCTGAAACGATCACCGTCTTTCCGGAACGTCAATGCTGCATTCACCATCCTTAACTGCAGGTGCAGTTGGTGTGTCACTGACATGCGGGCCAGATGCCCGTTGGGCCCACATGTTAGTGAGACGACGCACCTGCGGTTAAGTCACTGAAGCAGCATCCGCATTCACGCCCGATGCGACCTCTCACTAGAGTCAGCATTGCAGCAGCGCGCCGGCCGAGAGAGCGCCACCCGTGCGGCATCCCGGTGCAAGCGACTGCTCCGCGTTAATGACACCATGGCCGCCGACGAACCTACTCCGCTGCCAGCCATCCATCCGTCTGCCGCGGCTCATTGCCATTCGCCCTCTATATTAACTTGAGCCCCAGCTCCCAGGCATATCCAAAGACCCACACGCATTTTCCTCCGGTCCCTTCCTTTTGTTGGCACCACTCCAACCATGGCCTCTGGGCACTCCAAAGATCTCTTGGACGTACTGTCGCAGGAGCAGACGAAGCACATCGGTGGCTCCGCTCCGGGCGCACTCCAAAGCTCTCTTGGACGTACTCTCGCAGGAAGCGAGCAGAAGGAGATCGCGGCTCCCCGCCGCCTCTGCCGCCACGACCCTGGCCACGGCGCGTGGCGGCGGCCCGGCAGCGAGGAAGAGTAGTACACGGTAGGTCGCCACCGCTCTGGTCCTAGGAAGGCCGCTGCTCCTCCACTCAGTCGAAGCCAAGCTTGGTGGGATAAAAATCGGCGGCCGATTAGCCGCTTGATGACGACGTGGAGGCAGAAATCTTCATAACCTTGTGCTCCGGAGGAGGAGGTTATCGAGGCGGATAAGGAGGAGGCAAAGGCAATGGCCGTCTTTCTCAGGTTCATGGTCGGACATGGTGGTCGGGGCCCGCGATCGTTTAGATTAGGTTTACAGTAGGTTTTAGTACGGTTTGTGCGAAATATGTAATGAATTTCATCCAGTTTATAGGAAAAGTTCTCGAAATGTAATGAATTTCATCCGGTCAATTTGAAATTTGCTTTGTTTGCACGAATTTCATCCGGTTAGTTCATATAGTTGTCGAAAGGTATGCGGGCAGCATCGGATGGCATCCATTAGTGTCCTCGGACAGATGCCGGTGTAAATTTGTGGGCCAACGCTGGAGATGCCCTAACTATAATGCTATAATCGCTAACAATCCTCCATTATTTGGCAGGGAACAGTTATCCCTCGATCAAAATCAGATCTGCGGTGTTTCGCACTCCTCCCGCGTAAGAGTGTAAACTCTTGCTTACATAAAAATGGAGCAAGTGGACGACACTGTAGCACGTCATATCACTCGAACTAGCCCACCTAACGAGCAGGAAAGCAACACCCTCGTCATTTTGTTCTGGATTTCTATCGATCGATCGCGCGAAAATGTTGCGCTTCGCAAGTTCTAAAGGAAAAGGCAGCACACTTACGACCAGACGCTGCCGCAACCCCGACAGTCCGGCTCGCACGCCGCTCACCAGAGGGGACACGCGTAGTCTTGCAATTTCACTGACATGTGGGACTGTAATTGAATAAACCGTCGATAGCCGAAATCTAATTGCTCGGCGGGCGTCGGCTGAGAAGAGAGAAACGGGGGAGGGAGAAGAGATCGCCCGCCCGCCGCGCACGGACTCCAAGAAATATATGGTGATAATGTGAGGTGGGCCATGCTGGAGTCCGGACCGCTTCCGGAGCCCGCTCTCACCGCCCTGGCCCCTCAAGACGCCAGCTGCCTGCCGCATGCATGCATAGCAAGTAGTATTCCTTATGTGGAGGAGAGAGAGGCATTGACAAAGTCAAGGAGTGGGCTCGGCAAGAGCCCGTCTCTACACGTGCTCCTAGGTATAAAAGAAATAATTCTACAAAAAGGCATAAAACAACTGTGTCTTAAAAATGAAAGGTAAAAAAACATTTGAGAGGAAATAGATAGAGAGAAAGTGAGAAAAAGCTGTAACCTGGGCATTAAATGAGGAAGGAGGGAGTGGTGCACATGCCAAGTTCACTGGGCTGCCGTGTTTCACACTCCACCGTCGTAACAGTGGAGACAATAGCTTTCATCAAAAATAAACAATGAATACTCGTTGCTCGTCCTCTATATTGGAAAGAATACTTTCATTCGCCGACATGTGGGACGTCGACCATCCTGGTCCACCTGCCATGCACAAAATTATCCTGTTCTACCCCGGTCGTATCGCAGGCCCAACCTTTCCCACTGTAAGTTGTTCGGACGAAGGAACCATCATGACTTCGTTGAATTTCGCTTCTTCAAGAAAACTTACTGTACCCGCAATACTTCTACCACACGCAAAGACTGGACGGCACTGCACCACGTCATATCACTAAAACCCACAAGGCCAAACTAGCCCGCCTAGGTCAACTATTTTGGAACGGAGGGAGTACGCCTCTGCACTGCTATGATTTTGTGTTGCACGTTCTCTATACTTTTGCTACGATTTTCCTACCCTATGAACCAAATGAGGCCTGAATGTATGTCGACTATTGTCTGATCGATCGCTAAGCCTACAATTTTAGGAGCTAGGGCTATTGGTCGATCGGTGAGGGATAATATAAGCGTACCACGAGCTCATCAGCCCCAACGTTTCTCTTCGGTGAGTGTTTTGCAAGTACTATAGCTCGCACAGTAGCTAGCCTACTAACACCAAGAATCATCAAACAAGCCCTGCTGATATGATAAACAATTCAAACTTACATCTAAGCATGCGATATATTACATCAAAAGCTGGTGAGTATACATCTGTTTCCATAACTCGGAGAGGGTTCGCATGATTCACTATCAAACAAAAGTAGCAAGATCCACCCACACAAGACAGTGCACTAGCCCTAACATGGTTTGATAACACGCATCGTTCTGGTAATTAAACACAGGGCAATGAAAACTACCCTGAAGGATTAGCGCGACCAGCTATTTCTTGTCATCGATCTCTCGGGCAATGACCACAGCACGGACAGCGGCATGGGAATCGATTTCTGGGGCGATGTCCGCAGGACTAACCGCGACATCGGAATCGATCTCTGGGGCGATGTCCACAGGATGGACAGCGGCATCGGAATCGATCTCCGAGGCGATGCCAACAGATGTGCCACGACATCAGAATCATCAAGGACATCCACCGGCACCTGCACAACCCTAACATATTAGCAAGCACACTGCAAATAATCAAAAACCACAACTATGGTAATAAGCCATTATTTTTTGACCTTGTGCAGCTCACCGGGGGATCTCATCCCTCCGGGGGCTATCTCCTCGTCCTCGATGGGGGCTATCACCTTGCCAGGGGAATACTGCTTCTCAACGGCGACTATCTCCTAAAACTCGGTCTTGAGCCTCACATAGGTGGCAATCAGAGTTCCTGGGGTAGGCACGGTGGGGCCCTTGCTGTTCTTCCAACTTTCTTTGAGGAGTTCGTTCGCCAACGTCCTCAACTCTTGGGCCAGTGCTTGTTTCTTGGAGTTCTTCGTCTCCATGGGTTGGCCCGCCAAAATGGTCAACTCGTTGGTCGGTGCTCGCTTCCTGGAGATCGCTGTCTCTAGTGGGTTGTCCGCCGGCAACTCTTTGCCTAGTGCTCCAGGATCCATCAATGAACTGACAAACAAAAAGCAATCGAAAGGAAACCACAATCGCAATGAAAAAGAGAAAAGAATAGGATGTGAGAATCGGTCGGTGCTTCACAAAAAGAAGATTCTTGGAATGAAAATATAGCAGCATAACTGATTCGCCCACCTTTCCTTCGTCGGTACAGAAGAAAAATGGCAGAAGTGAGTAGCACAGGTGAGGTCTTCTTCAAGAAAGGGAAGAAAGGGCTTGAAACGAGCTGCTCCAAAGGAAATGATGGTTGCTTCGTCCAGTCCAACTTGGAGGCCACCTTACCACTGCCGGTAAAGGTGTGGGTTTTGTGATATGACGGGTCATGACGGCCACACCGGGGTGACAGGTGAGTCTCGACTGTAGCACTTCGCTATGATTTGGTGGATGGCACGCGGGCCCGGATGCTTTGAAATGTCCCGCATGTAGATAGGGCGGCTAGTCATATAGGGGTGCTCAATATTGTGCACCGCGACCAAGGCGGAGAGGAAAACGAGAGAACTACGTAATTAATGCATGAGTTTAATTAGGGTAGTTTTGTAAAGTACGAGATACATTCCTCCAATCGAAAAATGCCTTGGTTCATGAGATTTGAGATTTGAGCCCTATAAACCGGAAGGGAGGGGGTACTGCACACGGTGTAGTCTAGTCACTTGTTGAAATCTCTAGAAAGGAAAATACTCCTTTCCGGTTTACAGGTCTATACTACTCCCTCCGTCTAGGTGTGTAAGTCATCTTACGAAAACCAAATAGTCCCAAAACACTTAGGCGCGGTGCATTAACTTCTACCTTGTTTCTTGTTTCTTGACATATCAACCAATAAGAGATGAGAGGTGTGCATGCTTTTAATGACTTGCAATGGCTAGTTCATTGCATGCAATGCTATTAATTAGCAAATAAACATTGGTGACCCCAGGAGGAAACGGTGCTAAGCGCGTGGACCTATGCAGAATGAGTACCAACCAATGGATAATGGAGTTTAATTGTTAAACAATACTCCCTCCTTTCCGGTTTATAGGGCTTATCTCAAAATTTTATATTTTCTATTTTATAAGGCTCAATTTGGTTGTTTTCCATCACATTTTCAGATTCCAAGGTGCATTAAATCATTGCATGCAAGTATTAAGAGAAATTTGACCAATGCATGTACTTTATGCATGCATGCATTGCAATTAATGCATTGATAAACATAATTTTTTGAGGAAAACAAGAGCATTAACTAGGTGCTTTTGCAAAACTACAAACTGTATTCCACCACTCACCATCTACATTGATTGGTGAGATTTTTGAATTGAGCACTATAAACCGGAAAGGAGGGAGTAGCAATTTTGTCTCATGCAAGAGCCTGGCTAGTATATGCATGCTCCAAGGAACCGCACCACGCAAGCGTTCGCAACTGCCCCGTTCGGATTGCGCTTGGCTCTTCGCCTCTTCGAGAAGACGAACAATGATGTTACTCCTACTTCTACAGTATCGAATCCACTGCTTCATGTCCTTCCACCTCGTGCAGGAGGGATAGCGTGTAGCGAAAGCTTCTACTTACTGCTCCTGCCTTTGCGTCTATGACAGGTGGGCCCAACAGGTGGTTGGCCCTCCTGTCATGCAGCCAAAGGCAGGTGAGTTAAGGCACCGGAGCTCAGTCTGCGAGGGAGAGGGCGTCGTAGTAATAAAATTTCTCGGTCTTGTACAAGTTGACGCGACACATCAAAGCACTGCACTCGATAAAAGTCTTTTTACACATTTCAAATGGGATACTTCGTATGTAGGAGTAGACATATTCTGCTTCGTATGTAGTCACTTGTTGCAATCTCTAAAAAGACTTATATTTGGAAACGGAGGGAGTACAACGCATGCATGCATGCCATGACTTTCCTTTTGATACTTGCATGTGTTGATTTGATGCACCTTGCCAAATTTTGACTATAAATTTAACTAACCAAATTTTCATGTATGTCACAAAAAATTACGTGGCTGTTTGGATTGTGACTATGTTTGTCTTATGTTGCCACATTATTTTTGCCACACTTGCCTAACCTGAGTTGCTCAAATTGTTAGACACACTTTGGCTTGCCTAAGGGAATCTTGCCACAATTTTTGTGTCTATGACATGTGGGGTTCACTGCTAATAAAAAAATCTTGTCTTAGGTGTGGCTAATAAAAAGACTTATATTTAGGAACAGAGGGAGTAGAAAATATAAATAATAATGCATGTTGGGGCAACCCACGTTTCCGCTTAATTTTAGCCGTGGGCTTGTTCACAATTTTTACGAGGGGTGTTTGTTCATTTAATGGAGGGACTTGTAGTACCAGACTTGAGCGATACAAAGTGCGACCTGGCACACGTAACACCACTTGGAACAAGCAGGTAGCTATCTCAAAAACAAACAACAACTAAAAAACCGCAACCTAGCATGTAGTAGTACACAATTTTAAGCGATTGTTTTGATGGAGTGAAAAGGAAAACTACCCCACTACTTATATATAGGCGGAGCCTCCGCTTGCTTGCTAGGGTTGCTCTATTCACATACTCTCATCCTATCCAGATCTAAACAAGATAGGGGTAGTAACAACATCTTTCTCCCTTCAAAAAACACTGGCTTTCTATCCTCACCGCTGGTTACAGATCCGGACGTATCCCCTCCGCGGTGAAGGGGATGAGGGGCAGAGTTTAGGCCGTCGTCGGCAGTGAGGGAGGAGACCCTTGCCGGCCGCACTGCTATCTCGGCGGCCGGGCGCTGGAGGTCCACCGATCCCTTCATCGTTGCCTGTGGGCGGATCCGGCCTCCCGCCGCCCACCTATCCACATCCCGACGACGTTCAGGTATATCTTCGTTCGAAACCGCCTTAACTCTACTTCCCCAGCTCGCTACGTCGCTGCATGTGCATCATTTTCCACCTCTCAGCCCCTCTCGACCGGATGGTCCAACGTCACCTTTTTTTTCTTCTATTGTTAGAGGTAAAGCTACTTCATGGAGTCGAATCTTGTACTCCCTCTGTCCAAAAATACTTGTCATTGAAATGGATGTATCTATATGTATTTTAGTTCTAGACACATCCATTTTAATGACAAGTAATTCCGGACGGAGGGAGTACTAATTCAAACAAGAAATAAAGTGGGGTGGGGAATTTAGTATGTACATCGGACTTGGTACAAACAGGAAGGAAATGGGGTGAAAGTAGTACAGACTGTTCATCCAACCGGTCTCTTGGTAGAAAAGGGAAATATAGGGGTGACGCTGTACACAGTGGTATGACGAGGACTAGATTTTCTATCCACACATAGGAGTAGGTGGCTAGAGTGAACAAAAATGGGACCAACCCAGATATGTTTCTTGGATGTTTGTTTCTCGGGGCAACAAACTATGAATCACCACTTTATGCCCCTGTTTACGTACATGGTGCTGTACTGCTGGTGCACCCACTGTCCCATGCCCTTATACCAAATATTTAGGCTCCGGTCGGAATAAAGGGGCAGAAAACATAGATCTTGATGAAAATAGAGGAATAGGAAAGGAATGTAGGTATAAAACTATGGAACAGCGAACCGGAGGAAACTCTCAAGATAATGTGTTTGGATGGACTACGAAATGTACATATTTGTTTTTTTAGAGTAGCATGCTTGGCAGTATGAGATGCTATTTCTTTATTTAGCTGCACAGTGACTACTCTTGTCCTCACCTCACGTACCACACATAGGTTGATTTTTTTTATTCCAGCAAACACAACACAGCAACCTGTCGAACGCATGGCAGCGAGCGCCTGCCTCGGGCTTCCGCTCAAAAAATGAGCAGCGCGTGGATGTTTCTAATCATATGGAATCAGTAGTACCAGATCTGCTTTCCTATGAAACACTATTCACCTTTCCCGTGTTCTGAACGGTTGGAAGGGAAAGAATACCGTAGGAATTGTGTTCCTACGAAAATCCTGCACCAAACCTGTGAACCGAACGCAGCCTTAGTTGTTCTTAATATAATGTCCCTGGTAAAAATGAAGCCATGCCACTGTTTTTGCCTGTAATTGTTTGAGACTCTGACAAGTTTAGCCAAATGTTTTTGCCTGTAATTGTTTGAGACTCTGACTGTTTCCTCTGTGCCTTTTTGTGCAAACAGGATATCCAATTCACCTGGTTGCTGTTGTGACCTTTTGCACAAAACTCTTCTTAAAATAAGTGACTTTTGTGTTGTTTAACTGGAATGTCAGAATGGAACAGTTGGTTCATTTTGGTGGAACTGCACAAAGGGATATCTATGTTCTAATCCTCATCATTCATATTGGCGCCATAACCTTCCTTTAGGTAAGAATGATATTTAATGCATGTGTTCATCTCTATTTTCCGACTGCCATGAGAAAATAATGTTGTTTTTTACTAGTACACTTGTACTCCCTCACTGACAAAACCAATTCTGAATTAGAAGGCCAATCATGTACTTGGTTTCACCAACTGGTGAGGAGAAAGAGAAACAGAGCATGAAGAGGAAGAAGAAGAATAATAAACAGTGCCAAGGCGATCTTGCTGAAGCCAGAGGCCTCAGTCGAGGCCATTCAAGGGCTCCGGCAACGACTACCTTACATGTGAGACAATCCTCCAGGGAGCCCTTCCACTTCTGCTGTCTCACTTAATTAATTAGGAGTACTTAAGTACCACTAATTTATTACTGCCTAATTTTCATGTTGGAGTTAAACAAATCTTTAGTAGGACCCTATGCTGAATCATCTATGTGAATGTTTGTCTATGGAGGTGAATCATGTGGTGGAGCAGGGAGGAATATTATTAGTGTCATGACATAATAGTGCTATTGTTTTGCATGTCAATTTATTGCCATTGGTTCAATGAGGCAATGTTTTGCGTATTGTCCATCATGAATTTGATGCTACTGTTTGAGTAATATGCTAATGTCTTCCTATCCTTTCTCACTGAGCTAATGAAGGTTTCACCTTGTGCAAACAGGGATCATGTTGTGCCAATCATACATTTTAGTGGAACTACACAAGACAATACAATGAACTGTATCCCAGCCAGTGCTTTAACTCTACTGGAAGTTCTTGATAATCTTTTGATATAATCTCAGCACTGGTAAACAAGAGTGATTTCAGCCATACATTTGAAGTGCACAAAAATATATACTATTGTGTGATTCCGGTGAGTGCTTTATCATATCTTATGGGACTACATGAATAAGCTTTTTTTCTCAGGTTGGTATGGGCCTAAGGCCTTCATCCATATTAGTTCTTTGTCATCTCTATTTGTATCGTACTCTTGTCATGGGAAACTCCTTTATCTTTGCACTTTTAAGTTTTGCAACCTATGATAAATGGCAATGCTTTGAGTGTTGAGTTGAGCTAATTGGCACTGATTAAATAAACTAATACCTCTCTTTAAGCAAGACTACTATGTTGCTAACTTTACCCATTAAGATAATGAGGGTGCTTCTATTTGTTAGTGTATGTTTCATCAACTAGTCCCACTATTACAGTAATCTCACTCTCTCAATATGTGTGCCAACAGGGCTTGATTTTGGTGGAACTGCACAAAAACTTTGGGTGCTTCATTGCCTCGACAGCTTCCGTCCTTTCCTGTCAGTCGCTAATCTCCGCTTGCTTTCTTCCTTTGTTGTGAGTCGCTTGGCTTATCTTGGCTTCCAGTCAAAGTAAATAGTAATTGATATGCTACCTCACATAGGTTGGTACTGGTCTTTATCCTGATTATTGTGCCTGTCATATGTATTGATAATTTGGTATTGTGTTATTGTTTGCCGATTTCATAAAGGAGTAATTTGGAGCCTGAACTCGCAGGCAAATCATTACATCGGGTGATTTCAGTAGAACTGCACAAAATGATCAGATGGACAGGTACTTATGCTGCTGCTATGTACTCCAAAGTTCACTCAGACAAGCATCGATGTTGACAAGAAGTGCCTATATTCATTCGAGTATCAACCGGTGTCAACCAATTGTCAAACTCCAAGTATTAGGAGAGTGAACGCCAAAAATATTGCTTGGTGCATAGCCCGTAAAACGCAGTCGATCTTTGGTCCCAACTTGTGCCTTTTGGTTATCGACACATATGGTAGCGAACTATATGGCATGGAGTCTAAAGATTCCAGACAAGTTGGTTGACGCGATATATTCATCTGGCACTGCACGCCAAGGATGCTCCATTTCAGTTGAACTGCACAAAAATTTGGGTGGTTCATTTTCTCAACCGCTTCCTTTCTAAATACGCAATGTAGAATTTTGGCGAGATCTGGGACCAAGATGAGCCAAGAAACTAGTTGGATGAAAGTAGTGGCCAAGTTGCTCAAACCTCCCTCAGACGAGGCCACTATTTGAGGATAAACCTACAAGCAAAGTTCAGATTGTCTATGCTGCCTCTTATGTACTCGAAAGTTTACTCGTACAATAACTAATTTTAGCAAGAAGTACCTCCGATTGAACACCATTTACCAGTCTGTACCCTAGGTAATTAAAGTTCGTCCATGGATCATATTGGCTGTGATCTCAATCATTTGGATGCATAAACATACTTAACATGTGTATATCTGAATCTTTTTGTGAATTATGTATGAATATTGTCGTGTGATCTATCAATCATTTGGATACATAGATATGCTGAGCTTGTGTATATATGAATATTTTGAGTTTTTGATAGTGAATGTTGGCTATGAATATGAACGTGTCCTGTGAACCTGAGTTTGATATGAATGTTTACCTTTTCTGTTGTATTTGTATGTGAACTTGTTAGTATGCCTACTGTGGGGTATAAAACGCAGGTCTCTTATAAAAGTAATGCTGTGTCCAATTTATGTTTTCCCTTCTAACCACATATATATTTATATTATTACTATTATCGTATATTTTATAGAGACTTATATATACATTATAAAAACATCCCACGTGGTATTAACTTATAAAAGTAAATGTTTAACGCAAAATCCTGGTTGTTTTTTGCTCACAGGCAAGGAAAATCCTAGGGATTGCGTACAAAAGCTTGCGAAGATTTTGAAGGACCAATTTAATAATAACACGCTCATTGTTATTTTGAGCAATAACTCGCTAATTTATTAATTATATATCTATAAAATGTGCCTCTCTGGTTTATTCTTTGATATTAATTGCTCCTTCTAACATGACATTATATATATAACAAGCCCACCTAATACGCGTATTTCAAGGAAGTGCAAATGGGCTCGGATTTCTTAGAAAATATAAATGGGCCTGATTGACGCGAAATTATTTGTTCACCCAGCCCAGCAAATGGACTGTACATTCTAGAAAACATGGGTTAAATATATGCCACATTTTTGCAGGCTAACATGTGGGCCAATAGGCCGAAGCCTACGCAGGGTGTTGTCATCTTGGTCAACAAATGATTGTGTCCTCCACAGCCATTGGATTTATATCCAACGGCCGGCATGCACCTTCAATCTCTCGTCTTCTTCCTCCAGCGTCGCCGGGACCGCCTGGTCCGCCTCCGTGACTAAGCGGCTCTGCTTAGCACGCATCACTGCGAAGCGCTACCCCACCGCCGGCCAGGCTATCCCTCCACCCCTCGACACCTCCTATTATTCTTCACAGACTACAACCCCACGCCACAATAGAACAAGTTATAACCCTTCTCCTCCTCTCAATCTGCGACTCCACTGCCGCGTTTTCCCATCTCCGAGTCGTTCCCGTCCGGGGCCTCCCCGTCGTCCACCGCCTCGCTGTGTTCGGTGCGGCGTGGTCAACAAACGAGAGTCATCGGAAGAGGATCAGACGTGGAGAGCTCGACGGCTGGGACCCACGAGGTCCATGGTCGCATGCAAGGAAAGTTCCTCCTTATTAAGCTGGAAAAATGTTTCCTCCACACGACAATTTGGGACCCGCTTGGCTGGATCTTCGCACGGAAGGAAGTGCCTTCTTGTTTTGCGAAAAAATTATTCATCCGTTGACAGTGGGACCCGTCGGTTGGTGGTGACTTGTGGGCCTACTAAGCGGGGCGTACGCACGGCTTTGTCAACTTAATCAACAAATGATTCTAGCAGCTGGACTGTTGGATGTTCATCCAATAGCCGTGCTCCTTCTTCAACCTCTGTTCTTGCTCCTGTCTCCTGGGCGGCACATGCTGTCTTTGCCACAAGACCAACCAGTGCAGTTTCCCTCCTCTCCATCTGCGACTCCACTACCCGTCTTCCCCATCTCCGGTCGTTCCGATGCTGGTGCGCTCGGCACGGTGTGGTCAACATGGTCAACAACCGAGAGTCATCGGAAGATGACTGTACATGAGAGGCTGATAGTGGGGACGGACCATGCCCATGGACGCATGCATGCAATGGAACGCGGCGAGGTCAACGTGGTCAAGGAATGACTTCCATCGGAAGTATACTGTACGTGGAGAGTCTCAGCTGGGTCCATGGCCGCAGCAACTAAGTGCCTCCTTATTACGCGGAAAATAAAGATTCCTCCAACTCACAGCAGGGACCCACTGGACGGGCCACCATATTTTGTGAAAACAATGTTTGCCCCCTGACTGCTGGGACCCACCTGACGGGCCACCGTATTTCGTGAAAAAAAACGTTCCCCCCGCTGTCAGCTCGGACCCACCGGAAGTGCCTCCTTATTACGCACAAAAAATGAATACTCCCCCTGCTAGCTCGGACCCACCTTGGTGGGAGGCTGGCTTGTGGGCCTACTAAGTTGACGGGGACTAAGGGCTTTGTCAACTTAGTCAATATGAATGATTCTAGCTCTAGTGACCGTACTATGTCCATCCAACGACCATAGTGCTTCTTCAACCTCTGGTCTTCTTGCTCCAGCCGCCCAAACCAGCGCCGGTCGTGCCTCATGCTCCTGCCTCCCGTGGTCGGCTGTCTTGCCATGAGGCCTCACCGCCCCTACTATTCCCACCGCTGGCCAGGCCCTGCAGCGACGGCCGCCTCACACCATAGCCGAACCAGTGAACCCTCGTACTCCTCTCCGCGCGGGCTTCCACTGTCGCGTCTTCCCCGGCTCCGCGTCGTCCCCTTCCTAGGCCTCGCCGTTGTCCACCGCCGTGGTGCTCTCAAGTGGCGTGGTCAACGTGGTCAAGGAACGACTTCCATCGGAAGAAATCATGCGTGGAGAGGCTGACAGTTGGGTCCACGGCCACAGCCCAGTTTTTTTGTGATTTGCCAAGTAAGTCGCTTTGTCAGGCCTGTTGGGCTGCAAATCTTTCAAGACGAGGAGAGCTTTCATTCAGCTGGCCGAGAAAATGGCCCATCAGTAATGAGAAATGGGTTGTACATTTTTAAAACACATCAAACCGGCAATTAGTTTCAAATGTCTTTTTTTTATTTCGAGATTTTAAATTACATTAATTTTTATGCGTGGAGAATTTGTTGGATTTTATATTGATATACATTTATTTATAAAATCAGTTTGAATGTGAGTCGAAATTTCGGGATTAAAAACAGTTCGGACCGCTTTTGAAATATGCAAAATTTCGTATAATTTTTTAACCGTGGCCACAATATGGGATGTAATGCTAACAAAAAGAATATGGGCTCCAAAAAAACCTTATGAATTAGCAAATGGGCTATAAATTATTAGAAATAATGGCAGATGGGTTGTATGCTGTTTTCCACAGATTTGAGGCTTTCCTAAAGAAAAGGTTGACGCACAAGCAGTGACTGTTGGATGGCCATCCAACGGCCGTCGTGCTTCTTCAATCTCTGCTCTTCCTGCTCCAGCCGCTCAAACAAGCGCCGGCGGGACTGCCTGCTCCCTCCTCCCCGCGGCCGGCTGTGCTGCCGCGCAGGCCTCACCGCCCCACCGTACTCCCATCGCTGGCCTAGCCATCCCTCTACTCACCCACACCTGCTGTTATTCTCCGGCGATGGCAGACGAACCAGTAAACCCTCGTACAGTCGTACTCCCCTCCGCGTGGGAAACAACTGCCGAGTCTTCCCTGCCTCCGTGTCGTTCCCTTCCTAGGCCTCGTTGTCATCCACCGCCCTGGTGCTCTCGGCGCGCCCTGATCAACGTGGTCAACGACCGACATGCATCTGAAGTGGACTGTACGTGGAGAGGCCGACAGCTGGGTCCACGGCCGCACGCAAGGAAATGCCTCCTTATTACGCGCAAAATAATGATTCCTCCACCTGACATCAGGGACCCACCGAAAGGGCCTCTGTATTTCGCGAAGAAAACGTTACCGCCGCTGACAACTCGCACACACTAGCTATATCTTCGCACGCAAGGAAGTGCCTCCTTATTACTCACAAAAAAATGAATACTCCACCTGTTAGCTGGGACCCAGTATAGTGGCAGGCTGACTTGTGGGCCTACTAAGTTGACGGGGACGGAGGGATTTGTCAACTTAGTCAATATGAATGATTCTAGCCCCAGTGACCTTATGATGTCCATCCAACGGCCGTAGTGCTTCTTCAACCTCTGGTCTTCTTGCTCCGGCCGCCCAAACCAAAGGTCTTGGTCGTGCCGCGTGCTCCTGCCTCCCGTGGCCGGCTGTGATGCCGCGGAGGCCTCACCGCCCCCTACTACTCCCACCGCTGGCCAGGCCATCCCTCTACTCACCCACACCCCCTGTTATTCTGCGGCGACGACAGCCTCACCCTCGTACTCCTCTTCGCGTGGGCATCCACTGCTGCGTCTTCCCCGGCTCCGCGTCGTCCCCTTCCTAGGCCTCGCCGTCGTCCACCGCCGTGGTGCTCTCGGCGCGGCGTGGTCAATGTGGTCAACGACCGACTTCCATCGGAAGAAATCTTGGCGTGGAGAGGCTGACAGCTGGGTCCACGGCGGCTGCAAGGAAGTGCCTCCTTATTACGCGCAAAATAATTATTCCTCCACCTGACAGCAGGGACCCACCGGACGGCCACCATATTTTGCGAAAAAAAAGTTTCCCCCCTAACTGCTGGGACCCACCAGCTACATCTTCGCACGCAAGGAAGTGCGTTCGGGCAAAAAAAGCAAAGGATTCGCCCCCCTGACTACTGGGACCCACCAGCTACATCTTCGCAGGCAAGGAAGTTCCTGACAGTCGGGACCCACCTGGTCGAAGCGTACGTAGCGTTGTCATTCTGGTTGTGAACGTGTACATACATATATACTGGTCGATGTAGAGGCGCGCACGTGTCGTAGAAGAGGCGTGCACGTAGCATGTACACGTACGTACAGCGACCAGGGTGCAAGAAAGAAAATACGGCCACTTACGTACATACGGGCAGGGTCTCTAACGCCTATCGCGCATACGTACATGGCTGGGTCGGAACAGAGAAACAGCGTCGTCGTCGTGTTCATGGGGAGCCAACCGGCTGGGTCGGAACGGAATGCATGGTCGTGTTCATCGGGAGGGCTTGGACGGAACAGGCGATGGAAATGAGGCCTGGCGTACCGCACAACGGAGGAAACGGACCTCCTACGTTCGGAACGGGGTCCTGTTGATCGGGAGGGGTGTGGCGTACCGCAAAACGGAGGAAACGGACCTCCTACAGTCGAAACGGGGGTCCTGTTGATCGGGAGGGGTGTGGCGTACCGCAAATGGACGAAATGGACCTCCTACGGTCCGAAAGCGGGGTCCTGTTGATCGAGGGAGTGGCGTATCGCAAAACGGACGAAACGGACTTGTGTTGGAGCGCTACGGTCAAAACGGGGGTCCTGTTCATCGGGAGGGGTGTGGCATACCGCAAAACGGGACTCCACGGGATACTGTTCATCTCCACCGTTGACCTCCTCCATCCTCCACGGGCTACCGTCGACCTCCTCCAGCCTCCACGGGCTCCTGTTCATCCAGCCTCCACCGTGCGCTACTCCACCGGCTACTGTTCAACCACCCCTCCACCGTCTACTATTCATCCAGCCCTCCACACCATGGGGTCATGTTCAACCACCCCTCCACGAGCACCCCTCCACCGTCTACTCTTCATCCAGCCCTCCACACCACGGGGTCCTGTTCAACCACCCCTCCACGGGCACCCCTCCACCGTCTACTGTTCATTCAGCCCTCCACCACACCACGGGGTCCTGTTCATCCAGAGGCAAACGCCACCACTCACTGTTCATCCAACCCCCCCCCCACAACGCTCACTGTTCATCCCAGAGGCAGCATCGATCCGCTTCAGTTAGCAGGAGTAGCGAAGGAATCGCTCGATCGGGTTCAAATAACAGCCATCGATCGATCGCTCGGGTTCAGTAACGCGTAGCCTGTAGTGCAATCGCTCGGGTTCAGTTAGAGTCCAACGCCTCGCTCGGGTTCAGTTAGAGCCAACGCCTGCACACACGCGCGTACGTGTACGAGAGAAACGCGCATCGCTCGGCCCCCGACCTCCCA
This sequence comes from Aegilops bicornis, assembly GCA_021605145.1. Lineage (NCBI taxonomy): Eukaryota > Viridiplantae > Streptophyta > Magnoliopsida > Poales > Poaceae > Aegilops > Aegilops bicornis. The sequence continues at coordinate 38,853,027 of CM038670.1, forward strand.
CCGTAACCGGCAACTCCCCAAAATTTTCCTCCCCTCACTTCTACCACGGTTTTTTCCATCATGGACGGCCCAAAGAATGTCATGCAGCTGCGTCTCCGGCCCGCCCAGGACGAAAAGCCCATTTTCTGTCATGATTTTTTGTCATAGAAGTAGGATCCCGCCACATCTATGATGATACCGGGTTTTTTCACAATTATCGTCATAGAAGTATCATATGTATGACAGAAAAAAATTCATCGGCCCAAAATGTCACGGATGTCTTTTTTTGTAGTGATAACCATCTGTTGAACAACGAGCTAGTCAACTAGAGGCTTACTAGGGATATGTTGTGGTCTATGTATTCACACATGTATTACTGTTTCTAGTTAATACAATTATAGCATGAACAAGAGACAATTATCATGAACAAGGAAATACAATAATAACCATTTTATTATTGCCTCTAGGGCATATTTCCAACATGAATATGATCCCACATGTAATTATTATAAGAGAGGGAAATATGGTTGTAGAAATTTTCATGTTACTAAATTACCTCCCGTTACTGTGAGATTGTCAATGTTTTATTCTCCTCCCTTGCATATGCTAGTTTTTTCTTGCCTTTATAATTTGTTTGCTTATAAAAGGCATATGCATAGGAAGCATGTTAGACTTAAATTAGTTTGTCACGTGTTTTATGACACTCTTTTTGTGTTTCAATTATTACCTTTAATGTGAGCATCATCGAAATCTCAATGCCTAGCTAAAAGGCTTTAAGAAAAGCGCTTGTTGGGAGACATCCTAATATTTTTCCTTTCTGTTTTTATGAGTATACACAATATTACTTCTGTAGTAATTGTGTTTAAGTATTTTAATTAGTGTTTGAGCCAAGTAGAGCCTTTAGGATGGTCTATGGTGATAGTTGATTTTATTTTGCTGAAAAACAGAAACTTTTGCACTCATTGCTGGAATTTTGTAAATTCACATAAGCGTGATTTTGGTCTGAATTTTTTACACAAGATTTATATATAGATTTACTAGGAGGTCCTAATTTTTCAGAACTTCAAGAGTTACATAAGTATACGAAATTTTCAGATTGCTATAGACTGTTCTATTTTTGATAGATTCTGTTTTCTATGTGTTGTTTGCTTATTTTGATGAATCTATGGGTAGTATCGGGGGTTATGAACCAGGGAGAAGTTGGAATACAGTATATATAACACCATTTTAAATTTAGAATGAGTTCACAACAGTACCAAAAGTGGTGATCTGCTTTATTATACTAACGGAGCTTATGAGTTTTCTGTTGAGTTTTGTGTTGTGAAGTTTCAAGTTTTGGGTAAAGTTTTGATGGACCAAGGAATAAGGAGTGGCAAGAGCCTAAGCTTGGGGATGCCCAAGGCACCCCAAGGTAATATTCAAGGACAACCAATCATCTAAGCTTGGGTATGCCCCGGATGGCATCCCCTCTTTCATCTTCAATCCATCGGTTAAATGGCTTGAGGCTATATTTTTATTCACCACATGATATGTATTTTGCTTGGAGCGTCTTGTATTATATGAGTCTTTGATTTTTAGTTTGCCACAAGCATCCTTGTTGTAAACACCTTTTTAGAGAGATACACATTAATCGTGAATTTATTAGAATACTCTATGTGCTTCACTTATATCTTTTGAGCTAGGCAGTTGCTCTAGTACTTCACTTATATCTTTTCAGAGCACGACAGTGGTTTTATTTTGTAGAAGTTGATGAACTCTCATGCTTCACTTATATTATTTTCAGAGTCTAAAGATAGTATGTAAAGTTTCTTAGATTATGAATTTTCTTGGGGAACGTAGTAATTTAAAAAAAATTCCTACGCACACGCAAGATCATGGTTATGCATAGCAACGAGAGGGGAGAGTGTGTCCACGTACCCTCATAGACCGAATGCGGAAGCGTTAACACAACACGGTTGATGTAGTCATACGTCTTCACGATCCGACTGATCCAAGTACCGAACGCACGGCACCTCCGAGTTCAGCACACGTTCAGCTCGATGACGTCCCACGAACTCCGATCCAAAGAGAGCTTTATGGGAGAGTTCCACAAGACGATGGTGTGATGACGGTGTTGATGATGCTACCAACGCAGGGCTTCGCCTAAGCACCGCTACGATATTACCGAGGTGGAATATGGTTGAGGGGGGCACCGCACACGGCTGGGAGAGATCAACATATCAACTTGTGCGTATAGAGGTGCCCCCCTGCCCCCGTATCTAAAGGAGCAAGTGGGGAGAGGCGGCCTGCCAAGGAGGGCGCGCCAAGGGGGGGGGAGTAGCACTACTAGAAAAAGGGCTATAGATGGGATTGACACTAATGGCGCACCAGAAAGCTGGTGCGCCATTAGTATATACTAATGGCGCACCACCATCTGATGCGCCATTAGAGTTTAAACTACTAATGGCGCACCTGGCAAAGGGTGCGCCATTAGTATCAAAAAAAGATTTTTTTTAACTAGTGCGCCTGTCCAAACATACTAATGGCGCATCCTGCCCAAGTGCGCCATTAGTAGTTGTAACTACTAATGGCGCACCAGGCGAAAAGGTGCGCCATTAGTATAGAATTTTTTTTTGAACTAGTGCGCCTATCCAAACATACTAATGGCACATCCTGCCAAAGTGCGCCATTAGTAGTTGTAACTACTAATGGCGCACCAGGCAGCGGGTGCGCCATTAGTATAGAAATTTCTTTTTTGAACTAGTGTGCCTATCCAAACATACTAATGGCGCATCCTGCCCAAGTGCGCCATTAGTAGTTGTAACTACTAATGGCGCACCAGGCAGCGGGTGCGCCATTAGTATAGAAATTTTTTTTTTGAACTAGTGGGCCTATCCAAACATACTAATGGCGCATCCTGCTTAAGTGCGCCATTAGTAGTTGTAACTACTAATGGCGCACCATGCAAGAGGTGCGCCATTAGTAAGTGGGCAGCAACAAGATATTTGGGACAGCCTCTTCTACCCACACACTCACTTTCTCCCCACTTCATTCTCTCCACCTCCTCCTTGTCTCGGTGCCTCCTCTTTTTCACCTCATTTCCACCATAGATTCATTCAAATTAAGTGGTTAAATTACCTTGTTTTAATAGGTAAGTAAGGGGAAGCTATATTTAGGTTGTTCTCCCTACAACAATGTGCACATGCACTTTTTACGGCCTAGCTAGATCTATGTATGTTCGTGGTGTTGCATATGTTTGTGGTGTTGCATATGTGTTTGTGTTTGGAGGTGTACCGGTATTTGAAATGCGATAGTTGCCAATATTTTGCCGGAATGTTGATTCATTTCCGTTTCAAGTAGAATTTTGGCATTAAGCATTCTTTTGGTCCTATTTTTAGGGAAAGTCATGCCAAATTTTGTTTGGTTCTAAAATATCGTTTTGCTCTACCCTCGCAGCGACCATGGTCCGCACGATGACCGAAGGCATCGTGAATAGGTTTTTGAGGTCCGCGAAGGCTGAGATGCTTCAAAAGAACGAGACGGAGATAAGATGTGCGTGGTCGAAGATGCAAGCTGAAGAGCCTTATTGCGGACCCGGATTCCGGCAGGTGCGGGACCACCTGCTGTTGCGTGGTTTCATGGATGGCTATCGGTGGCAAGGTGATGAAGATGACTACGAAGTCGCCCATGCGGGCGGCAAGAAATGAGGAAGGGCAGCAAGACAACCACCGCGGCTCAAGCGGGCGAGAAGACGAAGAATCCTCAGGAGATGATCACGACTGTGGATCTTGTATACCGATCATCATGTAGAAGATGCAGGACATGATGATGAGGAAGATGCCGGAGCAGGCGACGGGCATGATCATGAAGATGATGATGCCGGCGGAGCGACGATCTTGGACCATCGATGGGCTGGGTGCAGGACCCTCATATTCAAGAGCTGCTTCTCAAGCGGACGGATAACGCAAGAGCTGCCGCCGAGAGAAAGCCAAGATGGATCAACTTGAGTTAGACGCGGTTACTCCATTGTATGAAGGATGCAGGCACGAGGATACCCGCTTTGAAAGTAACGCTCATGGCTCACGGAGATGAAGGTAAAACACAAAATGACCGGCGCATGCTTCGACGAGAACATGTCATTCGCACGAACGTCTTCCCAAGGGGAACAAGTGCCCGACCAGTTTGAGGAGGCGAAGAAAATCGTGTGTCCTCTCGATTTACCGCACGTGAAATACCATGTGTGCATGAACAATTGCATCATTTATCGGGACGAGCACGCGGAGTCTACCATATGTCCGTTGTGCGGCGTCACTCGATACAAGAAGAGGAAGAAAGCTCCTCGAAAAGTGGTGTGGTACTTTCCGATCACTCCTCGTCTGCAGCGCTATTTCGCGGACCCTAAGGTCGCCAAAGCTCCTGCGTTGGCACGCGGATAGGGAGGAGAAGAAAGCGGGAAGATGACGCAAATGATCCGGAGATAGATAAAAAGACAAGATGCTGAGTCACCCTAAGGATGCGAGCGGTGGCAAGCGTTGAACTTCAAGACTCGGAATTTGGGAACGATCCAAGGAACATCGTCTTTGGGCGCGAGCACCGATGGAGTCAATCCGTTTGGCAGCCAGAGAAGCACACATAGCACCTGGCCTGTGTTTGTGTGGATGTACAACCTTCCCCTGGTTGTGCATGAAGAGGAAGTACATTCACATGAGTATGCTAATTGAAGGGCCGAAACAACCAGGGAACGACATCAATCTGTATCTGGGGCTGCTGAAAGAGGAGCTTGACACGCTGTGGAAAACGCCAGCCAATACGTGGGACGCCGCAGAGAAAGAATATTTCCCTATGAGAGCCGCCTTTGCTCACGACGGTGCCGCGACTATCTCGATTCACGGATATCTCAAGGGCAGGTAGTCCACGGATTTTACGGATGCGTAAGGTGCATGGATGACACAACGTATCGCCAGCTAGATAGAGATCCCGGTCTTGAAAACCGTGTTCATGGGACATCGAAGGTGGCTTCGCGACGATGACCCGTGGAGGAAACGCAAGGATCTGTTCGATGGTGAAACCGAACCCGAAAACGCCCGTGTCACGAGGAGCGGCGAGGAAATAGACAAGCTGTTGAAAAATTGGATAGACTGCCTTTGCCGGAAAGAAGCAAAAGGCGCCAGAGCCGGAAAGAAGCGAAAAGCGCCAGAGTCAGCTGCTGAAGGTATGGAAAACGAGGTGCATTTTACGGGACTTGCCGTCTTGGAAGATCCACCGTGTGCCTCACAGCCTTGATGTCATGCATATCACGAAGAACGTGTGCGAGAGTCTGCTTGGTATCCTGCTCAACATGCCGTAGAGGACCAAAGATGGGCGAAAGCAAGGGCAGACTTGAAATCAATGGGCATCAGGCAGGAGCTTCACGCTATATATATGATGATGACGATGAGGATGATGATGATGATGATGATGATGATGATGAGTGAAGCAGGACCACGAAGAAAGTCGTCGCAAAGGCAAAAGGCCAAGAAGACCGGAAATGACTACCCTCGCGTGCTTCACTCTAAGTCGAGGAGGAGATCGAGCAGTTTTCACCTGCCTCCTAGGAGTAAAACTTCCTTCTGATTCTGCTGGGAAGATAAGCAGATACCTAGACCCAGTGAGCGAAGTTCAGCGGGATGAAGTCTCACGACGGTATCACGTGCTAATGACGCAGAATACTTCCGGTTGCAATCGGTGGGATCATGGACGCCGCACGTCCGCGGAAACGCTATTTGGCCTATGCAACTTCTTCGACGTCATCTCTCGGAAGTCGATTGGCGTGAGGCAACTCAGAAGGCTACAGGAAGAGATCGTGGTGATACTATGCGAGCCCGCCCGCATTCTTCGACGTTATGGTGCATCTGCTGGTCCATATAGTGGAGGATATCATCCAACTCGGGCCGACGTTCCTGCACAGCATGATGCCGTTCGAAAGGATGAATGGTGTCATCAAAGGATACGTTCGCAACATGTCACGCCCGGAAGGAAGCATAGCCGGGGCTTTCGACCGAAGAGTGCATCTCCTACTGCCGCGAATTATCTAGGCATCGAGAACCCGTTGGTCTGCCCGTCAACAGGCACCTCGGCAGGCTCGCCGGATGGGGTCACCGTGAGGGTCGCCGCGAAATGCATGTCGACTTCGAGGGTCGACTCGCCGACTTTGAAAGAGCAAACCTAGTCGGCGCTACAACACATAGACGTGGTCGATCCTTGGGTGGTAGAGCACAAAACCTTTATTAAAAAGGCGACAATGACCGAGGCCAACAGAGGACGGACGGAGATACACTCAAAGAGCACAACTCATGTTTCACGCGTTGGTTCAAGCGAAGCTTCGTCGTACCCTTTACATGAGGATTCTTCCGGAAGAACAACTCATATTCGCCTTTGTCACGGTATGCCGAGCACAACCTGATGACCTATGAGGCGTCACGATATCAACGGCTACACATTCTACACCGAGGCCAAGGACATGAAGAGCGATGGTTATCGAACTCCGGGTAACGATGGAATCCTACACGGTAACGACAAGGACAGATACTACGGAAGGATCGAGGAGATCTGGGAGCTGAGCTACATGGAGAGAAGGTCCCGATGTTCCGTGTCGAGATGGGCCAAGAACGTCATAAAAGAAGACCGGTATTTCACCACCATGGTTATACCCGAAGCCAAATCCAAGATCATGGGCGCAAATGTCACCGAAAAAATGAGCCATGGGTACTGGCTTCCCAAGTGGACCAATGCTTCTTCATTACCGACCGCCAAAGCCCGGTCGTGTTGTCGTGAGGAGAGGCAAAAGGAAGATCATCGGAATGGATGGAGTAGCCAATGAGCAAGACTTCGACAAGTACGGCGACCGAGGATCGAACATGACGATGATGATGAAGTAGCACGCATACACCACAAGAAGAAGCAGGACCACCCTACCTAAAGGACGTCCGTTCCACGGAAGAACTCCATTTGCGAAAAAGAAGGGCAAGAAGATTGTGAACAGATAGCTTGCTAAGATCGATTGTATTTAAATCGTAGCCTTCATTTCTCGACTGTATTTCATGGGTACTTTTTGAACTATCATGAATATTTTAAATTTCATGGACACTCGATCTCGATCCCCTCCATCTCGATCGCTATCCCACCTCGCCAGATCCGATCCCCTCGCCTTGAGCACCCCCGATCCACGGCCACGCCGAAACCCCGCACCTCGATTCCCTACTCAACCGCCGCCGACCCCCGCGCCACAAGACCGTCTTATAAAAAAATTAGTATCAAACAACTTTTTAAATGCTCTTGTCTTATAAAAAATATTACTGTTATTATTTAAACAAGTTTGAACATATTTAAACACAAATAAGTATCAAACAGCTTTTTAAATGCTAAAAAAATTTGTGGAGCCCACCTCGATCCCCTCCATCTCGATCGCTATCCCACCTCGCCAGATCCGTCCCCCTCGCCGAGCACCCCAGATCCACGGCCGCCCGCCACCCGCACCCTCGATTCCCTACTCAACCGCCGTCGCCGACCCCGCACCCAGCACCGTCTTATAAAAAAATAAGTATCAAACAGCTTTTTAAATGCTACTGTCTTATAAAAAAATATTACTGTTATTATTTAAACAAGTGAACATATTTAAACATAAATAAGTATCAAACAGCTTTTTAAATGCTAAAAAAAATTGTGGAGCCTAGGAGTCGAACCCAGGACCTCCTGGTGTGAGAACTGGCTGCTGACCAGTCGAGCTAGTAGAGTGGGCTTGACGTGGATAGGTTCTGGTAGTACATAACCTTTTGGCTCGAGTTGAAATAAAAAAATACTAATGGCGCACCACGGTGAGGTGCGCCATTAGTATGGACATGCTAATGGCGCACCGCGGTGAGGTGCGCCATTAGTATTGTGCCCGATCCCCTGCCCTCTCCCCCTTCGCCTCGATCCCCTTCCTCTCCCTCGCGGTTCCTCTCTCCTCTCGATCCACCGCTTTGCTGCCACGACCCTCGCCCTCGCCTCGCCCTCTCCCTCCCTCGCCCTCTCCTCGCCTTCCCTCTCCCTCGCCCGCCTCCCTCGGCGCCACCGTCCCGCCACCTCGACACTGCCCCGCCGCCTCGACCCGCCGCCCGGGCCGCCCAGCCCGCCTCGGCGACCCGCCCGGCGCCGCCTCGGCTGACCCGCCGCCCGGGCCCGGCCGCCGACGCCTCGGCGCGACCCGCCGCCCACGCCGCCTCGACGCGACCCGCCGCCAGACGCCGCCCGACTCCGCCTCGATGCTTGCCCGCCGCCCAGCGCCGCCTCGACCCGCCCAGCGCGCTGCCCCACCTCGACCCCGCCTGCCCACACCACTGCCGCCGGAGCACCACCACCCCGTGAGCTCCCCTCCTCCTCCTCCTCCTCCTCCTCCTCCTCCTCCTCCTCCTTCTCATATTGATTCTTCATGCTTCACCATATCTTGTTTTCAAATATTTGTAGATTACTTATATTGATTTGGTTATATCGAAACATCATACGCATACGCCATTGATCATCAAAACTAAATCAATGGAGATGACATGAATTAGTCTTATCATTTCGATTAGGATTAGACTTAAATTAGTCTAGCCATGATTTTCATATTGTTTATTTAGAAACCTACTTGTACATAGGATGTCAGTATATCCTTTTGTTTGCATTATCTGCTCTGATTCAACAAAATTTGTTGCATAGCCCTCTGGATCAGCACCCCGTCTCCAACACCGTGTACCTTCAGTTAACAACATCCGCTTAATTTTTTAATTAACCAAAAGGTATTCAATTTCTGAAAACGTTAGGCCAAGAACAAATTAGTTAAATACTGAAATTAGTTTAACTCAAAAATAGTGAAAAGAACTCATTATCAACTTATTTTGATGCTTCGTAACTCTCACCTATCCTTCTTGTGCACTGCGTGCAATCATGGTTACTACTACTTTATCTCGATCCAACTTCGCAAGTATATTACGAAAACACGACATTTAGTTAAGTTACAAAGACAACTCAACATATTGCTCATATTTACTCCCCTGCCCCCTACCCCCATCCACATGCCATGCTCTCCGGTTATCAACAAAGGAGAAGTTGAAGGATATTATCCATGCCCGTGTTCCCAAAAATGGTACCAAAAGATCATGGTCTTAAGCAATGATGGCATCAATTTAAGTTCAGAGCAATGAAGTGTGCATAACTTTATTGTGTCAGCATGCTTTCAGGAAGATTTTCTTTTCTTTTTGATGAAATGAAGTTGAATCTTGATTTCATTGATGAAACCAACTCACTAAAATTGAAAGCAAAAACCATACAGATCGCCACTATTTAGAAAAACAGAGAAGATATCAAGTGGTTTTAGACTGGACTCTTTTGCATTATTTGGTTTTGGCTGATAAGTATTTTATCTTTTGTTTTTCCAGATATCTTTGGTGCAGTTTTTGGAGATGCATGCTTGAAGGGGCTCAACGGTGTTCGACATTGTAGAGTGCTCTTTTGTCCAATCAATCGTAACAGAGCTGCCATTCTTTGCCTCCAAGGTGATTTCCTTTCAATAAATAAATCCTATTGTTCCAAAGTGTAGGCTGCTCTTTTGAGTTAAATCGTGTGGCCTGTCACAGGCCTGGCAAGACGTTCTTGTTGATTCGTAAATTTTTTGGTTGGTTAGTTTGTAGATGCAGACTTATGGTTGATTAGTAAGTTTATGGAGTTATTACTGTCCTAGATGGTCGGATGTGTCCCATGTGTCGTTGATCGAATTGACTGGTATAAATGATGCATAGATTATGCTCTCTTTTTCCCCACTTAATCTAAGCCCATTTTCAAAGCTCGGGAGATATGTCAATTAAGCGCTTACTACCAGTTTCATTGCTAGGAGGAAGATAGCATCGAAGTTCACTGAGTTACGTGGTAACAGCAAGAAGTGTTTCAGATGTGGGGATTGTAGCTGAATTTTATTTTGCGATTGTTGTGCAATTTGTATCCACTTTTTGTCACACTTGTGATATGAGAACTGAGATAAACCTTGGAGACTATGCCGAAGCTTGCAGAGGGGTAGTTACGACTAGATTCGGACTTACATGAACCAAGGACGGGCTATGGAAATTGATTATCGTATGATATGACAGAGTTCTTACCATGCCTAGGAAGCTAGTAATCACATTAGATCTTTCGCCTAAATAGATGAAGATTTTGTGTTGTAGAATGTATGCTAATTGCTGGTTTGGTCGTTGCTAATGCCTAAAGAAACCCGACAATTTAATTCTTGAGCCTGAAGTGTTAATGTTGTCATTAAGTAGAAAAGAAAGCATCGGCTACAATCTTTGAAAATGAGCGTCCATGCATATACCGACTGCCATTTTTAGGATAATGGCAGACTAATTCATGTTTTCAAATATCTTGTCTGATTTAGTTTTCACCATATTTTCTTATATTGATTTAGTTTTGATGATCAATGGCGTAGATACATGGCGACCCAAGTTATATCTATTTTCTCATATTTGTAGAGAAGATTTTCACACGTAAAAGTTTTTTTTCAAATATATTTTCAGTTAAAACAGAGTGAAGGTTCAGTTATTTGCTGCCATGGTGGTTTCTTCAATCAAATAATCTTTTCATTCCTGCTTGGCGATTTATTATTTCTAAGAAAAGAGAGAGCTAGGATCTTACTAACAACTCTACTAGATTGTTAAGTTGGGTGGGATGTAAAAGCAAGTCTTCTTCTAAGTGCAATATACTTAGTGCTGCTATGTGAGTGTATAAATATTTGTTGCTATATAAATGTGAACAAAATTTGTGCTTGTATATGATATTCTGCCATGAAGCTTCACCAGCTCCTGTGGGTGTGGGATCCATGTGACATGTGACATTGCATCCATGTCCACCTGGGATAATGATTTTGCAGGTACCCGAGAGGCCCTTGAGTTTGCCGGAATGTCGATTAACGTCCGTTCCGGCAAATTTGGTTACTCCATTTGTACTAGTTTCTGCATAGGTCATGCTTATATTTTCCGTGAATTTTAGCATGACTTTGCTAAAAATAGGACATATGGGGTACTTGTGACTATTGCATTGGCAGGTGTATCTTAGTAGTTAATTAAGTAGGATCAACTGCCCGCGCATTTGTGACTAATGCATGGCTTTTAGGGTGCCTCGGTGTCGATAAAAACCGAAATGATGAAAGCTTAGGCTTTTAGGGTGCCTCGGCGTCGAAAAACCCTCAATGATAAAAGCTTAGATTTTAGGATGCCTCGGTGTCGACAAACCCTAAATGATGAGACCATGATCTTGTTCCTTGACAATAACCAACTATTTGACCAAACTTTGTTTCTATTTAGAGAGAAACATGGCCCACACCGATGAGCCCGGGGGTGCGCGCGGCACGGCATTCTGGGAGCTCACCCAGGAGATGGAGGAACAACCTCACTTGTATGAGGCCGCCTTCCCCACCGATCCCGAGACCACCGATGGTACCGCCGAGGATGACCCCATGATGCCACCACCGATGGTGCCGCCGAGGATGCCACCATCGATGATGGCGGCGCATTTACGGATGGCAGCCAACCGAAGAGGCAGCGGAAGGACCGGCGCCCGATCGTGCTCCGCACCCTCAAGGAGGAAGTTATCAAGTGGACTCCAACGGGAATCCAACGCGCCCGAACGAATAGTCAAGGGGTACTCGCTTCAGCTCGGGTGCATTTTCCGAGCACCGCCTCGATCAACACCGAGAACACGAGGCATCCCGACCGAGGGAATTTGCGCAACCTCCTCTTCACGAAGCTGCACGAACGATACAAGTTCCCGCTGAATTTGAAAACACAAGCCTCAAAGGGAATAAAGTGAACAATGCTGCCCTCACGAAGATGAGCAAGGCCCTGTCTACTTGGAAAAGCAATGTGAAGAGAATGATCGAGAAAGGTGAGAGTTATCAAGATCAAGGAGAAAAATCCTTCGATCACCGAAGATGACTACAACGACTTCAAGATCAATTGCTCGAGCACCGCAAGCTCCCAATCAAGTGAGTGGGGAAACAAATGCGGAGCTGAACATAGGGGGAACACACACTCGGTCCCGGGCGGTTACAGAGTGGCGGAGCCTATATGGGACAAGGAGGAGGCGGAGGCGTGCCGAGCAAGGCCTACCGCCCCTCTTCGATACATACGGTGACAAGCAGACCAGGAACTTTGTCAGGGTCCGGTACAAGAAGGACCCGAAAACAAAGGAGCTTACCACGGATCCGAAGACCAGGCAGCTTCAGCTTGTTTTGGTAAGGAATACACCCCCGCGTAATTAGCTCCATATGGTTGCATTCTAATTAATGAAGCCGAATTTCTAAATGGTTCACATTCCTTCCGCAGCGATCGAAAGCTGGCGGGGTCGACTCAGAGAGCAACCCTTGGGACACCACTCTAAATAGGGGTTGAATGTAATGAAGAACAAGGATAAGCTCGAAGCCGGCGTCGGCTGGTCGTGTGGCGGCAAAGGCTTGTCGACAAAATGGGGTCATACTATACCGCTGGTGTGCGGAAGGAGAAAAGACCAGCTCGGAAAGCGGTAGCGAGAGGTTCAAGAACTCAAGGCACAGGTGGCGCGGATTCGGAGATTGTCCAAGAGCAAGTGGAACAACGACTCGGAAGCGGCGATCACCGCCCTTGTGCCTACCTTGATCTCGGGGTTGAGTGCGTGGATTGCGGGCGGCCAACAGGGCCGCCCCGATTCCTAGCTTCACGGCCAGCAACTTCGCATAATGCGATGGCGGGGCCATTGGTGCCTCCGGCGGGCGGCATTGGTGTCTCCGACGCCGGCACGGGAGCTTAATGCACCCGGGTGTACGCCGGCAGGCACCTCTGCAGCAAGCGGCCCCTCCGTCAACTTCACGCCCGCCGTTGGCGGTGCCTCTACATTATCCGAGCTCGACGCCATCATCACGGTAACTAATTAAGCCTCTCTCGGCCGAGGACTTCATCTCCTTGCCTTTGACTGGGCATCCACGGCGCCCTACATGTTTTCGCGGGCGCGCCCGACGTTCCGTGAACTCTCCTCCACTTCGTGAACAACGAAGTTGGTCGATGTCGCCAAGGGCAAAATCGTTCAACCGGGCAACCCTTTGTTCCACGGTACCGGATGCCACCCAACTTGTTTAGGGTTCAACTGGTTCGGTGCTGCCGTGCTGCGACGACTTGTTACCTCCGAATCGACCCGTCGGGGCCGACGATGATGACGTGATGACCCTCGCCACCGCCTCGAAGCTGGCCCCTGCTTTGGCGAAGAGCTGATTCGTTTGGGGGCGGGGGACACCACCCCAAAGACAACACCGCCCGATCGTCTTGGCGCCAAGTCGGCCCCATGGCAAGACCGCCCGTAACGGTGCGGACATCCCTATGCCATCGGATCCAAACATGCATATGGCACGGGATCGTAACGACGACGGCGACTATGATACATTTGGCAACGCGTCGATCAAGATTACTTTGCCGAGCATGGGTGCGATGGCGACTTCATGGGGCCTCCTTCTCAAGAACCAAACCCAACAAAAGGCGTGTGCGATCTAGCTCGTGCAGCGGAGAAGCCAAGTTGCAACAGCGCCGTCGGCGTTCAGCTCTCGAGGAGACGCCTCCAGCTGCCGACTTCACCGAGCCTCGAGATAGGCGAGGTGCGAAATATTATCAGCCCCAACACACTCAAGAAGGCGGTCTGTGAGCAAAACTCGGTCCCATTACAGGAGAAGAAGAAGGCACGCAAAAGAAAGACTAAGAAGGGTGCGAGCCAGCGGCGCAAAGTACGATCCGTGCTCGGGACGGGCCACCTTCACCGCAGGATATCTCGAGGAGGGTGCATGTGGCGGGTAGGGCGATGCTACCGGCAAATATGCTCAATGCTGCAACCGGTGCTATGCGGAGTCTGCATGACAGTGTTCTTTCTTTGGAGAAGCTGCGTCTCGTGGAGAAGGATGTGGCATACCCGTTTTTCTCGGCCAAGGTGCCAGAGGGCAAGGGCTTTGTGGATAACTCCATCGGGCGTACTATCGTCCTGCGTTTTGATGACATCCACGCTATGTTGAACCTTCATCTGCTGCACTACACCTTCGTTCGGCTATGCTGAGTATGGAGATGCGGATCATTCGCGACAAGACCCCGGACATCGTGATAGTTGACCCCTTCTACATGCGTGCCAAGATCTTGGGCAGCGCTGGGGACCGGCAAGTCGCGAGTTCTTACCTCGAAGGCGTCATTCCGGCAAACCAAGATAAGGATAACTTCCTCGTGCCTTACTTTCCCAAGTAAGTCCTCCCCTCAACCGGCCCGTAACAAATGAATTCTTACATTTCGATCGTTTTCTTTTAACATTCCGTGTTTTCTGCAGTGACACACGTTGCACGCTCATCCTCCTAAGCCCCAAATATTCCATGGCCACGTATTTCGACCCGGACCGTCGATCGAACGTAGACTACACAAATGTCAAGAAGGTTCTTGATGATGTTCTCCCGGCTCGCCAAATCTGGAGGCACCTTCACCAGGCCTATTCGTAAGTACGGCAAGCACGTGTTCTCCCACAATACGATGTTACGCTGCGTCAAGCAACCGGGCGGTCGAAGGGTGCCTACTATGCCATCCATCACATGCGAGGCGATCGTGCGGGACCATCATCAACTTCGCTACCGAGTAAACTCCAAGATTGGGCGCGGCGTGTCGGCAATCCAGACGCGGACCTCCGACAAGAATTCTTTCGCATCCAGTCGGAGTTTGCGGAAATCATCCATCAAGATGTCGCCATTACCTCGGGGCAGTTCTACCTCGAAATCAACCGTCCAGCGGTGACATCGACACAATGCTACAAATGCAGGATGACAACGCCCGTTCTTTCATGACTCCCACGATAGACGGCGGCTTCATCCACGCCTCCGTCCCTTGAGTCAAGTTGTCTAGTTCTGAAACATCGATTGGCTCATGTTGTAATTAAACTTTAATGAACTTGTAGTATGTCTCTTTGGTTTCGAGAGTCGTTCAACTTAGATGTAATCGATGCTATTAATGTCTTGATTTTCTATTCCGATCGATCTGTTGCATACTTATATATTGCTTATGTATTGTCTCGTGAATTGGTACTAACGTTTCGTTTGGCTAGTGCATAGCGATGCCGGCGTATGTCGTGTACAAGGGTAAGGTTCCCGAGTCTACGATGGTGGGAGGAGTGTCGGAGACAGGTTCACCGATTCAGCGGTAACAGTTACAAAGGGTACACCACTAGGGCCGAGGCCGAATCTAGATCGCCCGCTATCTAGCGGAGAGAGGGAGGGCGTTGGAGGAACCGGATGAAGACGAAGTTTCATCGTGATGATGCTCATCGTGATGACCGCAGCTCTCTTCTATGTGATGGTAGTTTAGATGATTGATATCAACTTGTAATGTGAAGACAAACTCGCTACTTCGCGGTCTCGAGACTTGTAATATAATGTTCTATCTTTGTTCGGTCTTTTCAATTCGGAGACTAATATGATGAATTGTATTCGGAGACTAATATGATGAATTGTATTCAAAGACTAATCTTCTATTGTATCCGATGAATCTATTGTTGATGTGTGCTGTCTATATTTTGTCAAATTATACATTTTGTAACCTGTGCAAAAACAGAAAATAAAAATAAAAAAACCTAATATTCATACTAATGGCGCATCACATGACAGTGCGCCATTAGTATGACAAAGCATACTAATGGCGCATCACTTGTCAGTGCGCCATTAGTATGCCATGGTTACTAATGGCGCATCACTAGGTAGTGCGCCATTAGTATCTGTGATTACTAATGGCGCATCTGCAGGTGGTGCGCCATTAGTATGCCAAAGCACTGGTATACATGCTTACAGGAGGCATACTAATGGTGCACCAAGCATATACTAATGGCGCACCAGGTGGTGCGCCATTAGTATACCAGATACTAATGGCGCACCAGGTGGTGCGCCATTAGTAAAGATTACTAATGGCGTGCTATTAATGGCGCACCAGAGATGCGCCATTAATAGCCAAATTAGGTGCGCCATTAGTAGTGGTTTTTCTAGTAGTGTAGGACTCCTCCTTTCCTAGTAGGAGTAGGAGAAGGGGGAAGGAGGAGAGAGCAGGGAAGGAAAGGGGGGCGCCCCCCCCCCCTCCTTGTCCAATTCGGACTAGAGGTGGAGGGGGCGCGCGGCCTGCCCTGGCCGCCCCTCCTCTTCTTCACTAAGGCCCATTAGGCCCAATATACTTCCCGGGGGGTTCCGGTAACCCCCCGGTACTCAGGTAAATATCTGAAACCTCCTGAAACTCTTCCGGTGTCCGAACATAGTCGTCCAATATATCGATCTTTACATCTCGACCATTTCGAGACTCCTCGTCATGTCCGTGATCATATCCGGGACTCTGAACTACCTTCGGTACATCAAAACACAAAAACTCATAATACCGATCGTCACCGAACTTTAAGCGTGCGGACCCTACGGGTTTGAGAACTATGTAGACATGACCGAGACACGTCTCTGTTGAATAGCCAATAGCAGAACAGGGATGCTCATATTGGCTCCTACATATTCTACGAAGATCTTTATCGGTCAAACCGCATAACAACATACGTTGTTCCCTTTGTCATCGATATGTTACTTGCCCGAGATTCGATCGTCGGTATCTCAATACCTAGTTCAATCTCGTTATCGACAAGTCTCTTTACTCATCTGTAATACATCATTCCGCAACTAACTTATTAGTTACAATGCTTGCAAGGCTTATAGTGATGTGCATTACCGAGAGGGCCCAGAGATACCTCTCCGGCAATCGGAGTGACAAATCCTAATCTCGAAATACGCCAACTCAACAAGTACCTTCGGAGACACCTATATAGCACCTTTATAATCACCCAGTTATGTTGTGACGTTTGGTAGCACACAAAGTGTTCTCCGGTAAATGGGAGTTGCATAATCTCATAGTCATAGGAGCATGTATAAGTCATGAAGAAAGCAATAGCAACATACTAAACGATCAAGTGCTAAGCTAACGGAATGGGTCAAGTCAATCACATCATTCTCCTAATGATGTGATCCCGTTAATCAAATGACAACTCATGTCTATGGCTAGGAAACTCAACCATCTTTGATCAAAGAGCTAGTCAAGTAGAGGCATACTAGTGACACTATGTTTGTCTATGTATTCACACATGTATTATGTTTCCGGTTAATACAATTCTAGCATGAATAATAAACATTTATCATGATATGAGGAAATAAATAATAAATTTATTATTGCCTCTAGGGCATATTTCCTTCAGTCTCCCACTTGCACTAGAGTCAATAATCTAGATTACACAGTAATGATTCTAACACCCATGGAGTCTTGGTGCTGATCATGTTTTGCTCGTGGAAGAGGCTTAGTCAATGGGTCTGCAACATTTAGATCCGTATGTATCTTGCAAATCTCTATATCTCCCACCTGGACTTGGTCCCGGATGGAATTGAAGCATCTCTTGATGTGCTTGGTTCTCTTGTGAAATCTGGATTCCTTTGACAAGGCAATTGCACTAGTATTGTCACAAAAGATTTTCATTGGACCTGATGCACTAGGTATGACACCTAGATCTGATATGAACTCCTTCATCCAGACTCCTTCATTAGCTACTTCCGAAGCAGCTATGTACTCCGCTTCACACGTAGCTCCCGCCACAACTCTTTGTTTAGAACTGCACCAACTGACAGCTCCATCATTCAATGTAAACATGTATCTAGTTTGCGATTTAGAATCGATCGGATCAGTGTCAAAGCTTGCATCGACGTAACCATTTACGACTAGCTCTTTGTCACCTCCATAAACGAGAAACATATCCTTAGTCCTTTTCAGGTATTTCAGGATGTTCTTGACCGTTGTCCAGTGATCCACTCTTGGATTACTTTGGTACCTCCCTGCTAAGCTAATAGCAAGGCACACATCAGGTCTGGTACACAGCATTGCATACATGATAGAGCCTATGGCAGAAGCATATGGAACATCTTTCATTTTCTCTCTATCTTCTGCAATGGTCGGGCATTGAGTCTAACTCATCTTCACACCTTGTAACATAGGCAAGAACCCTTTCTTTGCTTGATCCATTTTGAACTTTTTCAGAACTTTATCAAGGTATGTGCTTTGTGAAAGTCCAATTAAGCGTCTTGATCTATCTCTATAGATCTTGATGCCCAATATGTAAGCAGCTTCACCGAGGTCTTTCATTGAAAAACTCTTATTCAAGTATCCTTTTATGCTATCCAGAAATTCTATATCATTTCCAATCAGTAATATGTCATCCACATATAATATTAGAAATGCTACTGAGCTCCCACTCACTTTCTTGTAAATCTGAGCTTCTCCAAAAGTCTGTATAAAACCATATGCTTTGATCACACTATCAAAACGTTTATTCCAACTCCGAGAGGTTTGCACCAGTCCATAAATGGATCGCTGGAGCTTGCACACTTTGTTAGCACCTTTTGGATCGACAAAACCTTCCGGTTGCATCATATACAACTCTTCTTCCAGAAATCCATTCAGGAATGCAGTTTTGACATCCATTTGCAAAATTTCATAATCATAAAATGCGGCAATTGCTAACATGATTCGGACAGACTTAAGCATCGCTACGGTGAGAAAGTCTCATCGTAGTCAACTCCTTGAACTTGTCGAAAACCTTTTGCAACAAGTCGAGCTTTGTAGACAGTAACATTACCGGCAGCGTCAGTCTTCTTCTTGAAGATCCATTTATTCTCTATGGCTTGCCGATCATTGGGCAAGTCGACCAAAGTCCACACTTTGTTCTCATACATGGATCCCATCTCAGATTTCATGGCCTCAAGCCATTTTGTGGAATCTGGGCTCACCATCGCTTCTTCATAGTTCATAGGTTCGCCTTGGTCAAGTAACATGACCTCCAGAATATGATTACCGTACCACTCTGGTGCGGATCTTAATCTGGTTGACCTACGAGGTTCGATAATAACTTGATCTGAAGTTATATGATCATCATCATTAGCTTCCTCAGTAATTGGCGTAGGAGTCACAGAAACAGAATTATGTGATGAACTACTTTCCAATAAGGGAGCAGGTACAGTTACCTCATCAAGTTCTACTTTCCTCCCACTCACTTCTTTCGAGAGGAACTCCTTCTCTAGAAAGGATCCATTCTTAGCAATGAATGTCTTGCCTTCGGATCTGTGATATAAGGTGTACCCAACAGTTTCCTTTGGGTATCCTATGAAGACACATCTCTCCGATTTGGGTTCGAGCTTATCAGGTTGAAGCTTTTTCACATAAGCATCGCAGCCCCAAACTTTAAGAAACGACAACTTTGGTTTCTTGCCAAACCACAGTTCATAAGGCGTCGTCTCAACGGATTTTGATGGTGCCCTATTTAACGGGAATGCAGCCGTCTCTAAAGCATAACCCCAAAATGATAGCGGTAAATCATTAAGAGACATCATAGATCGCACCATATCTAGTAAAGTACGATTACGATGTTCGGACACACCATTACGCTGTGGTGTTCCGGGTGGCGTGAGTTGCAAAACTATTCCGCGTTGTTTCAAATGTAGACCAAACTCGTAACTCAAATATTCTCCTCCACAATCAGATCATAGAAACTTTATTTTCTTGTTACGATGATTTTCCACTTCACTCTGAAATTCTTTGAACTTTTCAAATGTTTCAGACTTATGTTTCATAAAGTAGATATATCCATATCTGCTCAAATCATCTGTGAAGGTGAGAAAATAACAATACCCGCCGCGAGCCTCAATATTCATCGGACCACATACATCAGTATGTATGATCTCCAACAAATCTGTTGCTCGCTCCATTGTTTCGAAGACGGCGTTTTAGTCATCTTGCCCATAAGGCATGGTTCGCAAGTACCAAGTGATTCATAATCAAGTGATTCCAAAAGTCCATCAGTATGGAGTTTCTTCATGTGCTTTACACCAATATGACCCAAACGGCAGTGCCACAAATAAGTTGCACTATCATTATCAACTCTGCATCTTTTGGCTTCAACATTATGAATATGTGTATCACTACTATCGAGATTCAACAAAAATAGACCACTCTTCAAGGGTGCATGACCATAAAAGATATTACTCATATAAATAGAACAACCATTATTCTCAGATTTAAATGAATAACCATCTCGCATCAAACAAGATCCAGATATAATGTTCATGCTCAACGCTGGCACCAAATAACAATTATTCAGGTCTAAAACTAATCCCGAAGGTAGATCTAGAGGTAGCGTGCCGACGGCGATCACATCGACTTTGGAACCATTTCCCACGCGCATCGTCACCTCGTCCTTAGCCTATCTTCGCTTAATCCATAGTCCCTGTTTCGAGTTGCAAATATTAGCAACAGAACCAGTATCAAATACCAGGTGCTACTGCGAGCTCTAGTAAGGTACACATCAATAACATGTATATCACATATACCTTTGTTCACCTTGCCATCCTTCTTATCCGCCAAATACTTGGGGCAGTTCCGCTTCCAATCGACCGGTCTGTTTGCGAGAAGCACTTCAGTTTCAGGCTTAGGTCCAGACTTGGGTTTCTTCTCTGAGCAGCAACTTGCTTGCCATTATTCTTGAAGTTCCCCTTCTTCCCTTTACCCTTTTTCTTGAAACTGGTGGTCTTGTTGACCATCAACACTTGATGCTCCTTCTTGATTTCTACCTCCGCAGCCTTTAGCATTGCGAAGAGCTCGGGAATTGTCTTATCCATCCCTTGCATATTATAGTTCATCACGAAGCTCTTGTATCTTGGTGGCAGTGATTGAAGAATTCTGTCAAGGATACTATCATCCGGAAGATTAACTCCCAGTTGAATCAAGTGATTGTTATACCCAGACATTTTGAGTATATGTTCACTGACAGAACTATTCTCCTCCATCTTGCAGCTGTAGAACTTATTGGAGACTTCATATCCCTCAATCTAGGAATTTGCTTGAAATATTAACTTCAACTCCTGGAACATCTCATATGCTCCATGACATTCAAAACTTCTTTGAAGTCCCGGTTCTAAGCCGTAAAGCATGGCACACTGAACTATCGAGTAGTCATCAGCTTTGCTCTGCCAGACGTTCTTAACGCCGCCGATTTGCATCTGTGGGCCTAGCACCCAGTGGTGCTTCCAGGACGTAATTCTTCTGTGCAGCAATGAGGATAATCCTCAAGTTACGGACCCAGTCTATGTAATTTCTACCATCATCTTTCAACTTTGCTTTCTCAAGAAACGCATTAAAATTCAACGGAACAACAGCACGGGCCATCTATCTACAACAACATAGACAAGCAAAATACTATCAGGTACTAAGTTCATGATAAATTTAAGTCCAATTAATCATATTACTTAAGAACTCCCACTTAGATAGACATCCCTCTAACCATCTAAGTGATCACTTGATCCAAATCAACTAAACCATGTCCGATCATCACGTGAGATGCAGTAGTTTTCAATGGTGAACATCAATATGTTGATCATATATACTATATGATTCACGCTCGACCTTTCGGTCTCCATGTTCCGAGGCCATATTTGCATATGCTAGGCTCGTCAAGTTTAGCCCGAGTATTTCTGCGTGTGCAAAACTGGCTTGCACCCGTTGTAGATGAATGCAGAGCTTATCACACCCGATCATCACGTGGTGTCTCGGCACGACGAACTTTGGCAACGGTGCATACTCAGGGAGAAAACTTTTATCTTGAAATTATTTGAGAGATCATCTTATAATACTACTGCCAATCAAAGCAAAATAAGATGCATAAAAGATAAACATCACATGCAATCAATATAAGTGATATGATATGGCCATCATCATCTTGTGCTTGTGATCTTCATCTCCAAAGCACCATCATGATCACCATCATCACCAGCGTGTTACTTTGATCTCCATCGTAGCATCGTTGTCGTCTCGCCAACTATTGCTTCTACGACTATCACTACCGCTTAGTGATAAAGTAAAGCAATTACAGGGCGATTGCATTGCATACAATAAAGCAACAACCATATGGCTCCTGCAGTTGCCGATAACTCGGTTACAAAACATGATCATCTCATACAACAAAATATAGCATCATGCCTTGACCATATCACATCACAACATGCCCTGCAAAAACAAGTTAGACGTCCTCTACTTTGTTGTTGCAAGTTTTACGTGGCTGCTACGGGCTGAGCAAGAACCATTCTTACCTACGCATCAAAACCACAACGATATTTTGTCAAGTTAGTGTTGTTTTAACCTTCACAAGGACCGGGCGTAGCCACACTCGGTTCAACTAAAGTTGGAGAAACAGACACCCGCCAGCCACCTGTGTGCAAAGCACGTCGGTAGAACCAGTCTCGCGTAAGCGTATGGGTAATGTCGGTCCGGGCCGCTTCATCCAACAATACCGCTGAACCAAAATATGACATGCTGGTAAGCAGTATGACTTGTATCGCCCACAGCTCACCTGTGTTCTACTCGTGCACATAACATGTACGCATAAACCTGGCTTGGATGCCACTGTTGGGGAACGTAGTAATTTCAAAAAAATTCCTACGCACACGCAAGATCATGGTGATGCATAGCAATGAGAGGGAGAGTGTGTCCACGTACCCTCGTAGACCGAAAGCGGAAGTGTTAACACAACGTGGCTGATGTAGTCGTACGTCTTCATGACACGACCGATCCAAGTACCCAACGCACGGCACCTCCGAGTTCAGCACACGTTCAGCTCGATGACGTCCCACGAACTCCGATCCAGCAGAGCTTTGCGGGAGAGTTCCGTCAGCACGACGGCGTGATGATGGTGTTGATGATGCTACCGACGCAGGGCTTCGCCTAAGCACCGCTACGATATTACCGAGGTGGAATATGGTGGAGGGGGCACCGCACACGGCTAGGAGAGATCAACAGATAAACTTGTGTGTCTAGAGGTTCCCCCCTGCCCCCGTATATAAAGGAGCAAGGGGGGAGAGGTGGCCGGCCAAGGAGGGCGCGCAAAGGGGGGAGTCCTACTCCCACCGGGAGTAGGACTCCTCCTTTCCTAGTAGGAGTAGGACAAGGGGGAAGGAGGAAAGAGAGGGGAAGGAAAGGGGCGCCCCCCCCCCTCCTTGTCCAATTCGGACTAGAGGGGGAGGGGCGCGGCCTGCCCTGGCCGCCCCTCCTCTTCTCCACTAAGGCCCATTAGGCCCAATATACTCCCCAGGGGGTTCCGGTAACCTCCCGGTACTCCGGTAAATATCTGAAACCTCCCGAAACACTTCCGGTGTCCGAACATAGTCGTCCAATGTATCGATCTTTATGTCTTGACCATTTCGAGACTCCTTGTCATGTCCGTGATCATATCCGGGACTCCGAATTACCTTCGGTACATCAAAACACAAAAAACTCATAATATCGATCGTCGCTGAACTTTAAGCGTGCGGATCCTACGGGTTCGAGAACTATGTAGACATGACCGAGACACGTCTCTGGTCAATAGCCAATAGCGGAACCTGGATGCTCATATTGGCTCCTACATATTCTAAGAAGATCTTTATCGGTCAAACCGCATAACAACATACGTTGTTCCCTTCGTCATCGGTATGTTACTTGCCCGAGATTCGATCGTCGGTATCTCAATACCTAGTTCAATCTCATTACCGACAAGTCTCTTTACTCGTTCTGTAATACATCATCCCACAACTAACTTATTAGTTACAATGCTTGCAAGGCTTATAGTGATGTGCATTACCGAGAGGGCCCAGAGATACCTCTCCGACAATCGGAGTGACAAATCCTAATCTCGAAATACACCAACTCAACAAGTACCTTCGGTGACACCTGTAGTGCACCTTTATATTCACCCAGTTACGTTGTGACGTTTGGTAGCACACAAAGTGTTCCTCCGGTAAACGGGAGTTGCATAATCTCATAGTGATAGGAACATGTATAATTCATGAAGAAAGCAATAGCAACATACTAAACGATCAAGTGCTAAGCTAACAGAATGGGTCAAGTCAATCACATCATTCTCCTAATGATGTGATCACGTTAATCAAATGACAACTCATGTTTATGGCTAGGAAACTCAACCATCTTTGATAAACGAGCTAGTCAAGTAGAGGCATACTAGTGACACTATGTTTGTCTATGTATTCACACATGTATTATGTTTTCGGTTAATACAATTCTAGCATGAATAATAAACATTTATCATGATATGAGGAAATAAATAATAACTTTACTATTGCCTCTAGGGCATATTTCCTTCAAATTTAGTCCTAATATGATGGGTATCCAAGAGGGATATAATATAAACTTTCATGAAGATCATTGAATATATGAGAAGTTTGATTCCTTGCATTTGTTTTGAGATATAAAGATGGTGATATTAGAGTCATGCTAGTGAGTAATTCTGGATTATTAAGAATATTTGTGTCAAGTTTTGTGATTCCTGAAGCATGCGCGTATGGTCTACCGTTATGCAATGAAGTTAGAGCATGATTTATTTTGTATTGTCTTCCTTATGAGTGTCGGTCGGGGACGAGCGATGGTCTTTTCCTACCAATCTATTCCCCTAGGAGCATGCGTATTAGTACTTTGCTTCGATGGCTAATAAACTTTTGCAATAAGTATGTGAGTTCTTTATGACTAATGTTGAGTTCCTGGATTATACGCACTCTCACCCTTCCACCTTTGCTAGCCTCTCTAGTACCATGCAATTTTCGCCGGTGCATTAAACCCACCATATACCTTCCTCAAAAAAGCCACCATACCTACCTATTATGGCATTTCCATGGCCATTCTGAGATATATTGACATGCAACTTCCACCGTTCCGTTTTATTATGACACACACCATCATTGTCATATTGTTCTCATATGCATGAGGCATTCATATAGAGTCATATATTTGTTCTAGTATTGAGCTGTAATTCTTGAGTTGTAAGTAAATAAAAGTGTGATGATCATCATTATTACAGCATTGTCCCATGTGAGGAAAGGATGATGGAGGCTATAATTCTCCCATAAGTAGAGATGAGACTCCATACTTAAAAAATAAAAAAGAGGCCAAAGAGCCCAAAAGGAAAAAATGAGAGAAAAGAGAGAAGGGACAATGTTACTATCATTTTCCACACTTGTGCTTCAAAGTAGCACCATGTTCTTCATAATAGAGAGTCTCCTATTTTGTTTCACATACTAGTGGGAATTTTTTGTTATAGAACTTGGCTTGTATATTCCAATGATGGGCATCCTCAAATTGCCTTAGGTCTTTGTGAGCAAGCAAGTTGGATGCACACCCACTTAGTTTTCTTTTGATCTTTCATACACTTATAGCTCTAGTGCATCCATTGCATGGCAATCCCCACTCACTTGCATCGATATCAATTGATGGGCATCTCCATAGCCTATTAATTTTCCTAGTTGATGTGAGACTTTCTCATTTTTGTCTTCTGCTCACAACCTCCACCATATTCTATTCCACCTATAGTGCTATATCCATGGCTCACGCTCGTGTATTGCATGAAAGTTGAAAAAGCTTGAGAACATTAAAAGTACGAAGCAATTGCTTGGCTTGTCATCGGGGTTGTGCACGATAAATACTTTGTGTGATGAAGATAGAGCATGAAGATTATATGATTTTGTAGGGATAACTTTCTTTAGCCATGATATTTTGAGAAGACATGATTGCTTTATTTAGTATGCTTGAAGTATTATCGTTTTTATGTCAATATTAAACTTTTGTTTTGAATCTTATGGATCTGAATATTCATGCCACAATAAGAAAGAATACACTGATAAACATGTTACGCAGCATTTCACATCAAAAATTCTGTTTTTATCATTTACCTACTCGAGGACGAGCTGGAATTAAGCTTGGGGATGTTTGATATGTCTCCAACGTATCTATAATTTTTTATTGCTCCATGCTATTATATTATCAATCTTGGATGTTTTATATGCATTATTATGCTATTGGGACTAACCTATTAACCTAGTGCGCAGTGCCAGTTGATGTGTTTTCCTTGGTTATCTCTTTAAAGAAAATTAATACCAATCGGAATAAAACTTTACGATGATTTTTCTTGGACTAGAAGACACCCACAAAGCTTTCGGAGAAGGACAGAAGGGCCACGAGGAGGCCACAAGCCTGGAGGCCGCGCTCTGGGGGCGCGCCTCCAATGCTTGTGGGCCCCTCGGGACACCCCTAACTCTAATCCTAGCTCCATAAATACCCAAATATTCCCTCTACACCAGAGCGCACGCCAAAAATACTTTTCTGCCGTCGCAAGCTTCTGTTCTCATGAGATCCCATCTTGGGGCCTTTTCCGGTACTCTGCCGAAGGGGGTCCGATAGCGGAGGGCTTCTACATCAACCTTGCTGCCCCTCTGATGATGTGTGAGTATTTTACTACATACCTACGGGTCCATAGCTAGTAGCTAGATGGCTTCTTCTCTCGCTTTGATCTTCAATACAATGTAATCTTCTTTTGTGGTGTGTTTGTTGAGATCCGATGAATTGTGGATTTATGATCAGATTATCTATGAATATTATTTGAGTCTTTTCTGAACTCTTTTATGCATGATTAAGATAGCTTTGTATTTCTCTTCAGTCTATTGATTTGGTTTGGCCAACTAGATTGATCTATCTTGCAATGGGAGAGGTGCTTTGTGATGGGTTCAATCTTGCGGTGTCCTCACCCAGTGACAGTAGGGGTAGCGAGGCATGCATTTGTATTGTTGCCATTAAGGATATAAAGATGGGGTTTATATCATATTGCTTGAGTTTATCCCTCTACATCATGTCATCTTACTTAAGGCGTTACTCCGTTCTTGTTAACTTAATACACTAGATGCATGTTGGATAGCGGTCAATGTGTGGAGTAATAGTAGCCGATGCAGAATTGTTTCGGTCTACTTGTCACGGACGTGATGCATATATTCATGATCATTGCCTTGGATATCATCATAACTTTGCACTTGTCTATCAATTGCTCAACAGTAATTTGTTCACCCATCGTACGTGTTCTTTCAAGAGAGAAGCCTCTAGTGAAAACTATGGCCCCCGGGTCTATTTCTCATCATATATTTTCAGATCTATAAAATCAAAAATACCTTGTTGCACTTTATTTATATTTACTTTATTTTGCACTTTTTCTTATCTTTTATACCTATCTCTATCAGATCTCACTTTTGCTAGTGATTATGAAGGGATTGACAACCCCTTTTTCGCGTTGTGTGCAAGTGTTTGTTAGTTTGTGTGGGTGGAACTATTGGAGACCTAGGTGTACTCCTACTGGATGAAGGAAATATGCCCTAGAGGCAATAATAAAGTTATTATTTATTTCCTTATTTCATGATAAATATTTATTATTCATGCTAGAATTGTATTAACCGAAAACTTAGTACATGTGTGAATACATAGACAAACAGAGTGTCCCTTGTACGCCTCTAATTGACTAGCTCGTTAATCAAAGATGGTTAAGTTTCCTAGCCATAGACATGTGTTTTCATTTGATGAATGGGATCACATCATTAGAGAATGATGTGATGGACAAGACCCATTCGTTAGCTTAGCACTATGATCGTTTAGTTTATTGCTATTGCTTTCTTCATGACTTATACATGTTCCTATGACTATGAGATTATGCAAATCTCGAATACCGAACACTACTGGAATCAGGGAATTTGCCGTCTGCCAGTTCTTTGCCGTCAGCTAGCGGACGACAAAGAAGGTCTTTGCCATCAGCTACCAAGAAGCGGACGGCAAAAAACTGGCAGACGGCAAAGAAGGTCTTTGCCATCCGCCATTTCTTTGCCGTCCGCTGGCTGACGGCAAAGAGGGAGGTGGCACCCACTAACGAAAAAACTTAACGTCCCCCCTCTTTGCCGTCCGCAGCAGACGGCAAAGGTAAACAAAAAGCGGATGGCAAAGCCGGGGCGGACGGCAAAGAAGAAGCACAACACCCAGATCGATCATGCGGATCGATGACTTGGCATCCCCACCCACACCCCATCGGACGCACACCCACGCACGCACCCACGATGCACATGCCCCGAGGCAGCATCACCCCACCACGTCCCACCTCACCCCACCACGTCTCTCTCTCTGTCCCTTATCCCAACCTCACCCCACCACATCTCTCTCTCTCCTTTCTCTCCCTCTCGATCCAAATCGGCACACCGGCCTGCCGGCGCCCGCCACCGCCTTGACCCCCGGCCTTGCCGGCCAACACCTCGCCCGCCGGATCCAGCCTCCCGGCCACCACCTCTTCCACCGGCCGCGTCCACTTCCCCCTTCACCGCCGGCCCCGGCCACGTCGCCCGTCGCCCCCGCCGGCCTCCATCGGCCCGCCGGCGCCCGCCACCACCTCGTTGGCCGCCATCCGCGCCGGCCCGGCCCCATCGCCTGTCGCCCCGCCTGCCTCCGCGTCGCTCGTCGCCGATCATGGGCGGCCTCTGCACCCTGCCTCCTGCCGGCCTCCATCGGCCCCTGCTCAGCCCCGCCGGCCTCCGCCGGCCTCGAACCCCGGCCCCGGCCTCGAGGAGAAGTGAGAGGGCGCGACTGCTAGTTGCTCCGGCGACCACGGGCACAGAGGAGTCTGTTCGTTCTTGGAACAAAGTGTGGATGGATAATGTCGTGTTCAGACATTGTGAAATTTGTCCATTCGTGGATGATGTATTCTGTGTAAATATTGTAATTTTGTATTGTGAAATTTGTCCGTTCATCTTCGATTCTTGGAACAAAGTGTGGATGGATAATGTCGTGTTTATTTATAGCCTCTGCACTTGGACTGTTTATTTTTTTAATAAACAAACAAACTTATTTGCCGTCTGTGATTGTAGGAGGCTAATGGCAAAGCCTCCCGTTAGCCACCTAACGGACTAACAGCGAAATTTTTGCCGTCTGTGTTCTTTTCCGTCCGCTGCTGATGGCAAAGGCCCCTTTGCCGTCAGCCACCAAAAGCAGACGGCAAAGTAGCTCTTTACCGGACCTTTCTTTGCCATCTACTTTTGCCGTCCGTGGCGGACGGCAAAGACCTTTGCCGTCCGCCATTCATGCCTTTGCCGTCCGCCGTGGCAGACGGCAAAGTAGCTGATTCCTGTAGTGGAAGGAACACTTAGTGTGCTATAAAACGCCACACCGTACCTGGGTGATTATAAAGATGCTCTACAGGTGTCTCCGATGGAGTTTGTTGAGTTGGCATAGATCGAGATTAGGATTTGTCACTCCGAGTTTCAGAGAGGTATCTCTGGGCCCTCTCGGTAATGCACATCACTCTAAGCCTTGCAAGCAATGTGACTAATGAGTTAGTTGCGGGATGATGCATTACGGAACGAGTAAAGAGACTTGCTAGGAACGAGATTGAACTAGGTATGATGATACCGACGATCGAATCTCGGGCAAGTAACATACCGATGACAAAGGGAACAACGTATGTTGTTATGCGGTTTGACCGATAAAGATCTTCATAAAATATGTAGGAGCCAATATGTGCATCCAGGTTCCTCTATTGGTTATTGACCAGAGATATGTATCGGTCATGTCTACATAGTTCTCGAACCCGTAGGGTTCGCACGCTTAACGTTCGATGACAATTTGTATTATGAGTTATGTGATTTGATGACCGAAGTTTGTTCAGAGTCCCGGATGAGATCACGGACATGACGAGGAGTCTCGAAATGGTCGAGAGGTAAAGATCGATATATTGGAAGGCCATATTCGGACATCGGAAAGGTTTCGAGTGATTCGGCTATTTTTCGGAGTACCGGAGAGTTATGGGAATTCGCCGGGGGAAGTAATGGGCCTTAATGGGCCATACGGGAAAGGAGAGAAGGGCCTCAAGGGGTGCCCCCCCCCCCCTATGGCAAGTCCGAATCATACTAGGGAGGGGGCGGCGCCCCCCTCTCTTTCCTTCTCCCTCTCCTACTCCTTCCCTCTCTCCCCTCTTGGAAAAGGAAGGGGACTCCAACTAGGATTGGGAATCCATGTTGGACTCCCCCTATAGGCGCGCCCCTCCTAGGCCGGCCTCCTCCTCCTCCCTCCTTTATATATGTGGCCAAGGGGGCACCCCAAAGTACAACAGGCAATCTCTTAGCCGTGTGCGGTGCCCCCCTCCACAGTTACACACCTCGGTCATATCGTCGTAGTGCTTAGGCGAAGCCCTGCGCCGGTAACTACATTATCACCGTCGCCACGCTGTCGTGCTGACGAAACTCTCCCTCAGCCTCAACTGGATCAAGAGTACGAGGGACGTCATCAAGCTGAACGTCTGCTGAACACGGAGGTGCCGTACGTTCAATGCTAGGATCGGTCGGATCGTGAAGGCGTATGACTACATCAACCGCGTTGATAAACGCTTCGCTTCGGTCTCACGAGTGCGTGGACACACTCTCCCCGCTCGTTGCTATGCTTCTCCTAGATAGATCTTGCGTGATCGTAAGAAATATTTTGAAATTACTGCGTTCCCCAACAGCGGCATCAGAGCCAGGTTTATGCGTAGATGTTATATGCACGAGTAGAACACAAAGAGTTGTGGGCGATAATAGTCATACTGCTTACCAGCAACGTCTTACTTTGATTCAGCGGTATTGTTGGATGAAGCGGCCCGGACCGACATTACATGACCGCGTTCATGAGACTCGTTCTACCGACGTGCTTCGCACACAGGTGGCTAGCGGGTGTCAGTTTCTCCAACTTCAGTTGAATCGAGTTTGACTACACCCGGTCCTTGTTGAAGGTTAAAACAGCACACTTGATGAAAAATCATTGTGGTTTTGATGCGTAGGTAAGAACGGTTCTTGCTAGAAGCCCGTAGCAGCCATGTAAAACTTGCTCAACAAAGTAGATGACGTCTAACTTGTTTTTGCAGGGCTTGCTGTGATGTGATATGGTCAAGACATGATGTGATATGATTTGTTGTATGATATGATCATGTTTTGTAACAGAGTTATCGGCAACTGGCAGGAGCCATATGGTTGTCTATTTATTGTATGCAATGCAATAGCCATGTAATTGCTTTACTTTATCACTAAGCAGTAGCGATAGTCGTAGAAGCAATAGTTTGCGAGAAGACAACGATGCTACGATGGAGATCAAGGTGTCGCGTCGGTGACGATGGAGATCATGACGATGCTTCGGTGATGGAGATCATGAGCACAAGATGATGATGGCCATCTCATGTCACATATTTTGATTGCATGTGATGTTTATCTTTTATGCATCTTATTTTGCTTAGTACGGCGGTAGCATTATAAGATGATCCCTTACTAAATTTCAAGGTATAAGTGTTCTCCCTGAGTATGCACCGTTGCTACAGTTCGTCCTGCCGAGACACCACGTGATTGTCGGGTGTGATAAGCTCAACATTCACATACAACGGGTGCAAGCCAGTTTTGCACACGCGGAATACTCGGGTTAAACTTGACCAGCCTAGCATATGCAGATATGGCCTCGGAACACTGGAGACCGAAAGGTCGAGCGTGAATCATATAGAAGATATGATCAACATAAAGATGTTCACCATTGAAAACTACTCCATCTCACGTGATGATCGGACATGGTTTAGTTGATTTGGATCACGTGATCATTAGATGACTAGAGGGATGTCTATCTAAATGGGAGTTCTTAAGTTATATGATTAATTGAACTTTAATTTATCATGAACTTAGTCCTGGTAGTATTAGCATATCTATGTTGTAGATCAATAGCTCGCAATGTAGCTCCCCGTTTATTTTTATATGTTCCTAGAGAAACTAAGTTTAAAGATAATAGTAGCAATGATACGGACTAGGTCCGTGATCTGGGGATTATCCTCATTGCCGCACAGAAGAATTATGTCCTTGATGCACCGCTAGGTGACAGACCTATTGCAGGAGTATATGCAAACGTTATGAACGTTTGGCAATCTCGATATGATGACTACTTGATAGTTTAGTGCACCATGCTTTACGGCTTAAAACCGGGACTTCAAAAAACTTTTGAACGTCATGGAGCATATAAGATGTTCCAAGAGTTGAAATTAGTATTTCAGACTCATGCTCGTGTCGAGAGGTATGAGACCTCTCACAGTACTTTGCCTACAAGATGGAGGAGAATAGCTCAACCAGTGAGCATGTGCTCAGACTGTCTGGGTACTACAATCGCTTGAATCAAGTGGGAGTTAATCTTCAAGATAATATAGTGATTGATAGTGTTCTCTAGTCACTATCACCAAGCTACTAGAACTTCGTGATGAACTATAATATGCAAGGGATGACGAAAACGATTCCCGAGCTCTTCACGATGCTGAAATCGGTGAAGGTAGAAATCAAGAAAAAGCATCAAGTGTTGATGGTTGACAAGACCACTCGTTTCAAGTAAAAGGGCAAAGGAAAACAAAGGAAACTTCAAGAAGAATGGCAAGCAAGTTGCCACTCCCATGAAGAAACCCAAAGCTAGACCCAAGCCTGAAACTGAGTGCTTCTACTGCAAAGGAAATGGTCGCTGGAAGTGGAACTACCCTAGATACTTGGTGGATAAGAAGGATGGCAAAGTGAATGAAGCTATATTTGATATACATGTTATTGATGTGTACTTTACTAGTGTTTATAGCAAACCCTCGGTATTTGATACTGGTTCAGTTGCTAAGAGTAGTAACTCGAAACAGGAGTTGCAGAATGAATAGAGACTAGTTAAGGGTGAAGTGACGATGTGTGTTGGAAGTGGTTCCAAGATTATATGATCATCATCGCACACTCCCTATACTTTCGGGATTAGTGTTGAACCTAAATAAATGTTATTTGGTGTTTGCGTTGAGCATGAATATGATTGGATCATGTTTATTGCAATACGGTTATTCATTTAAGTCAAAGAATAATTGTTGTTCTATTTACATGAATAAAACCTTCTATGGTCATACACTTAATATAAATGGTTTATTGAATCTCGATCGTAGTGATACACATATTCATAAAATTTAAGCCAAAAGATGCAAGGTTAATAATGATAGTGCAACTTATTTGTGGCACTGCCGTTTAGGTCAAAATTGTGTAAAGCGCATGAAGAAACTCCATGCTGATGGGCTTTTGGAATCACTTGATTATGAATCACTTGATGCTTACCATGCCTCATGGGCAAAATGACTAAAACTTCATTCTCCGGAACAATGGAACGAGCAACTGATTTTTTGGAAATAATACATACTGATGTATGCGGTCCGATGTGTGATGAGGCTCGCGACGAGTATCGTTATTTTCTGACCTTCACAGATGATTTGAGAAGATATGGGTATATCTACTTGATGGAACATAAGACTGAAACATTTGAAAAGTTCAAAGAATTTCAGAGTGAAGTGGAGAATCATCGTAACAAGAAAATAAAGTTTCTACGATGTAATCGCAGAGGAAAATATTTGAGTTACGAGTTTGGCCTTCAATTTAAACAATGTGGAATAGTTTCACAAACTCATGCCACCTGGAACACCACAGCATAATGGTATGTCCGAACATCATAATTGTACTTTATTAAATATGGTGCGATCTATGATGTCTCTTACCGATTTACCACTATGGTTTTGGGGCTATGCATTAGATACAGTTGCATTCATGTTAAATAGGGCGCCATCTAAATCCTTTGAGACGGCGTCATATGAACTGCGGTTTAGCAAGAAACTAAAGTTGTCGTTTCTTAAAGTTTGGGGCTGCGATGCTTATGTGAAAAGGCTTCAACCTGATAAGCTCGAACCCAAATCGGAGAAATGTGCCTTCATAGGATGCCCAAAGGAGATTGTTGGGTACACCTTCTATCACAGATCCGAAGGCAAGATATTCGTTGCTAAGAATGGATCCTTCCTGGAGAAGGAGTTTCTCTCGAAAGAAGTGAGTGGGAGGAAAGTAGAACTTGATGAGGTAATTATACCTGCTCCCGAATTGGAAAGAAGTTCATCACAGAAATCAGTTCCAGTGACTCCTACACCAATTAGTGAGGAAGTTAATGACAGTGATCATGAAACTTCAGATCAAGTTACTACCAAACCTCGTAGGTCAACCAGAGTAAGATCCACACTAGAGTGGTACAGTAATCCTGTTCTGGAGGTCATGTTACTTGACCATGACGAACCTACGAACTATGAGGAAGCGATGATGAGCCCAGATTCCGCGAAATGGCTTGAGGCCATGAAATCTGAGATGGGATCCATGTATGAGAACAAAGTATGTACTTTGGTTGACTTGCCCGATGATCGGCAAGCAATAGAGAATAAATGGATCTTCAAGAGGAAGACGGACGCGGATAGTAGTGTTACTATCTACAAAGCTCGAATTGTCGCAAAAATGTTTTCGACAAGTTCAAGGTGTTGACTACGATGAGATTTTCTCACTTGTATCGATGCTTAAAAGTCTGTCGGAATCATGTTAGCAATTGCCGCATTTTATGAAATTTGACAAACGGATGTCAAACTTGCATTCCTTAATGGATTTCTTAAAGAAGAGTTGTATGTGATGCAACCAGAAGGTTTTGTCGATCCTAAAGGTGCTAACAAAGTGTGCAAAGCTCCAGCGATCCATCTATGGACTGGCGCAAGCATCTCAGAGTTGGAATATACGCTTTGATGAGTTGATCAAAGCATATAGTTTTATACAGACTTGCGGTGAAGCCTGTATTTACAAGAAAGTGAGTGGGAGCACTACATCATTTTTGATAAGTATATGTGAATGACATATTGTTGATCGAAAATAATGTAGAATTTTCTGGAAAGCATAAAGGAGTGTTTGAAAGGAGTTTTCCAAAGAAAGACCTCGGTGAAGCTGCTTACATATTGAATCAAGATCTATAGAGATAGACCAAGACGCTTGATAAATTTTTCCAATGAGTACATACCTTGACAAGTTTTTAAAGTAGTTCAAAATGGAACAGTCAAAGGAGGAGTTCTTGCCTGTGTTGCAAGGTATGAAGTTGAGTGACTCAAAACCCGACCACGGTAGAAAATAGAAAGAGAATGAAAAGTCATTCCCTATGCCTCAGTCATAGGTTCTATAAAGTATGCTATGCTGTGTACCAGACCTATTCTGTACCTCGCCATGATTTTGGTAAGAGGGTACAATAGTGATCCAGGAGTGGATCACTAGACAGCGGTCAAATTTATCCTTAGTGGAATAAGGAAATGTTTCTCGGTTATAGAGGTGACAAAGAGTTCGTCGTAAAGAGTTATGTCGATGCAAGCTTTGACACCGATCTGGATGACTGTAAGTCTCGATCTAGATACATATTAAAAGTGGGAGCAATTAGCTACAGTAGCTCCGTGCACAGTATTGTAGACATAGAAATTTCCTACATATGGATCTGAATGTTGCAGACCCATAGACTAAAAAAATTCTCTCACAGGCAAAACATGATCATACCTTATTACTCTTGGGTGTTAATCACCTAGCAATGTGAACTAGATTATTGACTCTAGTAAACCTTTTGAGTGTTGGTCACACGGCGATGTGAACTATGGGTGTTAATCACATAAAGATGTGAACTATTGGTGTTAAATCACATGGCGATGTGAACTAGGTTATTGACTATAGTGCAAGTGGGAGACTGAAGGAAATATGCCCTAGAGGCAATAATAAAGTTATTACTTATTTCCTTATTTCATGATAAATGTTTGTTATTCATGCTAGAATTGTATCAACCGGAAACTTAGTACATGTGTGAATACATAGACAAACAGAGTGTCCCTAGTATGCCTTTACTTGACTAGCTCGTTAATCAAAGATGGTTAAGTTTCCTATCCATAGACATGTGTTGTCATTTGATGAACGGGATCACATCATTAGAGAATGATGTGATGGACAAGACCCATTCGTTAGCTTAGCACTATGATCGTTTAGTTTATTACTATTGCTTTCTTCATGACTTATACATGTTCCTATGACTATGAGATTATGCAACTCCCGAATACCGGAAGAACACTTAGTGTGCTATAAAACGTCACAACGAATCGGGTGATTATAAAGATGCTCTACAGGTGTCTCCGATGGTGTTTGTTGAGTTGGCATAGATCGAGATTAGGATTTGTCACTCGAGTTTCGGAGAGGTATCTCGGGCCCTCGGTAATGCACATCACTATAAGCCTTGCAAGCAATGTGAATAATGAGTTAGTTGCAGGATGATGCATTATGGAACGAGTAAAGAGACTTGCCGGTAACGAGATTGAACTAGGTATGATGATACCGATGATCGAATCTCGGGCAAGTAACATACCGATGACAAAGGGAACAACGTATGTTGTTATGCGGTTTGACTGATAAATATCTTTGTAGAATATGTAGGAGCCAATATGAGCATCCAGGTTCCGCTATTGGTTACTGACCAGAGATATGTATCGGTCATGTCTACATAGTTCTCAAACCCGTAGGGTCCGCACGCTTAACGTTCGATGACGATTTGTATTATGAGTTATGTGATTTGATGACCGAAGTTTGTTCGGAGTCCCGGATGAGATCATGGAGATGACGAGGAGTCTCGAAATGGTCAAGAGGTAAAGGTTGATATATTGGAAAGCTATATTCGGACATCGGAAAGGTTCCGAGTCATTCGGGTATTTTTCGGAGTACCGGAGAGTTACGGGAATTCGCCAGGGGAAGTAGTGGGCCTTAATGGGCTATACGGGAAAGGAGAGAAGGGCCTCAAGGGATGGCCGTGCGCCCCCCATGGCAAGTCCGAATTGGACTAGGGAGGGGGTGGCGCCCCCTCTATTTCCTTCTCCATCTCCTACTCCTTCCCTCTCTCCCCTCTTGGGAAAGGAAGGGGACTCCAACTAGGATTGGGAATCCTAGTTGGACTCCCCCTATTGGCGCGCCCCTCCTAGGGCGGCTTCCTCCTCCTCCCTCCTTTATATATGTGGCCAAGGGGGCACCCCAAAGTACAACAGACAATCTCTTAGCCGTGTGCGGTGCCCCTCTCCACAGTTACACACCATGGTCATATCGTCGTAGTGCTATGGCGAAGCCCTGTGCCGGTAACTTCATCATCACCGTCGCCACGCCATCATGCTGACGAAACCCTCCCTCGGCCTCAACTAGATCAAGAGTACGAGGGAAGTCATCGAGCTGAACGTGTGCTGAACACGGAGGTGTCGTACGTTCGGTGCTAGGATCGGTCAGATCATGAAGACGTACGACTACATCAACCGCGTTGATAAAATGCTTCCGCTTTCGGTCTACGAGGGTACGTGGACACACTCTCCCCGCTTGTTGCTATCCTAGATAGATCTTGCGTGATCGTAGGAAATTTTTTAAAATTACTGCGTTCCCCAACACTGGATTCATACCTTGGTTCTTAACTGAGGGAAATACTTATCTCTACTTTTCTGCATCACCCTTTCCTCTTCAAGAGAAAAATCAACGCAATCTCAAGAAGTAGCAACCACATTCAGATCCGTATGTACTTTGCAAAGTTCTATGTCTCCATCCTTAACATGATTATGAATGAAGTTGAAATGGCGCTTGATGTGTTTAGTTTTCTTGTGAAACCTGGGCTCCTTGGCAATGGCAATAGCTCGTGTTGTCACAAAAAATAGTCTGGCAGGGAGGCATAGGGAATGACTTTCATCCTTTCTCTTTCTTCTACAATGGTCGGGCTCTGAGTCTTACTCAAGTTCACACCTTGCAATACAGGCAAGAACCCTTTCTTTGACTGATCCATTTTGAAATTCTTCAAAACTTTGTCAAGGTATGTGCTTTGTGGAAGTCCTATTAAACGTCTTGATCTATCTCTATAATTTTGATGCCCAATATGTAAGCAGCTTCACCGAGGTCTTTCATTGAAAAACTCTTGTTCAAATATCCTTTTATGCTTTCCAGGAATTCTATATCATTTCCAATCAACAATATGTCATCCACATGTAATATTAGAAATGCTACAGAGCTCCCACTCACTTTCTTATAAATACAAGCTTCTTCGTAAGTTTGTTAAAACCAAAAGCTTAGATCACCTCATCAAAGCGTATATTCCAACTTTGAGATGCTTGCACCAGTCCATAGATGGATCGTTGGAGCTTGCATACTTTGTTAGCATCCTTAGGATCGACAAAACCTTCTGGTTGCATCATATACAACTCTTCCATAAGAAACCTGTTAAGGAATGCCGTTTTGACGTCCATTTGATAGATCTCATAATCATGAAAACCCCTTAAACTTGCCATAAACCCATTGCGACAAGTCGAGCTTTATAGACGGTGACATTACCATCAGCGTCTGTCTTCTTCTTAAAGATTCATTTATTCTCAATGGCTTGCCGATCATCTGGCAAGTCCACCAAATTCCATGCTTTGTTCTCGTACATGGATCCTATCTCGGATTTCATGGCCTGGAGCCATTTGTCAGAATTTGGGCTCATCATAGCTTCTTCATAGTTCGTAGGTTTGTCATTGTCTAACAACATAATTTCCAGTACTGGATTACCGTACCACTCTGGTGCGGAATGTACCCTGGTCGACCTATGAAGTTCAGTAGTAACTTGATCTGAAGTTTCATGATCATCATCATTAGCTTCCTCTTCATTTGGTGTAGGCATCACGGGAACTGCTTTCTGTGATGTGCTACCTTCCAATTCGAGAGAAGGTATGATTGCCTCATCAAGTTCTACTTTCCTCACACTCACTTCTTTCAAGTGAAACTCCTCTAGAAATGGCTCATTCTTGGCAACAAAGATCTTGCCCTCAGATCTGTGGTAGAAGGTATACCCAATGGTCTCTTTAGGGTATACTATGAAGACGCACTTCTCCGTTTCGGGTTCGGTCCTATCAGGCTGAAGCCTCTTGACATAAGTGTCGCATCCCCAAACTTTAAGAAACAGCAGCCTAGGTTTCTTATCAAACCATAATTCATAATGTGTCATCTCAACGAATTTAGACGGTGCCCTATTTGAAGTGAATGTGGTTGTCTCTAATGCATAACCCCAAAACGATAGTGGCAAATTGGTAAGAGACAACATCGAATGCACCATATCCAATAGAGTACGATTACGACGTTCGGATACACCATTACGCTGTGGTCTTCCAGGTGGCGTGAGCTGTGAAACAATTCCACATTGTCTTAAATGCATACCAAACTCGTAACTCAAATATTCACCTTCATGGTCAGATCGTAGAAACTTTATTTTCTTGTTACAATGATTGTCCACTTCACTCTAAAATTCCTTGAACTTTTCAAATGTTTCAGACTTGTGTTTCATTAAGTAAATATACCCATATCTACTCAAATCATCTGTGAAGGTAAGAAAATAATGATATTCACCGCGTGCTTCAACGCTCATTAGACTGCATACATCGGTATGTATTATTTTCGATAAGTCACTAGCTCACTCCATTATTCCAGAGAACGGAGTTTTAGTCATCTTGGCCATGAGGCATGGTTCATATGTCTCAAATGATTCATAATCAAGATATTCCAAAAGTCCATCAGCATGGAGTTTCTTCATGCGCTTTACACCAATATGACCTAAGCGGCAGTGCCACAAATATGTGGTACTATCATTATTAACTTGTATCTTTTTGCATCAATATTATAAATATGTGTATCACTATAATCGAGATTCAATAAGAATAAACCATTCACAAGGGGTGCATGACAATAAAAGATATTACTCATATAAATAGAAAAACCATTATTCTATGACTTAAATGAATAACCGTCTTGCAATAAACAAGATCCAGATATAATGTTCATGCTCAACGCAGGCACCAAATAACAATTATTTAGGTTTAAAACTAATCCCGAAGGTAGATGTAGAGGTAGCATGCCGGTGGCGATCACATCAACCTTGGAATCGTTTCTGACGCGCATCGTCACCTCGTCCTTAGCCAGTCTTCGTTTATCCCGCAGCTCCTGTTTCAAGTTACCAATATTAGCAACCAAACCAGTATCAAATACCCAGATGCTACTACGAGCACTAGTAAGGTACACCTCAATAACATGTATATCACATATACCTTTATTGACATCGCCAGCCTTCTTATCTGCCAAGTACTTGGGGCAGATCTGCTTCCAGTGACCATTCCCCTTGCAGTAGAAGCACTCAGTCTCAGGTTTGGGTCCAACCTTGGGTTCCTTCATGGGAGCGGCAACTATCTTGTCGTTCTTCTCTAAGTTCCCTTTCTTTCCCTTGCCTTTCTTGAAACTAGTGGTCTTTTTAACCATCAACACTTGATGCTCCTTCTTGATTTCTACCTCTGTGGCCTTAAGCATAGCGAAGAGCTCGGGAATCGTTTTTTCCATCCCTTGCATATTATAGTTCATCACAAAGCCCTTATAGCTTGGTGGCGTTGATCAAGAACTCATCAATGACCGTGTCATCTGGAAGATTAACTCCCAACTGAGTCAAGCGGTTGTGAAACCCAGACATTCTGAGTATATGCTCACTAACAGAATTGTTCTCCTCCATCTTACAGCTAAAGAACTTGTTGGAGATGTTATATCTCTCAACCCGGGCATGAGCTTGAAATACCTATTTCAGCTCCTCGAACATCTCATATGCTATGTGGTGCTCAAAACATCTTTGGAGCCCCAGTTCTAAGCCGTAAAGCATGTTGCACTGAACTATCGAGTAGTCATCATAACGTGTCTGCTAGACGTTCATAACATCTGCAGGCGAGCCTTGAGGGGGTGCATCACCAAGAGGTGCATTAAGGACATAAGCCTTCTGTGAAGCAATGAGGATAATCCTCAAGTTACAGACCTAGTCCGTATAGTTTCTTCCATCATCTTTCAACTTAGCTTTCTTTAGGAACGCATTAAAATACAGGGGAACTATTGCGCGGGCCATTGATCTACAACATAAATTTTCCAAAGACTATTAAGACTAAGTTCATGATAATTAGTTCCGTTAATCGAATTACTAATGAACTCCCACTTAAATCAACATCCCTCAAGTTGTCTAAGTGATACATGATCCAAATCAACTAACTGATGTCCGATCATCACGTGAGATGGGGTAGTCATCAATGGTGAACATCTCCATGTTGATCATATCTACTATATGACTCATGTTCGACCTTTCGGTCTCTGTGTTCCGAGGCCATGTCTGTACATGCTAGGCTAGTCAAGTTTAACCCAAGTATTCTTCATGTGTAAAACTAGCTTACACCTGTTGTATGCGAACATAGAGTCTATCACACCCGATCATCACGAGGTGCTTCGAAACGATGAACTTTTGCAATGGTGCATACATAGGGAGAACACAATTTCTTGAAATTAAGTGAAGGGATCATCTTATAATGCTATTGTTGTTCTAAGAAAAATAAGATGCATGAAAAGATAAACATCACATGCAATCAATATGTTACATGATATGGCCATTATCATCGCGTGCCTTTGATCTCCATCTCCAAAGCACCAGCATGATCTCCATCATCACCGGCATAACACCATGATCTCCATCATCGTGTCGTCACGTGGTCGTCACGCCACCTATTGCTTCTACAAGTATTGCTAATGCATAGCGATAAAGTAAAGCAATTACATGGCGAATAATAAATTAAAGACAACCCTATGGCTCCTGCCGGTTGCCGTACTCATCGACATGCAAGTCGTGAACCTATTACAAAACATGATCATCTCATAAATCAACATATATCACATCACGTTTTGGCCATACCACATCACAACATGCCCTGCAAAAACAAGTTAGCCGCCCTCTACTTTGTTGTTGCAAATTTTACGTGGCTGCTATGGGCAACTAGCAAGAACCATTCTTACCTACGTAAAGCCACAACAGTGATAATCAAGTTGTCTTTTAACCTTCTACAATGACCGCTTTCCTCAAATTAGATTCAACTAAAGTAGGAGAGACAGACACTCGCTAGCCACCTTATGCAAAACAAGTTGCATGTCTGTCGGTGGAACCGGTCTCTTGTGTGTGGACAAGTAAGCTTGGTCCGGGCCGCTTCATCCCACAATACCGCCGAATCCAAATAAGACAAGAGAGGTAAGCAATTTGAGCATCAATGCCCATGAATCTTTGTGTTCTACTTGTGCATATACATCTACGCATAGACCTAGCTCTGATACCACTAATGGGGAACAAAGCATGGAAATAAAAAAAATCCTACGAACAATCAAGATCTATCTAGGAGAAGCATAACAATGAGAGGGGAGAGTGTGTCTAGATACCCTCGTAGACCGAACGTCGAAGTGTATATAATGTGGCTGATGTAGTCGTACTCTTCGCGATCCGATCACGATCCAACCGATGTAGTGTCGAATGGACGGCACCTTCGAGTTTAGCACACGTGCGGCTCGACAACGCCTCCTCCTCCTTGATCCAGCAAGAGAAGGCGGAGAAGTAGATGGAATCACAACCAACACGACGGCGTGGTGGTGATGGTGGTGATGGAGCAACGATAGCGCTTCTCTAAGCAAAAGACCATAGACGGGAACTATGTCGGGAGGGAGAGACGGGGCAGCAGCCAAGGCCAATGTGTTGGGGTGCCTTGCTGCCCCTCCCCTATATTTATATGTGTGGGAGGGCTGGGAGTCCATCGCTACTCCTCGTAGGAGTTGGCACCAAAGGGGAGAGAACTTGGACTCCAAGTCCAATACTATTCCTACTTGGACTCCCCTTTTTTCCTTCCCTAGCCGCATGGGCATTTGAGGACTTGGTGCTCCTGGCCCAATAAGGCCATGGCGCCTCCCCTCAGCCCATGCCATCCCTTGGGACGTGGTGGACCCACTTGTGGACTTTCGGACCCCTCAGGAATTCTCTGGAACCTTCTGGAAGCTTCCCGATACAATACAGAAAACACTGCACCTTTTTCTGGAACCCAAAGTATGACTTCCCATATATAAATATTTACCTCACGACCATTCTGAGACTCCTCGTGACATCCAGTATCTCATCCAGGACTACAAACAACATTAGGTTACCAATCATGAAATATCTCAATACTATGCATTTGGTACGGCGCAAACTGCTTGCGTTCATGGTACTCGCGATGCACACGAATCCAAAAGGTTGATGCCATTTGTTCAACACTGACCTTGGGGTCTTGCCCAATGTCCCTCCAACATTCACAAAGGAGCTTGTCCTCAGACGGGGTGTATGCCTTCGTCCGCTTGCTTTTGCGCTTCAGTTTCGCGCCCGCTTGGTTGAGGAGCTCGTCCTCGAACAAAGGCTCCCCGTCGATGTCTGTATCATCCTCTTCCTTGAGGTTGTAGTCCTCCGGGAACTCGTGGTCGAGCGGGAAGCTGCCCAGGACGACCTGATCTTGCATGAACGCATCCTCCATGCCAGCTTGATCATAGGTTGACGGCATGAATGGCACTCCGTCATCTTGGCTTTGGGTCTCCTCGGGGTCGTATGCGGCCGCGACGGCACGGCCAGCGGATGCAGCGGCCGCCGCACCACCTTCGAAGATGATGTTCTCCATGATGAAATGGCTGGCAGTTTTGTCCTCGCCGACCGTCGGCATTCTGTCGAGCAGGTTGTGTGCACCGGGGAGCATGTCGGCTAGCATCTCTAGTGGTCGTTTCCTCGCTCCTCCAGAGGATGATGAACCGGCCACCGGCATGGCGTTGAGGTCAATGGCCACGAGCCCTAGCAAGGGCGTGGACGGCACCACCACGCTCACCTTCGGTGAGCATTACCCGGAGAAGCGGGAAGCTTGCGGATAGACGTGGAAGCCAGGAATCGGCTATGTAGCAGACGCACTTGGCGACTCTGGCAGCACCATGCAAGGAAATGCCGACGAGCCCGTGTTGGCCGCGGCCACGGCGACACTGATGAGACTATGCTGGCCAGGGTTCAACCCTAGGTACATCAGGGCCTCCCTCGTTGCGGCGGTGACTCGAGCGTTGGTTTCCTCCTGTTGTGCGGAGTGGATAGGGCGGCGACGACCGCTGCTTCGTCCCTTGCGTCTGTCGCGTGCCTCCGGTCCTTCCGCTTCATCGAGTGCATGGCCCGCTCCTCAGGCGTCAGCTTCTTCTTCTTGGGCA
This sequence comes from Aegilops bicornis, assembly GCA_021605145.1. Classification (NCBI taxonomy): domain Eukaryota; kingdom Viridiplantae; phylum Streptophyta; class Magnoliopsida; order Poales; family Poaceae; genus Aegilops; species Aegilops bicornis. Next base: position 38,896,954 of record CM038670.1, read on the forward strand.
GTGTCGCGGTCTTGTGGGGCGCGCTAGCATTGCCTTTCGTGGAGGCGATGGAGGCGAGGCTGGACGAGGCAAAGGAGGCAACGGCATCGAGGGTCGGCGCGTCGCTACCATGGCTGGGAGCGCGAGCGGGCGGGGGCTTTCGGGAAAGTGGAGGGAAATGGTAGTCGATGTGCCACCGACTGGCGGGCCAGGGGAGGAGTAGGCGCGCGTCGCACGCGTCTGTTTCGTGTCCGCGCCGACGCAAATGAGGCTCAAATTTGGGTCGGGAGGGTCGGCAGGCTGACAAAAAGCAGACATGCATCCGTTTGGGTCGGCGTGTTGGGCCAACTTTTCTGTCCCCGGCGACCAAACAGACGCACGCGGACGAAATGGGTCGGCACGTGGGAGTTGCTCTTTATTCTTGATATGCATGTCGCCATCACCATCACAACAACATCACTGAGGAACACAACACTATCCCTTGGAGACCTAACTACAACCCCGCTACCACCAACCCCTCCCAGCGACGGAGCGTCGGGCAAAGGAGGAGTGGACTTGCAGCCTCGTCGGCTGGGAGCAGATGGACCGGTGGGAACTGCCTGGGGTTTCTAAGAGGGTGGCTCGCTAAGGGCGTCTCCAACGGAGACCGGCAAATAAATTTCCTCACGCATCTGTCCGCAGACAGGGGGTGGCCTTCATCCAACCATAGTCGTATATATTTTGGCAATAGTTCAAACCAACCGGACAAAATTCATTCAAACACAACCGAATTTTATATAAACATGCCGGATTTCATACAAACCAGACGAAAACGTTTATATTTTGAACATATTTTAACAAAAGCTAGAACTATGTGTACGTGCAGTTGCGCGGAGCTCCACTCCCACGACAGGGATACACTACACTAGTCTACGGCCGGCCGAGGCGGATTCCTTTGTCTTCCCCATGTCCGACAGCCCACTCATCGGATTTCCTAGAGCCTCGGAGGTAAATGCTTCAGCGCAAAGGGCGGCTCGTTTTCCCACCACTCATCGGAGTAGAACCACCGGCTGATGTTTCAGTCGGAGAGGAAGGGGGCGCCTCCGCTTCCATTGAGCCCAGGCAGGGGGTCGACGATGGTTTACGCTGAATAACTGGGCAAGACGCTGGATGTGTACGCCGGCATCGCCTCGGCGGTGGCCTTCATGGGATCCAAGCGTGTTCTACTTCTCCTTGATGATTGCGGCGGGTGCGCACGTCCAGGTCACCACCTTGTCGATGTCCACGTAGCCGGCTTCTTTCTCTACCGGCATGGCGCGGCTACGCGTGCGTCGACGGCGGATGGCGTGATCGCAGGCACGAGAGGCGCGGTACGACATGGTGTTGTCAACGGCAGCGACGATGCCCGTGCCACCGTGCTCCCCATCGTGTCGGCCTGGAGCAACTCGCCACTCCTCCACGAGCTGGCTTGGAGCGGTGAATTGTTGAATCTCCGTCAGGCATGGCGAGGGAGGTGGAGCAGCGAACTGCCTCGCTCGTATCCGCCGGGCTCGGCGGACCACCATGTCGGCTTTTATGCAGGAGAACTGTCCTTCCTGCTCATCGGATGCCATCGAAAGGGTGAAAAAAATGGTGGAAGGAGAAGAAGGGGAGCGGCGGAGTGGTGGGACTCTGAAAACCAAGAAAAGTTACTCTCCTTACATTTTCTTCGGGCGGATGGAGTGACGATTCACTTCAACAAAAGAAGTAATTAACCAAGAACTTAATCTAAAAAAACGATAAAAAGACGACACCTGCCGGGCTAGACTAGTCTGTTGGCATTTTTTATAGAAGAAAACTCCGTGAGCACCAATTACTCAAGCCGAGACTCGAATATTGGTGGGCTAGCTGCAAACTCCCGCGCCTTGTCAACTGAGCTACGCTGCGTTCTCAAGAACTTAATCTAGATAAGATCTGTCACACATGTTCCTTTCATCCCAGTGGCTGCGCCCACACAAAATAAACAACAGTAGAACCCAAACAAATACACCAGCCACAATAATTGCGCTACGTATACTTGTCGTGTACCACGTACGAAGGTTGACCCCCTACTGTCGAGTACGTATTATTCCCGGGGGCTTTTCACCGCGAATCTTCTCCTCACAACTCGATCACATGCACGCCTATTCTATCCCGGGGACAGCCGCCGTCCATGTCACTGTCACCATATATATTTTGCCGATGGATTTGATATGTGAATGGACCGATTTGAAATATGTTTGTACGACCGGTGTGAGTCATGCGCGCGAGACTCCGGCCGTGGGCTGTGCAGCCGGGGGAGGCAAAGGTCCAACTACAACTGTCCAAGAGCGCACCTAACATGGATGTGTCACGAATCACGTTTGATTATTATGCGTGCAATGATATATATGTTGATTATTAATGTGGTGTGTGTGTGTGTGTGTACTGGATGGGGCATTATTTGTAGTAGTGACGATTTGTGGCAAGGGTGGGGGGACATGTCTGGATATATAGGTCTCGGCAGCATGTGGATCCAATCATTGCTGCATCATAACATGCCATGGCATTGGTTATTCTGGCTCACTTTTTACAAGTTCGTCTTTTGGAAATTAAATGTTGTCATAAGTAAAACTTTGTGGATGGTGCCGTACTTTTTTTCTAATAAAGGAATTTGATTGCTTCAATCGTTCACGTCAAGATGGTAAAAACTGTCGAGACGGTTCAAAAACCACCTCACTTCTGCATAGCCAAAGAGCCTGACACACGGCCGTCGTCCCCGTTGTTCATACTTAGGGCATCTTCAAGACGGACCTGCAAATCGCCTGTATCTGTTTGGACCGGGCTGTCCAGACCGCCAAAGCCATCCAATGTGAGCTTGTATCAGTTTATGAGGCGGTCCGGACGCGTTTTCTTCCACAAACCGAGGACAAAAGTATGGAAGGTTTGCGCAAGTCCGGACACCAGACACGTAGGACTTCGACACCCCCGGCCCACCCAAAACCCTCCCGCACCCCGCTCCACCATCCTCCCCATTTTCTCTTCTTCGTTCTTTCTTTTGCCTTCACCGCCGCTCCACCACCCCGGCTGCCACGCCACAACCCTGTCGGAAATCTACATCTCCCTCACCTCCAGCGCTCCAGCCGGGCTCCACCCCGCTTCTCCGTCGTCGTTCAACCCTCCGACCGCCCTGCCAGGTACCGTCCACTGCTATACTCACCATGGTTGGCAACTGTTTGATGAATTGCCGGAGCTTAAAAAAATCCTTCTTCTTTCTAGCAATGAATTCTCATTTGGAGTACATATACGAGCAGTATGTTGAGTCATCTGTCGGCTCGCCGGACAAGGAGGGGTACTCCAATGAGACGACGATGATGCAGGTGGTCCTTGAAGATGCGGAGAGTGCGGAGGGGCATGTTGTCAACTTTTCTTAAAAAAAGACCGGATGTATGTGGCTACGGTTAGATGGCGGCCCGCATCCGTGTCCTCCCTGTGATCTGTGGAAGGATGCGGGAGGAAATTTACGGGTTGCAGTTGGAGATGCCCTTAAGCACGAATGCCTTCTCTGGGTCACTGATCCTTATAGTACTACACTTATGCAATGGATTAGTACATAAGTAGGCCAACAGTTTTCTCTTATCAACGGTACGGCATAGCTAGCTTAAAATGGGAAGCCATATGCAAGAAAATAAAAAAGGAACTTCAGTCTTTTCGATGTTCCCTTTCATTGCATGTTCCGGCTTCCGTGGAAGGAAACCCTCCACACCGGTTCATCAAATTATGCAGGTTATTATATGTCCGCCACACCTGCTGCGCTGGTGCAGATCCAGCTAGTTAAATCAGCAAAACACTTATCGTTAGATAAACCAGGATGATAGGTTACTTATTTCTGATTCACAGGGTGGCAGAGAGAGGGGCCCAATTTAATCAACAGATCTGCAAAGCAAGCAACATATACTGCTAGATTTCGCTAAAAATTGTCTAGTAACAAACCACAAGGGTCAGGGGCGTGGCCAACCGGGCACCGGTGTGAGATCAAGAGTCTAGGACACATGAAGAAGAGCATGAACTCAGCTGTTGGAAGGCAGCTTCAGCTTGGCAGGCTGCTGATCCAATCCGCTCCAAATTCTCAAAGAAAGCCAATAATATATACTCCCTCCGTTCATAAATATAAGCCCTTCTAGAGATTCCAATAAGTAACTACATATGGAGTAAAATGAGAATACGTCTACATATATCTGCATCCGTGTTAAAGTCTCTGAAAGGGCAGGAGATTCAGAAAGAAGAGGATCCCAACGCACTTAGTGAACATGGGCACAAGTGGCCGGAGCTGGATTGGGTGCAGGCTCTGAAAGGGGAACAACCCTTACATCGGCGTAAAGCGCTACCAAAGCGGGTCACATGAGTAGCAAGTGAACATTGGTTGGCGGGCTCTCTGTCTGCCCATCACTTTGACTCTTTGAGGATGGCATCAAGACCTGCTTCCAGAATTGGCATGTGAAACCGCTTATCACCCTCATCAGAAACAGCATATAGCTTGACAGACAGTTTGGTAGCCTAACTTCAGCACGGGTTTTTTTCTTTGGGTTTTTTTCGTAGTAGCTGTAGAGCAACGTTTTAGAGCAGGAAAGTACACTACAACAAGAATGGCAATTGTAGCCTTGGGTTTTTTTAAATAAAAAAAATGAGAACCCTAATGAATATGGCTCCAGTGACCAAAGAAACACAATGCTTTTTTTCTACTGAGAAATGAGGAATTGTTTGACAATATACTCAACATCTAGTTTCACCAGAGAGTGGAATAGGAAAGCATTGACCAATTTAGTTTCAGATAAATATAATACACATCCTAATTTTTCACAAAGTGCACGTAGAATGAAACCTTAGCTGACTAACATCAAGTGCAAAATGAACTAGGAACAAACATCATATAAATAAGAATTGCCTGCAGAGAGAACTGCTTCAGCAAGCCCTACCACGCACCAAAGATGGCATGTTGCAAGAAGCCAAGCTGCCATCAGGTAATGCACGAGAACATATCCAAGAGCTAACATGAGTACAGTTCCAACATACTCCCTCCGTTCCAAAATACTTGTCGTGTCAAATTTGAAAATTTTGAACTAAAACCACGACATGTATTTTGGAATGGAGGGACATCATAATTCCAACAGATTCACAAGTTCAATGCTAACTCAACAATCATTTATTTCCACGTAGTAATACACATAAGCCTAGAGAGCACATTTATTCAAGTTCAAAATTGAATGGACGACTCACTCGTACTCAAACAGTCTACAAGACTAGAATTACATCACCAACCGACAATACATCACAGAACTACAGCGAAACACAATCGCCATACTGGAGAAACCGGAACACCACAGAACAACAACTCTAGATCGCCAGTGTTCTTGCCAACAGCAGCCCCCACGCACCGCCGGCATTCATCTCAAACCTTCTGGAAGCGGAACTAACACATCCAACTACACTCATCAACCATTCGGAGGCGTCCGAAAGCAAGTTTTGCCTCGAATAACATAGAAGACCGCGAAAAAGTTTTACAAAATAATGGTTGACTCAGATCAGCTATGGTCGGTTACAGCCGAATAGTATCCTTCTATATATGTACTTCAAGAGAAACCGATATCATGCACATTCTGCATTGGATGCGTTTGTATCATCTGATCATTTAAGGACTTTCTTGACTTCCTCAACAAACTGTGCTCTCCTCGAGGGATCCATCTGAACAAGTGACCAAAGAAAAAAGCATTATCATTATTTGTTAAGACTATATATACATAAGATGGCAACATTTCACTCAACCTCAATAAATTACTTTCGAGAAATAAAACAGCAAGTATGTGTACCTTCTCTAGTAGCATAGAAAGACCCTGTGGCAAGGCTTCTAGATCTGGACTGGAGTCTGCAACATCTGAGAGCAACTGAGATACCCTTTGAGCCCTGAGTTCTTTGATATACTCCTGGTAGTTTTCAGGGTTTTCCCTCCAGGCAACAAAAGCATCGTCATCATCCCATTCAGTGCTTCCTGTTTCAGCTCCCTTAGAGGCCAAGTACCATTTCTGGATCAGCTCGATTGCTGATTGGTGAGAAAACTGCTTGCCACTTACACCTCTAATTTCCTTTGCAAGAACATCCTCGGATATCCTCCTCCGTAATCTCTTGTAGAAGAACGACCTAGAATCTTCCCAGTCTACAACTTTCTTAATCACACCTTTAGCAGCCATTCTAAGGGAAGTGTCATGCAGTTCAGCAAACCGTACCGCAATTTGAGTATACAAAGGCAGCAACTGTTTCTTTCGGGCTTCTATGCTCTTCTGAAGGGATTCTGACTCAGGTAGACTTCCATTTTCATGCTTTACTCCCTGGAGCTTTGCCTTCAGATTTATCAATTCTGGGTCAAGCCTGCCCATGCACTCTTGGAGTTCCTCTGACCTGAACTTGATCTCAATCAACCCTTGAGGTTCAAGAACATTGCCCTTTGCAGTCCTCTCAGCATAGAACTCAATGCGATCTGGATTTATCTTGCTATCAATCACGACCCAAGCCCCTCCACGTAGCTCTGCAGCCTTGGGGATATATACAAAGGCAGGCTGATTGTATGTCCTAAGGTTCTCAACAATTGTTGACCCAGCCTGAAGGATTCCTTCAAAAAGATCTCTTTGCCCACCAGAGAAGCCTCTCCAGTTAGCAAGGATGAACAGAGGTAAGCCTTCACGGTTGAAGTCCAGCATTGCCTGTGCTGTCTTAGTAGCTGAATCTGGAAACCAGACTTGCCCAGCACGAGGAACAGACCGCTCATGGGAATCAAGCTGGCCTGGATCAGCAGGGATGAGCTGCATCATAGTCTGTGTCTCCACAGCTATAACACCCACCGGAATCCCTCCGAGTTTCGCTCTGCCAGTAACTACTGACTTCGCCCATCCTTCAAATGTCTCCACAAAACTGTCTTTGTCGAACATGCCCCCCAACCATTTCCCTTGGCTATCATCAATGCCACTGATGGCTGCACGAGGATCACATGTATTCTCAGGGATGTATGCAACAGGTCTGTCAGGTGGGTCCAAAGATTTTGTAATAGGAAGAGGTCCACCGATGTTGGCAGGAACATAGCTGAGCCACCTCAAAATATTAGACACACCTTCAAGGTCATCTGAAACTGTCAGATGGACAACACCGTTTGTCGCCATAATTTTGGGGCCACCCAACTGCATGTGGGAACTGTACACTTCCCGGCCAAGAAGCTTGTTCAAAGCAGAGAACCCGGTTAGGATAATGGGCTGGTCAGTACGCTGTATGCACCGTATGCCAAGTCGAGCAAGATAAGCTCCTATTCCAACAGTCCGTCCAGTCACAAATGTAAGCGTAAATGTCTCCTCATAGGCCCTAGAATAGGCACTGGCAATAGCAGCACTTCCATGTATGTTCTCCACACCTAGCCCATCCTCCTTCCCCACAACAGAATCAATAACCCACCTAATTTCACCATTATCAAGCTGCATCTTGTGCGCTATAACAGAAGTGCTAATACGAGCATGGTCTTCTTCAGTCAGATAAATGTACTGAAACCCACGTTCAGGGCTGCCATCATCAGACCATCCAACACGGAAGCAAGATTTTACTTCATCTGCTATGCCGATCCGAGCACCAGAGTTTGCTGCCAAGTAGATGAGAGGAAGCTTCCTCTCACAAGCTAGGTTGGTAACAGTTTCAAAAAATGCATCTTCCCTTGGACCAAACGATCCAGCTCTAAAAGTAATATCATTTGCGATGACAACAATCTGCCTGCCATTGGGATATTCAGGAGTGGACATGTCCAAGATCCAAGCTACCATACCAATGTCATTGAGCCCAGCAGGACGCTCCATAGGAATTACAGGAGTGCCCCATGACCCATTCTTGTGAGCAAACACCAGCTCCGTTGCTTTAACATAACATCGGTTATTGTCACTAGAAATGTTAGACCATGACTTCTGCACTGCAGTTTCAAATGCCTACATTTTTGAGTACTTGTCAGCTTTTGGACACATAATATCACTAAGAATCTGCTAACACAATAGATACATGTATAGAGAAAGAGAGGGAGATACTCACCAACGGAAAATCATAGCAGTATGTAGTTCTGTTGTTTCTAGCGGAGCAACGTTTCAGATCAATAACACTCAAAGGCTGATATGGAGTATTCAGTGCAACGCCATGCAAAGGACCAGATGACGATGGAGCAGAGTGGTATACTAGTTTCTGTGATTCTGTATCTTCAACCTCACGGTAGATCTAAAAGCATTAAAAACACAATGAGCTTCCAAACATAATTAGGTAGAAATGATAACTAAATGATCATAATAGTTCTATGAATAAATGCTACAAGTTCAATTTAGTTTGATTGGTTACACACAGAAAAACAAGATGCAAGGGGAAGGAACTTACATCCACAGTGCAGGTGTGACTAGTAACATTGGTTGTTACAACTCTCCAGGTACCACTCGCAGGCCCATCGCTGTCCAACTTAAGTTTCACCTCCCATTGGCATACAGAAAGATGATGCATCCTTGCACCCACAAGTTCATGTATTTGTAGAGCCATTTCTTTCAGAAGCGAGCATGCAGTAGCTTCATCTTGGCCAATATCCACAACTTTGTTCCTGAGTAAGATGAAAAGTTCATTGAAGGCAAAACACAAGAGCAAGACCTATTATGTGCCACCAAAATGAACAGTGTGCAGGCTTACCCTGAAACAGGAACAAGATCAAGAAGCTTTTGCTCTTTCAATATGCACAAAAACATATGAGAGTGGCCTGTCCTAATCGCGTGAAGCTCCAACTCTTCTATGGCAGTCATCAGCGATCTTAATATGCTGCTCGATGTAAATGAAAGAGATTCCTCAGCTCCTCCCACTTCAACATCACTGATGTGGCCTGATGTGAATTTGTTGGAAGCACCGGGTTGCCTGACAAGAGTTCGGAAAAACACCCTGTGCAACATTTTGGGGTTTTCTGTATTTCTAAGTGTGTATATGTTCCACTGACGATCACGTGACGGTGTATACTTCACCTCATTGTATCCTTTCACTTTCAACTTACCCTGTAACCACAACAGGCTAAATAAATACAAATAGCAAACAGGATAATTAAAGCATATGGACTATGGAGCTATGGATTGTATCAAACAACACGCAGGCATTTTGATAGTCACATACCAACTCAAGAAGAGCAGAAAGAGGAGGCTCCACATGCCGGAGAACCGGCTCTTCCTCATAACAAAGCTTTTCATCCGACAAGAGGAAGGTATGGCGCATAGGCATGAGTGCTCCATCCCTTTGAACAATGCAACTAATAACCTTCACACCAGCAGCACGGAGATCAGCTGTGACAGTATTTTGTTCCAGTGTCGCAGAAAGTTTGTCTATCCTGACTTGAGCTTGATCGTTATCACCACTGAAAGAGTTAAATTATTAAAGGAATTATTCCACCAAATATTAACAACCAGATACAGCTCATTAGCACTAATATTGCACATGAACATACCTGTCTTCAGTTCCATGCATTTGATTATCAGCACCCAATAAAGCAATATGCATTATGTTACCCTCAGAGCTTGCGTAGCGTGATGTATCCTTTAGTGCAGCTCCAATTGCTGCTGATACAGATTCTAACGACTTCACAATAACCATAGCACCCAATCTCTTTTCTGAATGCGCTTCAGCGAATTCCCATAAAGCAATAACACCAGATTCCTGATATTTCAGCTGGATACTATCCTTGACAAGATGAGGCTGAAAATGTTTTTGGTGTTAGCCAACTTGAAGAGCAGTAAGATGTAGCAAAATCAAATATTTCCACACCTAGATTCTGCCAGATTTATTTTAAAGAAGCATAAGCATCTTGTTTCAATAGGAACTTTAGTGTATGCTTCCTAGATATGCAAAGGGAAAGTATGATCAAGTCCAAAAAATGATTTTATGTAATACCTGGTATAATCGAGATATGTACGTCTCGATCACCCTCTGCTGAAGAGTTTGATCACTACAATCAAACAAAGAAACCAGTGCATCTTCAACTGGCAGTGGGGCAGTCACTAAGTCTCCCATGATCTCACTAATGGCCGTCCTTTCTTCAGTAAACATCTCAAGTTCTGAAAGGCTCCTTGCAATGCTTGTGCGGAGCTCACTAAGCTTGGTTTGTTCAAGAAGCTCGCTAGCTTTAAGGGCCAACTGCATTTATTATGATGTAAGTAATTCATTAGACTAAGATATCAGAAGTATGATTCAAAAGCTTCCATTATTTTAGGTTGCTACTGTCACCTTATAATATCTTTTGTGATTGAGGGAAGAAAAGCGAGTCAACTGATCCTTGTAGGCAGCAGGGTTTGGATAGACCAGTTTCTCCATGAGCGTTAGTATCAGCTTAGTTTTGTTTCTCACACCCTACAACAAAATCGAATTATAAGTAATGAAGACTGCTTCAGTAATCATTTGCACTAAGCCATCAGATCACAAAACATTTACCTGGTGAGACAACACAATGTCTACAACCTTCTGGAGATCTTTACTATGTTGTTGGCGCAGGCGTTCAATCACATCAGACTACAAAACATGACAGTGGAAGGAAACAAATAAGCAGAAAGTGTTTCTAAGGAAACAAGACATAAGCCATATGCAAACTATTTGCTACCTTTTTTACACCTAAAATCATTAGCTGCTTAATTACTGATAGATTCTGGTGCAAACTATAATATGTGCATGAACATTAGTTCATAATGTTCTCGTAAATAAAAGGGAAAAAGGAATATCCTTTTAAAACAATGATATCTAGTAGATCTGAGTTTTGGAATGTCAGATAACCTGAATGCCATCACTGAATAGTTCCTCAACCGAGAGATAGTCCTCGAAAAGGGACTTCACAATAAAGTGTGCATGGCTTTCTCTGCCACCCTCATATGACTTCAGTAGGCTCATAAGAGGCTCAACAAGCCTCTCATTTGTAGCAATTTCCTTCTCAGAACCATGTGCAAGATTTTCCTACAAGAAAACATGTTACAAAGAGCAGTAGAAGTTCTAGACAAGGATATCATAAAAGAAACCTAATGCTGACCTCGATTATCTCTCTTAGCATCTTGGAAGGGAAATCCTTGCTCTTCCCATGGCCAACATTTAACTTATATTCACTGTATTTACCCTCCAACTGGTTGCATAAAAAGTTAAAACCGTTATGGTAGAACACACAAAAAAAAAATCAATAAGCAAGAACTGGGTTAAAATCAAATGAGAACTTCTGAGCTACAGTGCAAATTGATGAGATGAAGTATCAAATGTTCCAAGCTAAGAAGAATTAAAATGAAATATTTCAAGTTTTGATTACATTATTAGGAAAAGGCAATTTTAGAAGTTGCGCAATAAGCTATGGAAAATTACCGGTGATTGGACAATGTAAAATGAAAATTAACAAGATATAGTGACATGATGCTTATGCAAAGTGATACAACCCTTTCTATATCACCAATTAGAAATCCACATGGCAGATTGAAATCTACCCAGACGCTACATATCACGTCTATTATCACATACCTCGCTCTTGAGAAGCCTTGGAAGTCTAGTTGCTAAAACAGACATAAGCTCTTCCCATTGTAGGAAAGGAAGCTCAGGAGCATCTAGACAGGATACCAGATCTTGTACAACCTGAAAAGAAAGCCGGGTATAATGAAAAAGGTAAACAAACGCTGAACAAATAGGTATGATCGGAAAAAATCAAACCAAAACATAAATTGCTGAAAGAGAGAAAAATAGCACAAGGATAAAAACAATCTGTAAAGTAAGTAGTGACCATGATTAACATAAGAGAAAGAGCAACCAAATTCAGATTTTCCAAGACAGGCATAATAAACTTCCATAGGTTACAAACAGTTTTGTAGCATAAGGGAGCCAAAGTCAAGGAGGAATTAGGGACAATCCAGAATTCGTAACATAAAAAAAAGGTGTTTGAGGAGAACAAGAAACACGTGAGAACAAATCAGAAATATAGATACTGCAAGGTTCTTGATGTTTACTTTATTGATCGGGTGATCATATCCTGCAAGGACCATCCGAGCAGCATTCAAGCTTGTGGCACATCTTTTGTGAACTTGGCCAGAAGCAGCAATAGGAAGGCTCATTTCTGGGAAAGATCCGTTAAATGGCTCAGCTCTCTTCACAGCAGAAGGGTCATCAAGATCAAGTCTTGCTATAAGATCACCAGCCTAGACAAAATATATTAAGTTCAGATACTTAACACGCAATTGATATGTACAGCAGACGCAATGGAAACGTTGTGATGTAACCTGCATAGGCTGGCCCTCAGACAACAAAACATTAATGACACCAGCAGCAGGTGACAAGAGGGGCATGCACATCTTCATAACCTCGACTTCCGCATATGGTACATCAGCTTCAACATGAGCACCATCGGCAACCAAGAAACGAAGAAGTTTGCAGGGTGTCTCAGCTAATAACCTTGAAGGATCATGATCATTCTGCAAGAACGATGTGTCATTTATTTACACGAATCATAAATTGTTAATAGTTCCTTTTTTATCACCAAAAATTTATTACAGCTTGATTATAATAAATTCTTGATTGTAAATTTGTAATAAACACAAAGCATTGTGGTTGGTAGTTGCTCAAAATAAGAAACAGAAGTAGCAATATAAAAACTGGAGCCCACAGAAGTAGCAATATAAAAACTGGAGCCCACAGAAGTAGCAATATAAAAACTGGAGCCCACAGAAGTAGCAATATAAAAACTGGAGCCCTATTAAGTTTATTACAGCTATGTAACTTGTCTTTACATCACTACTTCACAAGACATGCCGTTGATAACGCTTATCATTATGACCTGGTTTGTTTGGCTGCTTAGGTAGTCACATTTACCACAATAGCAGCTTGTTGTGACATCAATTAGTCCATAATAATGATTTAATTGTGGTTTCTTATGACACATGACTAGAAATAAACATCGTAATTCAATTTCTTTAAATGAAAGTGGAAAGAAATGAATGCTAATGAAGTGAATGACGTAAAAAGCCACAAATAGGGCTGGAAAATATCAAATCAAACACCAGGATTAGTTAGAAAGAAAGGAACAAACAGACAATTATTACTTGTAACAAGCATGTCTTTCCATCAATTAGAAGCCGTGTACCACCAGCCTCTTCTTCAGCATAAATTACATGGCTGTTTCCATCCAACTGCAGACATTACAATTACTGAATCAGAACTCTTTCACCAGTGCTTCACAACATTATACTTATAAGTCTTTCTAGAGATTTCAATATGGACTACATACGAAGCAAAATGAGTGAATCTACACTCTTAACTATGTCTATATGCATCCGTATGTAATCCATATTGAAATCTCTAGAAAGACTTATATTTAGGAACGGAGGGAGTATATCATACTTATGGGCCGGTATAAAAACAAGACAATCACCTGCATTAAAAGTCCACCATCACATAATGTTTGGACATTTGCTTCAATAACTGATCCATTCATTCGCAATCTGTAGCTACCCTGTCCGCTCCTTATAGTTTCAATCTGTGACATGGTGTAGATGAGCATCGTTGATAGCAGTTACAATATTACAACGACTCAATTTTTTTAAAGGAATGTAAGACTTACTGTATATTTGCTTTCCTCTATATTCAAAGAAACAGTTGAATGGACAAGGGATATATGCTGCACAAAAGAAATTGGTCAACATTCAACAACGTTCATCTTCAAGCAATATCCAGAGTTAAAGCCCATTAAAACACTACCTTTGGTGGAATCTGACCCTTGACGAGATAGCTAACATATTCAGAAACAGTGTCTGTGTTGCTCGTTATTGTTTTCTGCAGCACAAGACAGTGATTTGCATTAAACAACGAATTGTGTTTTTTGCAATTGGTTTGGCAAAAGCTGCAGTAAGAGGGGCATAGTTTCTTACATATAGAGCTCCTCCAACCACTGAAATATACCAGGGAGGTCTCTCAGCTTGGACTCGCATTGCTATTCTGTTATCCAGCCAGCCAGTATGGATCCTGTTTTCTTTGAAGTCTGAGGCCTGATTTAAAGATACAGAAAATCGAGGCATGGGATTACTTTAAAGGAATGCCAGATGTAAAATGGTTGTATTACATCAAAAGCAGGGATTCAATATACAGGTGGTATTTCTTACATTCAAGAGATCAACTGTGTAATCAACATTTGAATGAATTTCTCCACGAATTTGAATCTCTTTTAGCGCAAGAGACATGTTGGTTATTGCTGCTGCTCTAGACACTCCATATGCAAAAACATGTCCTGTAATGAAAAGAGTAATCTTCCAAACGTAAGGACCAATACAAATAGCAAAGAGGAATATTCACGGGGTCAAATTTTGCATACCAAACTGAGAATCAGCAAATTCATGAATGCCTCCACCGGACTGAAAACAGATAAAAGGGGGGACGAAAATGTGTTTGGTTTGGTTAATACTTGGTCAAAGCCCAAATGGAAAAACTAGTTCAAAGAAAATGCAGCCCAATTTTCTGCCCGACTCAACAATATAACAGTGTAACAGAGACATGAACAGCTTACCTTAACAGAGAAATAGGCCCAAACATTTGGCTTGCTTTTAAAACTGATCTCCTGAATTATAAGAAAATCAAGATCCCGTCAGTTTACAAATCTAATGTGCTAGAACCATAGACGGCATCAGGAAATCCCACCTTTACTTTTCCACCGGTAGGCTTGAATCCGTCATCTGGATCCTCACTGGTTATCCTAACTGCTACGCAATGACCCTTTGGCCATTGAGAATCCACTTCATCGAAGTTAAATGGAGTAGCAAGAGCTGCTGTTTTCCTCCAAATGTCATAGCCTCCTCCATTGTCCATTCCATAGAAACGTCTGATCTCTGTATAAGGAGAAAGTTAGACACAGAAATAACATGGGAAAGTAACTAAAAAACTTACAATGATATAATTATTACCTGGAACCTGCCAAAGGGTATACCCATTCCAACTGCAACTTGAGCTGCAGGCAAGTTTACTTCAGCTATCCACTCGGTGACTGGATGCTCAACCTGGATGTATGCCATTTAACAATGTAAATGACTGCCGACAAAAAATAAGTCCAGAGGAATGTTCAAAAAGAATATACCTGCAACCGTGGATTAAGTTCCAGAAAATAGTATTCACCGGTCTCCATGCTGTAGAGATATTCAACAGTAGCAGCACCAACATAACCCACAGCCTTAGCAAGCCTCCTTGCTGCTTGCTCTAGCTCTTTCACTGTCTCACGAGGAGCAACAGTAACTGGTCCTTCCTCAATAATCTGGTATAAACAAAAAATGGATGCAATTGGTCCTTTTGATAAACAACTACAGGTATGAAGTAGAACATGTAATACACATGATGTTTTCAGGTCAGGACCAGCGTTACCTTTTGGTGTCGCCGTTGCACACTGCAGTCACGACTGTGAAGCGCAGCTACATTGCCATATTGATCACAAAGCAACTGAACTTCAAGATGTCGACTCTACAAAAGAAAAAAGGGGAGGATTAAAACATAATATACCATATGAGCACATGTTCCAGAATATATTTCTAGCCTGCAAGGAATAACATATGAAGCTTCCAGGCGTATAATATACAACTCGGGAACAACATGCTTGGAAAAGATGCAACTTGCAGAGAAGTCTAACCTGAGATGCAAGTCTCATGATAAATATTGGGGAGCCAGGAACTTCACCTTGCACTTGCTTAAACAGTGCTCTGACATCATCATCATTATTAACCTGCAAAAGATATTGAGTTAATATGTTAAAAAGGTTCGAGCTAACTCTGGGCATAAAATATTACACAGCCCACACAATCTTTTGAATATAGTCCAATCAAATGAATGATGTACCTTTCGGATCCCTTTACCACCACCACCCCATGATGCTTTAATCATGGCGGGATACCCAATCATCTGACAACTCGCAAGTGCTTCCTCCGTAGTACTAACACAAGCTTTCCTATACATCTCCTCAGGTATCGAGTCCAAACAAACTTCTAATGGAATTTCCACCTATAATACAGCGTCTTTCGGTTATAAAATGTGTCCAGTATAAAGATCAGACGATGAGTTATCAGAGAATGTGAGATTCACCTGTGATCCACTCCAAGGAAGAGTCGGAACCCCTGCTGCTTGAGCAATGAGAGCTGAACCAACCTTGTCACCTAGTGCGTTCATTGATGACGATGGTGGCCCAAGAAAAACAATTCCGTTTGCAGTTAGTGCATCTGGAAGTTCAGGATTCTCAGATGCATGGCCCCAACCAGGCCAAACAGCAGAAACACCGGTTCTCACTGCTATCTGCAACAGCAAAATTGTCATGTCATGCTAAATGAACAACTTGCGCATCGATTGCAAATCAATGGATGAGCAATACTAACCTCCACTATGAGTTGGACATTTGCATAGTTGTTATTGTTTGTTCCACCGGGTACTTCAACAAATTGATCAGCAATTCTAATGTGCTCTGCATTTATCCTCATGTCTTCTGGAGTGGCCATAGCTATTAACTGAATTGCCTTCTCTGACCCAAATGTTTCATTAGCCCATGTTCGGACACTCCGCATGAACTTAGCTGCTGCCATTCCATTGTTCGCAACTAATACACTGTGAATTGGTGTTTTGCCGCCCAATGCCATACAAAATTCGACAACCTTAGACAGCGAAGCATGCCTCCCATTATGTGCTTCATTCAGTATCCCATTCATTTGGTAGGAGCCCCTGGGTTCTTCGGACCCACTAGAGAAAAAAGAAAAAAATCATTACGATGGTGACCATAACAATATAACGTAACACATACTTGGCTACACAAACCAAAAACTTCAAATGAACTTTCATCCGTCATGTGGGTACAGGTTTTAGATGATAAATTAAATTATTATTTTAGAAATTATAGGCAAAAGGCTTTCTGAAAATAATTCCTAAGTGCACAAAAGGCTTTCATCCGTCATGCAACAGTGATGTGCCTGAGCAAATGCATTGTGTATAGCAACTATAACGTAGTTCAGTAAAAACCTATAAAAATATATCAAATGCAGTTCAAAATATCAGCATATGTGAATAATAAAATAAGCATAATCTATAATAATTCTATATTAAACTATACATATTTTTCCTTTTTAAAGAGTGAAATGCTAATTCTAATTTTAAAATGCTCAAGTACTTACTGTGAAATATCCACTTCCGGAGCTGATGTGCCCTCCTTTGGGAGGTCAATGATGCCGGCAAGACCTACATCCAGATATGCATTAGAAACTGAGCAAGTTTACACGATAGCTAAGAAGAAGCACAGGTGTCAACTTTACGAATGTTATTGTTCTTCATGGTAGCAAATTATCAGAAAAGGTTTCTAGACATTCTTCTCTTTTAGAAGTATTATGTAAGGAAAATGACTCAGTCATACATAACTAATATGCTGCTTATATGTATTCTTTCACTTTCGTGTTCCTTTCCCTTATAAAACATCATTTTGAGTATTAAACATTCCTTCCACTAAAACCATTTAATCAAGAAAACTGGGCTTTACTCATTACTCATTATAGAAAAAGTACTGTCGTATCACATAAAAAATTTGTTAAATATTGCTGCAGTCATTTGCATCTTTAACGAGGTCAATAACCGCCATTCTATGATCTAGCATTGAGATATCTTACACTAAAATCAACATGCTCTCAGTCAATAAAAGTATCTACACAAGTTTGAGGATGGCAACAAAGTGTAGTTTGTAGAAAGGAAATGGTTTTCAGGTTACCTTGGCGAATAGACTGGTTAGGGTCTGACACACCTCTATCACCTCCATCCCTTAATGACTGAACACGACGACTTTTCTTCTTGGAGGATCTAGAAGGGGCGGATGGTTGGAATGCAGCACCAGCTGAATTTACCGGGCGAATAGTGGATAGCGATGGTGTTGTTGAGGCATTAAATCCGACGATGGGCAAATGTGTGGATCCCATCGTCCTCCCTTTGGACAAACAGCGCAGATGCAGTGTTCTTCAAAGAGACAGTGCCATCAAAGGTGTGTAAACCCCGGGTTTTGAAACCTGACAGAAGCATGTGAATACAAATTATTAGTTCATAGAAACAAGACACAAGAACTTTATGGGCTAATTCACAATCTTCCTCAAAAAGTTTGAACATACAAGATGCTATTGACTAAGACAGATAACGTGAGTGATTACTCCTACGACGCAGGTAGGTACAGAAAGTACAAGGCAAATGATTCTGAGCTTTCATGACTACTACATGCAGCCAAAAAAGAAAAGATGAAAGTGCAAGAATACAGTAGCTAGATCAACAGGTGTGAGAGAGAGAGAGAGAGAGAGCGCAACTACCATTCCCAGCGCAATACTACCGCTCACAGTGCATTACAACAGCGGGTAGCATCAACACGACCGAAACGACACACGCTTCTACCCCACCCAAAGAAGTGGAGATCGAACGACAGAAAAGGCATGGCAAACCCGCATCAACTGGCTGTAACACTGGGCAGATAACCCTGTATGAAGAACCTGGGTCAGCTTGGACTTAGCATGAGCATGTGCCCATGGAAGCACACCGCCTCAACCTAAGAAATCCAACGTCAGGGGCGCAGAGGGCAGCTCCGGCGAGCCACACCGGCCACAATCACTGATAATTCGCTACTGTACACACAGCACGGGAGCCACATTCCATAATTACCCACTGCATAAGCAGTTAGGAGCAGGAAGCAAGCTCCGAGGGACCCAATCCCAAGCTCCGCCGCGTAATTCCAAACCCCTGCTGCTACTACAGTAAGTCGAGCGCAGAACCCTTAAACCCCCTCCGCCACCCACGAGCCAGGCGGACGCGCCACCCCGGCGGGGCACGCACGGAGGAAAGCAACAGCAAGCGGAAGCGGCGGGCGGCCGGGCTCACCTCCGGGAGCGGAGGCGGATCGGGCGGCGGATCTGGCCTGGCCTGACCTGACCTGACCTGGGGGGAAGCGACAGGGGGGAATGGGGGGAGACGCGAGGGGGGGAAGAGATAAATAGAGGCGCACCTCGGGGGCGGCGGGGGCGGACGTGCCGACGCGTGCTCGGCGCTGGCGCGTGGCGGAGCGGACGAGGGGCTGGATCTTAGCGGCGGCGGCGCGCACGGTGCCGGAGACGGGGGGAGAGTGGAGCGCTGGCGGGCGGATATCCCGAGGGGGTGAGGGGAGAGGGACGGAGATGGGGGCTGTGCGGCCTAAAATAATAAATTCCCGGCTTTCCTCCTCTTCGGGGACTCCGCCTCCCCCTGGCGCCCCCCGCACGTGACGCCCGCCGCTGGGCCAAGTGGACGGCCCCGATCCGCCCATCCGACGGCGCCTGCTGCGCTGGCGATGGGGTTTGGGTTTTCATTGTTCTCTCCTTGTGATGTTGTGATGGGTCGAGGTCGCTCGCTCTCGCTCGGCGTCTTGGCGTGTCCCTGTTTGGAGCACGGTGGACGGCGGCTGTGGGGAAGAACGTCATAGGTGGATTAGAACAGTGTCGTTGTTGGATTAAGGTTTGGTGGTTGGGCGGATCAGACCTGCCCCGACCGTGACATTCATCCCTGCCCTGCGCAACGTCGTCGCCACCGGAGAAAACAGTGTGTGTGAAACGCGTGTGCCGGTTCTGCTGTTGGGGCTGGTCGCCGTCGTCGTCGACGTCGTCGCGGAGGTTCTATTTATGGACACACGTAAATTCGGGGAACACGTCGGTATTTGTTGGTTCGCATTCGTAGCATGGGCGGTATTCGATTAGGGCTAGTGGTTGAGCGGGTCATGACATCCGTTTGATATCGTCCTATCGTGCTTATAGTGCAAAATAAATGCACGGTTTCTGGGTTTGAATTGGGAGCCGTGAAGGGCTTTATTAATGTACACGCTTGAGCCCCTTGTTTTGCGCGTCCCGTGCGCCTTTGGTTTTAAGTTGCCGGTGGTGTTCGATCATCTTGTTGACGGTGGTAGGCGATTGTATGGTGGCAGCGTAGACAGCGGGTCAGAGGGGAGCAAGTGCAGACGCCGTTGCGATCTGCGCTAGCCATCCACGCGTTGGCTCTTAACTTCAAACGAGCGGCAGCGAAACAAACTACTGCACCTAGACAGAACACACGGCGCATTGTTTTTGGCAGTGCAACAAATTATAAACGTTGATGCGTCTTTTACTGAGGATCTGCATACGGGGTCATGTGGGGCGATAGTTAGAGATCACAGCAGTAATTTCATTGCTGCCTCTACTTCCCGCCTTGAGCATGTGGCAGATGCCGTCTCTGCGGAAGCGGCGGCATTACTTGAAGGTTTAAAGTTACTTCAAAGTATGGGGTGCAATAATATCTTGGTGAGGATGGATAATTCTGTTGTGGTCGATGCTATACATCTGAATGAGGGACATTCTATGGTGGCGGCTCCAGTTTTAGATGATTGCAGAGAGTTATTACGAGAGTTCGGAAAGATTACTATTGAGCACTGTAATAGAGAATCAAATGTAGTTGCTCATGAGCTAGCTGAGTGGGGCGTGCAAACACCCCTTCTTTATGCGTGGATGCACCTCCGGGTACTATTGCTAAATTTTTAGCAGACGATGTAAGCATTATTTGAGATTAATAAAGCTAGCCATGAAGGCCTTCCCGTCAAAAGAAAAACGGGGGCAGGCGATTGTATGTCATCTTTCGTGGTGCATCCTCTGCCCCCGCCTTAGCCATCGCAATGGTGTGCCGACGTGTGGACCACAGCACCTCCTTTGCAATGATCACATCGTCTCTTGATTCATGGCGGCACCCTTCTTTGTCTCAATCCAACTTCCCTCTCCCCTTTCCACGCAACCCTATGTTTACTCCCAATGTGCCGACAAATGGCGTTGCACGGAAGCAACGTCGTCGTTGCTCCAACATGAGGGGCACGACACTTTCTTTCCCCGAATACCCGAAATCTAGGCATGACCCCCTCTCGCCGCTTTTAATGGATGTTGGTTGTTGCCTTGATTAGGTTAGGGTGAACTCACTTGGTTCCTCCTCCTTTGTCATCGGAATACATGCGTTCCTATTACATTACGTAGGTCTAAGATCGCCTAATAATGATTCTCAACATTTAATTTGGATTTTGATACTTTGTACAGTATGATACACAGTTACATTGTTGAACGCAAATCAACCTTCTAACTTCATCTGTTGTACTCGTTTTAAAGGCATGATTGTTACTATACTAAACAAAATATGGCATGTATCGGTTTCTTCGGGGACTCTGCTTCGCCAAGTGCCTGCTGAGGAAGGTGGGGCGAGAACGTGACGACAATCATGGGGCCGCGCAACGATCTAATCTTATTCATGCTCAACGCAAACACCAAATAATATTTATTTAGGTTCAACACTAATCCCGAAGGTAGAGGGAGTGTGCGATGGTGATCTTATCAACCTTGGAATCACTTCCAACACACATCGTCACCTCGCCCTTAACTAGTCTCTCTTCATTTTGCATCTCCTGTTTCGAGATACTAATCTTAGCAACTGAACCGGTATCAAATACCCAGGGGCTACTATGAACACTAGTAAAGTACACATCAATTACATGTATATCAAATATACCTTTGTTCAATTTGCCATTTTTCTTATTCGTCAAGTATTAAGGGCAGTTCCACTTCTAGTGACCATTCCCTTTGTAGTAGTAGCACTCAGTTTCAGGCTTAGGTCCAGTTTTGGGCTTTTTCACGAGAGTGGCAACTTGCTTGACATTCTTTTTGAAGTTCCCTTTCTTTCTCTTTGCCCTTTTTCTTGAAACTAGTGGTCTTGTTAATCATCAATACTTGATGCTCTTTCTTGATTTCTACCTTCGCCGATTTCAGCATCACGAAGAGCTCGGGAATCATTTTCGTCATCTCTTGCATATTATAGTTCATCACAAAGTTCTAGTAGCTTGGTGATAGTGACTAGAGAATTTGGGAGCGGAGGCGGATCGGGCGGCGGATCTGGCATGGCCCGACTGGCACTGGGGGAACGGCAGGGAATGGGGGAGACGCAAGGGAAAGAGATAAATAGAGGCGCACCTCGGGCGTGGGGCGACGGGCCGACGCGTGCTCGACGCTGGCCCGTGGCGGAGCGGACGAGGGCTGGATCTTAGCGGCGGCGACGCGCACGGTGCCAGAGATGGGGGGAGAGTGGAGCGGGCGAGCGCTGGCGGGCGGATATCCCGAGGGGGTGAGGGGAGAGGGACGGAGATGGGGGCCGTGCGGCCTAAAATAATAAATTACCGGCTCCTCTACGGGGACTCGGCCTCCCCCTGGCGCCCCCGCACGTGACGCCCATCGCCGCGCCAAGTGGACGGTCCCGATCGGCCCATCGGACGGCGCCGACGCTGGCCACGGGGTTTTGATTTTTCTTTCATTGTGGGTCGGGGTCGCTCGCTCTCGCTGCGCGTCTTGGCATGTTCCTGTTTGGAGGATGGTGGACGGCGGCGGCCGTGGCGGGCGGAAAACGTCATAGGTGGATTAGAAACGATGTCGTTGTTGGATTAAGGTTTGGTGGTTGGGCGGATCGGACCTGCCCCGACCGTGACATTCCTTCCCTCCCTGCGCAAGCGCAACGTCGTCGCCACCGGAGAAACAATGTGCCAAACGCGTGTGTCGTTTACATTGTTGGGGCTGGTCATTAAATGCGTCGTAAATCACCTTACGAACGCGTGTAAATTCGGGCAACACGTCGACTTTTTGTTGCCCCGCGCTCATGGCTTTGGACGGTGTTCGGTCAGGGTTGGTGATTTGCAAGAACGCGAAGACACCAAATATTTTTTTTTCTCGAATATGCACGAGTATGCATATCATATATTAAAGAAGAAGGGCAAAGCATGCCTCCACAGTTACATTACACGCTTGTACGGCCTAACAGCCCGTACCCACTCCACTCAAACGCACACAAGCCTACTCCTCCCTACACCTCCACCGATGTAACCCACCTAGGAACCCCTCTAGCTTCCCTTTGAACAGACCAGCAGATGACCAAATCTCGCACTCAGATTGTACCCGGTCCATGATCTTCTCCACCGACGGTGACGCACCATCAAAAACAATTGCATTCCGATGCTTCCAAAGCTCCCACAGGACCATCAACGGGATAGTATGTACGTCCTTGGTACCGAGGTATTTGTCTCCTCTCTTGCCACATAGCCACTCCCCTAACTCATCCTCTAGGTTTGGCCCCCATCCATGTTTACCCATAGCCTCTCCAACCGCTGCCCACACTGATCTGGCGAAAACGCATGTGAGCAGCACGTGGTTTAACGTCTCTGGCTCCTGATCGCACATCGGGCAAGCAGATTGGTGCGGCAGCCCTCTCCTTGCCAGTCTATCTGAGGTCCAACACATGTTCTTCAAGCCCAACCACGCAAAGAAACGGCATTGCGATGGTGCCCGGCATTTCCAAGTCAGCTTCGTCGTGGGAACCACTTCCCGACCCCAAAACACCTGCACGCATCTGTTGACGCACCAAGAACTTCCCACTCGCATCCCGGGACCATGTGAACTCATCTTGCACTCAGGGCATTGGTTCCCACTCAGCGACCCTCGGACACGGTGGAGGAACTGATGCAATCTGCAACATCTAACTCTGGGCCGATGTACAAATCCCACTGCACATTGGCCGCCACATGCACAACCATGAGATACTGCCTTACTCTCTTCGGAATCCTGTTGTACAAGTCTGGCGCCACCTCTTTAATCTTCACTCCATCTAGCCACCTATCTTCCCAGAACAGGGTGGATTCTCCATTCCTCGCACTGACCCTCAAAGCAGCCTGACATATCTGCATGGACTCAGCAGGCACCTGTATTTTTAACTCACTCCACGGCCTACTCCCATCCGCACGAGCTAGCCAAGGCCATCGCGCCTGCATCGCCAGATTCAACCAACGTAAGTTGGGAATGCCAAGCCCACCCGCCCACTTGGGCGCACACACTGTCTCCCAAGCGACGGCACAATTGCCGCCATTGGCCTTCTCCTTGTTGCACCATAAGAATCCTCTACACACTTTATTCATCGCCGCGATTGTTTTCATTGGGAGCTCCAGCGCCATCATCGCGTGTATCGGCATGGCACACAACACTGACAAGACAAGGGTCAGTATTCCACTCTTTGGCATAAGTGCGGCCTTCCACTTAGGCAATTGGTTCGCCATGCTGTCCACCAGGTACTGAAGCTGCGCATCAGACTGTTTCCTTAGAGCAAGAGGCAAACCAAGGTACTTGATCGGGAAGGACCCAATCGGGCATCCCAGCTCATCCGCGGCCAAGGCAATCTCCTCCTCCGTGCATCTAATCGGCACGGCCGCAGATTTTGACATGTTGATGCGTAACCCGGAGGCCTCTCCAAACAAGGCTAGGATAGTCCTACAAGCTTCCAAATCCACCCTTCTCGGTTTAACGAACAAAACCACATCATCCGCATAGATCGACAGTCTTTGCTTCATACCTCTCGAAGCCAAGGGTTCCAGCACTCCTCGGTCCACAGCTACCTCAAACATCCGCTGTAGTGGCTCCATGGTGAGAATGAACAACATAGGTGAGAGGGAATCACCTTGTCTCATGCCTTTGCAGTTGTAGATAGTTTCCCCGGGTTCTCCATTCACCATCACTTTGGTAGTCGACGTTGCTAAGATTCCACAAATCCACGCTCTCCACTTCGGGCCAAATCCAAGATGTTGCATCACTTCTAGCAGGAACGGCCATTGCACCGAGTCAAAAGCCTTGGAGATATCCAACTTGAGCAAAACCACAGAACTCCGCAAGGCATGTAACCGTCGTGCCATACATTGCACCAACATAAAGTTATCATGCAAAGATCTCCCCTTCACGAACGCGCTTTGATGGATCCCCACCAGGTGTGGGAGCTCCACCGCAAGCCTAGTTGATAGAACCTTCTCGAAGATTTTGATAACTCCATGCACTAGATTTATGGGCCTGAAATCTCCCACCTCCAACGCACCTTCCTTCTTCGGCAGAAGAGACACAAGAGATATGTTGATAGCCGCCATTCCCCTCATATCTTCACGGTACATGCAGTCCATGGCTTTCATGAAATCCGCCTTGATAATGTGCCAACAGACGGCATAGAACCTCCCAGTAAAGCCATCCGGACCTAGTGCCTTGTCCATGGGCATGGTCTTAACCACGCACTCCACTTCTTCCGCCAGGAAAGGCACCTCTAGGTGCAATAAGTCTCATCGAGGAAGATCCAACTCATCCAGCATAAGAGTGTGCACCCGCTGTTCACAACTTCCAAAAGCCTGCCCATAGTATGCACCCACTGCCGAGGCAACCTCCCCCTGGCCTGTATACAACCTGCCATTGTATCTAACCGATCGCATCACGTTTTTCCGCTGCCTATGACTGGTCGGCTGATGAAACAACCGTGTATTTCCACCCCCCCTTCCTTTAGATGCAACAGTCTCGACCGTTGTCTTGCAATTGACCGTTCCAACGCACATAGGCCCAGGAGTTTTTGCTTCAACGTCCTTCTCAGCTTCCTTTCCATGGCCGAGAGTGTTGGAAATATGCCCTAGAGGCAATAATAAAAGGATTATTATTATATTTCCTTGTTCATGATAATTGTCTTTTATTCATGCTATAATTGTATTATCCGGAAATCGTAATACACGTGTGAATACATAGACCACAGTATGTCCCTAGTGAGCCTCTAGTTGACTAGCTCATTGATCAACCGATAGTCATGGTTTCACGACTATGGACATTGGATGTCGATTGATAACGGGATCACATCATTAGGAGAATGATGTGATGGACAAGACCCAATCCTAAGCATAGCACAAGATCGTGTAGTTCGCTTTTGCTAGAGCTTTTCCAATGTCAAGTATCTCTTCCTTAGACCATGAGATCGTGTAACTCCCGGATACCGTAGGGAGTGCTTTGGGTGTACCAAACGTCACAACGTAATCGGGTGACTATAAAGGTGCACTACGGTATCTCCGAAAGTGTACATTGGGTTGACACGGATCGAGATCGGATTTGTCACTCCGTATGACGGAGAGGTATCACCGGGCCCACTCGGTAGTGCATCATCGAGAATGAGCTCAAAGTGACCAAGTGTTTGGTCACGGGATCATGCATTACGATGCGAGTAAAGTGAATTGCAGAAGCAGATTGAACGAGTTATTGGGATACTGATGATCGAATCTCGGGCAAGTAAAATACCGATTGACAAAGGGAATTGTATACGGGGTTGATTGAATCCTCGACATCGTGGTTCATCCGATGAGATTATCGAGGAGCATGTGGGAGCCAACATGGGTATCCAGATCCCGCTGTTGGTTATTGCCCGAGAGCCGTCTCGGTCATGTTTGCATGTCTCCGAACATGTAGGGTCTACACACTTAAGGTTCGGTGACGCTTAGGTTGTATGAATATGAGTATGCAGCAAACCGAATGTTGTTCGGAGTCGGATGAGATCTCGGACGTCACGAGGAGTTAGGAATGGTCCGGAGGTAAAGATTTATATATAGGAAGTCTTATTTTGGTCGTAGGAAAAGTTTGGGCATTATCGGTATTATGGGAGTGCCGAAAGGGGTCCAGGGTCCACCGGGGGTCCACCTGCCTGGGGCCACATGGGCTGTAGGGGGTGCGCCTTTGGCCTATATGGGCCAAGGGCACCAGCCCCAAAAGGGCCCATGCGCCAAGGAGACTTGGGAGGAAGAGTCCTAAAGGGGAAGGCACCTCCGAGGGTGCCTTGGGAGGATGGACTCCTCCCCTCTTGGCCGCACCCTTCCTTGGTGGACGGGGAACGGCTGCCCCCCCCCCTCTCTTCCACCTATATAAAGGGAGGGAGGGAGGGGTGGCTGCACTCAAGCCCTTGGCACCTCCCTCTCGCTACACCTCCTCCTCCTCCGTAGTTGCTTAGCGAAGCCTGCCGGAGTTCTGCTGCATCCACCACCACGCCGTCGTGCTTTGGATCATCATCAACCTCTCCTTCCCCTTGCTGGATCAAGAAGGAGGAGACGTCATCCGCTCCATCGTGTGTTGAACACGGAGGTCCGTCAGATTCGGCACTAGGTCATCGGTGATCTGAATCACGGCGAGTACGACTCCATCAACCCCGTGCCATTGAACGCTTCCGCACGCGATCTACAAGTGGTATGTAGATGCAATCACTCTTCCATGACTCGTTGCTAGATGAACTCATGGATGGATCTTGGTGAAACCGTAGGAAATTTTTTAATTGTCTGCAACGTTCCCCAATAGTGGTATCAGAGCTAGGTCTATGCGTAGTTCTCTATTGCACGAGTAGAACACAATTATGTTGTGGGCGTAGATCTTGTCAACTTGCTTGCCGCTACTAGTCTTATCTTGCTTCAGCGGTATTGTGGGATGAAGCGGCCCGGACCAACCTTACACATACGTTTACGTGAGACCAGTTCCACCGACTGACATGCACTAGTTGCATAAGGTGGTTGGCGGTGTCTCTCTCCCACTTTAGTTGGAGCGGATTCGATGAAAAGGGTCCTTATGAAGGGTAAATAGAAGTTGACAAAATCACGTTGTGGTTATTCGTAGGTAAGAAAACGTTCTTGCTAGAACCCAATTGCAGCCACGTAAAAGATGCAACAACAATTAGAGGACGTCTAACTTGTTTTTGCGGCAATTGTCATGTGATGTGATATGGCCGTAAGATGTGATGAATGATGAATGATATATTGTGATGTATGAGATCATGTTCTTGTAATAGGAATCACGACTTGCATGTCGATGAGTATGACAACGGCAGGAGCCATAGGAGTTGTCTTTATTTTTGTATGACTGCGTGTCATTGAAGAACGCCATGTAAATTACTTTACTTTATTGCTAAACGCGTTAGCCATAGAAGTAGAAGTAGTCGTTGGCGTGACAACTTCATGAAGACACGATGATGGAGATCATGATGATGGAGATCATGGTGTCATGCCGGTGACAAGATGATCATGGAGCCGAAGATGGAGATCAATGGAGCTATATGTTATTGGCCATATCATGTCACTACTATATAATTGCATGTGATGTTTATTATGTTTATGCATCTTGTTTACTTAGAACGACGGTAGTAAATAAGATGATCCCTTACAACAATTTCAAGAAGTGTTCTCCCTAAGCGTGCACCATTGCTAAAGTTAAATGCGTTTCAAGCACCACGTGATGATCGGGTGTGATAGATCCTTACGTTCACATACAACGGGTGTAAGACAGTTTTACACATGCAAAACACTTAGGGTTAACTTGACGAGCCTAGCATGTACGGACATGGCCTCGGAACACGGAGACCGAAAGGTCGAACACGAGTCGTATGGAAGATACGATCAACATGAGAATGTTCACCGACGATGACTAGTCCGTCTCACTTGATGATCGGACACGGCCTAGTCGACTCGGATTGTGTAACACTTAGATGACTAGAGGGATGTCTAATCTGAGTGGGAGTTCATTAAAATAATTTGATTAGATGAACTTAATTATCATGAACTTAGTCTAAAACCTTTGCAAATATGTCTTGTAGATCAAATGACCAACGCTCATGTCAACATGAACTTCAACGCGTTCCTAGAGAAAACCAAAATTTGAAAGACGATGGCAAAGAACTATTCGGACTGGTCCTAACACGAGGATCATCCTCATAGCAGCCAAGAAACAATATGTCCTAGAAGGACCGCTAGGTGATGCACCGTCGAGAGAACCAAGTCATTATGAATGCTTGGCAGTCTCGTCTTGATGATTACTCCCTCGTTCAAGGCGGCATGCTTCTGACTTAGAACCGGGCTCCAAAAGCGTTTTGAGCAACACGGAGCATATGAGATGTTCGAGGAGCTGAAACTAGTTTTCCAAGCTCATGCCCGGTCGAGAGATATGAAGTCTCCGACAAGTTCTATAGTTGTAAGATGGAGGAAAACAGTTCATCGGTGAGCACATACTCAAAATGTCAGGTTGCACAACCGCTTTGTCGGTGGACATAAACCTCCCGGACGAGGCGGTCATTGACAGAATCCTTGATCGCTCCCACCAAGCTATAAGAGCTTTGTGATGAACTACAATATGCGTGGGATGGTGAAGACCATTCCCGAAGTATTCTCAATGCTGAAGTCAGCAGAGGTTGAAATCAAGAAAGAACATCAAGGGTTGATGGTCAATAAGACCACTAAGTTCAAGAAGGGCAAGGGCAAGAAGAACTTCAAGAAGGACGACAAGGAGGTTGCCGCGCCCGGTAAGCCCGCCATTCGGGAAGAAGTCAAGGAATGGACCCAAGCACGAGACTGAGTGTTTTTATTGCAAGGGAAGGGTCACCGAAGCGGAACCGCCCCAAATACTTAGCGGATAAGAAGGCCGGCAACACTAAAGGTATATTTGATATACATGTAATTGATGTGTACCTTACCAAAGACTCGTAGTAACTCCCCGGTATTTGATACCGGTCTTTGTTGCTCATATTTGTAACTCACAGAGCTGCGGAATAAGCGGAGACCGGCGAAGGACGAGGTGACGATGCGAGTCGGGAATGGTTCCAAGGTCGATGTGATCGCCGTCGGCACGCTACCTCTACATTTACCCATGGGATTAGTTATGAACCTCAATAATTGTTATTTAGTGCCAAGTTTGAGCATGAACATTGTATCCGGATCTCGTTTAATGCGAGATGGCTACTCATTTAAATCTGAGAATAATGGATGTACTATTTAAAAGAGAGATATCATTTATGGTCATGCTCAGATGGTCAATGGTTTATTCTTAATGAAACACGAACCTAATATTACAAATATAAATAGTGTGAATACAAAAAGATGTAAAGATGATAACGATAGTCCCACATACTTGTGGCAATCGCCGCCTTTGGTCACATTGGTGTCAAGCGCACGAAGAAGCTCCATCTTGATGGACTTTTGGAGTCTCTCGATTATGAATCATTTGACACATGCGAACCATGCCTCATGGGCAAGATGACCAAGACTCCGTTCTCCGGGACAATGGAGCGAGCAACCAACTTATTGGAAATCATACATACCAATGTGTGCGGTCCAATGAGCGTTGAGGCTCACGGAGGATATCGTTATGTTCTCACTCACCGATGACTTGAGTAGATATGGGTATGTCTACTTGATGAAACACAAGTCCGAGAACTTTGAAAAGTTCAAGGAATTTCAGAATGAGGTAGAGAATCAACGTGACCGAAAAATAAAGTTCTTACGATCGGATCATGGAGGAGAATATTTAAGTCACGAATTTGGTACACACTTAAGGAAATGTGGAATCGTTTCACAACTCACGCCGCTGGAACACCTCAACAGAACGGTGTGTCCGAACGTCGTAATCGCACTCTATTGGATATGGTGCGATCTATGATGTCTTTACTGATTTATCGCTATCATTTTGGGGATACGCTCTAGAGACAGCTACATTCACTTTAAATAGGGCACCGTCTAAATCCGTTGAGACGACACCGTATGAATTATGGTTTGGGAAGAAACCTAAGCTGTCGTTTCTAAAAGTTTGGGGATGCGATGCTTATGTCAAGAAACTTCAACCCTAAAAGCTCGAACCCAAATCGGAAAAATGCGTCTTCATAGGATACCCTAAGGAAACCATTGGGTATACCTTCTACCTTAGATCCGAAGGCAAGATCTTTGTTGCCAAGAACGGATCCTTTCTGGCAAAAGAGTTTCTCTCGAAAGGAGTAAGTGGGAGGAAAGTAGAACTCGATGAAGTACTACCTCGTGAACCTGAAAGTAGTGCAGCTCAGGAAAATGTTCAACTTGTGCCTACACAAACATGAGAGGAAATAAATGATGATGATCAAGGTACTTCGGATCAAGTTGCTCTTGAACTTCAGAGGTCCACTAGGACACGTTCCGCACTGCAGTGGTACGGCAACCCTGTCACGGAAATCATGTTGTTAGACAACAGTGAACCTACGAACTATGAAGAAGCGATGGCGGGCCCAGATTCCAACAAATGGCTTGAAGCCATGCAATCCGAGATAGGATCCATGTATGAAAACAAAGTATGGACTTTGACAGACTTGCCCGATGATCGGCGAGCGATAGAAAATAAATGGATCTTTAAGAAGAAGACGGACGCGGATGGTAATGTCACCATCTATAAAGCTCGACTTGTCGCTAAGGGTTATCGGCAAGTTCAAGGGATTGACTACGATGAGACTTTCTCTCCCGTAGCGAAGCTTAAGTCCGTCCGAATCATGTTAGCAATTGCCGCATACTATGATTATGAGATATGGCGAGATGGACGTCAAAACAGCGTTCCTTAACGGTTATCTTAAGGAAGAACTGTATATGATGCAACCGGAAGGTTTTGTCGACCCTAAGAATGCTAACAAGGTATGCAAGCTCCAGTGATCCATTTATGGGCTGGTGCAAGCATCTCGGAGTTGGAACATTCGCTTTGATGAGATGATCAAAGCGTTTGGGTTTATCTTGAGACTTATGGAGAAGCCTGCGTTTACAAGAAAGTGAGTGGGAGCTCTGTAGCATTTCTCATATTATATGTAGATGACATACTTTTGATGGGAAATGATATAGAACTCTTGGACAAAGATTAAGACCTACTTGAATAAAAGTTTTTCAATGAAGGACCTTGGAGAAGCTGCTTACATATTAGGCATCAAGATCTATAGGGATAGATCGAGGCGCCTCATAGGTCTTTCACAAAGCACATACCTTGATAAGATTTTAAAGAAGTTCAAAATGGATCGATCTAAGAAAGGGTTCTTGTCTTTGCAAGGTGTGAGATTGAGCTCGGCTCAATGTCCCACCAATGCAAAAAAGATAAAGAAGAGATGAGCGTCATCCCCTATGCCTCGGCCATAGGATCTATTATGTATGCCATCTGTACCGGACTGATGTAAACCTTGCCGTAGGTTTGGTAGGAAGGTACCAAAGTAATCCCGCAAGGAACACCGGACAGCGGTCAAGAATATCCTGAAGTACCGAAAAGGACAAAGGACATGTTTCTCGTTTATGGAGGTGACGAAGAACTCGTCAGAAGGGTTACGTCGACGCTTAGCTTCGACACAGATCTGAATGACTCTAAGTCACAAACCGGATACATGTATATGTTGAATGGTGGAGCGATGGCTGGTGCAAATGCAAGCGAAGCGTCGTGGCGGGATCTACATGTGAAGCGGAGTACATGGCAGCCTCAGAGGCAGCACATGAAGCAATTTAGGTGAAGGAGTTCATCACCGACCTAGGAGTCATACCCAATGCGCTCGAGCCGATCAAACTCTTCCGTGACAACACTGGAGCTATTGCACTTGCCAAGGAGCCTGTGTTTCACAAGAAGACCGAGCACATCAAGTTGCCGCTTCAACTCCATCCGTGAAAATGTTCAAGATGGAGACATAGAAATTTGCAAAGTGCATACGGATCCGAATGTCGCAGATCCGTTGACTAAACTTTCTCTTCATGGGCAAAACATGATCAACACCGTAACTCTATGGGTGTTCGATTCATCACAATGTAACTAGATAATTGACTCTAGTGCAAGTGGGAGACTGTTGGAAATATGCCCTAGAGGCAATAATAAAAGGATTATTATTATATTTCCTTGTTCATGATAATTGTCTTTTATTCATGCTATAATTGTATTATCCGGAAATCGTAATACACGTGTGAATATATAGACCACAAGATGTCCCTAGTGAGCCTCTAGTTGACTAGCTCGTTGATCAACCGATAGTCATGGTTTCACGACTATGGACATTGGATGTCGTTGATAACGGGATCACATCATTAGGAGAATGATGTGATGGACAAGACCCAATCCTAAGCATAGCACAAGATCGTGTAGTTCGTTTTGTTAGAGCTTTTCCAATGTCAAGTATCTCTTCCTTAGACCATGAGATCGTGTAACTCCGGATACCATAGGAGTGCTTTGGGTGTACCAAACGTCACAACGTAATCGGGTGATTATAAAGGTGCACTACGGTATCTCCGAAAGTGTGCATTGGGTTGACACGGATCGAGATCGGATTTGTCACTCCGTATGACGGAGAGGTATCACCGGGCCCACTCGGTAGTGCATCATCGAGAATGAGCTCAAAGTGACCAAGTGTTTGGTCACGGGATCATGCATTACTGATGCGAGTAAAGTGACTTGCGTAACGAGATTGAACGAGGTATTGGGATACCGACGATCGAATCTCGGGCAAGTAAAATACCTTTTGACAAAGTGAATTGTATACGGTGTTGATTGAATCCTCGTCCTCGTGTTTCTTCCGATTAAATCTTCGATGATCATGTGGGAGCCAACATGGGTATCCAGATCCCGCTGTTGGTTATTGCCCGAGAGCCGTCTCGGTCATGTCTCCCGAACCCGTAGGGTCTACACACTTAAGGTTCGGTGACGCTAGGGTTGTATGAATATGAGTATGCAGCAAACCGAATGTTGTTCGAGTCCGGATGAGATCTCGGACGTCACGAGGAGTTCCGGAATGGTCCGGAGGTAAAGATTTATATATAGGAAGTCTTATTTTGGTCGCAGGAAAAGTTTCGGGCATTATCGGTATTATACCGGAGTGCCGAAGGGGTCCAGGGTCCACCGGGGTCCACCTGCCTGGGGCCACATGGGCTTGGGGGGTGCGCCTTGGCCTATATGGGCCAAGGGCACCAGCCCCAAAAGGGCCCATGCGCCAAGGAGACTTGGGAGGAAGAGTCCTAAAGGGGAAGGCACCTGAGGTGCCTTGGGGAGGATGGACTCCTCCCTCTTGGCCGCACCCTTCCTTGGAGGAAGGGGCAAGGCTGCGCCCTCCCCTCTCTTGCATCTATATAAAGGGAGGGAGGAGGGTGGCTGCACCTGAAGCCCTTGGCACCTCCCTCTGCTACACCTCCTCCTCCTCCCGTAGTTGCTTAGCGAAGCCTCGCCGAGTTCTCACTGCATCCACCACCACGCCCAGGTCTGCTGGATCATCATCAACCTCTCCTTCCCCTTGCTGGATCAAGAAGGAGGAGACGTCATCCGCTCCGCACGTGTGTTGAATGCGGAGGTCTTGTCTGCTCGGCACTAGGTCATCGGTGATCTGAATCACGGCGAGTACGACTCCATCAACCCCGTTCCATTGAACACTTCCGCACGCGATCTACAAGTGGTATGTAGATGAAATCACTCTTCCATGACTCGTTGCTAGATGAACTCATAGATGGATCTTGGTGAAACCGTAGGAAAATTTTTAATTTTCTGCAACGTTCCCCAACAGAGAGAGCCCTAGATTCCATTGCCACATCCAACCTTAAGATCACCTCCATGGCAATGGCGATCTGCAACTTAACATTGCCAATCCAACGGTCACTCCAACTTTGAAGAGTTTTGCCGTGGCCCTCAGCTTGTTGTGCAGCGTGACATAATCATTAGACGCTGCCGGAGTTGATTCCCAAGCCCTCTGCACAGTCTCCATAAACCCTGGCGCCTTCACCCAAAAAGCTTCAAACTTGAAGCGCTTATGCAACCCAATCTCCACGTTCATATCCAACATCAGTGGGCAATGATCCGAGATCGCATGTTATATACTTAGGATATTTCGTAAATATGTGGAGATACGAAACATGCAGGTTAGATTTGCAATTTTGGCACGAACTGAACTATGCATTGTGAAGTTGGTTCGAGCTTTATGGACAGTCAACAAGCAAATGATCTGTAAAAGTCCTTCACTAGCATTTTCATGTGTGGCCCGCTCATCATTTTCTTAGACTTGACTCTGCGTGTGTTATGCTTTGTTGGATAAACATGTCACAACCTGCTCTGAGTTATCTCTAGCTGCATGGACACATATTTGTAAAAGGTAAATTATTATAGTAGTTTCCTACTTAAATTTTCTTGGAATAATAGTTTATAGATCTGTAATATGTTGTCTTTTTTTTGAAAGGTCTGTAATATGTTGTCTTAATGGCACACAGGAGCTCCTCTTGAAGAATCGGGGTGCAGTAGGATTACAAAACTAACCATCTATTGGTTTACAGGATATTTATTATTTACTAGCAATAATGACCGTGCGTTGCAACGGTAGAAAATTTAGCTTTCCTAGCATAGACTAAAATATAAATCATTATTTAATTTATGATCCAGGACAATTATTCTCAAGATGAAAAAGAATTATGCTTTCAATCATACCGTCTTTGCAAAATGATCACGGTTCAGTTTGCGGCTTCATCATTTCATTCTCGCCTCCATGCCACTACCAAATGAGAAGAAAGAAAAAAAAGTTTCGGAATAGGCTCATCTTGGCCGACGTAGGGAAGAAATAGAAACACATTATTTTTCGCTGCTCCACAATTGAATCGAAGAAAGAAAAAAGTGTGGAGCAGCCTAGCTCAACCCACGCGTCGGAGAAACATAAAAGGCGTGTGGTACATTGGTAGATAGATGAACCGAAACTATAATTGGATGGTAGAATCCTTCCTCCCTTTAATATTAATAAAATAATTAGTATATATAAAGAAAAGGATTAGGGCAACAAAGTGACACGAATTTTACATCGGGGCAAAATTTTGATGATCTCATAGAGGCGATGACGGAGCTTTCAACATCTCGTTAATGACCATGGACTGCACGGATCATGTTGCGTGCAGCCAACAACAACAATCAAACCATCAACAAAATCTAGGAGGTTGACTGCATCTCGATGAATATTGTTGTGAGTAATTGGAAATTTTCTTACAGAGCAAGATGATTATTTTTTGAATGGATGAACATTTTTTATAACTTGTGAACATTTTTTTCAACAGGCACACATTGTTGGAATGGGTGAATATTTTTTGAAATTAATGAACATTTTTTATTTGACGAATGTTATTTTTAATGCATGAAGATTTTGAATCAGCGAACATTTTTTGAATCGATGAACTTTTTTTGAAATTCACGATCATTTTTATTTTTGCGAACATTTTTTTAAAAATTAATGAACATGTTTTGAATTTGCAGATTTTTTGTTAAATTCATAAACATTTTACGACTTCTGAAACATTTTTCAAAATTCACATTTTTTAATTTGGAACTTTTCTGAAATCCCAAATTATTTAAAGAAGAAAAAAAGAAAACCGAAATAAGAAAACAGTGGCGTCCCTCCCCGCTCATGGGCCAGCCTAATAGGGTGCACGGTTTCTAAAACATTTTTCAATATTCACATTTTCTTTTGAAATTTGAAACTTTCTAAACTTCCAAATTATTTTAAATAAAAAAATATAAAAAGAAATAAGAAAGCGGGGAGTCCCTCCCCGCTAATGGGCCGGCCAAATAGGGCGCGCGGGAGAGGAGCATATATAAGGTAATATTCATCTGTCTTTTCAAGAAACACTGTGTCTAGATGGACTGGTTGTTGCATTGCAACTCCACATAAGTGGGCAAGGGTTTGAGTCCTGGTGACAGCATTTTTTTAATTTTTAAAACAGCGACAGATGAAAAACAGAAAACGTACGAAAAATATCGATGGACCAAAAATAGTGGAGAAACAATCCGTCCTTTAATATTAGGTATAGATATACATGAAGGCAAAATCAAAGGATGTTAAGCAATATTGACAACTTATATATTCAAAATAACTCGCATCATAAATACTTCATATATATTTTGATATCTTTCCTACATGTATATTCGAATAATTCTCACCACAAAAAATAGACTACATGGCGTGGCATTTGGTAAACAACCAGGGAGTGCAAGTCACCTTGATCAGCCAAAGCTACGTACAGATTCTCAATCTTTCAGCTTCTCCCACGCACCGCCTATTGTATAGATTAGAGCTTCAACTAAACCAGACACCTACTATGTCCCATCAGTACTTTGATTTTTTCTCCAACCTGGATAAGTAACAAAGAAAGAAATATTACCTTTTATGTTTTTGTTTGTAGTTGACATAAAAAAGGCCGCTAAGTTTTTCTTGTGCCCGCACGGCATCCTATCCATCTCTCCTAATCTAGTGCGATTAGAAGTTTAATAATGGGTTTTTCACGATCCTAGTCGTGAAGATGCATAGATTGGAACCATCCATGATTAATCTCCCTGCGGGCAGATTATTGGAAAATACAAGCTCCCAAGGAAACAATAAGAATATGGCCTCTCAATTCGACACCCTCCGATAATATAATCACATCTCCGCTAGAAGGTTGATCTATGCCAAAAAGAGTAGGAATGATTAAAACCTTGACATCACATTTCACACGGGGCAAAACATCATGAGATTTTAAAATCTCCCTATCTCTCTCAGATGGAGCACGAAACTAATGTGAAATGCTCACTTGACAGAAAAATGGCAGTCACCAGAAAAGCAGGAAACCTCACATCCCAGTTCCAAATTGATCCAGAAGTCAATCAGGAAACATGCTGATCTAGGTGAGTAGGATGCAACAAGAACCATGGTCCCTAGGACAACAAGGAGAGGAACACCACATGCAAAAACTAGTGTGACGGCGGTGAACAACAACGCCAGAGTGACACACAATAGTTTTATTTGATTCTGTCAGGGCCCCAATCACAACCAAGGTTCAAAGTACTTCTAAGACAGCCTAGTCAGTTGATAGCAAGGCAACCAAAAGCGCATCCATGGCAGATGCATCCGGAAGGACTGGGTCAACCGCAAGACGGTCTCGATCAGCGCAACTCCCGTAACTACTTAAGGACCAGACTAGAGCAAAGGCATCCAAGAGATCAGGCCAGCGCAACGTCCGTTTTGCCCATATTCTGTCCGTTTGGGTAAGGCAATGGGATTGTGTCCGGGTCATTTTTTGGATGCGGTGGCCGTGCGCCCAACGCGCGGACGCATCCCAGCCGCATTCCGTCCGCGTACTTTTCTGTGCAAGCACATATCTTTTTTTATCATTGATTTTTGGTACATGGAAATACATCATCAAATTTTAACTAGAAAAGCAAGATCAAAGAAAATAAAAACTATAAGAATACATTTTAGAAGATATCCAACTTTCATAACTACTTCTTTAAGTTGAATTAGTGCCTTCTCGATGCATTCATTGTTGATTTGCGGAGGCTCGATCTTGCATGCTTCTTTCTTCTTCGAGTGTAAAGAAGTAGATGTTATTTCCTCGCATCTAGTCTCATGTCTAGTCTCTATTCTAGCAACAAGTGCATTAGTCTCATCTCTAGCCTCTATAAGTGCATGAACATCTACTAAATTGCGCTCTATTAATATATCGATGTACCATTCTTACCAAAACTTGCATCCATTCTACACAATAAAAATGTAAATTAGCACAACTAGTCAAATCCGAGAGCACTACCAAAGCTTCATGAACACATACGGACATACCCTATCGGTTGAGCACTTGATGAACACCCATCCGGGATGTTCCAGCGTTGTAGACACGCGGCACAAAACCGTCTTTGGGCAGTTGTCGCACTTGATGAGTGGCAACAGTGCGTCAACGAGCTTTTGGACCAGCACCGAGCCCGGCCGACCGCCATTCATGTATCTGCCGGCGGAACGTCGACGGTGTAGATCTGAGCGGCTAGAGGAGGAGTCAGTACCTGCATGCAGCCTTGCGGCCTTGCCGAGGCCTTCCGGCTCGGTGCCCGACCAGTCCTTGGCGCGGCGCGGCCTCCCACAGCCGGGGAGCTCGAGCCTGATCGGATCCGGTCCAAATCCGGCCGCCGGGTACGCAAATCAGGTGGTCGTGGGTAGCTCGGGGGCGTCGAGGGGAAGGGGGCTGGGCTAGCGCATGTCCGAGCTGCACATCTGCAATGGCAGCGACGATGGCGGCGAGGGGCAAGAATGAAGGAGTGAGAGGGGTGCGGCTGGAGGGGAGAGGGGGCGGATAGAAAAAGGAGTCCCTGTGCCACCGACGGGCGGGTTAGGGGAGGACACGCGCACACGGCCCGCCCGTCCGCGCGCTGTCCGTTTCACCCCAAAAGCGTCCCAAACTTGGGCCGGGGATGGGTCGAAAGCGGATATAAGTACGTTTGCGCCCGCGCGCTGGACCATCTGGTATGTCCATTTTACCTCAAACGGACGCACCGGACGGGATAGGGTCGCGTGCTGGAGTTGGCCTCACGGACGGCACAACGCGGCACAACTTTGCTAGAGCTACATACATTTGTTACGGGTTGCAATCTACAGGAGCACGTGGAGCAAACTAATTGAAAATCAACGGGGTCAGACCACTGAATTCACGAGGGGAGGAGCCATAGTCATCTGTAGAGAGTAGCCCATATGATGCTGCCCGTAAGTTTAGAATTTTTGCGGCACGAACGTTTGTTTTTCCTTTCTTCTTCCTTTCCCCCTTCGCTTATGAACGGAGACCTGTATCTGTGAGTGAAGGAATAGATCGATCCGACCCTTAACATCGTGGTATCAGAGACCACCCACAGACCCACTACCCTTCCTATCCGCCGATTTCATCCTGGATACTCGTTGTCGCGTTCAGGCTCGTCAAGTCCTCGTCGCCACCATGGATCCTGCCCTGAACACTGGTGGAAAAACAGGCTTCCGTCCAGCCCCATAAGTCGCGAAGCTGTAGGAACCGCGACTAATGGGACCTTTAGTCGCGGTTCTGGAGATGAACCGCATCACCCCTTCCTTGGCTTCTCCAGCGTGCACGCCGGCGGCAAGCGGCGGCGCGTGCCCGGCGGTGGAGGCCGGCAATGGATAAGTGGCAGTGATGGCCGGCAATGGATATGCATGTATGTAGTACCGTAGAATATATGAAACTCCTTCAAAATTAAAATAAAGCACAAAAGAAATAAAACAATACAAATTAAACAGAAAACAGGTTTAGGGGGGGGGGCTAAAACCCTAAACCTGTGGCGGCCTTTAGTCGCGGGTGGGCCGAAGAACCGCGACTAAAGGTCCTCCGCCCGACGCACGCTGGCGCCCACGTGGACGGGCCGTGAGTCGCGGTTCTTAAGCAGCCGTGACTAAAGGTGGGGGACATTAGTCGCGCTTATTTGATCGCGGTTGCCCAACCGCGATTAATGGCAGTTGCGAACCGCGACCAAAGGCCTTTTTTCCACCAGTGGAAGAATTACCTGGACAAGCTGCACCAAGATTCCAAGGCCGGCACCGCCGTCGTCATGCAGCGGCTCGATGAGCAAGCATCACAGCTCCGAGCCTAGTCGCACCAGATCGACGACCTGTTGCATTGGAAACCCGATCTGGAGGCGCGCTTCGCCAAGCTCGAGTCATCAGTCGTGGCCCTCCAAGTCAACACTCCGGGCGCGATTCCGTCTTCGACGAGTGGAACGACGCTGCCGCCGCAGTCGCTCGTCACAGCGCGCGAGGCCACAACGACGAAAAATTTCCAGCGCACGAGGCTCGCGGTCACGGGTATGAGTGTATGACTGATTTACCTTCCCTTACTTCCATGCCATTGCCATTGAGTCACACCCCACTGTCCGTGAATTTCCCCCATTTTCCGGCGACAACCCACAAGCTCTGGCGCACCCTGTGTGAGCATATTTTCGCATGTTCGCTGTCCACGAGTCTTACTGGTTGTCGATGGCTGTTATGAATTTTTTAGGACCGGCCGGCATATGGCTTTAGTCCTTTTTTTTGCGGGTAGTATATGGCTTTAGTCAGTTCAGAAAAAAATGAGGGCATGGATTGGGATTCATTTACATCTCCGGTGTGCACTCGATTCGGGCAGGATAAACACCAAATGCTAATCTGCCAGTTTTACTCTATCAAGCAAACTTCTACTGCCTCTGATTTTATTGAGTGCTATGAAACACTGAGGAATCACTTAATTTCATATTCAGAGAACACTCATCCCTATTTCTTTCTTACTCGATTTGTGGAGGGCCTTCGCTCGGACATTCGCTCTGTGGTTCTGGTACAGCGGCCATAGGATCTCAACTTGCCATGTTCGCTGGCTCTACTTCAGGAGGAAGTGGCCGACGGCGAACTGACGCAGGCGCCGTTCCATGCACACCGTCGAGATGGCTCAAGTTTGGCAATAAGGAGCAGTACACCAAGCTACTTCTCACGGTAGGCTACACCATTATCCGTGGTTGAAGATCGTCGTGGGACATAATCTGCCCGTGCAAGCATTGACAACAATAGCAAAATTGTTGCCCTCCGTGCATTCAGGCGAGCCAAGGGATTATGCTTTAAATGTGGTGAACGTTGGGGCAAGGATCACACTTGCCCAGCCACGGCGCAGATGCACATTGTTGATGAGTTGTTGCCCATGTTCAGTAATCAGTACTAAAGATGCAGTTACAGAAACACCACCAGTATCCCCTACCATCGACGAAGAAAATTTGTGCACGATATTTCGTCAGGAAGTTTTTTTTTTAAATGGAGGATGACCCCCGGCCTCTGTATCTGGATGATGCATACAACCACTTTATTAATTATTCACATAAGACCTTACAAAGTCATACAGCAGTAAGACTAAAACCACCGTTCAGGCAACATCTGTCGCTATTTCTATCCAGTTGATGAAGGGATGCTGATAGTGTGGGCCTAATACCAAACAGACTTCACAGACAAACCTAACATCTAAAGACCTGAGGTCCCAACCAGGATGTCTGCCGGGTATGCGACATCCACCAATCCGGCGCACTCCTCAACCAGGACGCCTGCCGGGTATGAGGCCGCCGCAGCCACATGCCATCAATCCATCTTCAGTGCTGTATTGCTGCATCTACCTTGCCCGGTCAAGCTGTCATCGACGCCACCATGACGCCAGACAGCGCCACCCTCCTGCGCGAGTCCATCATCGCACATCAGATGCCTAATCTCCAGAGCGCCAAGCAAGATCTGTCACCATCAATGTGCATGATGAAGCACCGCTCCACCAAACACGTCGTCCACTGGTCCCTCGAGCCCGCGTACACCTCCAAGAAAGACACCCCCAAGGGCGAAACGACACAAACGCGTCGCCGTCTTCTGATCTATCGATCTAGGGTTTCTCCCGGAGGTAGCAGATTGTAGTCTAGAACTTCTCCACGGCGATGCTTTTAAGAAGGGAACGACACCGTAGAGCGCCGCCATCGCCGGCTTTGGCATCTAGCCAAGAGCAGGTTTTCACCCAGACCTGTTCGAAGAACTCCATCTGCTTCTTGTGCATGGACCGCCGCCTTCTCTGTCGAAGCCTAGACCAAGGGTCCAGCCGTCACCGCCAGATCCATGTAGCCAACACCGGGAGATGACGACTATCTCCCTCTACCGAAACTAGCACGAACCAAAGTAGATCAAGTCGGAGACGATGATGCCCTGGATCTCCGCAGACCAGCGAGCCGCCGGCCCAGCCGCATCCAGATTGACGGCCACGCCGGGCCGCCGCCACCCCCCACGCTGTCCGGGTCGGAGAGCCGCCGATCACAAGACAGGCCGCTGCCGCCGCACACGCCGAAGCGCAGCCGCAAGCCCAGCGCCCGCCACCACCGCCAAGCTCCGGGGCCGCCGCCCCGGCATCCGGTCGTCGCGAGAACCGGCCACAGCTGCCAGCCTCCAACAGCGCTGAAGGCGACCCCGGCACGCGAGATAAGGCACAAGACCGCGCCCTGCTCCTAGGTCTGCACCG
Source organism: Aegilops bicornis (assembly GCA_021605145.1). NCBI lineage: Eukaryota > Viridiplantae > Streptophyta > Magnoliopsida > Poales > Poaceae > Aegilops > Aegilops bicornis. The sequence goes on from CM038670.1 coordinate 38,939,459, forward strand.
CCGACGTACGCGCATCAGCCGTTGCCGCTCGAGATCCGTCGAGGCGCGCGAGAGAAGACAACCCCGCCGCCGTCGACGCTGTGCGGGCTTTGCCCGCGGCGCCCTATGGCGGCGGCGAGGTAAGGGAAGGGGCGGGAGGGAGCTGGCCGCGGCGGCTTGCAGATCCGCCCGAGCCGCTCCCCGGAGAGCCTAAAAATGGGGGAGAATTTCACTTCCCGGCCTCTGCACCAACTAGGGATGCATACGGCCATTTTAGTATGAGTACCAAGATAAACATGGTCCTCAAATTTTTTTAAATGAGTATCAAGATATTTTTTGATGAGTGGTTCCACCACACACCAAACTTGATCCTCAATAAATGAGGAAAAACCCCCATGCATCACCTGTCAATTCTAGGAATTGAACCCGGGTCGTTAGGCTGCACAACCGCATGCCCAACCACTGAGCCAAGGCTCTCTTTGCATTTCGTCAGGAAGTGAATGGATCTTCTGATCCAGGAGTCCTCCACCTTCATGTTTGGATAGTTGGATTCAAGGTTAGGAAGTGCTTATGTTAGTGGATTCAGGCAGTTCCACCTCATTTGTGGACAACAAGCTAGCTATCAACCTGCAGGGTGTTGCACCATTACCTAAAGCATGTAGTGAAGATAGCCGGCGGAGCAATTCTTCAGTGCAAACTTACATTCCTGGGTGCTCCTGACTTAATTACACAACAACATGAGTTTGTCACCGATGCCAAAATCATATCTCTGGGGGCATACGATGCTATACTCGGAATGGACTGGTTAAAGCAACATAGCCCTATGCATACAAATCGGGGAGTTCTTCGGGACAACAACTTTGCTCTGCAATTTTTGTACATGAGTTGGTCAATGAGTGCAAACAAGGTTTAGTAGCTCATATTACACATCTCAATGCTCTAAATGAGACTCCCCCTTCAGATCTAGATGTCCCGATTCCAACAGAAATTCTTCGATTTGTCAAACAGTTCAAGATGTATTTGAAGAACCAAAGTCCTTACCCCCCAAAAAGAGGCTGTGACCACAGAATCCCCTTGATGTCAGGTGCCCAACCAGTCAATATCCGGCCATATAGACACAAGCCCCAGCTGAAAACCGAGATAGAGAGGCAAGTTCAAGAACTCATTGATGCTGGCATCATACAACATAGCTCCAGTCCCTTTTCATCTCTTGCCCTGCTCATCAGCACTGGTGGAAAAAAGGCCTTTGGTCGCGGTTCGCAACTGCCATTAGTCGCGGTTGCGCAACCGCGACCAAATAAGCGCGACTAAAGCCCCCCACCTTTAGTCGCGGCTGCTTAAGAACCGCGACTAAAGGCCCGTCCACGTGGGCGCCAAAGGTGCCGTCAAGCGGAGGACCTTTAGTCGCGGTTCTTACGCCAACCATGACTAAAGCCGCCACAGGTTTAGGGTTTTAGCCACCCCCCCCCCTAAACCTGTTTTCTGTTTAATTTGTATTGTTTTATTTCTTTTGTGCTTTATTTTAATTTTGAAGGAGTTTCATATATTCTACGGTACTACATACATGCATATGAATGTACAATATCAAATAAATTTGAAATTAGAACCAAAAAGAATTCAAGAGGAATATACAATATATATTCAATATCATCGGATGACCATATACAATTTTGAACAAGTTTCCATACATGATTTAATCCATATAAAGTTCTACGTCCTCGTAATAGTGTTCTCCTTTAGGATGGAGGACTTCCCTGCTGAACCATCCAGCTAGTTCCTCTTGAAGTGGTCGGAAGCGAGCTTCTAGACTAAGCATCATCCGGAGGTTATTCCTCCGAGCATTGGTATCACTCGGAACCCGCTCAGAGGTGTATCTCCGGATCCTCTCATGAACATAGTATCCACATAGATTGGTCTCCGGTGGCTGAATATCCCCAGCATTCTTAGACTTTAACATTTTGAATTCTAGCTCTTTTTGAATTCACCGACCTTTGTATCTACGAACCGTCTCCAAACCCTACGAGGCAAAGAAAATTAAGTGAACAAGAGAGTTATTAGTTACTTGATATTAGGAAATGAACGAAATAGGCCGATCGATATAGAGCGCAAATGAATGAAAATAATTACTTCGCAGCATTCTTCTCATGTCGGCCCAAAGCTTTGGATCCATATTCAGAGAGTCGTGGACGAGACATTACGAGGTGTTAACTTTAATTACTAGCAGAATCCAGTGGAACCTGCGGACACGATACATGCACGACGTCATGCATAACTCATCGATTAGCCGCCACATACCATGCATGGAGTAAACAAAAGAGAATTAATGTGCTCAAGACAGAAACACTCACCCAAAATGGTAAGGAAATAGAATATCACTTTTGAGTTCCTGCTTTGTAAGAAACTGCCACAGGTCTGCCTCCACGCCGGGCGGGGTGACGCTCCAACACATGTCCATTAACGATGTGTGGGTCAATGAACCCAACATCATGGATGTTCCTTACTCTGCATTCCTTAATCTTCATTCTGCATGTATAATAGCGGACACAACAATATAGTTAGGACATATATATAGTGTAGGCAATATGAACGAGATGGGGTAGAAATTAATAAATCACTTACAGAACGTAGCAACTGATGATAGATTTGTCGAGCTCAAGGCAGATTGAAAAGCTGGAACAATTCACTCAAAGGCAATTTGTACATAGTAATGTTTGAAGTGATGCTCATGTCTAACTTCCGCATAAATATATTCTTTGGCGTTTTATTTTTTATGTAACCCTTGTACCAATTCAGCAGACCTTTCATTTGGTCGTAGATCATTTTCCTCGCGCAGCTCGACGAGAGGCCCATTCTTGACATATGTAATTACTACCTCCTTCATCGGCGCCTCATCAAGGCCTAACAGTTCACGAAGAGTAATACCTAAGTTGGCCGCTTGTTCTCTCGCACTTTCGTTACAGTCAATCCATGTCTGTCGCAGCTTGTATGATCTCGGGGCATCCGGGGCTTCCACTATAAGCGGGCAATCGATTGTTTACTTTGTTCCCGAGCTGGGCAACTTGTTTCCGCTTTTTTACTTTCGCCTTCTCCCGCTCTTTGTTCTCCTTGAACATGAGTGCCTGCCTGCGAAGTTCACGTGCATAGTCGTCGTGCAGATTCTTCATGACTTGGGACGGTGTGCTCAAAAATGACTTAGCCCACTTCTTTTGCTCATCGAATATACCGGCTTGGGCTCGGGCTCTCTTTTCTTTTGCAGTCCGCCTTCCATTTCTCATAATGAGCAGCCGCGGCGTCGACTTCCTCGGCACTACGTTCCCAAGGCCTTGTGGGGAGAGGCTTGATGATGGCTCCGGTACCTTTGTGGTCTTAGGTACATAAGGGTCCGGGTTAATAATCCAGATCGCTTCGCTTCTTTGTCGGAGGTGGATTGGGGCGGCGTCGATCACCCGCCGGACGAGGACTGGGGCGGCGGCTGATCACCCGCCGGACGTTAGGGATCGGGGCGGCGTCGGCCGACGTGGACGGAGGTGTAGGTGAACCGCCACCACCACCACCACCACCACCACCGCCACCGCCACCACCACCACCGTAGGGGTGGACTTGTTGTCCTTGGCGCCTCGCGAAACTTGATAAACTTCTTTTGCCATAGAATGAAATGGCGCTTGACATCTCCAAGTCTTTTCTCCCCTTCAGGTGTAGCAATGTCAATCTCCGTGTCCTCAAACCCTTGGACTATGTCCTCCACCGTGACACGAGCATAGCCATCTTGAATGGGGTTGTTGTGGTGGAGTGCTCTGTAAACATGGTAAAGCACCGCCGATGGCTACCTTCATGGACATGTTCCCGATAGGATAATACAGATGACATTCTTTCATCTCCTTTATATCGCCCACGGGTAGCGAGGAGGCTCCGTGCAGTAATTTCGACCACCAGAGGCTCCGGTGCAGTAATTTCGACCACCGGAGGCTCCGGTGCGATAATTCGATCGTCGGTGCATCTGCACCAGCCGGTGGGAGCCTCCGTGGAAGCCACGCTGCTTCTCCATTCTTGGCTTCCGAGATCCGCCGGATGATCTTCATGCCGCACCGAGCTGCATCTCTTTCGCTACTAGTACACTCATGGTTTTCTTCATCACATCCATTTCCGATGCCAACCGCGCCACAACATCTGATTCGATCCATCTTTCTCTTACGGCTTCAGAATCAGACGGGTCATCGCTCGGGGAACCCTATTTTCCACGGAATGTGCCCCATGCCTCGTGACACGCCCTCCGTGTTCAGGATTCGAGGGCTTTTGTCGCCGCGTCGTTCTCGCTGAACTTGATCTTCCCTGTTGAGCATCCTTCATTGCGCCAATAAGGGCTTGGGTGGGTTTAATTAATTTGCCCGGTAAACACACTCCCCTGTCTCCGGGTTCAGCGTTCCCCCATGCCCGCATTCACCAGCCTTTTGGCCCTTGGGTCCCATCCTCCGCACTGGACGGATTCCTCGCGCCCTCATCTCGTTCTCCATCTTCTCCAACCTAGGCACCAAAATGCGATACCCTCCTGGCCCCATAACATGATTGTACTCCTTCTTAGCCGCATTTTCCTTATTTTTTTCGATATTTCAATGAACTGCTCCGATTTCTTTTGCTTCACAAATTCTGGCCAATCATGTTTCAGTTTCTCATATTGTCCTTTGAAATCCGGAGTCTTGTTCTGCTTGACAAAGTCATGGGCTAGATTTTGCTTGAATTTCCGGAATGCGTCGGCCATCTTATGAAGAGCTTAACTGTTTGACTAGCCTCCTCCTCTCCTTGTTTTCCTCAATCTTGTTACCCTCCTCATCGAATTTGTTGTATTCCGGAGGTAGAACGAAATGTTCCATAAGCTTCTTGAAGCAATCTTTTTTGTTCTCTTATCGACAAAAGTGAAACCATCAATTCGTGCCTTCTTTGGCTCATTCCACTCCTCGACGGTGATCGAGACGTTGTCTCTAACAATGGCTCCGCATTGGCTGACAAACTTGGTGGCGTTCTTGCGGGGCTCCAGCTGCCTGCCGGTTGCCTTGTCGACAACCTCGATGGTGCATGTTTCTCCTTGTTTCATCGTCTTGGTTGCGCCACGCTTTGACGACGTACTCGATTGTTTCGACGATCCGCCGAGGGCTAAAATAAGAAAGAGAGTCGCTGCGTTAGTACACACATATTTATTCAAATCAGTTAGTTTGTATCACCAGAGGCTCAATGTATATATATACCTCGGCGCCGGAGGTGGTTGCTACTTCCATTTGAAGATCGCTGCGTTATCGACGCTTTCTTGACATCTTCTGTCGACGGCGCCTTCATCTTCACCGTCAAGGTTCAGATAAGAAGAGATATCATCTTCTTCTTCTCCGGTCGGCACATATTGAATATCGCCGTTTATGATGCCGAACATATGTGCTTCACCGTCCGGATCATAGTTGTCCATAATCGGGTCAGCTCTATCGTCCGCCATTATGTCGATCCCGAAAACATGTAGTAAAAACAAATTAATTAAGTGAAGAAGGGGCGGTGGCGGTGGCGGTGGCGAAAGGGCGGTGGCAAAAGGAGGGGCGAGGAAGGGGTGGGAGAGGGTGTCGCGGTAGAGCGCGAGACGGGCGGCGGCAACGCAAGGCCACGGAGAGGGAGGCGAGGACAACACACACGGAGAGGGAGGCGAGGACAACAGACAACCACGTCTTCACGAATGTCATTTTTTGAAGAAACTTTGCAAGCAATTAAACATTTGTCAATGTTTGGTAAAAAGAATACAGGTAGCGTCTGTTGCTCCTAATGATTGGAAACGGTTTCCAATTGCCAACGAGGATTTAGATCGACTACTACTACTAGATTTTGCTGGTCCACTGATTTTGGATCAACGCCGGATCGACAACTTTTTTATAGGATCTTGAAAACAACTACGCTGCTCACGGTCTGTCAACAGTCTGTTTGACTGGTCAAACTAGCACATGGGTCCCGGTTGTCACTGACTAACACTAATTAACAGTTTAATTAGTTAATAAGTTAATTAGGTTAATGTAGAAAGTTTTTCATGTAGAAAGTTTTTTCATCCGGGCTACGGATTATTTAATATTAATTTTCAAAGTTTTAATTCATTTTTAGAATTAACAGAATTAATTTAAGGTTAATTAACAGGGTTAGTTAACAGAGGTGGGGCCCGTCTGTCATTGACCTTTTATCTAATTAGGTTATTAAGGTTAATTAACAGGGTTAGTTAGATTAATTAACAAGATTAATTAAGTTAATTAATTGGTTAATTAATTAATAATTTTAATTAATATATTTTTTCCTGCTTTTTTTCTTTACATTTCAGGGGCGCGGGCCCCGTTTGTCAGTGGCCCAGAGGGGCCTAACGGGCGTGCGGGCGTGCGGACTTGTGGGCTCACGGGCGCGGCCACGAGCGCCCACCGGGGCGAGCCCAGGCGATGGCCTCGAGGCGCCACCGGCGACAAGGAGGCAGCTGGGCGGCGAGGTAGCGGACGGCACGGACGTGGTCCCGGCGAGGTGCGGCGCCGCGTCCGCTGAAGAAGGCGAGAGCAGCGCACGGGGCTGCCCGGAGCGACGGCGGCGTGGCGGCAATACCGCAGTGGCACGAAGCGGCGACGGGCGCGCGGATAACGACGGTGCGCTGCGTGCTCACCGCGAAAGCACGAGCACCGCGACGGAGCGCCAAGGGTCATGCCCTCGTTCCAAAGACGGATCGAGGAGGTGCCGGGCGCCGTGCGGGAGGGGACGGAGAGGCGAGGTGAGGCGCCCAATGAGCAAGACCGAGGTCGCCGGGCGGGCGCTGCTGGTGGGCGAGGGGCGACGGCGGGCGGCGCCGAGGGCGAGGGCGACGCTGGCGGCGCCGAGGGCGACGGGCGACGGCGGGCGGCGCCGAGGGCGCGGGCAGAGACGAACAGCGAGAACGGCGGCGCGGCCGAGGGCTTGTATTTATAGCCCCTTTAGTCGCGGTTGGCATTTAGACCATGATTAAAGGTGCCCTTTAGTCGCTGGTCGCCTCGCCCAACCGCGACTAAAGGGTTTTGGCGGTTTTTTATGCGTTCCGCCCCCTTTAGTCGCGGGTGGCGACGAGACGCGCGACTAAAGGTACCCTTTATTCGCGGGTCGCCGGCCCCACCCCCCCAAAAGGCCGTGTGCTGCCCCGCGCCCAAAAGTTTATTACCACCACGCTAGTTGAGAGAGCTCGAGTGGTTTATAATCGCTGCTGCGCCCACCCACACGAGCTCCTCTCAACTGCAGGCTTTCGGGCCTAATCTGTCACTAGCTATGTGCCTGTGGGCCTACTTGGCCTCCTGCGGCCCTGAATCCTGGCCCATGTAGGGTTTCTAGTCGTATTCAGGCCGTGGGGGCCCAGTAGGCGGCACTATTTTTTCCTTTTTTTTGTTTTGCTTTCTGCATTATTATTTATTTTTTGTTGTTTTTTGCTTTATTTTTTAATTCTTTTTGCTTTTAGTTTTAGAAAAATTATAAACTTTCTGTTAGTGCCATTAGTTTTCAAATTTGAAAACACTTTTTTGTTTTCTTTGTTGCTTTATTTATTTTATTTTGTTTCTACTTACAACAAAATACTTATTGTTGCTATTTTAGTCGCTGGTCGCTTTGCCCAACCGCGACTAAAGGCCGCCGCAGTTTAGGGTTTTCCGCCATTTCTTCCCTGTCTTCCCGCCTCTTTCTTCCCGCCACTTTCTTCCCGCCTCCTGTCTTCCCGCTCCCATTTTTCCCGCCATTTCTCACTACATATATATGTAGCCCGGCTTGGCCAGCATTATCACATCTCTACAATCTCTCATCACTCTCTCATGGCTTCCACCGCACCCACTCTAACCTACCAGCAGTGGAGGAGCTTTGTGCCTCGAACTACCCTTGACTACCAGTACAACGACGACGGCGGCTATGAAGACTACGAGTATGCATATTATACGCCTAGGCAGGAGTATGACTAAATCACTCCAAATTTCATGTATCATCAGTGGTATCTCGAATCATTCAAAATGGACTCCAAACACATCACGGGTAATATAATTCACATGATCCATTCAACAAAGTTTGGTACAATAAATTATTACACATCATTTCTTCCCTTGTGTCCCTGCTTGCTTACGATTGTGCCGTATCCATGGAGCATCCTCATCATTTAACTTAATGCTTGGGTCGGTGTTCACTTTGAAGGGCGGAATTTCAGCAAACATATTATAATCTTCGACATGTCTGTCTTTGTCCTCCACTCCCACGATGTTTCTTTTCCCCGAAAGAACAATGTGGCGCTTTGGATCATCGCATGATGTAATCGATCGCTTTTCTTATCTTTCCGCTTCCTCGGTTTGCTACTCATGTCCTTCACATAGAAAACCTGAGCGACATCTTTCGCTAGGACGAATGGTTCGTCAAGGTAACCAAGATTGTTGAAATCCACCATTGTCATTCCGTATTGCTGGTCCACCTTTACCCCACCTCCTGTTAGCTTGAACCATTTGCACCGGAACAAAGGGACCTTAAAGGAGGGTCCATAGTCAAGTTCCCATATCTCCTCTATGTAACCATAATATGTGACCTCTTGCCCATTCTCGGTTGCTGCATCAAAGCGGACACCACTGCTTTTGGTTGGTGCTCTTTTATCTTGGGCGATCGTGTAAAATGTATTCCCATTTATCTCGTACCCTTGGAAAGTCGTTATAGTCGAAGATGGTGTCTTGGCCAACATGTACAAATTGATCTATAACATCATTGTCATTCATTAAATGTTTTCTCAACCAACTGCCGAAAGTCTCCATGTGGGCCTTCCTAATCCAGGATTCAGGCTTCCCGGGTTGTCGTAACGTAAAATATTCTTGTGTTTCTCAAAGTACGGAGCCACCAAGCTGGAATTGGTCAAGATAAAGTGTGGTGTGCTTCAATGAGAGAATGGCCGTCCATACATATCGTTGATTTCATTCCGATCGTGCCTTTTCCACTTAGTCTCCCTCGTGCCGCGATCGAGGAAGACCAATCGGCTTAAGGTCAGGAACAAAGTCAACACAAAACTCAATTACCTCCTCATTTCCATAGCCCTTGGCGATGCTTCCTTCGGCCTAGCACGGTTCTTAACATATTTCTTTAATACTCCCATGAACCTCTCGAAGGGGAACATATTGTGTAGAAATACAGGACCGAGAACGAAAATCTCTTCGACTAGGTGAACCAGGAGGTGCGTCATAATATTGAAGAAGGATGGCGGGAACACCAACTCAAATCGACAAGACATTGGATCACATCGCTCAGAACCGTGGTAGAACTTCCGGATTGATTACCTTCGAGAGATTGCATTGAGGAATGCACATAGCTTCACAATGGCTACTCGAACATTTTCCGGCAGGAGCCCCTCAAAGCAATCGGAAGCAATTGCGTCATAATCACGTGGCAGTCGTGAGACTTCGTGTTTTGGAACTTTTCTCCGCCATGTTTATTATTCCCTTTATATTGGACGAGAATCCAGACGGAACCTTCATACTGCTCGTGCATTCAAAAAGATGACCTTCTCTTCTTTGGTCGAGCGTAGCTGCACGACCTTGAAACCATTCCGGATGCCGGTCATCGTGGTCTTTCAAACGTTGCTGGTCCCGGGTGCTTCCTTTGTATCATTTGTCTTCCCATACACGCCCAAGAAGCTTAGGAGGTTCACGCAAATATTCTTCAGAACGTGCATCACGCCGATTGCAAGAGCGGACATCTAGGACTTTCCAATATTCTAGCTCCCGAATATAGATTTCTTCTTCCACATGGCTGCGTGCTGCCGGCTCCCTTCGAACTGATTGTCCGCCAGACCCTTTCCAAAGATGACTTTCAAATCCTTGACCATATCAAATACCTCAAAGACCGGTCGTTCCGCGAGCTTCGCCGGTGATCTGCCTTGCCGTTGTAATGCTTGCCTTTCTTTCTTCTTGGATGAATTTTCGGAAGAAATCGACGATGCCCAAGGTACACGTTCTTCTTACAATTTGGCAAATGTACACTTTCGGTCTCATGTAAGCGGTGCGTGCATGCATTGTATCCCTTATTTGACAGTCCCGAAAGGTTACTAAGAGCAGGCCAATCGTTGATGGTTACGAAAAGCAACGCCAGAGGTCAAATTCCTCTTGTTTGTGCTCATCCCACACACGGACACCACCCCACAGCTGTAAAAGTTCATCAACTAATGGCCTTAGGTACACATCGATGTCGTTGCCGGGTTGTTTCGGACCTTGGATGAGCACTGGCATCATAATGAACTTCCGCTTCATGCACAACCAAGGAGGAAGGTTGTAGATGCATAGAGTCACGGGCCAGTGCTATGGCTGGAGCTCTGCCGCCAAAAGGATTCATGCCATCCGCATTTAGAGCAAATCTTATGTTCCTTGCGCTACCTGCAAAATCTTTGAACCATCCGTCGATCTTTCTCCATTGCGTTCCATCTGCGGTGTGTGTCTCAACTCCCGTCCGACTTACGGTCCTCTTTGTGCCATCGCAACAACTTGGCATGCTCTTTGTTCCTGAACAGACGCTTTCAACCGTGGTATTATAGGAGCATACCACATCACCTTGGCGGAACCCTCTTCCCGGGTTTCGCCCTCAACATCGTCACCGGGGTCATCGCCTCGATCTTATAACGCAATGCAGTGCATACCGGGCATTCATTCAAATTCTCGTATTCACCGCGGTAGAGGATGCGATCGTTGATGCATGCATGTATCTTCGTAACCTCTAAACCTAGAGGGCGACAACCTTCTTTGCTTCAGACGCATTGGCGGGCAACTCGTTATCCTTTGGAAACATATTCTTCAACATTTTCAGCAAGTTTTCAAATGCCGAGTCAGCTACACCTGCCTCGCCTTCCATTTCAGCAAATCCAAAGTGCAGCCCAGCTTTTTTGAGACCATCATCGCATCCGGGTACAGCGCCTTTACGTGATCCTCTAACATGCGATCCAAATTCTCCCTCTCCTTTTCGGGCCAGAGCGTCTCCGCATCAGCAATGGTCCCACCAAGATCATCAACGGGATCATCACGTGCCTCTTCTTCACCTTCCCTTCACCTTCAAAGATCCTCCATGAAAGTATCACCGAAATGAGCAAGATAGCTTTCATCGATGAAATCATCCCCTTCTTCATCTTCTTCCATTATAACCCTCTTTCTCCATGCTTGGTCCAACAATTATAGCTTGGCATGAAACCCTTCAAGCAGATGCATGTGAACAACTCTTGAGGAAGAGTAACCCTTCTCATTCTTACTGAGATAACACATGGACAGATAACAAAACCCCCCGCTTGTTCGCATTAGCCACTACGAGGAAATCTTTCAAACCCGTAGTGAACTCGCCGGAGAGTCGGTTACCGTACATCCATTGCCGATTCATCTGCATTATTATAATATAAAATATATAATTAACCATCATGCATTTGTTAAACTAACTAGCTACAAACAATATAAATTAAACAATGAACTACACACATGCATATTGACACATCAAAGGTTCATCAAGTTGCTAACCGCGATCGAAGAGTGTGGCTCCAACACTTCATGTCATGTTTCTTTCATGCTCTTGGGGCATTTCATCAAACACCTTATGTGCATAAGAGGAACCAAAAGCAAACCTACACCCACTTGTGAAGAGAATGACTCCAAATGGCTAAGTGTTGGCTGCTGGATGGGTATATATAGGGAGGGCTTTAGTTGCGGTTGGCACGGCAAACCGTGACTAAAGGTGCCGAAGGTTTTAGTCGCAGTTGTCTGGCCAACCGCGACTAAAGCCCCTCACGATGCACCACTGGCCACCGAGCGCCACAGGCTCAGCCTTTGGTCGCGGTTCACCTCCAGAACCGCGACTAAAGGTCCCATTAGTCGCGGTTCCTACAGCTTCGCGACTTATGGGGCTGGACGGAAGCCTGTTTTTCCACCAGTGTAGGAAGAAGGATGACACGTGGCGCCTCTGTGTTGATTACAGATGTTTGAACTCGATAACAGTGGTCAATAAGTACCCAATTCCGATCATTGATGAATTGTTGGATGAATTGAGAGGTGCTCGCTGGTTCTCTAAATTAGACCTTCGAGCAGGGTTTCATCAAATCAGATTGGCGGAAGGCAAAGAATTTAAAACAACGTTTCAGACTCATTTTGAGCATTGGGAGTACAAAGTCTTACCATTTGGCATAGTTGTATGTCCAACTACATTTGTGGGAGCAATGCACACAACTCTCAGTCCATTACTGCGTGTTTATTTTGTTGTATTCTTTGACGACATTTTGGTTTTTAGTCAGACACTAAAGGAGCAGGTTTTGCACCTCCGCCAAGTTCCGCAATTAATCCATCAAGATCATTGGCAGGTGAAGCAGTCCAAATGCTCTTTCGGCCAACGACTAATTGTGTACCTCAGATGTCATCAATGTTGATCGTGTATCAACTGACCTGAGCAAGATTCAGTCTATCAAGCAATAGACAATGCCGTCAACAACAAAAGAAGTTCGCAGTTTTCATGAAGATCATTGGACAAAGTAATGGTTTTGAGATATGACGATATGATATGTGAGCCATGCTGATGAGTAATTATGCTTTAGTAAGAATATTGGTGTTAAGGTTTCTGATTCCCTATGCAAGCACGAAAGTCAATAGTTATGCAATGAAATTTATATCCTACTTGTGGTGCATTATTCGGTGTTACTTATGCTTAACGCTTGGGTACGAGATTTTTCGTTTCTTGGTTGGTCGCTTCTCAATATTTTTTCTAGCATTCATTTTGCACTAAGTATGATCACTACTTGTGCATCCAAAACCCTTCAAACCAGTTTTGCCTTATGAGTCCACTATACCTACCTATATGCGGTATTTCCGTGCCGTTCTAAGCAAATTTGCATGTGCCATCTCTAATTTTCAAAATAAATTTCTCTTTTGTGTGCTCTACCGCTCGCGAGGCGGTGAGGGGTGGCCAATATTTTCTGCTAGATGTGTTATTCTCACAATGAGTGTTTATTCACTTGTCATTGCACGAGAGTACGACAAAGGTATTAGGAATGCCTAGTTCTGAAATGAAAAATGAATTTACTTTATGTTGTCAAATAATAAATTCCTTGGAAAGTGTTGGTATGGAGGGAACCCGTGGATACTGTTAGCCATGGAAAGTGAAAGTAATGGTGGAAAAAGGAATAAACTTTATTTTCTGTTTGAGAACAGCCTATGATGTATCTAGCATGGAAAGTGTTTGGAGCTCTAAGTCGTTTTCGTTGGTGGGAAAAGTATGCATCCCAAAATGTTTTTATCTCTCAATTTCTCTTTGAGCTTTGGCACCTCTACAAACCCTACTTCCCTCCGCGAAGGGCCGTTCTTTTACTTATGCAATTTTTATTTTTGAAATTGAGTCTCCATCTACTCTTATAAACACCAACTAAGGGGCACTATGATCATATTTGAGCATTGGGTGTAGCTAATATTCGAGTGTGTTTCATGAATGGATCAATGGTTGAGCATAATGGGCTAGGGATAACTTGCTTTAGTGTTGATATTTTGAAAGACATGGTTGCTTGTTGGTATGCTTGAGTATTAAAGTCTTCATATCAAAACTAGACTATTGCTTTGAACCATATAAAAGTTCAAATGTCCATGCTATAAAGAAAAGAAAATGTGATGAACATGTTAGGCAGCATTTCACATCAAAAATTTCTGTTTTTATCATTTACCTACTCGAGGACGAGCAGGAATTAAGCTTGGGGATGCTGATACGTCTCCAATGTATCTATAATTTTTTATTGTTCCATGTTGTTATATTATCATTATTGGATGTTTTACAATCATTTTCTATCATTTTTGGTACTAACCTATTGACATAGTGCCCAATGCCAGTTGCTATTTTCTGCATGTTTTTTACATCGCAAGAAATCAATACCAAACGGAGTCCAAACGCAGCGAAACTTTTTGTGGATTTTTTTGGGCCACAAGACATCCAGTGGGCCAGGAACGCACCTGAGGGGAGCTCCGAGGGGAGCACAACCCACCAGGGCGCGCCTGGGGGCCTAGACACGCGCCGGTGGGTTGTGCCCTCCTCGTTGGCCTCTCGCACCGCCTCTTTGCTCTATAAATACCCCAATATTCCAGAACCCCTAAGGGAGTCGACGAAAATCAATTCCAGCCGCCGTAGAGTCCAGAAACACCAGATCTAATCTAGACACCATCTCAGACGGGTTCATCATGTCCTTTGGTGCCTCTCCGATGATGCGTGAGTAGTTCTTTGTAGACCTACGGGTCTGCAGTTAGTAGCTAGATGGCTTCCTCTCTCTCTTGATTATCAATACAATGGTCTCTTGGAGATCCATATGATGTAAGCCTTTTTGCGGTGTGTTTGTTGGGATCCGATGATCTTTGAGTTTATGATCAGATCTATGTTTTTATCCATGAAAGTTATTTGAGTCTTCTTTGATCTCTTATATGCATGATTGATTATAGCCTCATATTTCTTTACTGATATTTGGGTTTTGTTTGGAAAACTTGATCTATTTATTTTGCAATGGGGAGAGGTGCTTTGTGATGGGTTCGATCTTACGGTGCTTGATCCTAGTGACAGAAAGGGAAACAACACGTATGTATCGTTGGTATTAAGGATAACAAGATGGGGTCTATTTCTACATAAATAGATCTTATCTACATCACGTCATCGATCTTATTGCATTACTCCGTTTTTTCCATGAACTTAATACACTAGATGCATGCTGGATAGCGGTCGATGTGTGGAGTAATAGTAGTAGATCCAGGGAGGAGTCGGTCTATTAATCTTGGACGTGATGTCTATATAATGATCATTATCTGGATATCATCATGATTATTTGAAGTTCTATCAATTGCCCAACAGTAATTGTTTTTCCACCGTTTGCTATTTTTCTCAAGAGAAGCCACTAGTGAAACATACGGCCCCCGGGTCTCTTTTCATCATATTTACCTTTACGATTTATTTTTCTTTGCTTTTATTTTCAGATTTATTAAACCAAAAATACAAAAATACCTTGCTGCAATTTATTTTTCCCGCGATCTATTTATCCTATCTCCAACAATTATCTCACATTATCTTGCCTACTTGAGGCGCCGTACCCGAAAGGGATTGACAACCTCTTTAACACGTCGGGTTACGAATATTTGTTATTTGTGTGCAGGTGTTGTTTACGTGGTATGAGGAGGTTCTCCTACTGGTTCGATACCCTTGGTCTCATCACTGAGGGAAATACCTACGGTCGCTATACTGCATCATCCCTTCCTCTTTGGGGAAATACCGACGTAGTTCTAGCAGACATCATCAACGTGTACGTACATACACGGTGTCTGTTTAGGATGAACCGTGGCCGAGCAAGCAGCGACACGTGTCGTAATACTGTTCGGCCCCTACGTAGCAGTCCATGCAGTCTCGTCTAAATGGAGTACACGTACGTACAACCACTCTCCAAAACTACGGGCACGTACGTACATATGGAGTACACGTACGTACAACCACGCTCGAAAACTACCGCAAAACGGAGGAAAACGACCTTCTGTTGGACCACGTATGGTCGAAACGGGGTCCAGTTTAATGGGAAGGGTGTGGCGTACCGCAAAATGGAGGAAACAGACTTGTGTTCGAGCTCCTACGGTCAAAACGGGGTCCTGTTGATCTGGAGGGTGTGGCGTACCGCGAAACGGAGGAAACATGCTTGTGTTGGAGTGCCTACGGTCGAAATGGAGTCCTGTTAATCGACAGGGGTGTGGCGTACCGCAAAACGGGACTCTACGAGCTACTGTTCATCCACCATATACTGCCTCGCTCGAGCCTCCATGGATTACTGTTCATACACCGTCGATTTCCTCCTGCCTCCACCAGCTACTGTTCATCCACGGGCTACTTTTCAACCAGCCCTCCATCGGATACTTTTCAACCAGCCCTCCACGGGGTCCTATTCATCCACCCCCAACCAGCTCAGCTATGGCGGCCTCCTCTCGGGGTCCTGTTCATCCAGCGGTAACCACCTACTACCACTGGGTCCTGTTCATCCAACCCCCACCGAGAACTGTTCATCCAACCCCAACCACGTCTCGACTCATTCAATCAACCCCCACATTCACTGTTCATCAAGAGGCAACAGGTTTTATTGGCTTCAGTAAGCAGCAGCAATGATCGATCGGGTTCAATTAGCAGTAGTAGTGAAGGAATCGCTCGATCGGGTTGAGTTAACTGTCAGGGATCGAATGATCGCTCGGGTTCAGTAACGCGTAGCCAGTGCAATCGCTCAGGTTTAGTAAGCGAACGCCTCGCTCAGGTTCAGTTATGTAACAACCCGGATGTAACTTTCCATAATTGTAACTCCAACTCTTGCCATTTCCGGCTATGTGTTGTGATATTTCCTTCGTGGTTGGGTTTTTGTATTTTGTTTTGCATTTTGTTAATGTCATGCATCTCATCTCATAGCATCATGCGCATTGCATCTGCATGTTTTCATAAAGCTTGCATCCGCTCGTAGTTGCCGCCCCTCGCTTCTCTCCATTGCGTTCGTTGACCGTTCCGAGTCCAACCGTGTTTTCGATTCCCTCTTGTCAAACCACCTAATCTCTGCACAACCACCGACCCCCTCTTGCACGCGTCCGAAAGCTGTCCCGAACCTGACTCGAGCAGTCGTGACCGATGGGTTCGGATCATCCCCAATCACCCCAAAAATATCTTCGGCTCTTTATTTGTACTCCCCTAGTCAATTTTTCTTGGGCCATCCGATTACGATCGAAGGGTCCATTTAACCCTAAACTTTTCCCTTCTAACCCACTGTCTATTTAAGCAGGGCAATCATCAGACGAATCCCTAATTTCTAGGGATCCTCCTCACGCCGCCACTCCTGTTTTCTCCTCCCGCCTCGGGTTCTTCCCTGATCCAAAATCCTCCCTCTTCCAACCGGACCAACTCCCTCGTCGCCGCCCAAGTTCCACCCCAACCAGAGTAGCCTCGTTCCCCCAGGAGCGCCCTCGACCTCCTCTGCTTCTCCTCGCGCCCGCAGCAGCAGCCCCACGCGCCCGTGGATCCCCTTTGCCTTGCCTGAGCTCGCCGGGGAGCAGAGCACCACGGCGCCCGAGTTCCCGCGCCCCCTCTTGAACCACGAGGCCGAGCTCCCTTGCCTGAGGCCGTCGTCTTCGACCGGCCCCGTCAGAAGCCAACGCCCTGCTGCCTTCTCCTTCCTGTTCGATCCGGAGGAGAGGAGCTCCGCCATGCCCCGCCCCACGCCAAGGACCTGCGCCACTACCGGACCCCAATCCCGTGCCCGACGCTGTCCTGCGTCGTCGTCGTTGACCACCAGATGAGCCTCGCACCCATCTCTTCTCTTCTCCCACCTTGCATTCTTCTCTCCAACTCTCTCTGACCTCTCTCTCAACTGTGTGTTCTTCGCACAGGAGTTGTCGTGGAATTGTCACGTCAGATGTCCTAGTGAAAGGACTTAATCATGGAGCCATCGCAACTAGGAAGCTTGAAGGGGTTGATTAGGACAAGAGACACGAGAGGTTTATACTAGTTCGGCCCCTTATGATGAAGGTAAGGCCTACGTCTAGTTGGGTTGGTATTGCTTGATGTTTCGATGACCAGGGAGCGAGATATGCTATGCCCGGTTCTCGATGAGTTGTTTCTTACCCTAAGCCGCCAGCAGGTCGTCCCCTTATATACACGGGCGGACGCCCTGCGGCCTACGGAGTCCTGGCCGGCTCATAGACAGTGTCCGGCTCGGTGACTAGTTAAGTCTACCTTATGTTACAAGTCATATCATTATGACGGTTTACCACTAGGGGCCTGAAGCCGCCTGTGGGCCTTAGACCCTTTATTGAACCACCATCTTCATGCTTGATCTTGGGCTTCTTCCGATGAATCCTCTGTGTATAACCCGGCCCCTCCTGGGCGGCTTACACAAATAGTTATATCCCCAACATTAGGCCCCAGATTGATTTGAACCGGTTCATGTCAATCTTAAAATACCTTAAGAAATAAACCTTCGGTCTTCTGTCTGTGCAAAAGGGTTTAACCCGTCATGACGTCATCTTCTGGATCCATGTTAACCCGGCGTGACGTCATCTCCAATTAAATCTTTGTTTTATCCTGCTATATCTTCAACGGATCTTTGCCTTTACTGATTGTCCCGAAACCCGAGGCGTCAGGGTCGCTGGATAATAATATCCAATTCCTCGTTTCTTGCACAGTCCTGGTCGGCCCTTCCCTATAAATAGGCTCGACCTAGGTCTTCTCCATTTTCTCCCTCAGTCGTTCGTCTTCTTCCTCTCGCTGTCTCTCTGCCGCTCGAGCTCCGCCGCCGCCGCCGTCGCAGATCTCCTCGTCCTCGTCAACTCAGGCCGCTGCATCAACCTGTTTTGACCAGAAAAAACGTGATGATCCTCCGCAGCAACTCTGCATCTGTAAGTTTCCTCTTTCTTGTTCCTCAGATCTGCATTAGAAACCTCGAGTTCTTCGGTGTTCTTCGTTGTTCGACAGGAACCCCTCATAGATTTCATCACCACCGCCATTTCTTGATCTTTAGGATGATATAAAACAGATGCGGTAGCTATTTCGCACCCATTTCGAATGCAAGCAGACCCCTTTCCGTCGCACAGAGGCCCCATTCGAGCCCTTGAGCTTCATCTGTGCCAGTCCTAGGTCTAGAAATTTTCCTTTTTAGAACAACCGTTTGATTCAAAATAATAGTCGCAACTTGTGTAACCTGTTTGTGTGACCCTCATTGCCGGTTTAAAATGGACAATGTTAATTGACAGCCGGCTCCTGGCGGCTTAAAATAACTTAACTGTTACTGATTCCTGTAGCGGCTTAGATAACCAGATATAATCAGCCATATTTCATTAGGCCCCGACGTAAGCCGCCATGTTGAATAGACTTAAAAATATTTTCTCTCCAGGTTAAAATTGAGCCGGAGCTTCTTATTTTGTCATAGGCTTCTATTTACATCATGGCACCAAAGGCAACCAAGGCTCCTGTGACCTGTAATTGGGTCCCATCCACAGTCACAAAAAGTAAATGGTCTGAATTTGTGAAGTCTGGCCATCTGCCCAAGAAGGAGGTCATGTCTTATCGTGCCCCTGACTCATCCGAGGAGAAGCTTCAGCCCAAAGAAGGAGAGGTGATAGTTTTTACGGATCATATGAGCCAGGGATTTGCTCCACCCGGTTCAAAATTCTTCAGGGATGTTTTGCATTTCTTTGACCTCAGACCTCAAGACATCGGGCCCAATTCCATGTCAAACATTTGCAAGTTTCAAGTCTTCTACGAGGTGTACCTGGGAGAAGAGCCCAATCTTCTTTTGTTCAGAGAGCTATTCTACTTAAACCGGGAGAATGAACGTGCCAATGGGCCCAGCCTAGAACTTGGTGGCATCTCGATTCAGCGGCGGAGAGACTGCCTTTTTCCTTATGCTGAACTGCCAAGTCATCCGAAGGATTGGAATCAGACATGGTTCTATTGCCAGGACACTTCTCCGGCTGACGAGAACCCTCTGCCCGGCTTCCGCGCTCTGCGCCTTGAATCCAACCACCCGCTGCCGGATAAACTTTCTGCTGTTGAACGTCTGCCACTCGCTCCCACCATTAGAAGAATCAAAGCTCTTTTGGGGAACGGCTTAGATGGCATTGACCTGGTCCGAGTTTGGGTCACTTGGCGAGTGCTTCCGTTAAGCCGCCACCCCGGCTTAATGTGCACTTACTCAGGCGAGAAGGATGACCCGCTGCATCATAGTCCCGACGACTTACCAGATGATGTGGTGGAGGCCACGGTCCAAACGTTGTTGAAAGAGGGCATAGTGACTACTAATGCCTTTGGCTTACTTCCCTTCTGCAAGAAGAACCCGGCTCCTGCAGTGAGATACCAACCTCAATGAATACTCTTTAATATAAGACACCTTGCTTTTATTCATAATCCCTTATCATTTTTCACAGGCCGATGAAAACTTCTGGAAGGTCAAGTATAACCATGAGGCGGCCAAACAAGCAAGGGCGGCAAAAAGAGACGAATGAAAAACCGCCAAGACTGGAACTTCGAAGAAGAGGAAGCCAAGCGCTTCAGATATGTTTAAGCTTGATGACACTGGTGACGATGAAGAAGAGGTAGCTTTTAACTCCCTTGACTCTTTTGTCATTATTTTTATTGACATTCTGTCCTTTCAGGAGGATACGGGGAACAGCCAAGCGGTTGATGAAGAGGTAACTATAATCTCCTCCGACTCAGAGCCTTTGCCAAAGCAAAAAATCCGAAGGGTGACCCGGAAAGTAAGATTTTCACATCGTCTAGCTTATCAAGATCCTCAATTTCTTTTGAAGCAACAACAGTTTGAAAGCCGGAGGCAGACCCGGACCAGCAAGGATGTAGAGCTCTCCTCCGGCTTACCTGACGTAACCAGGAAGCGTCGGACTGAGGTTATCTCCGATTTATGTTTTGTTTTACCTTTGGCGGGTTTAATTCGCCAACCTCTCAATTCATCTGACTCCAATTATCAGGATACCTCTCCTTCCTCCGGCGAGTCCATGCAATCTAACATGCCGGCTTTCAAAACTGCCCCCGGGTAATGTAATCTTGTTTACCTTATGTTTTATTTTACCCATGCCTTTATACTCATCCTTCTGCCTTTGTTCACAGCGTGTAGGTGAAACCCAGTATAAGAGGGTAAAAAGGAGTAAGCCGCCCCAAGACCCGGTCATGACTGAACCGGAGCTTGGCACGGCTGCTCCTGATAGTTCTACCCATCAGCCGCTGCCTGAACCAGCCTATGATATTCCAGCACCAAACTCTGATCCACCCACCGAAGATATTCTCAACAGCTCTGATAATCCGGAAGTTCCTAGCCCGGCCAATACAATTGATCCGGAAGTTGAGATTCTGAAGACTCATTTTGTTGAGCCAGGGCGACTCACTGTCCTTGCCAAGTGCTCTGCTAAGGAGGAGCTTCTGGAACACCGAAATACCAAGCTAGACATTGCTGACTATACTCATTTAAGCATTGGAGATATAGTCTCTGGCTATCTCAGTCAAGTGCATAGCAGCCGTGACCTGGAAATTGACATGGTGAAACAAATACATCACAAATCTGAGGTATGACTTATGCTACTTTCCTGAACCATACTTACTGTATCAGCCCCCAAGTCTATTGCTTATGAATAAATATGCTGTAGACTTAGAAAACTGCTTATCACTGCTTTGTCCGGTTTAGAAAGAGGATATTTAACCCGGTTGTAACATAATACCTTGACCCTTAGTGTCAAGTATCTTTGCTTGCAAAGTGCTTGGGACTTTAATTTGCATGAACCGGCATTGTAAGTTAAAAATTCTTCAGCATACATTAGCCCCCAAGTGTCAAGTATCTTTACTTGCAAAGTGCTTGGGACTTAATGTTATCTTACCATGATTCTGATTATAACCTGGCATCAATGCAGGCCACCATAAGTAAATTTAAGTTGGAGATTGCTGACCTGAAGAGCCGTCTGACAGCTCAAGAACTTGAAATTCAAAAGGCCAACTCCAAATTTGAATTCAGCGTCTCTGAACAAGAGAAGTTGAAGAATAATTTTGAGGCGGAGAAGAAAATCTAGGCTGATGAAAAGGCTTCACTTGTGACCCGGGCCGAGACAGCAGAAGCATCACTTGCTGAAGCAATAGCCGAGCTGTCCGGCTTAAAGCGCCAGATTTCTCAAATGGTCTCAGCTATCTTCAGTAAGTTACTGTATATAACCTCCAATATTGTAATCCTTCCTTTGATGACTGATTTTAATCGTTATCTCCAACTCACCTTATGCTTGTGAACGCAGGTCCCAGGAGCACCAACCTCAAGCAGAACACGTTGACCAAACTGAAAGTGGTTTACACCCTAGTGGAGCAACTGTACACCGGGTCACAACGTGCTTTGGCCGTTGTATCTTTATCAAATAACGTTCCTCACCTCCTGCAAGATGTGTTGAAACGGCTTGCTTCACTACCTCAACGGGTCCAAGATCTAAGGCGGGCGTCCGCAAGAGCCGGAGCCATAGCCGCGTTGAGCCAGGCAAAAGCATGGATTCCAGAGCTAGACCCGGCTAACCTCGCTCTTGGATACCCGAGTCTGAAAGAGGATGGGACCGTATTTGATGAACATGATTTCACCGCCTGCGTCAAAGACATACGCCTCGTGGCTACTCTCATTGGGAACGACACTGACCTTACCAAGTGTCAGCCGGGCTATGACAGTGAGAACCGGAGAATTCCAACACCTCCTTATGATCAAGTCAGTCTGATTCCTCCAACTCATAAGCATAACTTTGCCCCTGAAGTGGACCCAGCCGGTTTAATAGATGATGAAGCCGAGTTTGAAGCCTTGAGCAACATTGACTGGGCCTCGTCAAATTTCCAGGACATAGCAGCCGGCGGAGAAGCGGAGAAGGATAAGCCGGAGTCTTCAAGCCCACCAAAGGAGTGAACCGCCAGGCGTTTTATGACTTTGTAAAACAATGCTGCATTATTCAGACTCGGGGAGTCTTGTAATAGGGTAGAAAAAACCTCTTAATTTTGTCATGCCTTCGCGCATGTTTATGGCGCTTAATACTTTCGTAAGCCGCCATCACCATATATTTCTAGCTTGTGTTGATCTTTTATTTCCTTGATGTTTAAATTTACTTGTCGTATCCTGCATATGAAACAAGCAAAACTGGCACTTAACAACCTGGGGTGATCAACATTAAGCCGGAAGAATCAAATGATCATTTCAGAATGCTTTCAAGAAGGTCTTAAGATAGTCAAATAACTTTGCCTATAAAATAAAATGGATAATAAATAAAGGCTGCTGATTCGAATACGATTAGTAAACCGTTCCAAAGGGATTAAGCTAATATTCGGATACGATCATATAGCCCCCAGTGGCTTTGGCGACGCCGATCAATTGGGTATCGACAGCTATGTTCTCTTTGGTTCGTACACGACCTATGTTTGAACAGGAAGCCCCCAAGTATAAGAGTTGTTTAATGACGCTGATTCAAATACGATCATGTCAGACCCAAAGGGGTTAAGCTATGATTCAAATATGACCAAGAAGCCCCCAAGTGGGTTTGGCAGTATGCCGATCAAGTGAGTATCGACAACTATGTTCTCTTTGGTTCGAATATGACCTATGTTTGAACAGGAAGCCCCCAAGTGATCATGGATAGATTCAGATATGATCATAAGCCGGACCAAAGGGAAAGCCGGATTCAGATATGATCCGCTCCCTGTTGGTAGTTTCCACCACCTGATAAAGAAGACATATAGACATTTTTGAGGGTAAAAAAAGGACAGAGGCCCTGCTTTATTGCTTTATATAATATATACATCATCAAAATATATACATCTCGAGAGCCGGTGGCTCAAGTATAGTAAGGACGAAGATGGGCGATATTCCACGGCCGGCGGGTCTCCTCCTCCGACTTACGTGAGTCTTTGTGCTCTCGAACATCGATGAGGTAGTATGACCCGTTGTTCAGATTCTTGCTGACCACAAAGGGTCCTTCCCAAGGAGGGGATAGCTTGTGCATATCAGACTGATCCTGGATGAGCCGGAGCACTAAGTCGCCTTCCTGAAAGGTTCTGCTTCTAACCCGGCGGCTATTGCCAAGTCTTGCTCCTCATCCAACAAGTCAAGTGCATCCTGACGAGCTTTTTATTACCAGCCTCAACGTAAGCCGCTACGCGGGGTGAGTCATGCCGGATGTCACTTGGCAGGACCGCCTCTGCTCCATATATCATGAAGAAAGGTGTGTAACCTGTAGATCTGTTAGGCGTAGTGTTGATGCTCCACAGTACAGAGGGTAACTCCTCCACCCAACAACCCGGAGTCCGCTGTAAGGGAACCAAGACCCGTGGTTTGATACCCTTCAGGATCTCCTGATTAGCCCTTTCTGCTTGACCATTGGACTGAGGATGAGCAACAGCCGAAACATCAAGCCGGATATGTTCTCGTTGACAGAACTCTTCCATGGCACCCTTGGAGAGATTAGTGCCATTATCAGTTATGATGCTGTGTGGAAAACCAAAACGAAGGATCACCTTTTTGATGAACTGAACCGCCGTGGCTGCATCACACTTACTGACCGGTTCTGCCTCAACCCACTTTGTAAATTTATCCAATGCCACTAGGAGGTGTGTCTTTTTTATCCTTAGACCTCTTGAAAGGCCCAACCATGTCAAGCCCTCAGACTGCGAACGGCCAAGTAATTGGAATCATCCTCAACTCTTGAGCCGGCACATGAGCTCGTCGTGAGAATTTTTGACACCCGTCACATTTACTGACTAGATCCTCTGCGTCAGTGTGAGCCATCAGCCAATAGAAACCATGACGGAAAGCCTTGGCCACAAGATATTTTGAGCCGGCATGATGACCAAAATCTCCTTCATGGATCTCTCGAAGTATCTCTTGACCCTCCGCAGGCGACACGCAACGTTGAAAAGCCCCCGTGACACTGAGGTGATGTAACTCACCATTAACAATCGTCATAGATTTGGACCGCCCGATGATTTGTCTCGCCAAGGTCTCATCCTTAGGCAACTCTCCCCGGGTCATATAGGCCAAATATGGCACTGTCCAATCCGGGATGACGTGAAGGGCAGCCACCAGCTGCGCCTCCGGGTCTGGCACTGCTAGTTCTTCCTCTGTAGGCACCTTGACAGAAGGATTATGCAAAACGTCAAGAAAGGTGTTAGGCGGCACCGGCTTACGCTGAGATCCCAACCGGCTTAACGCATCAGCCACCTCATTCTTCCTTCGATCAATGTGCTCCACTTGATAACCTCTGAAGTGCCCAGCCATAGCATCTACTTCCCGACGGTAAGCCGCCATAAGGGGATCCTTGGAGTCCCACTTGCCTGACACCTGTTGAGCCACGAGATCTGAGTCGCCCAAGCACCTCACCCGACTCAAATTCATCTCTTTGGCCATCCGGAGACCATGGAGCAAGGCCTCGTACTATGCTGCATTGTTAGTACAGGGAAACATAAGCCGGAGCACATAACAAAATTTGTCACCTCGAGGGGAAGTTAAAACAACTCCAGCCCCTGAGCCTTCTAACTGCCTGGATCCATCAAAGTGAATAGTCCAATATGTGTTATCTGACTTCTCCTCAGGTGCCTGCAACTATGTCCAATCATTGATAAAGTCCACCAAGGATTGAGACTTAATAGCAGTACGTGGCGTATACTTCAAACCATAGGGCCCAAGCTTAATAGCCCACTTGGCGATTCGTCCTGTGGCCTCCCTGTTCTGAATGATATCTCCCAAGGGGGCGGAACTTACCACCATTATAGGATGACTTTGGAAGTACTGCTTCAGCTTCCGGTTTGCCATGAACACCCCATAAACAAGTTTCTGCCAATGTGGATATCTTTGTTTGGACTCAATGAGCACCTCGCTAATGTAGTAAACCGGCCGTTGAACCGGATGCTCCTTGCCTGCCTCCTTACGCTCCACCACGATGGCGACACTGACGACTCGTAAGTTAGCAGCCACATATAACAGCAACGGCTCTTTGTCAATAGGAGCCGCAAGGACCGGTGGCTCAGACAACTGTCTCTTTAAATCTTCAAAGGCCGTGTTGGCAGCATCACTCCAGACAAAGGTGTCTGTTTTCTTCATCATCAGATACAGCGGTAGGGCCTTCTCACCTAACCGGCTTATGAACCGGCTTAAAGCAGCAACGCGACCCGCCAGTCGCTGAACATCATTGATGCACGCTGGTTTAGCCAGGGAGGTAATTGCCTTGATCTTCTCCGGATTAGCTTCAATGCCTCTATTTGAGACCAAGAAACCCAAGAGCTTGCCTGCAGGTACACCAAATACACACTTGTCTGGGTTAAGCATCATCTTATAAACCCGGAGATTATCAAAGGTCTCTTTCAGGTCAGATATCAAGGTTTCCTTCTCCCTGGACTTCACCATGATGTCATCTACATAAGCATGAACATTGCGCCCAATTTGATCGTGGAGACAGTTCTGTACACATCGCTGATAAGTCGCCTGGGCACTCTTGAGCCCAAATGGCATAGATACATAACAGAAGGCTCCAAACGGAGAAATGAAAGCCGTCTTCTCCTGGTCCTTAACTGCCATCTTGATCTGATGATAACCAGAGTAAGCATCCAAGAAGCTCAAACGCTCACAACCCGCCGTAGCATCAATGATCTGATCAATACGGGGGAGAGCAAAGGGATCAGCCGGACAAGCTTTGTTTAAGTCCGTGTAATCCACACACATCCGCCAGGTGCCGTTCTTCTTGAGTACGAGCACCGGGTTAGCCAACCACTCCGGGTGAAAAACTTCAACAATAAACCCAGCCGCTAAGAGCCGGGCGACTTCCTCTCCAATAGCCTTCCGCCTTTCTTTGTTGAACCGCCGAAGAAACTGCCTGACCGGCTTATACTTTGGATCAATATTGAGAGTGTGCTCAGCGAGTTCTCTCGGTACACCCGACATGTCAGAAGGTTTCCATGCAAAGATGTCCCGGTTCTCACGGATGAACTCGATGAGCGCGCTTTCCTATTTAGGATCCAAATTGGCACAGGTACTGAATTGCTTAGAAGAGTCGCCTGGATTGAAGTCAACAAGCTTGGTTTCAGCAACCGACTTAAACTTCATCGCCGGGTCATGTTCGGTGGTTGGCTTCTTTAAAGGGGTCATATTTGCCGGGTCAACATTGTCTTGATAAAACTTCAGCTCCGCTACTGCACAAACAGACTCAGCATAAGCCGCGTCGCCCTCCTCACATTCCAGGGCTACCTTTCGATTTCCATGCACAGTGATGGTGCCCTTGTGACCCAGCATCTTAAGCTGCAAATAAACATAACACGGCCGTGCCATGAATTTGGCATAAGCCGGCCGTCCAAACAGAGCATGATATGGACTCCTGATTTTGACCACCTCAAAGGTCAATTTCTCAGCTCTGGAATCATACTCATCTCCAAAGGCCACTTCCAGTTCAATCTTGCCAACCGGGTAAGCCGACTTACCAGGAACCACTCCATGAAAAACAGTGTTGGATGTCTTCAAATTCTTATCAGTTAACCCCATGCGTCGAAAGGTCTCATAATAGAGGATATTGATGCTGATACCCCCGTCCATGAGTACCTTAGTGAATTTATATCCACCAACCTGAGGCGCTACCACCAAGGCTAACTGACCCGGATTATCAACCCGGGGGGGGGGGGGGGGAGGGTGATCTTCCCTGCTCCATACAATGGGCTGTTCTGACCATCTCAAATAACGGGGAACCACTGGCTCAACAGAATTCACGGCCCTCTTATGAACCTTCTGTTCACGTTTGCACAAGCTGGTGGTGAACACATGATACTGCCCACTATTCAGCTGCTTCGGATGGCTTTGATAACCCGACTGCTGCTGCTGTTGCTCCCCCTGACCAGACTGCTGCTGATTATGACCGCCTTGATGTCCCTGAAAACCGGAACCTGAACCGCCACCCGGGCCATGGAAACCGCCAGCTCCTGAGCCGCCGCCCGACCCATGATTGCCATCAATCGCGTTGGAATTCTTGAAGGCTTCATAATCGCGCAATCTTTCCATAAATGAGTGGAGGGTCTCTCCCGGGTGCCGTGCCTCGGGCAAGGTTCATTGAGTAGCTGCTCAAGAGATGGGCCTGACCCGCCAGATCGAGGGGGCGGTTTGCCCTTACGTCTCTGATTGTTACCCTGTGCATTGGCTACAAACTCCGGGTTGCCCTCTGCCTTACGCTTATTGCTCCCTTGATTCATCGGGTTATGCTGCTGACCCTTTCCATTGCCGTTCTTCTTTCCCTTCCCTGTCTTTTCCTCATCAGACACGGGATCCTTGGTACTGTCAGAGTCGGCGTATTTGACTAAAGCTGCCATCAGCGTACCCATATTGTTGCAATCACGCTTAAGGCGCCCCAGTTTCTGTCTCAGCGGCTCAAAACGGCAATTCTTCTCCAACATGAGGACCGCAGAGCCGAGATCCATCTTGTCAGACGAATGTATTATCTCCTTGACCCGGTGTACCCAATGAGTCGTGGATTCACCCTCCTCCTGCTTACAATTTGTCAAGTCCACAATCGACATAGATTGCTTGCAGGTGTCCTTGAAATTCTGGATGAAACGGGCCTTTAGCTCTGCCCACGAACCAATGGAATTGGGTGGCAAACCCTTTAACCAAGACCGGGCCGTTCCATCTAACATCATGGTGAAGTACTTAGCCATTGCTGCATCGCTAACCTCCAACAGCTCCATGGCCATCTCATAACTCTCGATCCACGCTCCGGGCTGTAAGTCGGCCGTGTAATTTGGCACTTTTCGAGGTCCCTTGAAGTCCTTGGGTAGGCGTACATCACGCAGAGCCGACACCAAACAAGGAAAACCACCGGTTCTAGTAGCTACTCCCGTCTCAACGGAAGCCATCGGATACTCTGGGAACTCTTGATGAGCCGTCTGTTGAGCCGCTAGCTGAGCCGCCCGCTCGTTCTCCTGACGTATCCGATCTTGCACCGGGTTATAGCCACCGGGCTGGTTCCGGCGCTGGGCTTTGCTTGACAAAGCTTCTGACTCCATGTGCCTACTGTAACTTGGACTCCGGTTGTGACGAGGCGGTGCTAACCAAGGCGGAGGAGTTGAGTGAATCATGTCCCGACTATAATAATAAGTCTCTTGCTGAGCCAGGGCCGTCTGGACAAGTTCTCTGATCCTCCGGGTCTCCACCGCTGTCGGATCATCACCGTCCACTGGGAGAGCCGCCAAACACGCTGATGCTACGACTAAGTTCTCCATGGGGTTGGAAAAGTGACCCGGCAGTATCGGTACATAACGGGGCGGTGCCATGTTCCCATGAATAGGTGCCACCTCTCGAGGATGAGCCGGTCCTCCTGTTCTGGCTGTCATAAACTGATTTGCATCTGGCGGGTTACTTGGGCCAGCTCCGGGTGTAGCGAAAAGATTCCGCGGGTCGTAAATCGGAGGCAAACGGGATTTAGTTTTCTGGTGCCTCCTTCTCATTACCTCATTAGACGCGTTCAGGCTGATCGTAAGCTGGAAAGCCTCTGACTGGAGCTGCTGTGCCCGTGCATCCAAAGCCGCCCGTTCTGTGGCTAACCTGGTGTCCTCAGCTGCCAAGGCCTCCTTGGCCCGAGCTATTTCCTCGCGCACCCGTGCCACCTCCGCGTCATGCTCACCTTTATTTGCCGGAATAACCGTGGCGGTTAACAGGGCTGTAAGCTTATCCATGAGATCTATCAGCACCTAAGCTGGTGGGCGCACAGGGCCTCCTGCCCTGGCCGCTCCTGACCCGGACGTTATTGCAGCAGCGGCTGTAGAATTTTGGCCGGGTTGAGTCCCAGCCATGAAGACTCATTGCCAGCTCGGCGGCTCATAGGGGTCCGGAATACTGGAGCCATCGGAACATCCCCCAAGCACGCCATCTTGCACTTGATATAGCGAATCTGTTGAACCGGCGGACGAATCACCGTCGGAGAGGACGACCGTCTCACCACGATCTTCAGATCCTTCAGAAAGCTCTTCTCTGTGGATGCAGCCCACAAAAACACGCTTCATGCCGGGTTGAACTCGGGCGGGTCTCGCACGCTGAGCCGTCTCGACGAGGTCGGTGCAGGTGTCCGGCTCAGGGCCCGGCTCACCAATCTGGCCGATGAAGACGTGGATTCCGCCGAAGGGGACCCGGTACCCGTACTCAATTGAGCTGGCGTCGGGGCCCCAGCCTTCGTCGTTGATGTAGATCTTGCCACGACGACTCTTGGTCATCCGGCCCACTGCGTATCCCTTGAGCCCTTCGAAGTTGCCCTTCAAGAACTCAAATCCACCATGCACTGGCCCCATGGTGGGCGCCAACTGTCATGGAATTGTCACGTCAGATGTCCTAGTGAAAGGACTTAATCGTGGAGCCATCGCAACTAGAAAGCTTGAAGGGGTTGATTAGGACAAGAGACACGAGAGGTTTATACTAGTTCGGCCCCTTACGATGAAGGTAAGGCCTACGTCTAGTTGGGTTGGTATTGCTTGATGTTTCGATGACCAGGGAGCGAGATATGCTATGCCCGGTTCTCGATGAGTTGTTCCTTACCCTAAGCCGCCAGCAGGTCGTCCCCTTATATACACGGGCGGACGCCCTGCGGCCTATAGAGTCCCGGCCGGCTCATAGACAATGTCCGGCTTGGTGACTAGTTAAGTCTACCTTATGTTACAAGTCATATCATTATGACGGTTTACCACTAGGGGCCTGAAGCCGCCTGTGGGCCTTAGACCCTTTATTGAACCGCCATCTTCATGCTTGATCTTGGGCTTCTTCTGATGAGTCCTCTTTGTATAACCTGGCCCCTCCTGGGCGGCTTACACAAATAGTTATATCCCCAACAGTAGCCATGGTCATTTGAAGCTTCAAGCGCTGCCCGCCTCGTTTCCATCCGACGTCGCCACCCTGGCCTCAGATCCGTCGGGTCCCGACCTCCCCGTCGTTGCCGGACCTCCTCAGCTCGCCGGAGCCCCAAGGCGTGCCAAGTCCCGTCTTGATGCTGCCTTCACCAAGTCCACCGTCGCCGGCCTCTGCTTCCCCTCTACAACAAGCAGGAGTCAAGCCGCTGCACCGAGCCCCGATCCGCGCCTCCCCTTGCCGGATTTGGACCCCGACGCCTCTCCGCGCTCCGTTCCGCTTGTTCCGGCCGGTTCCCGCCGACCCCATCGCCAGGACCCCCTGTCGTCGCATTCTGCATCACCTGCTGCTGTTTCCGTTCTTCAGAAACAAGCAGTAGTAGCTCGCTCGCCTCGCCTCGCCTTTGACCACGCCTGGGCGTGGCGCCTCGGTCAGGCCCAGCCCACTCAGTAGCGCCTCGGTAGCAGCCGGCCCGCTTCACCAACGGGCCGTGGCCCATGGGTGAGCAGCCCCTCCAGCCCCTATGCTCTATTGGGCCAGTCAGTTTCGGCCCAACGCATGTTTTTTTCCTGGACGATTTTGCTAATTATCCAGTGAATTACTGTTTTACAGAAAAGTCCCTCTAGATCATGCGTTTAATAAGTCACAAATGGTGCATCGGATTAAAATGATTTAAACATGTAAAATGCTTAGAATTTCATCTAGTTTCATAATATCCAACTTTCATCCATGTTAAAAATGCTTAAACTTGCTGTTTGCTTTATATTTGCTTAAATGCCATGTTAAAATGATTTATTTCATAACTAATTAACCGTAACTCCAAATTAAATAAACTATATATGTAAATGGGGTGGAATAATGCATAGATTAACTTGGTGCACTTTGTTTTACTGTTTAACAACTCTGAAATTATCTAATAGGCAGAACAATACCAAACTCAAATTATGCACATGGGGATTTTCCGGAATTGTTGTTTGTTGTTTCCGGCCTCATTTAAACTTGCCTAGCTAGGTAGTTTTATTATGCTTCACCCCTTGCCATGTTTAATAACATTTAATATTGTTGAGTAGCATAAACAAGAGCGAACTAAATAATTGAACGTGTCATTTCGTCGATATGCAACTCGTTGCATATTGAACTCCACTTAACTTGTAGTTTTGTTTGTGGCACTTTGCCATGCCATGCCTTATTACACCGGACATGCATCATACTTGTTTGTGCATCATGCCATGCTTATGCTTGTTGGTTTACCATGTTGTTTGCTTCTTTCCGGTTTGCTTCTCTCGGTAGCGTCGGTTTCGTTACGGAGTTGTGAGGATTCGTTTGACTACGTCTGTTTGTCTTCTTCTTGGACTCGTTCTTCTTCCTTGCGGGATCTCAGGCAAGATGACCATTACCCTCGATATCACTTCTATCTTTGCTTGCTAGTTGCTTCGTTCTATCATTATGCTGCACTACCTATCACTTGTTTACCATGCCTCCCATATTGCCATGTCAAGCCTCTAACCCACCTTTCCTAGCAAACTGTTGTTTGGCTGAGTTACCACTTTTGCTCAGCCCCCTCTTATAGCGTTGCTAGTTGCAGGTGAAGTTAAAGATTGCTCCATGTTGGAACATATTTATGTTGGGATATCACAATATCTCTTATTTTAATTAATGCATCTATATACTTGGTAAAGGGTGGAAGGCTTGGCCTAATGCCTGGTGTTTTGTTCCACTCTTGCCGCCTTAGTTTCCATCATACCGGTGTTATGTTCCTTGATTTTGCGTTCCTCACACGGTCGGGTTTATGGGAACCCCTTGACAGCTTGCTTTGAATAAAACTCCCCCAGCAAGACCCAACCTTGGTTTTACATTTGCCTAACAACCTACTAACTTTCCCTTGGGAGTTATAAACCCGAGGATCATCTTTATTTTAACCCCCCAGGGCCAGTGCTTCTCCAAGTGTTGGTCCAAACCGGGCGATGTCCGGCACCCCCTAGGCAACCAGGGTCTATGCCAATCCGACGTCTTGCCCATCCTGTGTGCCCTGAGAACGATATACGTGCGAGTCCTATCGGGATTTGTCGGCACATCAGGCGGTCTTGTTGGTCTTGTTTTATCATTGTAGAGATGTTTTATAACCTGGATTCCGAGGCTGATCGGGTCTTCCCGGGAGAAGGAATATCCTTCGCTGATCGTGAGAGCTTGTGATGGGCTAAGTTGGGACACCCCTGCAGGGTATAAACTATCAAGAGCCATGCCCGCGGCTATGTGGCAGATGGGAATTTGTTAATATCCGGTTGTAGAGAACTTGACACTTGACTTAATTAAAACGCATCAACCGCGTGTGTAGCCGTGATGGTCTCTTCTCGGCGGAGTCCGGGAAGTGAACACGGTTTGGGTTATGTTTGGACGTAAGTAGTTCAGGATCACTTCTTGATCATTACTAGTTTGCGACCGTTTGCGTAGCTTCTCATCTTATTCTGGTATTCGTAAGTTAGCCACCATATCATGCTTAGTCGCTGCTGCAACCTCACCACTATCCTTTCATTACCCTTTAAGCTTTGCTAGTCTTGATACCCATGGTAATGGGATTGCTGAGTCCTCGTGGCTCACAGATTACTACCAAAACAGTTGCAGGTGCCGATGATACCAGTGCAGGTGTTGCTACCGAACTCAAGTGGGAGTTCGAAGAGGACCTTGGTCGTTACTATGTTTCGTTTCTTGATGATCAGTAGTGGAGCCCAGTTGGGACGATCGGGGATCTAGCATTTGGGGTTATCTTCTTTTCATTTGGATTTGTCCGTAGTCAGACTATGTGTGTACTCTGAATGATGTATGAATTATTTGTTCATTGTGTGAAGTGGCGATTGTAAGCCAACTCTATTTATCCCTTTCTTGTTCATTACATGGGATTGTGTGAAGATGACCCTTCTTGCGACAAAATTACAATGCGGTTATGCCTCTAAGTCGTGC
Organism: Aegilops bicornis; assembly: GCA_021605145.1. Classification (NCBI taxonomy): domain Eukaryota; kingdom Viridiplantae; phylum Streptophyta; class Magnoliopsida; order Poales; family Poaceae; genus Aegilops; species Aegilops bicornis. The sequence goes on from CM038670.1 coordinate 38,972,808, forward strand.
CTCGACACGTGGGAGATATAGCCGCATCGTGGGTGTTACAAGTTAGATCCCAACGCCTCACACACATGCGCGTACGTATACGATAGAAACGCGCAAACCTCTGTGCATCGCTCCGCCCCGACCACCCACCGTAACCGGGAACTCCCCGAAATTTTCCTCGCCCTTGCTTAGACCATGATTTTTTCCATCATGGACGGCCCAAAGAACTTCATGCAGGTGCATCTCCGGCCCGCCCAGGACGAAAAGCCCATTTTTTTCATGATTTTTTGTCATAGAAGTAGGAGCCCACCCCATCTATGATGATACCGGGTTTTTTCACAATTATCGTCATAGAAGTGTCATAAGCATGACATATTTTATTTTTGTTTGGGCCAAAATTTCATGGATGTGTCTTTTTTTGTAGTGCATTGACAGGTCATGCAGAGGAAAGGGGTTCAGCTACTGCAACAAATAGCAGTTGAAACATTGTTGTCTTAATGCAGTGAATGAGAGCAGGAGCGAGATGATGGGTTTGTATCGAAATGTTCAATGGGGGTTGCTTGTCTGGCACTTCTGAAGATAGCATTGTGTCTCCATTAGTGACATCGATCTCAACAGCGAAAAATGTCTACCGAGGGGGAACAAACACCGGCAACAGAGAAGGAACACAATCAATGCAATGCAACAATATGGTGCATGATTATGACATGGAAACATGCTTTTTATTGAGCTAATGCAACTAGCAACAATTTAAATGAAGTTGGTTTGAACCCAAGGTTCAAATTCAAACTCCATGTAAGGCATTTCAAATGCCATTCATTTGATTTGTCCAATTCAGCAACTATAATTTGTTCCAACATGCATGAAAATGCCATAAACATATTCTTCATATTCTTTGATAATTTTTCATATATAAATTATTTCATTTGGAGTTACGGTTGATTTTTTATGATTTTTAGAAGTTTTAATCATTTTCTGGAATTTCCTGGTTATTCTAATTTAAATTAAATCCAGAAAATGACTTATTGCATCGGCATGACATCACTGTGATGTCAGTGAGTCAACGAGGCGGTCCAGGTCAAACTGAATAGTGGGTCCCGCGTGTCAGTCTAACATAGCTAAACTAGTTTTAGTTAAATCTAATCTAAACTTAATTAGCAGGGCTGGCCCCACCTGTCAGTGACACAGGGGGAGTCAAACTGGGTCAACCGAGGTCAAACTGGTCGGAGCTAACCTGCGGCTCGTCTCCGGTGAGGCCAGAGATAGCGAAGGGGCTCGGGATTCCTCCTCCGGCGACCAAATGGCCGGGGGAGAGCATCTGCGTGATGCGGACGCTTATCCGCATCGAGCGGTGGTGGTTGTCACGCCCAATATGCGATACTATCCTAAAGAGACTTGAAGGACCCACCAAGGATAGAACCGCATATTGGTACGCTTTTGCAAGGTGGATATCATTACATCAACATTACATAATAGATGGGGATACATACAAGAGGCATACAATGACACACGAATTCAACAATACATCACACATAAGATCAACATCCGACTACGGATGAAACACAAACAGAAACTCAAACGACATCCACCCTGCTAGCCCAGGCTGCCGACCTGGAACCTATCCCCTGATCGAAGAAGAAGCAGAAGAAGAACTCCAAAACAAGAAACATCGCTCTCGCGTCATGATCATCGCATAACCTGTACATGCAACTGTTGTTGTAGTAATTTGTGAGCCACGAGGACTCAGCAATCCCATTACCATGGGTATCAAGACTAGCAAAGCTTAATGGGTAAGGAAGGGGTAAGTGGTGAGGTTGCAGCAGCGACTAAGCATATATGGTGGCTAACATACGCAAATAAGAGCGAGAAGAGGGCAAACAGAACGGTCGTGAAGCTAGCAATGATCAAGAGGTGATCCTGAACTCCTATTTACGTCAAACATAACCCAAACCGTGTTCACTTCCCGGACTCCGCTGAAAAGAGACCATCACGGCTACACACACGGTTGATGCGTTTTAATTTGAATCTGGTGTCAAGTTATCTACAACCGGACATTAACAAATTCCCATCTGCCACATAACCGCGAGCACGGCTCTCGAAAGTTTATACCCTGCAGGGGTGTCCCAACTTAGCCCATCACAAGCTCTCACGGTCAACGAAGGATATTCCTTCTCCCGGGAAGACCCGATCAGCCTCGGAATCCCGGTTACAAGACATTTCGACAATGGTAAAACAAGACCAGCAAAGCCGCCCGATGTGCCGATAATCCCGATAGGAGTTGCACATATCTCGTTCTCAGGGCAACACCGGATGAGACATCCTACGAGTAAAACTAGCCCTCAAGTTTCCCCGAGGTGGCCCCGCAGTCTACTCGGTTCGGACCAGCACTTAGAGAAGCACTGGCCCGGGGGGGCTAAAATAAAGATGACCCTTGGGTTAATTACTCCCAAGGGAAAGGTATAGGTGGTAGGCAAATGGTAAAACCAATGTTGGGCCTTGCTGGAGGAGTTTTATTCAAGGAGAACTATCAAGGAAACTAGGGCGGCAAGAGTGGAACAAAACACTAGGCGTAAGGCCGAGCCTTCCACCCTTTACCAAGTATATAGATGCATTAATAATATAGGAGATATTGTGATATCCCAACATAATCATGTCCATCATGGAGCAATCTTCAACTTCACCTTCAACTAACAACGCTATAAGAGGGGCTGAGCAAAGCGGTAACATAGCCAAGCAACGGTTTGCTAGGAAGGGTGAAAAGGTTAGAGGCTGACATGGCAAATTGGGAGGCTTGAAGAACAACTGATAGGCAACGCAGCATAGCGATAGAACGAAGCAACTAGCATAGCAATGATAGTAGTGAGATCCAAGGTGACGGTCATCTTGCCTAAAATCCCGCAATGAATTAAGAAGAACGAGTCCATGAAGAAGACGAACGGATAAAGCCGAACCAAGCGTAGACGAACGAATCCTCACGATCGCAACGAAACATGAACTATCGAGAAGAAGCACACAACATGGTAAACACACCACACATATACATGACATCATGCTCAACCAAGTATGATGCCAGACAAGACTACATGAAGCTACTCATGGAAAGAGATGATGCATACAAGAGCAACACATCAAAGCAAGTTTAAATGAGGCCAGAAACAACCTATAACAAATCCGGTAAGTCCTCATATGTAGATTTCGAAATTGGTCCAGATCTGAATAAACCTTATGTTCAAGTTGTTAAACAGCAAATTAAGATGCACCAATATGATCTACACGAGATTCTAGTCAAGTTACATATAAAGTTCATTTAATTCGGAGCTACGGCCTAGAAGATATGAGCAAAACAAGTTAAACATGACATTGATGCAAAATGCATACAAACATCAAGCAAACACTCTCAAAACATGGATGCAACATGATAATATGAAACTACATGCAATTCTAAGCAAGTTTCATATAGAGCACACTCAAAACGGAGCAACGGTTCAACACACACATGAAACAAGTTTAAAGGACAAGCTGTCCAAAACAACAACTAGGCATCTAGCAAGCATCATAACTATATGGTACAACACCTCAACATAAGAACAAAAGGCATGGACATGATTTACAGGTAAAGCATGACAAAACATGAACACTGAGCTATCTCCAAAACACACTATAACATGCTCAAAAGAACATGACAAGATTGCAAATAATAACAGTTTCAGACTTGGCAGAAATAACATCAGGTTGCAATGTTTAGAGCTATCAAAAAACATGTTACAGCAAGCTATCAAGGCAACCTTAAGCATGGAATATTAGTACTAAAGACAAATAACAAAACTCAATTACTGAACTAATTCCAAAGATCAACAAAAAATATGGTAGCATTCATGCAAACATGGCAAATGATATGACAGATTCAGACATGGCAGGAACAACAATAAGTAGGCATGTTGGTGAGCTTGTACAACTCACTACAGAGAAATACATGGCATGAGAAGGTAACCAACAGTAAAAATACATGTTTATGAAGCTAAGCATGGCAAGAGAAAGTTCATAGGGTGAATGGATCACTAGTTATTGACATGGCAAAACTGTACTTAATGTTAACAGGCTGAAAGCAACATTATTTAGCAACTTAAGATCAAGATTACAACAAGCTACAGCAGGCTATAAATGCAACCAGAGGAATTGATGGATAGAACATGACATGTATAACAAAACATCCTTAGTAAACATCTCCAGATTATGCATAGAATGACTTGTAGCAGCAGCTTTACATATTATCATGGTATAACAGTTTCAGCCTAGCAAAACAGTAACAGCAAGTACCCTACTTCACGAGCTCGATTCACTCACCACAAGGCACACAAAAATACATGGATTGCACCCCTGTAAATAGTGCATGATGTAGCTCAAAACTCATGTAGATATCAATCTCATAGGATGCACACACAAAATGCAATACAAAAGACAAAACAACAAGTTCTGTTAACAGACAGCAGATTACATCATATAGCACTCTTGCAACGCTGATTTTGGAATCAAGATTATCTCAAACAAGCATGGCACAATGGAATGAAATGCAGAGCATCTCACAGTGAACATTTGGTATATCGTGCACGCAATTCGGAGCGACGAGCATGGAGTTATGGCAAGTTGAACATGGCATGAAAATGTTACAGATACGGGGAACCGAGGCTCGCCGGAGCGCGGTCGCCGGAGCTGTCGGGGAAGAAAGCGGGGCTCGCCGGAGATGGTGGATCCGGGCCGGATCTCGCCGGATCCGGCCGGATCCCGATGCGGGAGGCGACGGAGGAGGCGGCGGAGCAAGGGGGCGGGGTCGGGCGCGAGGTAGCGGCGCGCGGAACGGCGAGGTCACCGGCAGGCGTTGCGGCGGCGGAGGAGATCCGCGGGAGGCGGCGGGAACGCGCGGTGGCCGGCGCTGGGGAGGAGGAGCGGCGTGCCGGCGAAGGCAAGGCGGCGGTGGCGCGCGCCGGCGTGCGGTGGCGGCGCGGCAGAGCAGGCGAGGCGGCGAGGGAGTCCCGGGCGGCGGGCGGCGGAGCCAGGCGGCGCGGCGAGGGAGATCCCGGGCGGCGGGCGGTGTCGCTGGATTCGCTGGGGCCAGACACGGTTCTGGCGGGTCATGGGAGGCGGCGCGCTGACTTGGCCATGGGGGATTGGGCGCGGGGCGGTGGAGGCTGAGGTGGCGACGCAGGATTGGCCGGGCGACGTGGCCGGCGGCCATGTCCGGCGCGGATGGATTTGTCCGGCGGCGCGAGGTGGAAGGAGGCTAGGGTTAGACCGGGATTTCGGGGGAGATGCACATGTTTATAGGTAGAGGGAGCTAGGAGAGTCCAAATGGGGAGCGGTTTTCGGCCACGCGATCGTGATCGAATGGCCGAGAGGATGGAGCGGGTTTGGATGGGTTATTGGGCCACTTTAGAGGGGTGGTTGGCTGCAACACACACGAGGCCTTTACGGTTCCCCGTTTAACCGTTGGAGTATCAAACGGACTCCAAATGGTACGAAACTTGACAGGCGGTCTACCGGTGGTGTACCAAGGCCGCTTGGCAAATCACGGTCCATTCCGAGAATGTTTAACACCCGCTCACAATAAGAGACAAAAGGGGGACGCCGAAGGACATAGGAGTGTCGGATTGCAAAACGGACAACGGGGAAAAAGATCGGATGCATGAGACGAACACGTATGCAAAATGAGATGCACATGATGAGATGACAAAATGCAGCACGCAAGCAAATGACATGGCAACAACGACGAATAGCTGGAAGACACCTGGCGCATCAGATCCGGGGCGTTACAGTGGTGGTCGGGCCTGTGGTGGCCGGAGTTGTCGCCGGCGGTCGACCATGGTGGCTGTCCGAGCTCGGGTGAGCTCGGGGTCGAGGCTACGGTAGGCTTGGCGATTCGGGGTTAGCAATTACGGGCTCTACGCGGCGCGTCGAGCACGGTGGACGTACGCCCGGGACCAAATGGTCACTGAAGCGTCATCGGCGGCGAGCGTAGGCAGCGACGCGTTCGGTCACAGGCGAGACGGCGACTACGGCATGCAAATGAGACGAAGAAGGGGGAGGGTCATGGGAGGAGCTCACGACGGAGACGAAGAGCAGGTCAGCGAGCTCGGGGAAGGCCGAAGCTGAGCGGGACGACAAAGGCGATCTCGGCAGACCAAGGTTGAAGAAAACGGCGTGGATGGCGTTCGAGGGCGTTCGGCGCTGCACAGCTCGGTGAGGACGACATGGCCGACGGAGGCGGAGCTCCTGGACGTGCTAGGGAGGCGGGGCGGAGGTTGTGGCTGCGACGACGACGAGCGGCGAGTGAGGGAGAGAGCCAGGGGAGGGGAGAGAGAGCAGCGAGTGAGGGAGAGGAGAGAGGGGCCTCAGGGCGTCTCCGTGGCGTGAGGTGGGGGCTCGGGGGAAGAAGGAAGCAGGCAGGGAGGTGGCCACAGCGATCGCGCGCGCGTCGATACGCCTCTGCCTTCTGGCAAAGGTCGAGGACAACCGCTTCGCCCTGGTGGGCTGGGCCTCAGCTACAGTGTTGGGCCTGCTGGTCTGCCAGGTAAGGTTTCTATCTTCTTCTATTTTTGTTTTTCTGTTTTCTAGTTTTGCAGCTTGTTTTTTATCCAGTTTTAAAACCAAATCAATTCTGTAAAGCCTGGAAATATTTGTGGGCACCTCTGAAATATTTCCAACAGCCCTCATTTAGTTTCAGAATTGTTTGAGCATTGAAAAAAAATTAGTTATAGCACTTAAATGCCCAAATTCAAATACTTTATGATTTAATTCAAAAATCCAAGATGACCTAGAAAACTGTGAACCATTTTTGGCAGTGGTTTTCAGCCAATTCAAAAATGATGAACTTTTCTGAAGGGCATTTTGGGTTCATTGAAATGATATCAAATTGATCCTAGTTGAATTCCATTTGGTGATAGGGTTTGAATATCCTCATTTCAAGTTTAACAGAAATTCAAACATGATGCATGGATGATGATGCAACTATCTACAAACAAATTCTAGGGTTGTGACAGTTGTTTCGGTTCTAGCGAGGCAAGGTGGCACTATTCTATACCTACTAATAAAAAGAGTAGTGGTTGTGCCCATTTGTCATGCACTTTTAACCCTACAGAAGTGTTAATTATCCTTTTGCCCTCAGTGGTGTCCATGTGCTCAGTTTTGCCCTCAGTTGCGAATTATGCTCAGTTTTGCCCCTAGTCCATGCGCAGCTACTATGACAAGGCCAAACGGCCAGATTTTAGTCCATTCCGTCCGCCGGCATTAGTGGTAGTGGGTCCAGAGCTTACACGTGTGACCGCGTGGACATGGGTTCGGAGCTGACAAGTGGGACCATGCAACAAAATCCCCAAATCAATCATAGGGTTCTAACCTGCCAACTTGATGCCACCTTGTCTTGTCCGCCGGCCGGCCGGCCTGCACCGTCACCGCCACCTGCGCCACCACCAGCTGCGCTGCCGCGGCCGCGGCCGCGGCCGTCCTACTCCATCGCTACCTACTCCACCTGCCACCTTCCCGTGATGCCACGGGTGGGGCGCCCACCACCTACTCGACCCGCGGTGCGGCCTCCTTCCATGCGCCCGGCCAGAGCGCTGATAGGTGGGGGGCTAGTGGAGCTGTTTGAAGTACGATGGTGAACTCCAGGGAGAAATGGCGAGCAGCGGCGACCCCGGAGTATTTGGCGAGGCAGACATCATCGGGCCGGAGATTTGCCGCGTCCACGACTGGGTTCCCGAGGGGTAAGTCACTCCTCCTATTTAGATTGAGCTTAGTTGTGCATTTGAATAATCGATTCGAGTTGGTTTGTCCGGTTAGTGTGCTGATTGCATCTTTGTTTTTCGTCGGTTAGGATGGAGTTGCGGTTTGCTTTCTTGGTGCACATTAGAAGGGGCCGGTACATGTTGAATGCAAAGAATAAGAAGAAATTCCAAGGAGGTTTCGGTTATCGGTTGCCAATGGATTGTAATTGGAGTTTCAGACAATTTGGAGAGGTAATTTGTAGCCAATATCCTTGGGGTTTGCTTGATGAAGTGGAATACAAATACTATGATGGGGAAAAGAAATGACTGACAATTAGTAATGATGAAGAGCTGGCTATCATGTTTGCTCGGCATAAGGATTTCATGTGAGGCTGCAAATTGATGTGCTTGAGAAGGCATTTGGACCTAGGATGGCGGGTGCAACATCTCGGGGAGAACCATGTCGTCATAATGGTAGCTCTAGCCAGAACAGTCCAGTTAGTGCATGGTGACGTGGTGGCTCGACAAGTGCGGACACCGGCAGTAGGGTCCCGCTTGAAGTGAAGCTTGATGCCTACAATTCTGAGGTTGATGAAGAGAAGCTATATTCTGATGTTATTTAGAATTTACAGCGGGCACCTCGGGCTGAAAACCAAGATGAGGCTCAGAATGCAGTCCGTGTGGATGATGATGCGGTGAGTGAGGACGAAGACCTTGCAGTTGTTGAATGGGACCCTTTGAACCCTCATATGGAAGAAGGTACCGTTTTCGCATCCATGACTGAGTGTAGAAATGCACTTGTGACATACTACATCAAGGTATAACGTACTTTCAAAGTTGACAAGAGGGATCAAGTACGTTACAGAGTGCACTGTCTGATTGAGGGTTGTCCATGAAGGATGCTTGCATCTAAAATGCGAAATAGCACGAATGTTCAAGTCAAAGTGAACCCTTTTAAGCACACATGCCAGGAATCAACCCTTAGGACGGATACAATCAGTAGAGCCAAGTCAAGATGGGTGGCAGAAGAAGTAAAGAAGTGGGTGAAGGGAAACCAGCAAGTGGGTCCAAAGGGATTGCAGAAGAACATCAAAGACAAGTTCAAGATAGATTTACCATACATGAGGCTGTTCAATGGTAAACAACATGCTATGGATTCTATTTATGATAACTGGCAGGAAAATTTTCAATTGTTGTATTCATTCAAAGGTGAAGTGGAGAGGACCAGCCCAGGTAGTATTGTAGATATTGACCACCACACCGTGGAGTACACATTCAGGGGAGTGACAAAGACCAAGGAATTCTTTAGGAGGGTTTTTGTCTGCTTTGAGGCTTGTCGCCGGGTTTTTTTTGGCTGGCTGCATGCCTTATTTGGCTATTGATGCTACTTTTCTCATAAGGAGGTTTAAATGACAGTTAGTAGCAGCTTGTGCATTTGATGCACACATTTTTATATTTCCAGTTGCGTATGGTGTGCTGGAGACAGAGTCTGAGGAGAGCTGGACTTGATTTTTGCATAATCTACGCCGGGCTAAGTATACCCTTTTTCATATCACTTGTAATAGGAAACTAGCACAATATCCCATCGAATATTGTAGTCTGATTCGGCTGAGGATTTGCTTTGATTTACCTTGATTACCAAGGCATGTACTCCTATATATTGTGAATACAAGGCAACCCCATGTGTGGCATGCAATACACAAACCTACTTGTTTTCTTGGTATCAGATAGTAACCTCGATCCGGCCTCGTCCAACCCCGGTGCTCACCACCCTTTATCCAAGCTCACCTCCACTCCGTGACAAGCTCAAGCCTCACCTCCCCCACCTTGCCCGTTACCATGAGCTCCACCTCCGGCACCCTCGTCACCGCTGCTCTGCCCGCCTCCGCCACGCCGGTGGTGCATGTCGCCAGCGTGCGCACCCATGTGCCAGTCACGCTCGACCTCGCCGCCTCGAACTTCACCAAGTGGCGGATGCTTGTCCGTGTCCTCCTCGGCAAGTACGACTTGCTTCCCCACGTCAACGTCGTCACCGCCCCGGCGGACCGCACGCCAGACTGGACTCACGATGACTACGTCGTTCGGTCGTGGCTCTATGGGTCCATCTCTGACGAAATCCTCGACATAATCATGACGGAGGATCAGACGGCCCAGGAAGCATGGACGCTCATCACCAACCTTTTTCTGGACAATCAGATGACTCGCGCTGTTTACCTCGAGGCGGAGTTTCGAGGCCTCGTCCAAGGCGACCTCTCCATTACTGCCTACTGTCATCGCCTCAAGGCCCTTTCGGATGCTCTCAGCGATGCCGGCACCCCCGTCTTCGAAAAAACGCTTGTCCTCAACTGCCTCCGCGGGCTCAACCCACGCTTCTCCGACATCACCACAATCGTCACTATGTAGAGCCCCTTGCCGTCTTTCACCCAGACGCGCTCTCTTCTCACTCTGCGCGAGACGCAGCTCGCGAACTCCACAGCCGTGGGGAACCAGACTGCGCTCTACACCGGAGGTTCGTCCCATGGCGCAGGCAGCTCCAACTCGTCCGGCCAACACCGTGGCGGCTCGGACCGTGGAGGCTCGGACCGCGGCGATGGCAACCGCGGTGGCGGCAACTCCAGCGGCGGCCGCAACGGTGGCAATTGGCGCAAGAAATAGGGCAACAGCGGCTACAACGCGAGCGGCAACTCCGGTGGTCAACGCTCCAACACTCATGCATCCTCTGTTGGCCCGTGGCTTTGCTTTAACACGTACACAGGCCAGCAACTCTAGGCGTCTCCAGTACTGAGGCAGAACACCGGGGCCGGCCTTCTCGATGCACGGCCACCGACGCTACCTCCCGCCCAGGCGTTCACCTCCCTGGCCCGTTGCACGGCCAGGCCTTCGGCAGCAATCCGCCGCCAACTTCTGCATACGGCGTGGGACTGCTCCGGCCTCCTCGCTGCCCTAAACAACACCGCGACTCCATCGACAATTGGTGAGTGGGTAATGGACTCGGGAGCCACGGCACACATGGCCTCCGACCCCGGTATGCTTCAACATCTCACACCTTCTCCCTCCTCCTCTGTTGTCATCGTGGGCAATGGTTCCACCTTGCCCATCTCACACACTGGACACACATCTATACCTTCCTCCACTTGTTCTCTTTTCCTTCGCAACGTCTTGCTTGCCCCTCATATTGTCAAGAATTTACTTTCAGTTCGTCGCTTCACAATTGACAATCTTTGTTCTATAGAATTTGACCCCTTCGGCTTTTCTGTGAAGGATCTTCGCACCAAGGCCGTGATTCTTCGCTGCAATAGTCTCGGAGACCTCTACATCTTCCCATCATCGGTCGTCAACCACCACGCCCATGGACTCCTCGCCACCACCCCCACCGAGCTTTGGCACCGTCGATTAGGTCATCCGGGACGCGATGCCATGTCCCACCTTCATAAGAACTCTTTTATTTCATGTAATAAAGCAGCCACGCATGTTTGCCACGCTTGTCAACTCGGAACACACGTGCGCTTGCCTTTCACTAGGTCTACTTCAATAAGCGTCGAACCATTTAACTTGATTCATCATGATCTTTGGACTTCTCCACTTTTGACTAATTCCGGTTTCAAGTACTATCTTGTTATCGTTGATGATTTTTCTCATTTCATGTGGACCTTTCCTCTCCGGAAAAAGTCCGATACCGCGCCGATTCTTCTTAATTTTGTTGCTTACATTCGCACCCAATTCTCATGTCCTCTTGTTGCCATGCAAGCTGACAATGGGACTGAGTTTATCAACTCCACGGTCACCTCATTTTTCTCGACTCACGGCATTCACCTCCGTTTTTCGTGCCCCTACACGTCTGCCCAAAACGGCAAGGCCGAAAGTGCCATCCGCACGCTCAATGATGTCACTCGCACCCTCCTATTTCAATCCTCCATGCCGCCGCCAAGGCTCTCGCCACGGCAACATATCTTGTCAACATCCGCCCTCACAATCTATTGGCTTTCAAATTCCCTATGTTCGTCTCTACGACGCCATGCCAAACTATGCCACTCTTCGTGTTTTTGGTTGCTTATGTTACCCCAACCAATCCGCTACGGCCAAACATAAACTCACACCTCGGTCAACTGCTTGCGTCTTCTTAGGATATCCGTCTAACCACAAGGGTTTCCGTTGTCTAGATATATCTACCCGTCGAGTAATCATCTCTCGCCATGTCATATTCACAAGACGATTTTTCCTTTCTCCTATTCTTCCCAACGCCCTACGAACCCCCTGGTAGAGCTTGATTTCCTTGTTGACTTGGTCGCTTCACAACACACACCATCCAGCCCTGTCCTACCCAACGTGCATGTCCATGCCAACCCCTCCACACCGGGCCGAACCACACTAGCGAGCACCCCGCCAACCCACTCCACATCAGTCCGCCGCACCCCGCCTGGCTCTTCCACGCACTCACCTCCCAGCCATCCGCCTGGCTCTCCTGCTCGCCCGTAACCCGCGATGCATGCCAACCCGCAACCCACCATGCATGCTGATCCACAACCCGCCATGCATGGAGCCCCCCATCTACTCCCACGACGGACCGGCCCAGTTCTTTCCCTGGTCTGCCCTTTCCTTCCACTCGCACGACGACGCCCACGGTAGCTCCTAGCCCGACGCCCTCTGACTCCTCGGCGTCCACTAGTCCATCCCTGCCTGTCGTGGTGCACTGGCCCCCTTCCCCATCCAACACTCACACCATGGTGACTCGTGCTAAATGTGGCCTCTTTCAGCGCGTTGACCGTCTTAATCTCTCCGCGACTCACTCCACTCCCTCTCCTATCCCGAAAACATACCGGGGTGCACTCCATGACCCGCACTGGCGTCGTGCTATGACCGAGGAATTTGATGCTCTTGTCACTAACGGGACGTGGTCTCTTGTGCCACGTCCTCCTCGTTCTCATGTTGTTTCAGGGAAGTGGATCTTCAAACATAAATCCCACTTGGACGGTAGCCTTGCCCGGTACAAGGCCCGATGGGTGGTACGAGGTTATTCTCAACAACAGGGCATTGATTTCGATGAGACATTCAGCCCTGTTGTTAAGCCTACGACGATCCGCATCGTTCTCAGCCTTGCAGTCTCTCGGTCGTGGCCGATTCACTAGCTCCATGTCAAGAATGTTGTTCTCCATGGCACTCTTGACGAGGAGGTCTACTGTCAGCAGCCTCCTGGCTTTGTTGATCCTCGCTGCCCGGACTATGTGTGTCGCCTGCACAAGTCTCTTTACGGCCTTAAGCAGGCCCCACGCGCTTGGTACCAGCGGTTTGCCCTGTTTGCACATCGGCTTGGCTTTGTCGCTTCCAAGTCGGATGTGTCTCTCTTCATCTACAGGCGTGGCACCGATCTCGCTTACCTCTTATTGTATGTGGACGACATTGTTCTCACTGCATCGATGGATCAGCTCCTCCGACAGCTGACATAGCACCTCCATACAGAGTTCGCCATGACAGACCTCGATACTCTGTCATTCTTCCTTTGCATCTCTGTCACTCGGAAATCCTCGGGCATGGTCCTCTCTCAGCGACAGTATGCCTTGGAGTTACTTCACTGCGCCGGTATGGTTGACTGTAACACCTCCGCTACTCCCATCGACACCAAGTGCAAGCTCTGGGCTCAGGATGGCCCTCTTCTCTCTGATCCTACCGAGTATCGGAGCTATGCCGGTGCTTTGCAGTATTTGACACTCACGCGACCGGACATCGCGCATGCAGTTCAGCAGGCCTGCTTATACATGCATGCACCCCGAGAGCCTCATATGCACTTGGTTAAGCGCATTCTCCGGTACATAAAGGGCACCCTCGACCTCAGCTTACACCTCTCGAGTTCCTCCTCCACAACGCTTACAGCCTACTCTGACGCTGATTGGGCTAGGTGCCCTGATACTCGACGCTCTACGTCTGGCTACTATGTCTATCTCGGAGATAACCTTGTCTCTTGGTCGTCTAAACGACAGACCACCGTATCTCGCTCCAGTGCCGAGGTGGAGTATCGCGCGGTTTCTCATGTTGTTGCTGAGTGTTGTTGGATCCGTCAGCTTCTTGGTGAGCTTCATCGCCCTCTGACGTCTGCCACGGTTGTCTTCTGTGACAATGTTAGTACTGTCTACATGGCCTCTAATCCGGTCCAGCATCGTCGCACCAAGCACATTGAGATTGACATCCACTTCGTTCGGGAGAAGGTGTTGCTTGGTGAGGTCCGGGTTCTTCATGTGCCATCCTCGCATCAGTATGCTGACATCATGACAAAAGGATTGCCCTCACAACTCTTCTTTGAGTTTCGCTCCAGCTTATGCTTGCTTCCCTACGGCGCACAGGCTGAGGGGGGATGTTAAAGTATACCTTTTGTTCATATCACTTGTAATAGGAAACTAGCACAATATCCCACCAAATATTGTAGTCTGATTTGGCTGAGGATTTGCTTTGATTTACCTTGATACCAAGGCATGTACTCTTATATATTGTGAATACAAGGCAGCCCCATGTGTGGCGTGCAATACACAAACCTACTTGTTTTCTCTATTGCACATCCCAATGGGTTGGTAATTCATATAGATGCCTGCAAAGGTTTAGAAGTGGCTGTGGACAATGTGTTCCCTGGAGTAGAGCATAGAGAATGCATGCGTCACCTTGCTGCAAATTTTGTGAAGAAATTCAAAGGAAAGGTGTATACCGACAATTTATGGCCAACGTCTTTGACTTGCAGTGTGAAGAAGCACAACTACCAGTTGAGGAAGTTATACATGAATCCCAAAGTGAAAGAATACTTGGAAACACACCACTCCAAGTTATGGTCCAGAAGCCAATTCAGTGAACTGAGCAAAGCTGACTATGTGCACAATGATCTAGCAGAGTCTTTCAACTCAATGATCCAGAAACTAAAGGGTCATTATGTGGTGGATTTTCTTGACAGGATAAGTGTAGAATACATGCAGAAATTTCATTATCATGTAGGAATAACCGAGGCAAAATTCATGGGCCACATTATCATCCCTGCCGTGATGAATGAATTGAAGCAGAAAACAACATGCTTGGAAATGAACATGACTCTTTGCTCGGGTACCACAACAGAGATATCATATTGGGATAAAGAGAAGAGGGAATGGAGATATCTACTGGATTTAGAAGCTAGAACTTGCAGTTGTAGGCAATGGCAGATAACTGGGTTGCCATGCATTCATGCCTTGTTTTTCATCACTTCTCCTGTGTCCAAAGAGGGAACATACAACAACATGTGCATGATTACTACTCTGTTGCCAGGTTCAAAGCCACATATGTGTATGCCTTGCCTGCTATGGAGGGAAAACAACAATGGGACATGGTGGACCCTGGATTCATGTTTTGTGCTCCAGTTCCGAAGAGAGCAGCAGGTAGACCAAGGAGGAGTCGAATCAGACCTCGCAGCGAAGGAGCTGGACTTGGAGTGAGGAAGCGTAAGTGCACAAGGTGTGGTGGGTCTGGTCATTTCTGTAAGTATTGTGATAACACAGTAGATCCAGCATTCGGAGAGAGTTTCGATGAAGGCTTCAATGAAAATGTTGGTCAGCAGCCGGTTGCCTCAACAAATGATGAAAATGATGGTCAACGGCCAGTTGCATCAGATGAGGATTTTGACGAGGTTCCAAATGATGATGGTCAATGGCCGCATGATTTTGACGATGACCCAAAATATCCTCCAAATGATGATTCAAGTGAGGCTCCAAATGGTGATCCAAGTGAGGCTCCAAATGATGATCCAAATGAGGCTCTAAATGGTGATCCAAGTGAGGCTCCAAATGGTGACCAACCTTTTGTTGTTGTGAGTTCTGCTAGGTATGTAAATCTTGCAAATACTAATGTACATTTATCACTTGACATTATCTCATTACCCTTTATGTTTTGCACAGCTCTGCGGTAGGTTTGAAGAAGATGCGTAAGGTACCGACAACCAAGAGGATAAGAGAAGAAGCAATGAGCACAAGGTGCACGAGGAGCAAAGTGATGGCAAGAAGCTCAAGGAACAAACAGAAGCCCCAACGCTATTTATGAATAATTATGAAACATTATGAATAATGTTGTATTTCTGTTGAATGATGTTGGACCTATGTTAGAACTATGTTTGAATGATGTTGGAACTATGTTAGAGCTTCAAATATGACATGCTATATGGATGTTGTAATTCTTTCAAAACTTTGGTAAACTCACATTCATGAAAAATGTGCTAAAAAGAGCTCCAAAGGTAGGGTAAACGGCCTCATTTCTAAGCAAGATTTTTTTTTGACCTTGTCTAAATGAGCCAAATAACTTTCCTACACATATATTCTATATACACAAACTATGTGCGCTGGTTTTTCCTTTTTTTGATTTTTTAATTTTGTTTTGCTCATTTGAATTCTGGTCAAACCTAACTTTGACCCAGATTTAAACAAGTCTAAAACATCAAAATGAAAAACTAAGCCTGGATCCTTCTTAGTCACTCCAAAATGAAGCTGTGGTGAGGTTTTTGAAATTTTCATGAAAAATGTGCTAAAAAAGAGGGGTCCAAAGGTAGGGTAACACTAGTAGAAAAAGGCCCATTTGTCCCGGTTCGAACTGCATTAAAGGGTCGGCACTAAAGGTCTCTTTAGTCCCGGGTTCAGAAGAACCGGACTAAAACCTCCTGTACATCGTTCGAGCTTCCACCTTTAGTCCCAGTTGGTAACACCAACCGGGACTAAATTTTTTTAAAGAAAAAAGTTTTTTAATTTTTTTCTCAATTTTAAATTTTTTGAATTATTTTACAATTTAATCTCTAATCACCACCACTCAACACTGCTCAATTTAACCCTAATCTCTAATCACCCCTCATCATTCCAAATCATCTAACTTCCCGGCCGTTCACTCATCCTCTCACTACTCCAGCCTGAGCACGCTTAACTTCCGGGTTCTATTCCCTCGCTTCCAAGTCTGCACTTGTTGTTTTCTCGACAATAGTAAGATGTCAATCCTATTAACCCTCGGGAGTTTAGCTTGAGCATGAAGTCACACGTTTCAATCGCTTTGAGTTTGAAACTATTATTCTAAAAACAATAATTATTTAGTAACACTAATATTTCTTGAATAAGTAGTTTGACCACAGTTTGACCAGATTTGGCCAAAATTCAAAATACTGAAACAATTATTTAGTAACACAAATATTCTTGAATAATTATTTAGTACCACTAATACTTCTTGAATAATTAGTTTGACCACAGTTTGACCAGATTTAACCAAAATTTTAAAAAACTAAAATTTGAGCATAACTTTTTTTCTTTTAGAATTTGAGGATTCTAAAAAATTGCAAACAGGCCTAGGGGGGGTACAGTTTGAAAATGGGACCTTTAGTCCCGGTTTGAGACACGAACCGGGACTAAAGGGCATTGCACCCTTTAGTCCCGGTTCGTGCCTCAAACCGAGACTAAAGGTCAAATCTTTTGTCCCGGTTTGAGATACGAACTGGGACTAAAGGACATCGCACCCTTTAATCCCAGTTCGTGTCTCAAACCGGGACTAAAGGGCTCATTTGAACCGGGACTAATGCCTTTAGCCGCACAAACTGGGACCAATGCCCCCATGGGTACTGGTTCGTGACTAAACCGGGACTAATGGGTGTATCTGGCCCGAACGAAAGCCCTGTTTTCTACTAGTGTAAACGGCCTCATTTCTAAGCAAGGTTTTTTTCGACCTTGTCTAAATCAGCCAAATAACTTTCCTACACATATATTCTATATATACAGACTATGTGCGCTGATTTTTCCATTTTTTGATTTTTTTAAATTTGTTTTGTTCATTTGAATTCTGGTCAAACCTAACTTTGACCAAGATTTAAACAAGTCTAAAACATCAAAATGAAAAACTAAGCCTGGATCCTTCTTAGTCACTCCAAAATGAAGTTGTGGTGAGTTTTTTGAGATACTTGAGATATCACATAAGACACATGAACTTTTTGTTTAAATGTATGTAAACCTTGTTTATCAACTTAAATAGTTTGTATATGACATAAGAAGGCTATGTGCGCAGGTTTTTCATTTTTCTGATTTTTATTTAATTTATTATGCTCATTTGAAATCTGGTCAAACCTATGTTTGACTGCTCTATAAGTGCATCTAGTGCCCCTTAGTGATTTTGGTGTATTTAAGACTTATAGGTTAAGGGACTGATGCGTTTGTGAGTGTACACAGGTCTATAAGTCTATGAGGAGTTTGATATTTACAGAGAAAGTCAACCCCTAAAAATGAAGCTCTTCAACTGAAGACTTTGGATTTCTTAAGACTTTCTGAACACTTTGAAAGTGAAGAAATTGGTGTGACCTTGAAGACTTGGTATTCATTCGAGGAATATGAAGCGTGAAGGCTTTTGTTTTTGTAGTTTCATTTTCTTTTCCTTGAGTCATAGGAAACAACGTACTGTTAAAGGGGGTCGGGGAAATACTAAGGAAAAATTTCCATGTGATGCTCAACTCAAAATCTTACACCTACCAATCCTTTCGAGTGAAGCCATTGGAAATCTCATACAGTTCAGTCATATTCTTCAGTGAAAGAGACAAAGTTCTTCTGGTCTCTGAGGAATTTGTTCTGACTGAGGAGTTAGGAATTCGCCAATGCGAATTGCCTACACAGTGAGGAACATGATAGCCCTGAGGAATTTTATAGTCAAAATTCCGACCGTTGCTGTGCTATGCGCCAGCTGTCCCAAAATATCTACCCACCTAACGGTCATATCAGACAAGGGCATTTATGTCTTATCATGTCGGGCTACTCCCTAGGCTATAAATAGCCGCCCCCTACAACCACTAGCTAGTTGGCTGCTCCGAGAGAAACTGACACTTGTCATTTGAGAGCATCCCATCCTCCTGTGACTTTGAGCGAAAATCATCAAGTGAGGAAAACCCAAACCCAACACCTACAAAACCCAAAGTGATTGAGCATCATCAAGAGATTGATCCTGTGTGGATCTCGACGCTTATTTCCTTTGAAGACTGTGGCTTCTTCCAGACGGTTAGGCGCCAAGGTCTAGAGCATCCAAGAGGAATTGTGGATCGCCGAAAAGACCGAGTTTGTGAAGGTTTGGAAGTCACCAAGTCTTACCACGAGTGATTGGGCGAGGTCTGTGTGACCTTAGCTCAAGGAGAATACAAAGGATTTACTATGTGTCCGGATCGTGTGTCCTCGAGTTTAAATACTTAGCCGCTCCAACCAGATGTACAATCGAGACAGCAGTTGGAACTGGTCTACCAAATCATTGTCTTCACCGAAGCCATCGGGTTCTATTTCCTCAACTCTTTCATTTCCTCGTGGTTCATTGTTGTGAGCTCGTTTCATATCTGTTTGAAGACTTTGATCAAGACTTTCTCAATTTCCTCTTCAATTTCTTGATCTATCCGCCTTCTTGCTTGTGTTATCCTCGTGTTTACGCTTTCAGTACTGTGCTTGTCTTCATTTCATCATGATGACTATGCTTATGCTCTGTTATGTTTACTTCTGATTATTTATTCCGCTGCAAGTAATTCTTCAGTTAGGAATTTCCTCACCAGCAAATTCCTCAGTGAAGAATTCATAAAAATTGCCTATTCTTCCCCCCTCTAGTCGATATAACACACTTTCAATTGGTATTAGAGCAAGGTACTCCCTTGTTCTGTGTGATTTTGGTTTAACCGCCTGGAGTATTAGTTATGTCGACCGCAGGTATGATCAAGGTCTCTGCTGGGTGTCCTACCTTCGATGGAATGGACTACCCCTACTGGAAGAATAAGATGCGAATGCATCTTGAGGCAATTGATAACGATCTCTAGTATGTTGTGGAAAATGGTGTTCCCTCAGTCACACCTTCTTTGAACGCTACTGATGTGAAGACATTCAAGCAACTCAATTCTCAAGCGAAGAATATCATATGTGGCCATCTGAGCAAAGGACGGTATGGAAGAGTGAGTGCTCTGGAGACTGCTAAGCTTATCTGGGATAGGCTGTACAAAGTGAATGAAGGAGTCTCAACTTAACGTGACTCTCGTGTTGACGTTCTTCGCAATCTCTTCAACCGCTTCAAAAGACTCGACAACGAAAATGTCCAGCAAACCTTCAATCGCCTCACTGACATCTCAAATGAGCTTTAAGTGCTGGGCGCCACTGACATCACCGATCATGAGGTAGTGAAGAAATTGCTGAGATCGCTCGATTCTTCATTTGATACTCTGGCACTGATGATTCAAGAGCGTGCTGACTATAAGTCACTTGATCCGGCTGATATCCTCGAGAGGCTAAATACTCATGAGTTCCAGCTTGGTGAGAAGAGAGATCTCTATGTTCGAGCTATGGCAGATCACGTGCTCTGAAGGCCAAGGCAGTCTCTGAGTCTGAAGATGAGGACTACGCTAGCAGCCTTGGTGACCTCAAGAATCGAGCTGTGAACTAGCACTGCTTGTGAAGAAATTTCAGAAGTTCTCAAGACGTGGTCGCTTTGGAAAACCCTCAAGGAGTAATGATTCCTCATCCAGTGACTACAAGAAGAGGCTATGCCACAAATGCAAGAAACCTGGTCACTACATCCAAGATTGTCCTCAGTGGGATAAGGAATCAAAGAAGAAGAAGTACAAGGATTACAGTTCTGATGACGCAAAGAAGAAGAAGAAATCTTCAAAGTCTTCATCATCGAAATCCTCGAAGTCTTCATCTCACAAGAAGAGCAGCTCCAAGAAGGCTCAGGCATTCAGTGGCAAAGAAATGGACTCTGAGGCTGAATCTGAGGAACATGAGGACGAGGAGGCATCTGAGGAGTCCGAGTCTGGTGTGGCGAGCCTAGCTCTCGCTACTGCATTCGTTAGCAAGTCTATCTTCAACTTTGAAGAAAATGGCTTCGCCAACAAGGCTGATGAAGGCAATGATGCTACGCTCCCACCTATTGCTTCATGGCAAAGGGTGCCAAGGATGATCAACCCAAAGCCAATGAGTGGGTCCTTTATAGTGGATGTACAAATCACATGACTGGTGACAACAATCTATTGATGGATGCACCTTTATCACCGTCACATCTGAAGCATATCATCTTCGCAGACAAAGGCAAAAGTCAGGTATTGGGTCTAGGTAAGGTTGCGATCTCTAAGGACATACACATGGACAAATTCATGCTTGTCGAGTCCTTAGGATACAACCTCATGTCTGTCTCAATGCTTTGTGATCTTGATATGGTTGTTGTCTTTGGCAAGTATCGTTGTGTTGTGATCATGGAACACTACAAGAAATATGTCAACTTGTGACCTTAACTATTGGTCACTGAAAGGTCATTGTTTTTCATTTACGACCTTTTTGTGACCAAAAACAGAAGGTCAAAAGCTGACGGTCGTAAACTGAAATTAACGACCTTCTCTATGAGAAACAGAAGGTCGTTGAACGCATGACCTTTTGTTTTGGTCACTAGCTGTCTGCCAAGGCCACGTCGGATACGTCGTGGCAATCTGACGTGGCGAAATTGTGACCAATTGAAAAGGTCACTGACAAGATTCAACCCTGTCCGATTAGGTGTTTTACATGGGCCGAGCCCAATAATTCAGCCTATTCGTGTTTTTTCTCATATTAATTTTGATCACGTAGATGGGCCAAGCCCAACATTTCAGCCTCGTTATTTTTGGGCCTAGGCCTTTTTATTTTCTTGGCCTTCACCTTTTTCACAATTGATTGTTAAGCGATTTTTGTTCATTTTTTCTGAATTTTTTGATTTGTGGTCTTTTTAGGGCCCAAATAGTATTTGCTTCATTTCTGATGTATCAGCAATTAAGGATCATCACCTCAAAAAACAATAAATGATCAATATTTCCAATATTTCAACCACACAAATTTTCACAAATGACATCCAAAATGAGTATATTATATATATTACAATGATGCGATAGTCCACATCATCCAGGAATTTAGAACACCCAGGAAGTGCAAACACCCAGGAACATCCAGGAACATCTACGAAGTAAACAAACACCCAGGCACACCCAGGAACATCTATGAAGTAAACACCCAGGAACATAAAATTAGCTACAAAGATGAAGTGTTCCCTTCTTCGAACTTCTTCATCCTAGAGCTCCTATAGAAGAGAGGAAATTATCATTATCATGGCTGTCAATGAAAGCAATATCTTCCAACAAAGAACAACTAGGAAAAGAATACTGAACAGAATAATAAACAGATACACAAGCAGCTAGGAGTCGATCCTGAAGCATGAGGGCATGGATAACAGTAGCAACACTAACGTAAGCAACAAATTGAATACCAAACATTAGTATACTGTTGCTGAGGCATTAGTATAATGAATAGAAAAATAAATAGATCTTGAAGCTTTAGTATACTGGTGCTGAGGCCAGAACCAAACAAATGCAATGGCAACACTAATGTAAGCAGCAAAGCAGCAAAGTAGATCTGCCCACTATCCGCCTAAGCAAACACAGAAGTACAATGCTTGAGATACATGTATGCACCAAGAGAAACAGGCAATGTGAACAATAACTCTGGGAGTAAAAAGAACATAAATAATACAACAATCTCTGAACACCTAGGTAGTAACTAGAATGGTTGCTTGTTGTTCATGGGTGTCAACCATCAGCATGCGTGTACATCAAAAAGAAAACAATAGGATTCATCTTGCCCATATACAACAATCAGCAAACATGTAACATCATTACATTACAAGAAAAGAAAAGTCCGGAATTACCAAAAGGTTGAATTCTAACAAAATTGACAACAAATTCCATGTACATAAATAGTATGACTAACACTAACCAGTATGTGTTAATGGAGTGACAAAAAATTTATCACTAGCTGGGAGTTATTGGTATATAGTGTTCTGACATGTGCAACTCTAACTAAACTAGTCATAGAAGTGGAAAGACCTAAAAGAACAAGTTCAATCAGAATCCAGACATGTAAAATTTTAAGCGCCATCATAACAGATCTACAAAAACAAACCATGATCATCATGCATCAGGATTTACGGTTCTAGCAAAACAATAAAGAGATAAGAGAAGAGATAAATGCTGGGAGTACATCAAAAGTCCCAGAAATTCACATCTCCTAAGGAGCAGAAGCAGGGATAAAAGAGCATGCATGCATGCCTAGATCCTAAATCCTTGCTTCTTCCAACTTCGACCTAGAGCTCACGTTGAAACACGAATGAAGGCAATCATCTGCATGTTGTAAAACAAAATGGTTATGAACTCAGTAGTACATACCAAAACACCACATTAAACTTGTACATCAGTACATACCAAAATACAACATTAACTTGTTTAGGAGTGCATACCAAAATACTACAGTAAACTTGTACAACAATACTACCGAAATACTCTGCATTAGTACAGTGGAACCTGCACAATTTTCACCATATATATGAATGAGTTAGAAAGAAAACTAGAGTTGAACTACCCAGCCTCATACATACATACATACAGGAGCAAAATTTGATTACACAAGAAGGTAGCTGGAGTGGTGGTGCACGAAATGAAAATCGACGGCCACAGCTTAACGAGGAGAGGAGCTCAACATTGAAGTTTTGCAAAACAGGAATTTCATTAATTTGAGAGTGGGTTTTAGTAGCTCAAGCTTAGTTAAGTTAAGCACTTAGTACTAAACAGCAGCAACACTTGAACCGTAAAATGTCCAGAAAGGAAACAAAACATGAGACAAGTATTGATAGCAAGTCCACGAAGGACATCCAATGGTTTCAGCCACATCCTAATAAAAAAAATTGACAGTATCAGTAGATGTTATAATAAAAAAATTATTACAATATGTCTTCCTCCACGAATATTTTGACAGTATCAACAGATGTTGTAATTTGGTTGCAGTATTTCATTACTAAACATTAGGTATTCTACAGAGAAAGGTCAAAGCATAAGTATTCTAGAGAAAAGACACAAATATTTGTTCTTGTCTACTCCCTCTGTAAAGAAATATAAGAGTGTTTAGATCACTATTTTAGTAATCTAAACGCTCTTTTATTTCTCTAGGAGGGAGTAATATTCTTCTAGGGAACGCGAGAAGCTGATCATGTGCATCTTTTTAGCGTCGGGCTTCTTTCACAACAATTATGAACACTTGTTCATTTTCAAGCATCTACTGGATTAATTCACAAAGGCACACCACAATCAGAGTGAGAACAAACCAAAAACATGTGCGGAGCTGAGCTACAGATATAACAGAGCTGATGGTTCACTTCATTTTCACACGCTAACTGCTAACTATGACATGCCAATATATAGTATCATGTTTGCAGAGGCATTTATCACCGTGCAAGGGAGCAAAACTAACATGTAGAGAAGGGACTCGATCTGGTTGTCCCAGCAAGTTCCTTTCCTCGCCAGCTCCCATTCCCGTTGCCGTACATCATAGAACGAGCGGAATCAACTACGCACCTAGATAGACTAGACTAACAGAATCAAGATGTATCGCATCTCGACTCGGCAGATCTACCTGACAATCCTGGCATAATCAAGAGAGATTTCGTGAAAACTGACTACGCTGCAGCATCGTCTAGAACACATAATCAAGAAACCAACTGATCTATGCAGCAGTTGTGGTAATGTCCTCTGAGCTCTAAACGAGTAACCATCAACAGACTGCAGAATCTGTGTGACAGGGATCGCACATCTCACAAATCGACACCCGCTTCCCACTGAAGATACCAGCTGTTCATGGGCAAAAGCACGAACAGATTCGGAGCAGGAAAGGCCCATGCGTTTCAAGCGAGCAAATCGTGGCCGGAGAAAGGTACTTTATGGCTGGGTAGCGAGGAGGAGATGGGGCGAGGCACTCACGCCGGGCGTCATGACGAAGACTCCATCGCGTGGTGGGCGGGCTGAGGTAGGCCGACGCTGGCAGACGATGTTGCTCCCGGCCCGCAAGACGGCCACGCCGCGCCCGTTCCAAGGAGACGTGGCCTCAGCGGCAGAGCCGCGCATCCCCTGCATAGACGCACACATAGAGATCAGCAGCTGGGCGGTGGGTAAGCGAATCACACGGACGGAAGGAGAGCGTGGGAAATCAGCCTCACTTGACTGCGCCCGTCGTCCGCACGGTGGCCGCAGAGAGTGGAGAGCAGCCCGCATTCCGCACCGACCGCGGCGGCGGCACGGGATAGGGCGCCATGGTGGGGATCACGAGGCGCAGCGAGATGGACATGGTCGCGGTCTCAGCTGAGCGGGCGGGTTGGTCGGAGCTGTAAACCTCACAGACGCTGGACTGGGCGACGTAATACAAGCCCGTGGAGCAGCCGCAAAGGCAGACGAGGCCGCGCGACGAGGCGCGGATCCAGCTCGATGACGGTGTGGATCCGGAAGGCCCGCTGTGACGGTGGTGGATCTAGCCACCGCCAGACCTTCTCTGACTCGATTTGGGACCTCCATCGAGGGATGGAGGGAGGGAGGCGTGGTCGTGAGAGGGAGGGAGGGAGGGAGGAAGGCGCTGGATTGAATCGGGCACGGCTGCGCCGGCACGCACGCACGCCTGATCGAGACTAGTGGATATGGGGGATGAAGGCGAGGGGAGGGGGATGGCGGAGACGAGGTCAGCGGTGGGTGTGGGTGGCGATGGTGGGTGGCGATGGCGACGGTGGGAATCACGGTCATGACGAGGAAGGGGAAGGCGAGGAGCAAGGCGATAAGGAGCGGCGGGAGCAGCTGATCATCGAAGAAGGCGAGGAGGAGCAACTTGCGGTGGGAGGGGAGGGGAGGTCGCGG
The DNA here is from genome assembly GCA_021605145.1 of Aegilops bicornis. NCBI lineage: Eukaryota > Viridiplantae > Streptophyta > Magnoliopsida > Poales > Poaceae > Aegilops > Aegilops bicornis. The sequence goes on from CM038670.1 coordinate 38,998,272, forward strand.
CGGGATCGGCCGCCGTAGGTGGCGGTGGCGGTCCAATGCAGGGAGAGGGGTTAGGGTTTGGGCTGCGGATCGTGGGGGGAGGAGTGGTGTGCGGGGGAGAGGGGGGAGGAGTGGTGTGCGGGGGAGAGAGGGGAGGAGTGGTGCCATTCGGCCACTGACAGGTGGGCCCGCGAGGAATTAGACCCACATGTCAGTGTCCTCAACGACATGTGGTGTAGGTGAGGGGAGCTGCTTTCGGGTGGGTGTGGGTGGGGAGAGGATGAGGGGTGTGGGCTGTTGGATCTGGCAGTATCCGACGGTCTCTAATGCTCGATCCGCGTGACATGCCCATAGACCAATCAGAACGAAGTGCGGGTTTTGATGACGTTATGACCATCTAAAATGGTTGTAACCAATTTTCCATTTTCCGAGTGCCCAAAATGATTTTTTTAAGGACCTACCATATATTTGTTGCAAAATGGTACCAAATAAATTTTCTAAAATACTAGGACATATTTAATGCACAATTGACCAAATGGTTGGGTATAAAAAGTTTTGATCCACCTCTCGTGAAAAAGACAAATTTCCGCCGATTCAGTTGGAAGCGGGACAAATTTGAACTGTAGCTACCTCATAGTTTGCTCTTTATTTTTTCCAAAAATCATTTCTAGGTACATAAGTATCTATTTAATCAGAGAAACACCAAAAAAAATTCAAGATTCAACCACTGGCTAGGAACGGTTATTCCCTCCATTTTGACCGCATTTTGAAACGAGCTTAAAAAATTCAAAAAAAATCAAAAAATTCGAAAACCTTCGCATTGTGTCATTATATGTGGCCAAGTTACGAGCAAAAATTATAAACTTGTAATACGACAAATATTTTTAAAAAGTGTTATCAGAAACGAGCTATCAAGTGTGAAGATTCATGGCTTTCAAGCCAAATGATCAATCTTATGGCCACATTCATGGCATAATTTGTTCAAATGATCTCATATTGTGCACAAGGGTGCATCTTGGAATTCCAAACAATGTTGCCTAAGGGAGTATTCATTTTCTTTGCACGGAAAATTCATTTTCCATTTTCCGAGTGCCCGAAATGAGTTTTTTTGTGAAGGACCTACCATATATTTGTTGCAAAAATGGACCAAATCAATTTTCTAAAATACTAGGCCATATTTAATGCACAATGAACAAAATGGTTGGGTGTCAAAAGTTTTGATCTACCTCTGGTGAAAAAGAAAAATTCATGCCGATTCAGCAGGAAGTGGGTCAAATTTGAACTGCAGCTGCCGCATAGTTTGCTCTTTGTTTTTTTTCCAAAAATCATTTCTAGGTACATAAGTACCTATTTAATCATAGAAACATCAAAAGTTTTCCAAGATTCAACCACTAGCTAGGAACGGTTATTCCCTCCATTTTGACCGCATTTTGAAACGAACATAAAAAATTCAAAAAAAAATCAACAAATTGGAAAACCTTCACATTGTGACATTATATGTGGCCAAGTTACCAGCAAAAATTATAAACTTGTAATACGGCAATTATTTTAAAAAAGTGTTCTCAGAAACAAGCTATCAAGTGTGAAGATTCATGGCTTTCAAGCCAAATGATCAATCTTATGGCCACATTCATGGCATAGTTTGTTCAAATGATCTCATATTGTGCACAAGGGTGAATCTTGGATTCCAAACAATGTTTCCTAAGGGAGTTTTCATTTTCTTTGCACGGAAAATTCATTTTCCATTTTCCGAGTGCCCGAAATGAGTTTTTTTTGTGAAGGACCTACCATATATTTGTTGCAAAATTGGACCAAATCAATTTTCTAAAATACTAGGCCATATTTAATGCACAATTAACAAAATGGTTGGGTGTCAAAATTTTTGATCTACCTCTGGTGAAAAAGACAAATTCCCACTGATTTAGTAGGAAGCGGGTCAAATTTGAACTGCAGCTGCCTCATAGTTTGCTATTTATTTTTTCCAAAATTCATTTCTGGTTACATAAGTACCTATTTAATCATAAATACATGGTTTGGTGGCGATACATAGAGGTTTGGACGGTGGCCGAGGGCCCTAACTCTAGAGCGCGTAAACTCGCATGCCCGCCGCGTGGTCACCACGTGACCGTGGTGTTGCCATGTGTTCTGGGCGGCCTAGGCATGTCTAGTGGGTTGGGCACTCCCCGGGTAGGTGCTAGGAAGAAAATCACAACATAAGATTCTCACGAGGAGACCGATCGATGCTCAAACATGAATAAGCAGCCAAGTGTTTGATTTGCGGTGCGGGAAATGCACATGGCTAATGGGCGTGAGCTTTGGCTGAGGATGATCAGTTACTAAGAAGACCGTCTTCACAAATTTTCAGCTCAAAAAGAGGAGCCTAGGTGGTACTTGCTTTGCAAAGTACCACATTGGACATAAATACGAATGTTGAAGCTGGGCTCAAAATAATGAATGGATTGAGCTGTCATTTGGTGGAGGATGGTTATTTGGGCATAGAAAAGCACTGTAGAAAATGGATACCATTTGGACATGCCAAAGTGGTACTTCCTTCACAAAGTGTTTTTCTGAACAGAATAGGAAAATGAATATTTTTGAATTATTTTTGAACTAGGAAAGGAAGGTTTTTCACATATTTGACGAAGATATGACCTAAAGAATTTATGAGATTTTTTTGGGAATTTTGGGAATGACAGAAATATAGGTTGCTTCACAATCTAGGGCAAAAACTGCCACACGGACATGACACATAGGCAAAACTGATGAAGTGGCGCCTAGTCATAGCAACCCACCACAATTTACAAGGTTATGACCATCTATATTGGTCATGATCAGCTAGAAATAAGGCAGCGAACCGGTGCTATCTGCTTTATGACCATTTCGTGTAAGGAAATTATGACCTTTCTAAACAAAATGGTCGTTATAGTTTAGGGTTTGGAGCCCGCCGAACAGCTTTTGACCAATTGATCTGAAATGGTCATAGATCTATGACCAATTCTTCCAGGGTCACTGACAGAAGGTCACTAGTTGACATATTTCTTGTAGTGGAAGCTGACAACTCCAAAGTCTTCGAAGGCTTTAGGAGAGGAGACTTGTACATTGTTGATTTCTCTACAGGACCACAACCGGTCGTATGCTTACTTGCAAAAGCTTCGTATCAAGGCTATGGCATTGACGACTTGGTCATGCCGGCATGAGGAATCTGCACACGCCGCTGAAGAAGAAGCATGCCATTGGCATTGAGAATGTCAAATTCCTCAAGGATCACTTATGCGAGCCCGTGAAGTCGGAAAGATGACAAAGGCCAAGCATCCAGTGAAGACTATCATGACTACCACTCGACCATTTGAATTGCTTCACATGGATCTCTTAGGTCCTAATCATTATTCTCATTGTTACAAATGATGCATCTCTATATGGCTTTGTTATTGTTGATGATTATTCTCGTTACACATGGGTACACATTGTCACTTACAAACATGAGGTGCAGGAAGTCTTCAAACGATTTTCCTCGAGGGCTTCAACCAACTTCGGTGTGAAGATCAAGCACATTAGAAGTGACAATGGGACTGAGTTCAAGAATTCCGGTCTTGATGACTATCTTGATGAACTTGGTATTACTCATGAGTTATCTGCTCCTTATACTCCTCTGCAGAATGGCGTCGTGGAGCGCAAGAACAGAACTCTTGTTGAGATGGCTCGCACTATGCTTGATGAATACAAGACGCCTCGTCATTTTTGGAGTGAGGCAATTGATACTGCCTGCCACATCATCAACAGAGTATATCTTCACAAATTCTTCAAGAAGACTGCCTATGAACTCCACACTGACAAGAAACCCAATGTGAGTTACTTCAAAGTCTTCGGTGCTAAATGTTGGATTAGAGATCCTCATCACACTTCTAAATTTGCACCGAAAGCACATGAGGGCTTCAGGCTTGGTAAGGAAAAGGACTCGCACACCTACAAAGTCTTCAACAATGTTCTTCACAAGGTTGTTGAAACTGTAGATGTGCGGTTCGATGAAACTAATGGCTCGCAAAGAGAGAACCTACCTTCTGTGATAGATGAACCAGCACCTGAGGATTCTATCAAATTCAAAGCTACCGAGGATGTCATTCCCATCAAGAATCTGCGAAGAATTCATTCCGAACGTGATGAACGCCGAAATGGTGCACTGAAGAAAATGGTGCTTTGAGGAAAATGCTCTGAAGAAAATGCGGATCAAATTCCTCGAAGACAACCCGCTCATCCTCAGATTGCAAACGAAGTGCAAATCGAGAAGATCATCGATGACATTGAAGCACCAGTCCTCTCACACGCTCAAAATCTTCACATTTGTCTAACTTTTGTGGGCACTTTGCTTTTGTCTCTATCACAGAGCCCACTAAGGTAGATGAAGCATTTCTGGAGCCTGAGTGGATTCAAGCTATGCAAGAAGAATTACATCAGTTCAAGCTCAACAACGTCTGGGAACTGGTCAAACGTCCAGATCCTCGCAAGCATAACATTATTGGCACAAAGTGGATCTACCGCAACAAGCAAGATGAAAATGGCCTTTTTGTGAGGAATAATGCATGGCTTGTATCTCAAGGCTACACACAGGTTGAAGGAATTGACTTCGATGAAACTTTTGCACCTGTTGCTAGACTTGAGGCTATTCGCATATTACCTGCTTATGCTAACCATCATGATATTATCTTACAACAAATGGATGTGAAAAGTGCATTCCTCAATGGTAAGCTTGAGGAAGAAGTATATGTTGCTCAACCCCTGTGTTTTGAAGATTCAAAGAATCTCGACAAAGTCTTCAGACTCAACAAGGCCCTCAGATGGCCTCAAGCAAGCCCCTCGGGCGTGGTATGATACTTTGAAAGAATTCCTCATGAAGAAAGGCTTCAAACCCGGTTCACTCGACCCAACCCTTTTCACTAAGTCTTATGATGATGAATTGTTTGTGTGCCAAATATATGTTGATGATATCATTTTGGTCAGATCGACCAAAGATACAGTGATGAATTTTCCTATATGATGAGTGAATAATATCAAATGTCTATGAAGGGAGAATTGAAAATCTTTTTAGGTCTTCAAATTCTACAACAGCGCAATGGAATATTCATATCTCAGCAGAAATACATCAAGGACGTATTGAGGAAATTCGGCATGCAAGATTGCAAAGGGTCAAAATCCCAATGCCCACAAATGGCCATCTGTGCACTGATGAAAATGGTCAAGACTTTGATCAAAAGGTATACCGCTCCATGATTGGCTCTTTATTGTACCTATGTGCATCTAGGCCGGATATTGTGCTTAGTGTTTGCATGTGTGCCCGATTTCAAGCTACACCGAAGGAATCACACCATAAGGCTATGAAGCATATTCTTCGATACTTAGCTCACACACCAACACTTGTATTATGGTATCCCAAGGGCTCTTCTTTTGATCTCATTGGATATTCAGACTCGACTATCTTTGGCGATCGCGTGGACCGCAAGTCAACGTCAGGCACATGTCATTTCCTCGTACGATCCTTGGTCTGTCGGTCCTCGAAGAAACAGAACTGCGTATCACTCTCCACTGCAGAAGCTGAGTACATTGCGGCTGGATCGTGCTGTTCTCAACTACTATAGATGAAGCAAACACTCAAGGACTATGGCGTCAACGTGAAGAATGTGCCTCTCTACTGTGACAATGAGAGTGCTATCAAGATTGCTCATAACCCAGTTCAGCACTCGAAGACAAAGCACATCCAGATTCGTCATCATTTTCTTCATGATCATGTGTTGAAGGGCGACATATCCATCGACCACGTCAGCACTGAAGATCAACCGGCCGATATCTTCACTAAGCCCTTGGATGAGAAGAGATTTAGCAAGTTGCGGTGTGAGCTAAATATCCTAGAATCTTCGAATGTTCTCTGAAATGGACACACATCCTAACACTTATGCTGACTTGATGACTTAGATGCGCAACACACAAAGTAATTTTTTTCTTCAATCATTGAAGACTAACCCTCTAAGTGTGAAGAAATTAATGAATAAATTGATTCTCAGAGCCCTATGACAATTGTACGCGGTGTCTAAAATCAGCTTTCTTATACGGTGGGTTACGCCAGCACCCAAAGTTGGAAATCTTCAATTTGAGTTTTTCTTCGTTTTTTGAAATTCCTCAGTTTTTTGAAATTCTTCAACTTTGCATTGTCTTCACTCTTTCCGCTGTTGTTCTTCATTTGAATATCTATATATGAGTTTTATGTCTTCTACAACATTCACTTATTGTTAATTCTTCAAGTTGATTTCATCTGCTAAGTGAATGTGATCGGACCCTTCCCCCTCTATGCTAAACTCAACCCAGTCTATTCACAAATTCCTCATGTGCGTTCTATTTAAAACTCGTTCAAAATCTTCACTGTATCCTTGACAGCTGAAGAATTTGCGAACGGAACTTTTAACTTATCTTATCTGAATTTTCGGCTTTGCCGCTCAAACCGTTCCACCTCTCAATACGTGGGTGACACATGTCAAGCGAATGCGAAGGGCCAGGGGCACGTTTGTCCGATTTCCCCGGGCGTACAGTTTTTCACTCCCTCTATAAATACCCCTGCCTCTTCCTCACTTCATTTTCACCTCGCTCGCTCTCGCTCCCGCTCGAGCTTCCCGAAACCCTAGCACCGCCGCTACTTCATCATCGCCGGTGAGGAAGAGTTTCACTGCCTCGACCTCGTCGCCGTCGTACTCACGCCGGTTGCGGATTTCTTCACTCTGTCAGCCAGAGCTGCCTTTCCTCTACCGAGTTAGGGCGTGGAAGATCTGAATCCATTTAACTTCACATCTACTCTTCCCGGTTCGTCGTGTTCTTCACTTCGTAATTAAAAGTTACTTTTATCGCCCTCTTTGATTCTTATGTTTTCTTGAAAATCTTCAAAGGTGTTTATTCTTCAAATCTTCACACACATGAACACCTCACATGTCATCTGCTCTTGATTCGTTTCTCTAAGCAATGATTTTCTTCAAGATTCCTCAATTCTGTGGATTTTCAATCTATACAACTCTGGAACCTAAGATAAAGTACGCTTAGAGAAATTCCTCAAGACTCATCTGGTCAAATTCCTCAAACCTATTCATTTCTGAAAAACCTTCTGAGAACGCATATGACCTCTCCAAATTCCTCGCAACTATACTATGTTCATAGGTACAAATGTCCTCTGCTGAATCACTAGGTTCTCATGAACTTAACTCATTTGCATCGTTCCTCGAAGAAAAGTTGCACACCTCTTCAGAAACTTCAGTTGTTCATATTCCTCAGCTGAAGAAAATGGCTGACAAGAAGCCACAGAAGGGAGGAAAAAGGCCTGAGGTCAATACTGCGTTTGAAATCCCTGAGGACATTTATGCTGGATACTGCACTCCTGATGAGGCCAAGTTTGGCAGGGAGGACAAGAATCAGCGCAAAGTGCGCATACAAAGGATAGAGAGGAGATGGGCATGAGAATGGAGGGAGTACAGGTATGTTACTCCTAAGTATATGAAGACATTCGCCCTCAACCCTCCATGCTCAAGACCTCCATTGGCACCAGACCAAGTGGCAGATCCCACCAGCCTCAAGCGCGGTGAGGACTATGCTGATGAATGGGCAAAGCGCCTGGCCAAACTGGCCAAGCAAGCAAAGGAAGCAGTGAAGAAATTCACGCAGACTCTGCTGCTGCTGCTGCTGCCTCTGCTAGTCAGCCGAAGCAGGCGATGCATAAGAAGCCAGCGCATAAGTCAAGCGCTTCTCCTTCAATGCCCTCACGGCCAAGCTCCTCTGCAATGCCCTCAAGGCCAGATTCTTCAAGGCCCTCATGGCAAATACCTCAGACTGCTCCGTCAAAGTCCTCAGCTCCTCCGTCAAAGTCTTCAGCTGCTCCGACCAAATCCTTTGCACATGTGCATCTCGCCACGTGCCAAAGGACCCAAGGCATCTCAATTGCCTCAGGAGCATCTGCAAGTTCCTCAGCTGCACTAAAATCCTCAGTCGGCCCCTCTCTGCTGAAGAAAAAGGCCACTGCTGGAAGAGGCCTTCGACCAAGTCCTCACAAGAAGCAGGTCGCCTTCCAAGTTCCCTCTAATGACGATGAAGAACTTGCCGAAATCATTAGAGACAGGCAAGCCAGGGCCGCTAGAGCCAAAGGTAGCAATGTGCCACTTATGTTGGGTCCAAAGTTGATCCTTGCTTACGTTGACCTGTGGCACAAGGACCCTAACACGCCTTTGCCGGAGATGAACCTCACTCCTGGTCAAAGTCATGTTCTGACTGCCTTCATTGACGAAGAAAAGTGGAAATTTGAACAAGGCGGAAGTTTGAAGAAAGCACAATACAAGAAACAACGCTACCTCAAAGACAATGTCCTCACTCTCACCCCTGATCAGCTCATTGCTTTGCAAGCTGAAATCAAGCAACTGAGTGATGAATTTGATCAGTACTATGCTGATTGGAAGAGCGCCAAGGTTTGGTTCATCAATCTGACAAAGAAATTCAATTCAAGTGTTGCTCCTCCTGTGCACATTGATGTTACACCGGCTGAAGCATCTGCTCAGCCTACTGAAGAACATGCCAGCACTGCTGATGACAATCAGGCTGCTGAAGAAACTGAGAGTGCCAGGGCTGATGACTCCATTCCAGCCGTTATCGATGAAAGCATTCGTCCATTGGATGGTCAGTTCCGCAAGCTGCATCTTACTCCACCAATGATGACTCTGCCACTCATGATTCTGCTGCCAATGCTACCAAGTCAAGTCCTCAAGCTACTGCTCCTCGTGTGATGACTGACCGTGAGCTACTTATTAGTCTTCACCAAAAGGTGGATCGAAACCACAAATGGGTTAAGCGTCAATTTGGCTCTATTCTTCACAACATGACTTCCACACATAATGCAGTGAAGAAAAACCATTACTACCTCCATGAAGTGTTTGATCGCACCTGGGCTATTCTGTCACATCTATATGGTGAAGAAGATCTGAAGCAAATGGGCTTCAAGGAAGACTTTGATTGGTCTGCACCTCCACCGAAGAAATACAAGAAGGTCAAGGTTCCTTCCTTGGTGGCTAGCTCATATTCTTCATCGCGCTACCACGAGTATGAAGACTTGGACGACACTGCAGCAGGCCCTACAACGACTCAAGACCCTGACAACGCTGGCACTCCTCCATCATCATGATATTCTTCAGGGGCGTTAGTCCTCAGTTTCAACCCTTTTGGTCATTTGATGACAAAGGGGGAGAAATTTGAGTTAGTCTTCAAGCGGGTCTATCCTATATGGGCGTTTTTTGCTAAGTTACAACTCTCGTTCTTCTGATGACTTTGATGGATCGAGCTGTAATCTTAAACTCTATGGTGGCCTGATACTTTTGTTGTGTTCTTCTGCATGCTTATTCCTCATTAATGTCAATGCACGCATGCTGAATTACATCAGTCACCATATTTTATCATGCATTTCAAACTCTTCATATTATATATCAAATGCGTGTATGAATTACAAGATATAGGGGGAGATCTCCATGATTATACTCTTCAAGTGTGCATTGCTTCAAAAGCAAATTCCTCACTATGCACATCTTCAGGGGGAGTTCTTCTATATCTTGCAAGCAAATTCCTCAGTATCAGTATTTACACTTCATATGTTTATCCCAGTTGAAAACTTAACCTATATTGTCATCAATCACCAAAAAGGGGGAGATTGTAAGTGCATCTAGTGCCCCTTAGTGATTTTGGTGTATTGAAGACTTATAGGTTAAGGGACTGATGGTTTGTGAGTGTACACAGGTCTATAAGTCTATGAGGAGTTTGATATTTACAGAGAAAGTCGACCCCTAAAAATGAAGCTCTTCAACTGAAGACTTTGGATTTCTGAAGACTTTGAAAGTGAAGAAATTGGTGTGACCTTGAAGACTTGGTATTCATTCGAGGAACATGAAGTGAAGGCTTTTGTTTTCGTAGTTTCATTTTCTTTTCCTTGAGTCATAGGAAACACCGTACTGTTAAAGGGGGTCGAGGAAATACTAAGGAAAAATTTCCATGTGATGCTCAACCCAAATCCTACACCTCCCAATCCTTTCGAGTGAAGCCAGTGGAAATCTCATACAGTTCAGTCATATTCTTCAGTGCCAGAGACGAAGTTCTTCTGGTCTCTGAGGAATTTGTTCTCACTGAGGAGTTGGGAATTCACTAGTGTGAATTGCCTACACAGTGAGGAACATTATAGCCCTGAGGAATTTGATAGTCAAAATTCCGACCGTTGCTGTGCTATGCGCCAGCTGTCCCAAAATATCTACCCACCTAACGGTCATATCAGACAAGGGCATTTATGTCTTATCATGTCGGCCTTCTCCCTAGGCTATAAATAGCCGCCCCTGCAACCACTAGCTGGTTGGCTGCTCCGAGAGAAACTGACACTTGTCATTTGAGAGCATCCCATCCTCCGAGGACTTTGAGCAAAAATCATCAAGTGAGGAAAACCCAAACCCAACACCTACAAATCCAAAGTGATTGAGCATCACTGAAGAGATTGATCATGCGTGGATCCGACGCTTGTTTCCTTTGAAGACTGTGCTTCTTCCAGACGGTTAGGCGACAAGGTCTAGAGCATCCAAGAGGAATTGTGGTTCGCCGAGTGACCGAGTTTGTGAAGGTTCGGAACTCACCTGAAGACTTACCACGAGTGATTGGGCGAGGTATGTGTGATCTTAGCTCAAGGAGAATACGGTGAGGACTGTGTGTCAGGGACTGGGTGTCCTCGAGTTTAAAATCTCAGCCGCTCCAACGAGATGTACAACTGAGACAACAGTTGGAACTGGTCTACCAAATCATTGTCTTCACCGAGCTTAATGGTTCTATTTCCTCAACTCTTTCATTTCCTCATGTCTCTTGTTGTGAGCCTGTTCATATCTGTTTGAAGACTTTGACTGAAGACTTTCTCAATTTCCTCAGTTCAGTTTCTTGATCATCTGTCTTCTTGCTTGTGTTATCCTGTGTTTACGCTTTCTGTACTCTGTGCTTGTCTTCATTTCATCATGATGACTATGCTTGCGTTCTGTTATGTTTACTTCTGATTATTTATTCCGCTGCAAGTAGTTCTTCAGTTAGGAATTTCCTCACCAGCAAATTCCTCAGTGAAGAATTCATAAAAATCGCCTATTCACCCCCCCCCCTCTAGTCGATATAACGCACTTTCATGCTCCAAACCCCGCTAACCCTAGCGTTGAACAACGACCGTCCATCTAACCCTAGCGGTGATCAAGGACTGTTGATCTAACCCTTCTAAAAGGAATCTGCAGGGAGGGGGGCGATATGCGAGATACAATGTGATTGGCTGGGCGATTTTTTTTCTCAACACGTATCGGGCACGCTGGATGGACCGTTGGGCCTCTCGTTGTCTGGGCCTGAGTGCAGTTAATTGCACATCTCAACCTTTCCAGGCCTGCAAGCATGGGAAGGGCGGCGACATGGGAATGCATGCGCGGGAGGCAGACGTGCATGCATGCGAGTGAGGCGAGCGACGTGGCCATGCACGTATTGATTCAGAATTAGGCCATTGTTTCAGATTACGACAGCGATTCAGATGCACGCTCCCAGTCAAAGAGCATCCCTATGCGGTGATTCAGATGCACACATGCGCCCCATGCATCATTTTCGTGCAAAACTTTAAGGGTCCAAAACTTAACGGATACACACACGCGTCCGGATTCACACACGCACCATTCTCATCCCTTGTTTCTTCATCTCCCACCCACATGCCTATTAATATGGGGTGCCTCTCTTCTTCTCCCACTCACCACCAATAAGCCAGATCCATTCTCTCCAACTTCAAACACCCAAGCGACCGAGCCCTCCAAGTGATCAAGTGAAGATGCAGTACAACGGAACAACCTTCCTTCGTCCGCCTGTCGTGCCGGAGCTGCGCTACCCACCGGGCGTGCTCGTGGAGAGGGAGCTCCGTGTGTGGTCGACTTCAAGGTGGAGGGGGTCCGTCGACCTCACTCGCGCCTTCCTCAGAGCCGGGTATGCTCACCTCCCAACATGACCGCGCTGGCATCCTCCTACTGCTCACGGTCACCTTCACCAACCCGTTCGACGCGCGCGAGCTCCTCGGCCAAGTGTTTTAGTGCGGCTGCGAGTCCATCTTCTTCACGGTGTACAACATCTTCACCAACTACGAGTGCATCTTCCCCACTGAAAACTAGATGCACTCCCTTCCCTACGATGACCAGGAGGAGTGAAGTTGAAGACGGTGTTGAAGGGGCGCGCGGCCAAGGTGGAAGAAAGGTCAAGATGAAGATGTCCAAGAAGGGGTGCGAGCCCGGAGTGAAGTTGTTCGTCAAGCTCGTCATGTTTTAGTTTTATCGTTTTTATTTTGTTGCTTTTCTATGTCGTGCGTGCCGTGTCGTGTTGTGGCGTGTCCCTGGACTTATCTATCTATGTAGGGTACCCATCTATGTAAGGGTACGGTGTGTTGCATCTTATCTATTCAAGTTATTATGTGTGTTAAAAAATGTCCATGCCCAAAGATATCATTTATTCCTTTTAAATCCTAAACCAAGTGCCACTCTAACCAGAATCATGTGGCAGTGCAAACATACGTTTCCAACCCTTCAAAAGTTCAGTGCAAAACAAAGGAAAACCACTCTCATGCGTGTGCAAACATTCAGTACAAACATGCGTTTTTAAACCCTAAACCAAGTCACGGTCTCACTATGTATAGCTTCCTTCCCTAGCCATGTCAAAATCTTTCCATCTGCCCTAGCGGTTACCAGCGCAGCCCTAAACGCCACAAACCCACGCGGTCCTGGGTTCGAGTCCCAGCCGCACCAAATTTTTGTGCATTTTCCACCCTTCATTTTTTAGACAAATTATTTTTTCTCAATGTAATGCCCTTCAAAAATGTTCATTAATTTTGGCACCAGGTGTAAACCTCTACCAGAGCTGAGGCACATTTTCCATAACATTTTGGTCTTTGATTTAGATCACGGTGTATTTGATTTGGAGTAATTAAATTGCTTATATATTTAACAGCTCCAAAAAAATTCTAAACTTAATTGTTTGGCTCTGGAATAATTCAATTAGCTTCCACAAAAAGTTTCAGCATTAAATAAAATGATTTACTGCCTAAACTAAATCAGAACAGAAAACAGAAAAACACGCAAGAGATCTCATTTGCCCACCCCTGAATGGGCCTAATTGGATGCAGTTGGCCCATTAGTATAGCCGGCACTCGGCTCTCCGCTCTGAATTTGGCCCACGGAGAAACCTTTTTTTTTACAGAAAGGCAGAGCAGAGAGCTGCATTTCATTGATCAAAGTTTCTGAATTTCTCATTTCTTCTCCCTTTTTTCAACATTTTTAAATGTTGGTCATTTTTTTTCAACATTTAAACAACTTTGACCAATATTTAAACAAGGTGAATTTCTCATACAATTTCAAGCTTACAAATTCCTCCATAATTCATGCCTTTCTATACAATTTCAACATTACACCCAGTGCGATTACCATAACTATACATGCCCAAAAGTAATTGCAAATGGGTATTTGTGCTTGATCTTCAAGCTTCCTAACCTTCTTCTTCAACATCCTAAGCTCAACAGCTAGCTCTCTGTCAGTGCGTGCTTCTCCCTCCATATCTTCTTCCGGAGCTCGTAATGCGGCCACTGCCATTCGTGGCAGCATGCACAACCATTCTTCATGCTCTTCTTGCAATTCATTCATCAGAGTCTTGGCCAGAGCATCGACCCAAAGGAATAAACATTTCACCTGCATGAACGCCAAACAGATCAACCCATTGCTCAAAGATCCCGATCACGAAAATGGTGCAATAGCCGCGATTCTTACCCCATTCTCATTGCACATTGTCGGTGTCAAAACCGGCGGATCTCGGGTAGGGGGTCCCGAATTGTGCGTCTAGGCGGATGGTAACAGGAGACAAGGGACACGATGTTTTACCCAGGTTCGGGCCCTCTTGATGGAGGTAAAACCCTACGCCCCGCTTGATTAATATTGATGATGTGTGTTACAAGAGTGGATCTACCACGAGATCAAAGAGGCTAAACCCTAGAAGCTAGCCTATGGTATGATTGTTGTTCGTCCTATGGACTACAGACCGTCCGGTTTATATAGGCACCGGAGAGGGCTAGGGTTACACAAAGTCGGTTACAAAGGTAGGAGATCTACATATCCGTATCGCCAAGCTTGCCTTCCACGCCAAGGAAAGTCCCATCCGGACACGGGACGAAGTCTTCAATCTTGTATCTTCATAGTCTTGGAGTCCGCCGATGATGATAGTTCGGCTATCCGGACACCCCTAGTCCGGAACTCCCTCAAGAGCCCCTTTAACCGGCTTCAGCGATTTACGCAGTCCGGACGCCAGATATTGTCTTCGGCGTTGCAAGGCGGGTTCTCCTTCAATCTTCATGTTCCCGTCGAATAGTGTCCGGCTTCTTTATAAACGTTGCGCTCCTTGGCTTCTACGCCCAATAATGGCCTTCTTCCACGTGTCGTACGAATGCGAAAGGCTGGGATATTTTTACATTTTACCCCCTAGCCGTGCGAACGAGCCGCCCATAAGAGAGGCGAGGATCTAGATCCAGCTCACACCATCCTCCATCCGCAAGTTCTCATCGAAGCGCCTCTGACAAAAATCCATTCCATCATGGATAGCCGACGCGGCTCCTCCTCTCGCGCTCCCAGCCCTAAGCCAGGAGATTGGGGTAGATGCTCGATTCCACACAATGAGCTAGTGGTACTCCAAACCGAGGGATATCTTCCCCAGCTTTCATGGTTCTCGGTTCGAGCCGGACTAGCTACCTACAAGGGTGGAAAGCAGGCGGAGAGCGTCGAACCCTTCCAAAGGAGGCGGGTATGCTTTGTCCCCTATCTAATAAGGGGACTCGGATTTCCCATACATCCGTTTCTCTGGGGGCTCCTAGAGTTCTACGGACTCCAACTTCACCACCTCACGCCTGCCTCCATTTTGCACATCGCGGGCTTCGTAGATTTTTGCGAGCTGTTCTTGGGCATCGAGCCCCATTTTGCCCTGTGGAAGAGATTGTTTTGTCTCGTACCCCGTTCTCATGAGGGGTCGATATATCAAGTGGGCGGAGCGAAATATGGCGCATCGCCAGGACCGAATATCTATCCGCACCCGAAGAAGGCGTCCAAGACCGGCCTTGGAATGGTTCTACATGGAGGACGCCTCTGCGGATCCAGTCCGGATCGGCCTCCCGGAGTTCAACAATGCTCCCTTGAAGAAACGCCTGAGTTGGCGCCATGAGCCCTCAACGGGAAGATGATAGGAGCGTCCATTATCTCGATGGGCGGATTAGGTTCTTGGCCCATTCCGGATTGACCATGATTGGAGTCATGGCCACGTGCATTATGCGAGGGGTGCAGCCACTCCAATATAGGGGCCACCCTATGTGGGATTTCAACGGGGAAGATGACGCCACCAGTCATGGCTGCAAAGGGCTAGGCTCGGCAGCCGATCTGGCAAAGATCCTGTCCGGCTTGTACAAGGGAGAGGAGGAGGACTTCCTCTGCAAGAATCCGTTGAATGGATTTTCTATGAATAACCTTCGGAGCTGGGTAAGCGGATGTTCATCTACCCGATCCATACTTTTTTAAAGTTAAGTATCTTACTCTGCGATTTGGACGCAGGAGCTGCGCCGGGACGTGGAGGGCATACGAAGCCTAACTCCACAGCCCGAGGATCCGGAACGATCCCTTGATCCGACCTCCGAAGAGGATCCACCAACGTAGCATAGACAATGCCCTAGTCGCCATTACGGCTGACAACCCCGGTTTGTTTCCGGCCTCCCAGGTGACTACGACCAAGGTCTTCACACCATCATTTGATCCGCGCTCAATTCTGACCATCCCATACTGATGGTGCATCGTAGGAGGCGCCTTTAAGGTGGGAAGCCAAACCCGCGGCGGCCGACCAACAAGGGTCAGTCCGGCCCAGCAGGAGGAAGAGGAGCGCGACGCGAAACAAAACGTCGCCACAACGGTATGGAGCACCGCTATTTTTAAGGGAAGGATCCCTAGGAGGTATATTAATGCTCATAACTTTTCCAGAAAGAGCGCTCGCCGGACAGTGTCCGGAGAGGTTGCCAATCAAGCCTCCGCCGGCCATGCTCCAACGCATGGTCCGGGAAGGGAGGCGAATACAAGGCGTGAGCCGGACGCTCCTCCGACGGAGGATGCCGACAGGCTGTCCGCCACCCGGTCTGAGGTGGAGAGCGCCATGAATCACAGGCGTCGCCGGACAGTTCTTCGTGACGCGTGTTTCTCCCCGGAGGCGTTAAATGCCTTTAAAGCGGGAAATGCGCACCTCCGTGCCGCTCAAGATGGGTTAACCAGAGCCACGGAGCAGTATGTGAAAGACATACGGGTAAGTAATTTTAATAGTTATATATGCCAGTAGCCCCCGAGACTTAAAATAGTTGAAATAACTGATTTAAGGATCAAATATTATGCAGGATCTTACGGAGAAGGATACCCATCTGTCCCAGGAGCTCCAAGAGTACAAGGCCCAACTTGAGGCCGCACTAGCCGCCACAGGGGGAGCCACAGAGACCCCCGCTGGTAAGACGTACTTTGAAAAGATAATTATTTAGCAAAGTGCGGCGTGAATCTGACAATAATATTGCAGAGGGCGCCGGACTAGATCCGGACAAGCAACAGCTACTGCATCAGCTAAAGGCCGGGAGAGGGTGCTTATGAAGGTGCAGCAGGAGAGAAACAAGCTCCAAGATGCCCACACCCAGCAAGGAGAAGAGCTGAAAGGTGTTCGGGCCCAGCTGTCTGGCTTCGTGAAGGAGAATCAGCGGCTTCGTCGCGGCATTTATAGTAAGTGCTTGAACAAATTCCTTTGAAAAGAAGAATTCGGCGAGGAGGTCGATGGACAGAAATATATCTTTATGTGTGCTCACGGGTCGCCCTGCGGAGGAAATGCCTGAGTCAACGGGTGACCAACTTCTCGAGCTAGTGCAATTGCTCGAACGTGTTCGGCAGGCGATGAGTGGCGTCGTTCATGCTTTATGGCCATCCGTCTCCCTACCCGAGGGCCTTGGTGAGCTTGCTGAGAAGCTTCAGGGAGCACGGCGACGCCTCCGGTTGTGGAAGATATCGGCCTGCCGTCGAGCGCCCAGGAGGCTCGGGCCATGGTGAAGACCGTTACGAAGTTCGACCCAAACCACATGGCCGAGGTCGGACTGCGGGGCTGATGGGAAGGAGATCCTGTGAGCTTGATGTACGGCCAAGTAGAACTGGCGCGAAATATTCCCAACAGGATGTAAATTAGACAGCACTGTTAGATGGGATTGAGGAGGAGTACAATCGGTCGGTTTGACGATGTAATTTGAAATGACATGTAAAATGCCTTCTACCCGGATTGTAGATCGTTTGTCTTTATGGACCGTTTCGCTTCAACCTCGGGATCCAACAGTCCGAGTGTGTCCGAATACCCTTATGGTTATAAAAGAACCGGGCATGCATGGAGACAAGGCGTCGGGGTCATAATTGCTTTATCGGACAAGTGCCCAACTAGTTATGTTATATTACATGGTTAGTAAGAAACATCTTCCAGGGAGAATAGTTCCGTTAAGGGTTCCTTTCCCTGGGAGGCATGCCCTAAAGTGCAATGCCGGACTGCGAAAATAGCAAAAAAAAGCATCTGGGGTTAGATAAATAAGTAAGTAATAAATCATCTTTCAAGTCACCGACCGAATATTCTCTTAAGAACGCTAGCTTTCGGCTTCACCCGGTCGAGGTACACATCCGGCTGACCCGGCAGTAACAATCGCAGAGGTGCTCCCTTTACCTCCTAGCCGAACAATCGGGAACGGTAAGCACAGGAGCCAGGCAACCCAGCTTGGCCAAAACTTAAGTCATATCGATGCATATAATGGTGAATAAAAGGTACATGCGGAAGTATGACACATGTGTTGGGCATGAAGCCCGTATGAATAAGCTTCTGTTAAAGAAGCCCCCAGGTATAATGAGTGCCAGGAGCACATCAAGTGTGTGCGAACAAAGCGCAAATCAGCCCATAAAAGGTATTGAAAAAAGTGTGAAGAAGGAGGAGGACGAGATAGTAAAAAAGGGGGGTGGGCGGAGTGAGGCGAACCCGAGTCCGGCGTTAAGCGTAGAATCTTCGGAGACGGGCTGCGTTCCATGGGTTCGGCTCGAGTCGGTTGTCAGATGCGTTACGTAGACGGTATGCTCCGCCGGTCAGGACTTGGTCGATGATGAAGGGACCTTCCCACTTGGGCTTAAGTTTGTCCTTTTTCTTGTCCGTGAGCGTAAAACAAGTTCGCCAACATTGTAAGTTTTGGCCCGTGCTTCTCTGCTTTGATATCTTCGAGCCTGCTGGCGATAAAATGCGAACGAGCCTTTGCCACGCCCCGCTCCTCCTCTAAGGCGCCCAAACTGTCCTCCGCTGATCTAGCTCGGCTTCTCTTTCTTCGTACATGCGCACACGAGGTGAGTCATGAATTATATCGCAGGGCAGGACTGCCTCTGCGCCGTATACCATGAAAAATGGTGTGAATCCGGTAGTTCAGTTTGGCGTGGTCCGCAGCCCCCAGAGTACGGAGTCGAGCTCCTCTACCCAGTGCGTGTTAGATTCCTTGAGGGACCGCACTAGTCTGGGTTTGATGCCGCTCATGATTAGACCATTTGCTCGCTCGACTTGACCGTTAGTTTGGGGTGATAGACTGAAGCGTAATCGAGCTTGATGCCCATGTTTTTGCACGAGAGTTTAACCTCGTCGACCATGAAGTTCGTGCCGTTATCAGTGATGATGCTGTGGGGGACGCCAAAACGGTGTACTACCCCGGATATGAAGTCTATCACCGGTCCGGATTCTGCCGTTTTAACCGGCTTGGCCTCAATCCATTTGGTGAATTTGTCCACCATGACCAATAAGTATTTGTGCTTGTGGGTTCCCCTTTAAGGGGTCCAACCATGTCAAGCCCTGCATCATGAACGGCCAGGTAATGGGTATAGTTTTGAGGGCGGTGGGTGGCATGTGGCTCTGATTAGCAAAGAGCTGGCAACCGACGCATCGTTGGACTAAATCCTGAGCATCTGCCCGGGCTGTCGGCCAATAAAATCCTGTACGGAAGGCCTTGCCTGCAAGGGCCGGGGCTGCAGCTTGGTGCCCGCCGAGTCCGGCGTGAATTTCAGCCAGGAGATTTCGCCCTTCCTCTTCGGAGATACACCTTTGAAGTACTCCGGTTGTGCTTTTCTTATAAAGTTCTCCCTCATGGACCTTGTAGGCTTTAGAGCGCCGAACTATGCAGAGGGCCTCATTTTGGTCTTCGGGAAGTTCCTGCCGCATTAAGTAGGCTAGGAATGGTTCTGTCCATGGGGCAATTACTGCCATTATTTCGTGAGCTGAAGGTGTTATTTCATTGGCTGAGTCGCCGATTGTGTCAGAATGGTCTGAGTTAGGTGATGCAGCTGGCTCCGGATTGTTATTTCCGGACTCCTCTTCCCATAATACGGATGGCTTAATGAGCCGTTCCAGGGAGATGTTAGGAGGGACGGCGTCTCGTTTCGCGCCAATGCGTGCTAACACGTCTGCTGCCTGGTTATTATCCCGGGCTACATGATGGAATTCTAGTCCTTCGAACCGAGCTGACATTTTTAGGACGGCGCTATGTAAGCTGCCATTTTTGGATCTTTGGCGTCAAAGTCTCTATTTACTTGGGATATTGCGAGGTTTGAATCCCCGCGCACCTATAGGCGTTGAATGCCCATGGAGATTGCCATCAGGAGGCCATGTAGAAGGGCCTCGTATTCGGCTGCGTTGTTGGAGTCCGTGTACATTATTTGAATTACGTATTCGATTGTGTCTCCAGTTGGGGACGCCAGACGACGCCAGCCCCCAAGCCAGCCAACATTTTGGATCCGTCAAATGCGTGATCCGGTTGAGTACGCGCCCGTACTCTTTAGGGAGTTCGGCTCGGTCCATTCGGCGATGAAGTCAGCAGAACCCGCGACTTTATAGCTCGCCGTGGTTTGTAGGTTATGTCAAATGGTAAGAGCTCGATAGCCCATTTTGCAATCCTGCCCATTGCGTCGCGATTGTTTATAATATCGTTGAGAGGTACTTCGGAGGCCACCGTTATTGAACACTCTTGAAAGTAGTGTTGCAGCTTCCGGGATGCCATGAACACCGCATACGCTATCTTTTGATAATGTGGGTACCGGGATTTGCATGGAGTTAGAACAGTGGATACGTAGTACACTGGTTTTTGAAGAGGGAATTTGTGCCCTTCTTCGCTTTCGCTCAACGACGAGTACCGCTACCGACAACTTGATATGTTGCTGCGATATATAAAATCATAAGTTCGCCCGGGTTGGGCGTGGCAGAACCGGATTTGTTGCCGTGATGGCTTTTATTTCTTCGAGTCCGGCTGTGGCGGCATCCGTCCATTCGAAATGTTCGGTGCGCCGGAGGAGGCGGTAGAGGGGCAGAGCCTTTTCTCCCAAACGGGAGATGAAGCGACTTAAGGCCGCTACGCATCCGGTTAGTTTTTGTATCTGCTTGAGGTCTTTTGGAATATCCAATTGTGACAGAGCTCAGATTTTGGCCGGGTTTGCTTCAATTCCTCTACCGGATACGATGAAGCCCAAGAGCTTTCCTGCTGGTACGCTGAAGACGCATTTTTCCGGATTGAGCTTAATGTCATATGCTCGGAGGTTGTCGAATGTCACCCTCAAGTCTTCTACTAGAGTTCCAACGTGTTTGGTCTTGACGACCACATCGTCTATGTATGCCTCTACTGTTTTGCCTATCTGGGTAGCCAGACATGTTTGAATCATGCGCTGATATGTTGTGCCGGCGTTTTTGAGTACGAAGGGCATTGTGTTGAAGCGAATGGCCCATATGGAGTAATGAATGCCGCTATGGCCTGATCTTTCTCCGCCATCTTGATTTGATGGTATCCGGAGTATGCGTCGAGGAAGCACAATGAATCGTGCCATGCGGTAGCCTCGATGATTTGGTCGATGCGAGGGAGGGGGAAAGGGTCCTTTGGACAGGCCTTGTTAAGGTCTTTAAAATCGACGCAGAGGCGCCAGGATTTTTCCTTTTTTGGTACCATTACTAGATTGGCTAGCCAGTCCGGATGTTTTATATCTCTGATGAATCCGGCTTCTAAGAGTTTGGCTTGCTCCTCTCCCATTGCCTGTCTTTTGGGTTCGGAAAATCGCCAAGAGCTTGTTTGATCGGCTTGAATCCTTTTAGGATATTTAGGCTGTGCTCGCCACTGCGTGGGATTCTGGCATGTCTGAAGGGTGCCAGCAAAATGTCCCAATTTTCCGAAGGAATTCTCGTAGTGCGGCTTCGACATCAGGACTTAATTGTGCCCCAATGGAGGCCGTCTTTGTGGGGTCCGTTGGATGGACCTGAAATTTGACTATTTCGTCTGCTGGTTTAAAAGAAGTGGACCTGGACCTCTTATCGAGTATTACATCGTCCCTATCCATCGTGGAGCGCAGCGTAGTTAGTTCCTCTGCCGCTAGGGCTTCGGATAATGCCTCTAGGGCGGTATGGCTGTCTTATTTTCAGCGTGGAGTCAGATCTGGATCATCTTGGCGAGTGATTATCCCATTGGGTCCGGCATTTTGAGCTTCATGTACCCGTAGTGGGGTATAGCTTGGAAGATTGTGAATGCCTCTCGCCCTAACAAAGCGTGATATCCGCTGCCGAATGGGGCCACTTGAAACGTGACCTCCTCGGACCTGTAATTGTCCGGTGAGCGAACACTACATCTAGTGTGATTTTTCCTGCAGCGTACTTTCTCGACTAGGGATTATCCCTCTGAAGGTTGTGCTTCTTCGCTCAATGCGGCTCCAGTCAATTTCCATTTTTTGAAGGGTTTCCTCATAGATGAGGTTTAATCCGCTGCCGCCATCCATGAGTACCTTAGTAAGACGAAAACCGCCCACTATCGGACTGAGGACCAATGCGGCTGGTGCTCTAGTTGTTCGGAATTTAGGTTCGTCATTTGGCGTTGAAGGTGATAGCTGTGTCCTCCATGGATTTGTTGTTGCTACTTGGTAGACTTCGCGAGGCTGCGGATTGTTCAAGCTTCCGCATGTTATTTGATGCGAAAGTCTCAAGACCGTTAATACCGTATTGGTACTGCTTTGGGTTGGTTGCCGGGGCTAAAAAGCCCACGCCACTTTTGGCCACTGCCGTAGTATCCAACACGCTCGAAGGCTGTGTGTTGGAGTGGCGCCCTCCGTCTTGTGGATCTTGCAGGTCCGTTGAGCCAACCCTCCAAAGACGGTTCCGCACCCTTTAGGGGTTTTGGTTTTGGTATTCAACCCGGTGCTTGATAATGATGCACCCTTTTGTTTCGGACTAGGGATGTATTCGGGGCGGATTGTCCCAAAATTTACTTTCGGTTTTCCAGCGCTCTCCATCGCACAAGATTTTTGTATTATGGTCACCAAGTCAGTAAAGCGTGTAATTTCGCGACGACTGATGGCGTTCAGGATTCCCTTGTCCGTGCAATTATTGCAGAAAATTTGGATTGCGTCCTCCTCTCGGCGGTCCTTTATCCTGTTCATAACCAGGAGGAATCTGGCCCAGTAATGATGTACTGTTTCATTGGGCTCTTGCCGAATTTGAGAGAGATCGCTAATGTTTGGGTGGGCGGGTGGAACTAGATCCGGAACCCCGTCCAATTTAGGACTCAAGGGCCGAGAAGTTTCGAACTTGGAAGTTTGGATTTTTAGTGTTATCCCATGAGTCCAACCCACCGCCGACTTTAAGTTCGTGGCTTGATCAACGCTCGTCCCTGCGGGAATCCGACATGGAGGGATCGGGAACCGGACGTAACTAGTCCTTAAGATACAAGAAGAATCGCCACATTGCTGCTCTATCACAGCAACATGATGGGTAGCCCGGGAGAGTTGATCTCTCTCGAGATCGGTTTTAGGCCCGATCGATCGTAGTCTGTGGCGACTCAGGCGGCGATGCGATCCAAGAGCTCGTTTATGTAGGAGAGCTCGATCGGATCTAACTGTTCGGCAAGTTCGAACTAACTCGAGATTGGTTTCGATGACTCGAGAGGTCATCGTCGGTATGATGGCCGGATGGCGGTCATAAGAAAACCACCTAGTCAAGAGTTCGGCGATGGCCAAGGCTCCTTTTGGCGATAGTATCGTCTTTAAAGACGAGATGAGGCATCCTACCGACGGCGACGCATACGTAGGAACTCTCAATGAAAGCACAAATGTCGGTGTCAAAACCGGCGGATCTCGGTAGGGGGTCCCGAACTGTGCGTCTAGGCGGATGGTAACAGGAGACAAGGGACACGATGTTTTACCCAGGTTCGGGCCCTCTTGATGGAGGTAAAACCCTACGTCCTGCTTGATTAATATTGATGATGTGTGTTACAAGAGTGGATGTACCACGAGATCAAAGACGTTAAACCCTAGAAGCTAGCCTATGGTATGATTGTTGTTCGTCCTATGGACTACAGCCGTCCGGTTTATATAGGCACCAGAGAGGGCTAGGGTTACACAAAGTCGGTTACAAAGGTAGGAGATCTACATATCCGTATCGCCAAGCTTGCCTTCCACGCCAAGGAAAGTCCCATCCGGACACGGGACGAAGTCTTCAATCTTGTATCTTCATAGTCTTGGAGTCCGGCCGATGATGATAGTTCGGCTATCCGGACACCCCCTAGTCCGGAACTCCCTCACACATGTAGAACAGACGATTCTAGTTCCTCGGTGTGTGGGAAACCCTCCGATCAACTGCTACCCGGCATCGCGGACAGACGAATATAGGCATCTTCACGCGCGCCGGGCTCTGCATCCGCGAGGTGGCACGGGAGCTTGAAGAAGACATGGAGCTCGGAGCCGAAGGGGATCTCAACGCCGCCGCGTCCTTCACAGCTATCTTCCCACCGCCGCTCTCTCTGTCGCCGTGGTCACTGCCGTGCTCTCTGTCGCCTGCTCTCTCTGTTGTCGTGGTCACCGCGCGCCGCTCTCTGTCACCCGCTTATATAGCACACCCGCAACGGCTCTCTGCTCAACGACTCTTTGCTAGGTCCCACAAGCCACGCGTGCAACGGTCTGATCGTCTAGCGCGTCTCTGCCGCCTGGTCCCACCTGTAAGGGCTGAGTCAAATGGTTGACCTGACGGAGACGACAGTTTTCACGGAACGAGTTGGTGCGGACACACTAGGGGCAAAACTGAGCACAATTCGCAACTGAGGGCAAAACTGAGCAAATGGACACCACTGACGGCAAAAGGATAATTAACCCTTTACAGAAACCCCCTCCCTACTGTGGTATTAACATGTCTTATACCTTTAAGTGACAGGCGTATCATTTTTTTTTACTATTTTATAGAACCCCCTCCTTTTTCTGGTAAATAACCTGCACTTGATTATTAAGTGACAAAAAAGAAATATTGTTTGTGTTTTAACAGTAAACCCCTGCTGTTTTTGTAATTAACCCGCAGTCAATATAGAACAAATAGTACTTTTTAAAATATCCATATCTTTTAAACCCTAACTCCAATTTTAAAATGTTATATATGATATTTGATTAGAAAAATATGTATAATATGAATATGATATTATTTTACCTTTTAAATATGTTTAAAATGCTATTTAGGATACAACATTAATCAATAGCGCACGATCCATCTTTCTTTCGTACCAACACCAACCCGGATTGCAAATAAACACCTCTGTAAAGCCAAATTGAAGACAAAAAATACCATCGATAACCATGCATGCACGCCTCAGCAAAATCTTGCGTTCATCTTATGTTAAGAGAGAGATGCATCGGCAAGACCTATAGGTGTCCTGAGTCATGGTTATTGGGTTAGGGCCATGCGGTATTTTCTTCGCCTGTTGCAATGCACATGCTCTTTGCTAGTCAATGATAATAGGAAGCCGACTTATTGAGTTGGTATTTTTTTCAGGCCCAACGGGGCATGCGTTATTTAATTTCAGTTGGCCTACTCGGAGCGTAGGTTAAAATAAAATTCTAGTTTATTTTGTGTATTTTTCTCCAGCTGTCCAATCAAAGTAAAGAAAATATGTGGAGCAGGCCGTTGACTCCACGGTTGGAGGCTCAACCCCAAAAACTATTCATGTGTGGACAGACAAAAAAATTACAATGTCAGATATGTACGAAGAAAGAAAATAATTCTAGATGGTGAACAGACCAAAATTCAGAGAAACACATCTTACTTTTTTGGCATATATATATACACAACAAGCATTGTGTATCTTGTATTACAGGAGGAGAGCATCGATACAGTCTTTTACATCACAAAGTGGCGTGTCTAGAAACCAACCACATTTCATTTGACCTAAACTGAATAACTTAGCCACCAGCTCTGTACGTAAGTTGGGGAGTTTCCAGATTTCTGTCCACTATTACTTGCCCGGGAGTGGGTGATAGAACCTATAGACCGAGTAGCCCGTGTTGATGACGGTGGCAAAGGAGATCAAAGCGCCAAAGATGACAAAGAAGGTGACAGACTGCCTGGGGAAGCACTGCAACCTCACCCACTTGATGGCCTTGGCGGGCGTGCTCTTATGATGCGCCGACACGTCCTCGCAGAGGCGAAGCAGGTCTTTGGAGTAAAATGTGTTGCTGTACTCATCCGCGAGTCCAGTGAAGAGGTCGACGATCTCCTTGTCGGTCTGGTGTGTGTGCGCCAGGATCCCGCGCTCCCTCAGCAGCTTGGCGTCGGCCTCGGTCTGCAGCAGCCGAGCCATGCAGATGGAGTAGGCGGTGACGCCGAGGCCACACTGGTGGTGCCTCTGCTCGAACGCGATGAGGCTGCGGAAGACGGGCTCGCTGTAGCCGTGGATGTGCTGGGCAGGGACGTGCATCACCCCTCGCATGTCCATCATCTCCCTCTTGAAGACGATGTGTAACGAGCTGCCGCCCGGTGCGGCCTGCTTGCTGAAACTGGTCCGCCACTCCCCGAACCAGGTCGCGCAGGGGAGGTGCGACTCCGGCTCGGCGTGCAGGCAGGGAGAATCGTTGAGCAGCATGTGCTTGCCCTCGGGGACCCGGGACCAGTGGAAAAGGTGCAGCAGGTGATGAACTGTCTTTGGGAACGTGATGGTTTCTCCTGCCTTGGCTTGTTTGATGACACCACTGAGCGGCGGGTGGATGTCGTCGAAGCAGGAGAGAGCCAGCTCTTCTATGCTGCGCTCGATTCCATTGAATAAGGTGCCTTTCAACCGTCCGTGAAGCTCGGCCAGCACAAAGAAGGGGATCTGGTTGCTCAGCGTCAGCAGGTCCAGCCTGGTCTGTTTCATGTTCCGGCACATGTCCGCGGACAAGTAGTTGAACTGCTTCTCACGCTCGGCGTCATCATGGGCCGGCAGCGCCGGCGTCGCGTGCACGCTCGACGTGAGCAGGAAGATGGCGAAGAGGAGCAGGCAACCGTCGAGCAGAAGCATCCTGGGGAGGTCCTTGGAGCTCATGCTTTCTTCTTCTCTGGATGGCTCAGAGCTCACGGTAAACGAGCCAGCCTCGTAGCAGCTGCGAACTCGGGCATCATTGTCCTTCGCCCAACGGAGGAAGTCGGCGGTGCTGAGGCCGGACCCTTGCTGGCTAGCAAGGAACTTGACGATGGCGCACTTCTTGGCATCTGTGATGAGTGAGCCTGACGCCGGGAGGTGGTACGGCCCGACAGCGGCGACCATGATGCTGCTGGCTGCGGGCTCGGGGTGATCCAGGGCCGGCGAGGCGGCCGCCTGCGGAAGCGTGGGCATGGACGCCAGCGCTACTCCAACGGCGGCGCGGCGGCGAAGCTTGAAAATTGACGGGTAGTCTAAGTCTAAGTTATTACCACCAATGGAGTCGAGCCTTGGGAAGTGGGGAGGGATGCTCAGGGTTACTTGCTCAGCTTCCTTGCGGATTTTCTCCTCCTCCTCCTGGATCCAGATGGACGAGCTGCCATTGCCGGGACTTTCTTGG
Source organism: Aegilops bicornis (assembly GCA_021605145.1). Classification (NCBI taxonomy): domain Eukaryota; kingdom Viridiplantae; phylum Streptophyta; class Magnoliopsida; order Poales; family Poaceae; genus Aegilops; species Aegilops bicornis. Next base: position 39,025,259 of record CM038670.1, read on the forward strand.
ATTTCCGGATCTTCCACACTTGCCACCGGCATGTATGGTTGAGCCATGGCGCGCGGTAGCAAGAGAAAGAGAGTTATTGATGTATATAGATGATCAGCTAGGGAACTACTATGTTGTCTATATAGTAGGAGTTTATGCGAAAGGGAGAAGAGTGGTTTTATGGTGTAGCGATTACGCGGTAAATACGACCGAAAGAATCCAACCAAATTTGCAACACGCTTTTTTTTCCTTTTAGCAGAAGGCAACGCGTATACCACGACGAGCTACTGTATTGTACTCCGTATACTCCACAATGATCGGTCGCGTGGAACAAGTCTACCATTTTCTTTTCTTTTGCGTGGAACAAGTCTACCAATGTCAATATTCAAAACTTGAGTTTCATCTCTCGCCACGATGAGGCCCATCTCGGCCACGATTGCGCACGTAGGAAACTGGAGGCCCATCTCAGGGCCACGATGGCGCACGATGGATCCAAGAAACCCGCCAAATCCACATGGGGCTCGCCTCATTCTAATCGGTTGGTTAGTCACGTAAGAACAGGTCAACCTTGCCCATTCACAACTACGGCGCCTCCCTCCAAAAAAAAAAAACTACCGCGCTCCACTAAGCGTCCTACGACTGATTTTTTTGCTTCCTTAGACCGTCGGATCGAAAGCATCGTGCTGCCCGCTGCGAACCAACATATAGTTGGTTGGTTAGAGAGACAGTGGTATCCTCAACTCATCGGGGTTCAAGTCCAGTTATTTAAATTATTTCTAGATTTATTTCAAGATTTCTGGCGATGTGCTTAGTGAGAGGTGACGTTCCCGTCGACGCTTGCATTTGTACTGTATTAAAAAAGATCGAAAGCAACGTGCTCATCCAAGGCCTCACGGGAGTTTTATTCAAAGTTCACTACTAGAATTTTCTAATACGCCGGGTGTCAAGCTCTTCACCGAAAGCCAAAACTTGGACACAACGCAAAGTAAGAAACGCCGAGTGCGACGCTCGGCAAACTTGACTTCACGGCGGCTACCTCTTGTTGCCGTCAAGGGCTCACGGCGAACAAGCACCGTACGGCGAACGGGGCAGACACTGAGAGCCACGTACGTCAAAGGGAGGCCACGTGGCATGCCGTTCGGGAGTGACGGCGCCATCACTTGGTTTACCTATATCGAGAGCTGCGACGTCACCCTCGGTAAAATCACATCACAGAAACATTTTCCTAGCTGACATGTGATCCCACTAGTCACATTTATCAGTAAATGTTTTAAATTATTTGCTAAATAGTTTTTCAAAAAATGACGATGTCTTTGCCGAGAGCCGTGCTTGGTAATGCTCGATATGCGACTGTTGACTAAACCCTCAAAACTGACCAGTGGGACTGGGTGTCCCACATGGCAGCTAACCTTTTACCAAGCGTCACCACCCTTGGAAAAGATTGGCAGCACTGTAGTAGTGAAGTGCTCAGCTGACTCCTTTTCCGAGAGCCACACTCGGAAAAGGAGTGGCACAATGGTAGTGTCAGTTCTCAGACGACCCCTTTTCCGAGAGCCGCTCTCGGTAGTCTGTCTGTTTCCGAGTGTGGCTCTCAGAAATGTTTCCCATTGCTTCTATTGTTAATTCCTTTCTTTTCTGATCCCTGCAACTGAAAACAACTACAGTGCAATTTTTGTATATATATGCAGTGCAGAAAATGTTATCATATATAGGCATAATTTGAAGTATTCCACATATATAGGCATAATTTGAAGTAGCCGACGTATATAGAAAATGTTATCATATATAGACAAATGAAGTAGTCCATATATATAGGCATAATTTGAAGTGGTCCACATATATAGGTGAATGTTTCATACTAGTACACATCACACACAATTTCAAAAATTCATACATATTGTTAACTTATGAAAGTTCACTACTTGCAAAACACGTGCATGCCACATACAAGTTCACATGTTCATACAACATCTTGAGGAGGACGAGGGGCATCATTTCCATCGGGTTAAGATTCCATAGGAGGAGAAGGAGGTGCGTCATTTCCACTGCTTCAAAATTGCATAAGAACCTATAAGAGTAGAGTCACGTGAGGGTAATAGCATCATCAAGAGTATCATTCGTAGCAGAAGTAGCATAATCAATAACTTGCGACATATCAGAATTGATAACATGTGGTGGTGTTGCAAGTCTACTTATAAAAGAAGGTGAATCTAAAGCGGAGTTGGATGACAGTTCCTTACCTCCCCTTCATCTTAGAGGGAAAATCTTAGTCTTAGCATCCTTCAGATTCTTCATAGTGATAATTTGATAATAATCCCAAGTGACTCCATAAATATAGCTATGGTCCCCGGTAACGGCGCCAGAAAAAGGTCTTGATAGCTCACAAGTATAGGGGATTGCAGCAGTTTTTGAGGGTAGAGTATTCAACCCAAATTTATTGAATTCGACACAAGGGAAGCCAAAGAATATTTGCAAGTATTAGCAGTTGAGTTGTCAATTTAACCACACCTGGAGATTAATTACCTCCAGCAAAGTGATCAGTAGCAAAGTAGTATGATAGTTTTGATAGTAGTAGCAACAGCAATAGTAACGGTGACAGTGATAGCAATGATTTTATAGCAAGTGCAATAGTAACAATAGCATTAGTAACTTAGCAAGAACAATATGAGAGAAATTCGTAGGCATTGGGTCGGTGAATTCGTTAGATGATATTCATCATATAACAGTCATAACCTAGGGCGATACGGCACTAGCTCCAGTTCATAAATATAATGTAGGCATGCATTCCGTAAATAGTCATACGTGCTTATGGAAAGGACTTGCATGCCATCTATTGTCCTACCCTCCCACGGCAGCGGGGTCCTATTGAAAGCTATGGGATATTAAAACCTCCTTTTAATAGAGAACCGGAACAAAGCATTAACACACAGTGAATACATAAACTCCTCAAACTATGGTTACACCAGGATTGCCGGATCATAACACGTAGTAGGTGACTATAACTTGCAAGATCGGATCTAAAACATAGATATAATGGTGATAACATAAACGGTTCAGATCTGAAATCATGGCACCGGGGCCCAAAGTGACAAGCATCAAGGATGGAAAAGTCATAGCAACATCAATCTCAGACCATAATGGATACTAGGGATCAAGCCCTAACAAAACTAACTCGATTACATGATGAATCTCATCCAACTCCTCACCGACCAGCGAGTCTACGAAGGAATTACTCACTCCCGATGGGGAGTGATGTCTACTACGCAACCTTCTCCTTGTAGACGTTGTTGGGCCTCCAAGTGCAGAGGTTTGTAGGACAGTAGAAAATTTCCCTCAAGTGGATGACCTAAGGTTTATCAATCTGTGGGAGGCGTAGGATGAAGATGGTCTCTCTCAAACAACCCTGCAACCAAATAACAAAGAGTCTCTTGTGTCCCCAACACACCCAATACAATGGTAAATAGTATAGGTGCACTAGTTCAGCGAAGAGATGGTGATACAAGTGCAATATGGATGGTAGATATAGGTTTTTGTAATCTGAAAATATAAAAACAGCAAGGTAACAAGCGATAAAAGTGAGCGTAAATGGTATTGCAATGCTAGGAAACAAGGCCTAGGGTTCATACTTTCATTAGTGCAAGTTCTCTCAACAATAATAACATAACTGGATTATATAACTATCCCTCAACATGCAACAAAGAGTCACTTCAAAGTCACTAATAGCGGAGAGCAAACGAAGAGATTATTGTAGGGTACGAAACCACCTCAAAGTTATCCTTTCTGATCGATCTATTCAAGAGTCCGTAGTAAAAATAACATGAAGCTATTCTTTCCGTTCGATCTATCATAGAGTTCATACTAGAATAACACCTTAAGACACAAATCAACCAAAACCCTAATGTCACCTAGATACTCCAATGTCACCTCAAGTATCTGTGGGCATGATTATACGATATGCATCACACAATCTCAGATTCATCTATTCAACCAACACAAAGTACTTCAAAGAGTGCCCCAAAGTTTCTATCGGAGAGTCTAGATTTAAAACGTATGCGCCAACCCCTATGCATAAGTTCACAAGGTCACTGAACCCGCAAGTTGATCACCAAAACATACATCAAGTAGATCACGTGAATATCCCATTGTCACCACAGATAAGCACGGCAAGACATACATCAAGTGTTCTCAAATCCTTAAAGGCTCAATCCGGCAAGACATCTTCAAGGGAAAAACTCAATTCATCACAAGAGAGTAGAGGGGGAGAAACATCATAAGATCCAACTTCAATAGCAAAGCTCGCGATACATCAAGATCGTATCACCTCAAGAACACGAGAGAGAGAGATAGAAAGAGAGAGAGAGAGAGAGAGAGAGAGAGAGAGAGAGAGAGAGAGAGATCAAACACATAGCTACTGGTACATAACCTCAGCCCCGAGGGTGAACTACTCCCTCCTCGTCATGGAGAGCATCGGGATGATGAAGATGGCCACCGGTGAGGGATCCCCCCTCCGGCAGGGTACCGGAACAGGGTCCCGAGAGGTTTTTGGTGGTACAGAGGCTTGCGGCAGCAGAACTCCCGATCTATTGTGCTCCTCGTTGTTTTTAGGGTATATGGACATATATAGGCGAAAGAAGTCGGCCAGGGGAGCCACGAGGAGCCCATGAGGGTGGGGGCACGCCCAGGGGGTAGGGCGCGCCCCTAACCCTCGTGGCCACCTCGAAGCTTCCATGGCGTCTACTCCAAGTCTCCTGGATTGCTTCCGTTCCAAAAATAACTCCCCCGAAGGTTTTATTCCGTTTGGACTCCGTTTGATATTCCTTTTCTTCGAAACACTGAAATAGGCAAGAAAACAGCAATTTGGGCTGGGCCTCCGGTTAATAGGTTAGTCCCAAAAATAATATAAAAGTGCTTAGTAAAGCCCATAAACATCCAAAACAGATAATATAATAGCATGAAACAATCAAAAATTATAGATACGTTGGAGACGTATCAGGCATCCCCAAGCTTAATTCATGCTCGTCCTCGAGTAGGTAAATGATAAAAACAGAACTTTTGATGTGGAATGCTACCTAGCATATTTCTCAATGTAATTTTCTTTATTGTGGCATGAATGCTCAGATCCAAATGATTCAAAATAAAAGTTCATATTGACATAAGAAATAACAATACTTCAAGCATACTAACAAGGCAATCATGTCTTCTCAAAATAACATGGCTAAAGAAAGTTTATCCCTACAAAATCATATATTTAGGCTATGTTTCATTTTCATCACACAAAATACTCCCATCATGCACAACCCCGGTTTCAGCCAAGCAATTGGTTCATACTTTTTAACGCGCTTCAGCCTTTTTCAACTCTCACGCAATACATGAGCGTAAGCCATGGATATAGCACTATGGGTGGAATAGAATATGATGATGGAGGTTGTGTGGAGAAGACAAAAAGAAAAAATCTCACATTGACGAGGCTAATCAACGGGCTATGGAGATGCCCATCAATTGATGTCAACATGAGGAGTAGGGATTGCCATGCAACAGATGCACTAGAGCTATAAATGTATGAAAGCTCAACAAAAGAAACTAAGTGGGTGTGCATCCAACTTGGTTGCTCACGAAGACCTAGGGCATTTTGAGGAAGCCCATCGTTGGAATATACAAGCCAAGTTCTATAATGAAAAATTCCCACTAGTATATGAAAGTGACAACATAAGAGACTCTCTATCATGAATATCATGGTGCTACTTTGAAGCACAAGTGTGGAAAAGGATAGTAACATTGTCCCCCCTTTTTTTGGGCCTTTTTTTATTTGGCCTTTCTTTCTTTATTTTTTATTTGGCCTTTTTTTATAAGGGACAATGCTCTAATAATGATGATCATCACACTTCTATTTATTTACAACTCAAGAATTATAACTCGATACTAGAACAAGATATGACTCTGCATGAATGCCTCCGGCGATGTACTGATAACCCAAAAGTGTAGGGGATAATTGTAGCCTCTTTCGATAAGTAAGAGTGTCGAACCCAACGAGGAGCTAAAGGTAGAACAAATACCCTCTCAAGTCATATCTGCCACTGATACGACTCTATGCACGCTTAGTGTTCGCTTTACCTAGAACAAGTATGAAACTAGAAGTACTTTGTAGGTGTTGTTGGATAGGTTTGCAAGATAATAAAGAACGCGTAAATATAAACTAGGGGTTGTTTAGATAAATAAGCAATAAAGTAAATATAGCGAGTGTGGAAAAGTGGTGGTAGGAGTTGTGAAATTGTCCCTAAGCAATTGACTACTTTAATAGACCGCTAATCACTATTGCAATTTTATTTGAGGGAGAGGCATAATTAAGCTAACATACTTTCTCTTCTTGGATCATATGCACTTATGATTGGAACTCTAGCAAGCATCCGCAACTACTGAAGATCATTAAGGTAAAACCCAGCCATAGAATTAAAGTATCAAGTCCCCTTTATCCCATACGCAAACAACCTACTTACTCGGGTCTGTGCTTCTGTCACTCACGCCACCCACCATAAGCAAATCATGAACATATTGCAAACCCTACAGCGGGGATCCCTCACGCTTGCACGACATGGAGAGCACCATAGGACAGCACCAATAAAACATGCAACTCAAACCAATCATAGCAATTCATTAATCACCGATAGGACAACAAAAATCTACTCAGACATCATAGGATGGCAACACATCATTGGATAATAATATGAAGCATAAAGCACCATGTTCAAGTAGAGGGTACAGCGGGTTGCAAGAGAGTGGACCGCTGGATATAGATGGGGGAAGGTGATGGAGATGTTGGTGAAGATGATGGAGGTGTTGGTGAAGATCGCGGTGATGATGATGGCCCCCGGCAGCGCTCCGGCGCCACCGGAAGCAAGGGGGAGAGATCCCCCCTTCTTCTTCTTCTTCTTCTTCTTATTCTTCTTCCTTCACCTCCTCCCTAGATGGGAGAAGGGTTTCCCCTCTGGTCCTTAGCTCCCATGGCATGGGAGGGGTGAGAGCCCCTCCGAGATTGGATCTGCCTCTCTGTCTCTCTGTTTCTGCGTTCCCAGATTCTGCCCTGGCACCGTTTCTTTTATATCTGGAGATCCGCAACTCCAATTGGGTTGAAACCTTCGCCCAGATATTTTTTCCAAAACTTAGCTTTCTTGCGGCCAAAGTAGAGCATCAACCGCCGTACGAGGGGACCACGAGGGTGGGGGGCGCGCCCACCTAGAGTGGTGGCGTGGGCCACCTCGTGTGGCCACCTCGAGCACCGTCTCACGTTTATTATTCCTCCCAAAAATCGCAAATATTCCAAAATAATTCTCCGTCTGCTTTTATCCCGTTTGGACTCCATTTGATATTGGGTTTCTGAAACATAAAACATGCAACAAACAGAACTGCACTGGGCCTTTGGATCAATATGTTAGTCCCAAAAATAGTATAAAAAGTTGCCAAAAGTATATGAAAGTTGAATAATATTGGCATGGAACAATCAAAATTATAGATACGATGAGACGTATCAGCATCCCCAAGCTTAATTCCTGCTCGTTCTCGAGTAGGTAAATGATAAAAAGATAATTTTTGATGTGGAATGCTACCTAGCATAATCTTGATCATATGTCTAATCATGGCATGAATATTAAGACACGAGTGATTCAAAGCAATAGTCTATCATTTGACATAAAAACAATAATACTTTGGGCATCCCAACAAACAATCATGTCTTTCAAAATATCAATGCTTCAGAACGTTATCCCTACAAAATCATGTAGTCTTGTATGCTCCCTTTTATTAACACAAGGTACCCCTCATGCCTATCCCGGTGTCATCCAAGCAATTGTTTCATACTTTAGTATTCTCAAACTTTTTCAACCTTCACGCAATACATGAGCGTGAGCCATGGATATAGCACTATGGGTGGAATAGAATATGATGGTGGAGGTTATGTGGAGAAGACAAAAAGGGAGAAAGTCTCACATCAATGCGGCTAATCTACGGGCAATGGAGATGCCCATCAATTGATGTCAATGCGAGGAGTAGGGATTGCCATGCAACGGATGCACTAGAGTTATAAGTGTATGAAAGCTCAAACTGAAACTAAGTGGGTGTGCATCCAACTTGCTTGCTCATGAAGACCTAGGGCATTTGAGGAAGCCCATCATAGGAATATACAAGCCAAGTTCTATAATGAAAATTCCCACTGGAAGTGATAACATAGGAGACTCTCTATATGCAGAACATGGTGCTACTCTGAAGCACAAGTGTGGTAAAAGGATAGTAACATTGCCCCTTTTCTTTTCTTTTCTTTTTTTTGGATGGGCTTCTTTGGCCCCCTTTTTTTTATTTAGGCTTCTTTGGCCTCTCTTTTTTTATGGGGCAATGCTCTATAATGATGATCATCACACTTTATTTACTTACAACTCAATATTACAACTCGATATCTAGAACAAAGATATGACTCTATATGAATGCTTCCGGCGGTGTACCGGGATGTGCAATGATCTAGCGTGAGCAACGACATAAAACGGACAAGCCATGAAAACATCATGCTAGCTATCTTACGATCATGCAAAGCAATATGACAATAAATGCTCAAGTCATGTATATGATGATGATGGAAGTTGCATGGCAATATATCTCGGAATGGCTATGGAAATGCCATGATAGGTAGGTATGGTGGCTGTTTTAAGGAAGATATAAGGAGGTTTATGTGTGATAGAGCGTATCGTATCACGGGGTTTGGATGCACCGGCGAAGTTTGCACCAACTCTGGAGGTTAGAAAGGGCAATGAACGGTACCAAAGAGGCTAGCAATGATGGAAGGGTGAGAGTGCGTGTAATCCATGGACTCAACATTAGTCATAAAGAACTCACATACTTATTGCAAAAATTTATTAGCCCTCAAAACAAAGTACTACATGCATCCTCCTAGGGGGGAGGTTGGTAGGAGTTAACCATTGCGCGCCCCCGGCCTTCACGCAAAGATAAACAATCAAAATACAATGCGCGCCAATTTGGTTACATAGTTAGTGGACCATACGTGCATGCCTCGGGAATCACAAACCTTAACACCAACATCCTTACTAAACACAACCATCTACTAGTACCTCCCACATATTATCATCTCTATATCGCAAAAATATTGCAAGGAATCAAACATATCATATTCAGTGATCCACAAGTTTTATGTAGGATTTTATGACTAACCATGTGAATGACCAATTCATGTCATCTCTCTAAATAGATATAAGTGAAGCAAGAGAGTTATTTCTTTCTACAAAAGATATTCCCACGCTCTAAAAAATATAAGTGAAGCAAAAGAGCATTCTACAGATGGCGGTTTTCTATGTGAAGAGAAATAGGCAATCCGAACTTCAAATGATATAAGTGAAGCACATGAAGCATTCTATGAAGCCATACTCAAAAGATTTAAGTGAAGTGCAATGAGAATTCTAGAAATCAACCAAGGACTATCTCATACCAGCATGGTGCATAAAATAAAAATGAACACTAAATGTAAAAGACGCTCCAAGACTTGCACATATCGCATGAACGAAACGAATCCGAAAACATACCTATACTTGTTGAAGAAAGAGGGGATGCCTTCCGGGGCATCACCAAGCTTAGATGCTTGAGTATCCTTGAATACTTACTTGGGGTGCCTTGGGCATCCCCCAAGCTTGAGCTCTTGCCTCTCTTCCTTTTCCTCATATCGAGACCTCCCCGATCAAACACTTCATCCACACAAAACTTCAACAGAAAACTCGGTAAGATCCGTTAGTATAATAAAGCAAATCACTACTCTAAGTACTGTTGAAAACCAATTCATATTTTGTTTTTGCATTTTTCTACTGTAATATAGATTTTCCATGGCTTAATCCACTGATATAAATTGATAGATTCATCAAAACAAGCAAACTATGCATCAAAAACAGAATCTGTCAAAAACAGAACAGTTTGTAGCAATCTGAACATTCACCATACTTCTGTTACCCCAAAAATTCTACCAAAATTAATAAAAATAAAAAATTTGTACATCAAGATATTGCAAAAAGATTCAGAACCGTTTGGCGTTCCAGTAAAAAATGTAAAATCGCGCACTACAGCCAAAGTTTCTGTCCAGCGCCGTACAAACCAACAAGCATTGTAAACATCCTAAAGGTAAACCTTGGCACATTATTTTTATAATACAATGGAATTGTACAAGGGGATAATTATTTTTGATGAAAAATTTCTGTAATCAATATTCAAAAAGTTTCCGTGAGCATGAACAAAGTTCAAGGAGCTCTCCCACTTCAACAATGCTTGTCTTTCTCACTTTCACTTTCCTTTTTGAAAAGTTTTGGGTTCCCCTCTTTATGTTTTTGTTTTTAAACTATATAAAAGAACTCAACAGAAATAAATGACTCTCTAAAACTTCCGGGTTGTCTCCCTGGCAGCGCTTTCTTTAAAGCCATTAGGCTAGGCATATGGTGCTCAAGTAATGGATCCACCCGGATCCCAAGGTATATCAAAGCCAATTTTAATTAAAAATGATTTGTGATTTGGTATTGAGCACAATGTAACATATATAATACAGTAACGAAGTCTAACTCTCTTCCTATGCATCGGCATGTCATAAAAGAACAATTCATGCACACCAAGTAAAGGCCAATGCATAGTATAAGCAGTTTCTTGCAATTTTATCATATTGGAAACATAGAGAGGTGGAGATATAGTTCCTCTCTCATAATAATTGCAAGTAGGAGCAGAAAGCACATGCATATTATATCTATAAAAATCATCATGTGTGGTAGTAAAATGCAACCCATCGATATAATCCTTAATAAGCACAAACTTCTCCGATATAGTGTAGTTTGGAGAATTCAAAAAGATAATAGGACTATCATGCGTGGGTGCAATAGCAACAATTTCATGTTTAACATAAGAAACTATAGCAAGTTCATCTCCATAAGCATCATTCATATTGGCATCATGGCCACAAGCATAGCCAGCATCATCAAAAAGGGATATTTCAAGAGAATCACCGGGATCATAACAATCATCATAGCAATCATCCTTCGGTAAGCACGAAGGGGAATTAAACAATGTATGAGTTGAAGAGTTACTCTCATTAGAAGGTGGGAACGGGTAGCTAATCCGCTCTTCCTCCTTTTGTTCTTCGCTCTCCTCATCATCTTTTTCATCCAATGAGCTCATAGTTTCATCAATTTCTTCTTCCATAGCTTCCTGCAAAATATTAATCTCTTCTTGGACAGAGGAGGAGTCCTCAATATATGGTTTAACATAAGGATTAGAAGCATAATTATCAAAGAAATATTTAAGTATGGCAAAATTTTCAGATTTGTAAAGAGTAGCATCATACTTTTCAATTAAAGAAGCAATTTCATAAGCACCCTTAAAAGCAACAAATCCTTCAATTTGTTGAACATCATAGTAATTATAAACACCCTTAGCATACGAAGATATGATCCCATTATCAATAAACTCACATTGGTAGGGAAGGTGTTTCTTAGGGTTTTCAGAACAACAAGTAACATCATATATTTCACATAAATTCCAAGCATAGCATTGCAAACGATGAATTTGATCCAGTAAAAGTTTCCCTTTTTCAGATATACGGTGTCGCACATAACAAGCATGCTCATCTAAATATTTGCCCTCAACTAAGCTAGTTGGGGTTTCAAAGACGAGCACAAAGGGATCGAAGATGATCCAAGTATAAAGCTTCAGGAGTGTGATAGATTTTGAGTGGTTCTTCAACCATTGGTTCAGTAGGTACAACTATTTTTTTGGTATTTTGTGTTTCCTACCCATAACTAAAGATAGAAAACAACTAAGAACAGAAAATAAAAATTACTTAGTGATAAAGCAAACAAGCACACACGAGAATATTCACCCCACGCTATGACTCCCCGGCAACGGCGCCAGAAAAAGGTCTTGATAACCCACAAGTGTAGGGGATAATTGTAGCCTCTTTCGATAAGTAAGAGTGTCGAACCCAACGAGGAGCTAAAGGTAGAACAAATACCCTCTCAAGTCCTATCTGCCACTGATACGACTCTACGCACGCTTAGTGTTCGCTTTACCTAGAACAAGTATGAAACTAGAAGTACTTTGTAGGTGTTGTTGGATAGGTTTGCAAGATAATAAAGAACGCGTAAATATAAACTAGGGGCTGTTTAGATAAATAAGAATAAAGTAAATACAGCGAGTCTGGAAAAGTGGTGGTAGGAGTTGTGAAATTGTCCCTAAGCAATTGACTACTTTACTAGACCGGTAATCACTATTGCAATTTTATTTGAGGGAGAGGCATAAGCTAACATACTTTCTCTTCTTGGATCATATGCACTTATGATTGGAACTCTAGCAAGCATCCGCAACTACTAAAGATCATTAAGGTAAAACCCAACTATAGCATTAAAGTATCAAGTCCCCTTTATCTCATACACAAACAACCTACTTACTCGGGTCTGTGCTTCTGTCACTCACGCCACCCACCATAAGCAAATCATGAACATATTGCAAACCCTACAGAGGGGATCCCTCACGCTTGCGCGACACGGAGAGCACCATAGGACAGCACCAATAAAACATGCAACTCAAACCAATCATAGCAATTCTTCAATCACCGATAGGACAACGAAAATCTACTCAGACATCATAGGATGGCAACACATCATTGGATAATAATATGAAGCATAAAGCACCATGTTCAAGTAGAGGGTACAACGGGTTGCGGCAGAGTGGACCGCTGGATATATATGGGGGAAGGTGATGGAGATGTTGGTGAAGATGATGGAGGTGTTGGTGAAGATCATGTGATGATGTTGGCCCCCGGCAGCGCTCCGGCGCCACCGGAAGCAAGGGGAGAGAGCCCCCCTTCTTCTTCTTCTTCCTTGACCTCCTCCCTAGATGGGAGAAGGGTTTCCCCTCTGGTCCTTGGCTCCCATGGCGTGGGAGGGGCAATAGCCCCTCCGATATTGGATCTGTCTCTTTGTCTCTCTCTCTGTTTCTGCGTTCCCAGATTCTGCCCTGGCACCGTTTCTTTTATATCTGGAGATCCACAACTCCAATTGGGTTGAAACCTTCGCCCAGATATTTTTCCAAAACTTAGCTTTCTTGCGGCGAAAGTAGAGCATCAACCGCCATACGAGGGGACCACGAGGGTGGGGGCGCGCCCACCTAGAGTGGTGGCGTGGGCCACCCTCATGGCCACCTCGGGCACCGTCTCACGTTTATTCTTCCTCCCAAAAATCACAAATATTCCAAAATAATTCTCCGTCCGTTTTTATCCCGTTTGGACACCATTTGATATTGGGTTTCTGCGAAACATAAAACATGCAACAAACAGGAACTGGCACTGGGCACTGGATCAATATGTTAGTCCCAAAAAATAGTATAAGAAGTTGCCAAAAGTATATGAAAGTTGAATAATATTGGCATGGAACAATCAAAAATTATAGATACGACGGAGACGTATCATGTACCAGGATGGGCAATGAATCAAGAGTGACATGTATGAAAAATTATGCATGGTGGCTTTGCCACAAATACGATGTCAACTACATGATCATGCAAGGCAATATGACAATGGTGATGCGTTTCATGATAAACGGAATGGTGGAAAGTTGCATGGAAATATATCTCGGAATGGCTATGGAAATGCCATAATAGGTAGGTATCGTGGCTGTTTTGAGGAAGATATAAGGAGGTTTATGTGTGATAGAGCGTATCGTATCACGGGGTTTGGATGCACAGGCGAAGTTTGCACCAACTCTCAAGGTGGGAAAGGGCAATGCACGGTACCGAAGAGGCTAGCAATGATGGAAGGGTAAGAGTGCGTATAATCCATGGACTCACATTAGTCATAAAGAACTCATATACTTATTGTAAATGTTTTATTAGCCCTTGAAGCAAAGTACTACTACGCATGCTCCTAGGGGGGAGGTTGGTAGGAGTTAACCATCGCGTGCCCCCGACCTCCACACATAAGGAAGGCAATCAAAAGAGCACCCCATGCAACAAATTTGTTACACAACTTTTACCATACGTGCATGCTACGGGACTTGCCAACTTCAACACAATTATTTCTCAGTTTCGTAATTACCCAACTAGCATGACTCCAACATTACCACCTTTATATCTCAAAACAATTATCAAGCATCAAATTGATCATAGCATCCAATTCACTTTCTATGATAGTTTTTATTATACCCAACTTGGATGCCCATCATATTAGGACCAATTTTATAACCATAGCAAATACCATGCTGTTCTAAAAGACTCCCAAAATAATGTAAGTGAAGCATGAGAGATCAATAATTTCTACAAAATAAAACCACCGCCGTGCTCTAAAAAGATATAAGTGAAGCACTAGAGCAAGATTGTCTAGCTCAAAAGATATAAGTGAAGCACATAGAGTATTCTAATAAATTCCGAATCATGTGTGTCCCTCCCAAAAGGTGTGTACAGAAAGTATGGTTGTGGTAAACTTAAAAGCAAAGACTCATATCGTACAAGACGCTCCAAGCAAAACACATATCATGTGGTGAATAAAAGTATAGCTCCAAGTAAAGTTACTGATAGACGAAGACGAAAGAGGGGATGCCTTCCGGGGCATCCCTGAGCTTAGGCTTTTGGTTGTCCTTGAATTTATCTTGGGGTGCCTTGGGCATCCCCAAGCTTAGGCTCTTGCCACTCCTTATTCCATAGTCCATCGAATCTTTACCCAAAACTTGAAAAGTTCACAACACAAAACTCAACAGAAAACTCGTAAGCTCCGTTAGTATAAGGAAATAAAACCACCACTTAGGTACTGTTGTGAACTCATTCTAAATTCATATTGGTGTAATATCTACTGTATTCCAACTTCTCTATTGTTCATACCCTCCGATACTACTCATAGATTCATCAAACTAAGCAAACAAGACATAGAAAACAGAATCTGTCAAAAACAGAACAGTCTGTAGTAATCTGTATCATTAGAATACTTCTGTAACTCAAACAATTCTGAAATAAATTGTGGACCTGAGGAATTTGTATATTAATCATCTGTAAAAATAATCAACCTAAAAGCACTCTCCAGTAAAAAATGGGAGCTAATCTTGTGAGCGCTAAAGTTTCTGTTTTTTACAGCAAGATCATAAAGACTTCACCCAAGTCTTCCCAAAGGTTCTACTTGGCACAAACACTAATTAAAATATAAAACCACATCTAAACAGAGGCTAGATGAATTATTTATTACTAAACAGTAGCAAAAAGCAAAGAACAAAAATAAAATTGGGTTGCCTCCCAACAAGCGCTAACGTTTAACGCCCCTAGCTAGGCATGATGATTTCAATGATGCTCACATAAAAGATAAGAATTGAAACATAAAGAGAGCATCATGAAGAATATGACTAGGACTTTTAAGTCTAACCCACTTCATATGCATAGGGATTTTGTGATCAAACAACTTATGGGAACAATAATCAACTAGCATAGGAAGGCAAAACAAGCATAACTTCGAAACTTTAAGCACATAGAGAGGAACCTTGATATTATTGCAATTCCTACAAGCATATGTTCCTCCCTCATAATAATTTTCAGTAGCATCATGAATGAATTCAACAATATAACCATCACATAAAGCATTCTTTTCATGATCTACAAACATAGAATTTTTATTACTCTCCACATAAGCAAAATTCTTCTCATTCAGAATAGTGGGAATATCATAAGAGACTCGAATACTATAAATTGTTTCCATATTAAAAGAGTAATGTTCAGAAAACGGGTAATCATAATCATGAAAAGTTTTATAAATATAATCATCACTACTTTTTATAGCATAAATTTCATCACAATAATCATCATAAGTAGCAACTTTGTTCTCATCATAATCAAATGAAACCTCTTCCAAAATAGTAGATTCATCACTAAATAAAGTCATGACCTCTCCAAATCCAATTTCAAAATTGTCACAATAAGATTCAACATTCTCCAAAATAGTGGGATCATTACTTCCTAAAGTTGACACTCATCCAAACCCACTTTCATCAATATAATCATCATAAGTAGGAGGCATGCTATCATCATAACAACTTTGCATATCAAAACTTGGGAGGCTAAAAATATCATCTTCATTAAACATAGCATCCACAAGCTTGGGACAAACATTAATTGCAGCAAATATATTCTCACACATGTCATTCTCATCAATCATAGCATCCCCAAGCTTGGGCCTTTTCATATCATAAGGATAATCACTCTCATCATTAATAGTATGGATAGCACCAATAGTATAGCAATTATCATCATCACAATGAGTAGTAGGAGCAACATCATTTGGGAGGGATACCTTTTTACCTTTGCTTCTCCGTCTTTTCTTTTTCTTCTTCACATCATGTGTGGGTTTAATCCTCTTTTTGGAGCTCCTTATTAATGAGATTGGTTGAATAGAAGGCTCCTCCTCGTTACCTGATTCATCAGAAGAAATAATAGGAAGACATTGGAAAGTCTCTTCCCTTTCATTAGTATTCTCTTCATCTTCTATTTGTTTTCTTGTCTTTATGTAATTGGCAATATAAGGATTCTCAATGCAATTTACCGTACAATACATAAAAATTTCTTCTAGGTCAAAATCAAGAAATCTATCAAGATTAAATTTTGGAAGACCTTTAGTTATACGTTTCATTTCTTCATACCCCAAAAGAAGACTAAGCTCTTTATGATGCTCAAGGGTAATCAAGTTATCACAATTTTTGGACACGATTTGATCATGAAACAAATAGCATTGGAGTTCTAAATGAGCACGTTCATTGCAAAGTTCACAAGGATGGCGATAAATATTGAATCTTTCAGCACAATCATCTAGCCTTTCTTACAACCATTTAGTTTCCAAATACTTATGCCTCTTGCAAAATCTATCTTCCCTATTTGGTGTGTACTTGCAAGCTCTATGTATTCCACAAAAATTGACATGCTTATAAGAGACATTTTCATCATGACTAGTGCAATCATCATTAGTACTATGGATATTCAAAGAGTTCATACTAACAACATTGCAATCGTGCTCATCATTCAAAGATTTAGTGCCAAACATTTTATAGACTTCTTCTTGTAGCACTTGATCACAGTTTTCCTTTCCATCATTCTCACGAAAGATATTAAAAAGATGAAGTGTATGAGGCAAACTTAATTCCAATTTTTTGTAGTTTTCTTTTATAGAATAAACTAGTGATAAAACAAGAAACAAGAAGATTCGATTACAAGATCTAAAGATATACCTTCAAGCACTCACCTCCCCTGCAATGGCGCCAGAAAAGAGCTTGATGTCTACTACGTAACCTTCTCCTTGTAGACGTTGTTGGGCCTCCAAGTGCGGAGGTTTGTAGGACAGTAGAAAATTTCCCTCAAGTGGATGACCTAAGCTTTATCAATCCATGGGAGGCATAGGATGAAGATGGTATATCTCAAACAACCCTGCAACCAAATAACAAAGAATCTCTTGTGTCCCCAACACACCCAATATAATGGTAAATTGTATAGGTGCACTAGTTCGGCGAAGAGATGGTGATACAAGTGCAATATGGATGGTAGATATAGGTTTTTGTAATCTGAAAATATAAAAACAGCAAGGTAACAAGCGATAAAAATGAGCGTAAACGGTATTGCAATGCTAGGAAACAAGACGTAGGGTTCATACTTTCACTAGTGCAAGTTCTCTCAACAATAATAACATAACTGGATTATATAACTATCCCTCAACATGCAACAAAGAGTCACTCCAAAGTCACTAATAGCGGAGAACAAACGAAGAGATTATTGTAGGGTATGAAACCACCTCAAAGTTATCCTTTCTGATCGATCTATTCAAGAGTCCGAAGTAAAAGAACATGAAGCTATTCTTTCCGTTCGATCTATCATAGAGTTCATACTAGAATAACACCTTAAGACACAAATCAACCAAAACCCTAATGTCACCTAGATACTCCAATGTCACCTCAAGTATCCGTGGGCATGATTATACGATATGCATCACACAATCTCAGATTCATCTATTCAACCAACACAAAGTACTTCAAAGAGTGCCCCAAAGTTTCTACCGGAGAGTCAAGACGAAAAAGTGCGCCAACCCCTATGCATAAGTTCACAAGGTCACTGAACCCGCAAGTTGATCACCAAAACATACATCAAGTAGATCACGTGAATATCCCATTGTCACCACAGATAAGCACGGCAAGACATACATCAAGTGTTCTCAAATCCTTAAAGAGCCAATCCGACAAGACAACTTCAAGGGGAAAACTCAATTCATCACAAGAGATTAGAGGGAGAGAAACATCATAAGATCCAACTATAATAGCAAAGCTCGCGATACATCAAGATCGTATCACCTCAAGAACACGAGAGAGAGAGAGAGAGATCAAACACATAGCTACTGGTACATACCCTCAGCCCCGAGGGTGAACTCCTCCCTCCTCGTCATGGAGAGCGCCGGGATGATGAAGACGGCCACCGGTGAGGGATCCCCCCTCCGGTAGGGTACCGAAACAGGGTCCCGAGAGGTTTTTGGTGGCTACAGAGGCTTGCGGCGGCGGAACTCCCGATCTATTGTGCTCCTCGGTGTTTTTAGGGTATATGGACATATATAGGCGAAAGAAGTCGGCCAGGGGAGCCACGAGGGGCCCACGAGGGTGGGGGCGCCCAGGGGGTAGGGCGCACCCCTGACCCTCGTGGCCACCTCGAAGCTTCCCTGACATCTACTCTAAGTCTCCTGGATTGCTTCCGTTCCAAAAATAACTCTCCCGAAGGTTTCATTCCGTTTGGACTCCATTTGATAATTCATTTTCTTTGAAACACTGAAATAGGCAAGAAAACAGCAATTTGGGTTGGGCCTCCGGTTAATAGGTTAGTCCCAAAAATAATATAAAAGTGCTTAGTAAAGCCCATAAACATCCAAAACAGATAATATAATAGCATGAAACAATCAAAAATTATAGATACGTTGGAGACGTATCAGGGAGCATCATGGAATTGGTGATGAAGAAGGGTTGGTGATGACGAAGATCGAAGATCCCCCTCTCCGGAGCCCCAAACGGACTCCAGATCTGGCCTCCAAATGAAGAAGAAGAGATGGCGGCTGCTCTGTCTAGTGAAACGCGATAATTCTTTCTCCCCGATTTTTTTCTCCGAAAATATGACTTTATAGTATCAGGGAGGGGGGCTGGTGGGTTGTTCCTACCCAGGTGCCCCCCCCCCCCTCTGGTGGTTCTTGGCTCCAGAAATTCTCTTTTATTATATAAAAATTCCTCGCAAAGTTTTGTTCCAATCCGAGAACATTTATTTCTGCACAAAACACAACACCATGGTAGTTTTGCTAAAACAACGTCAGTCCGGGTTAGTTTTATTCAAATCATGCAAGTTAGAGTCCAAAACAAGAGGAACAGCGTTAGGAAAAGTAGATACAACGGAGACGTATTAGCGGGCGCAAGAACTGGCGCCTCCCCCGCGGCTTGTCACCGACGAGGATTCGTCGCGAGAACCGGAGGTGGGAGCGCCGGCTCGGCCTTGCCGAGATGGAAGAGGAAGCCATGGCGTTGTGGCGCCAACGCTTCCCATAAGACGTCATCAACGAGCAGCAGTTCTTCGCCGAGAGGAGGGCGGAGAGGGAGGAAAGGAGGGCGAAGCAAGCCGCCTATCGCGAGCACAGGCGTACGCTGAAGGCGGCCGCTGAATTCAACATCGCGCTAGGAGAAGCGTCGTCCTGGGGCTCCAACGATGATCGGTTCCTTGATGCCTTCATTGAGACGTCGGAGGAGGACATCACCGAGGCGGAGTCCGAGTCGAAGGAGGAGGACGACGAGTAGTAGTTTTTTTATCTAACGTTTTATCTATCGTAGGAGGAGGCTATGAACTATCTATGTATCGTTTGATCTATCGTTTTCATTATCTACCTATGTGTTGTCTATCTATCGTTTTCTATCTTTCTATGTCTATAGAATCGGAGCCGAATGTGTATCGAGTCGTAGTAGAAAAGCGAAGAAATATAGCGCGTCTGTTGGAGCAGCTCGGGCGCGCTTTATTTTGCGGCGGCCGCTGGAGCCAGCGCACCGCGGCGTGCAAAAGCTGTCGATTCCGGCGCTGCAAAGTGTTTTTTAGCGCGCCGCGCGTTGTGTGCCTGTTGGAGATGCTCTAAGACCCTCCTCCCAACACACGGGCAAATGCAACAAAATGAAGATACATTGTTATTTGAGAATTATCGGTGAGAAATCATAGTTAGTTGTTTTTGTTATTGTACCCTTCCTACAAGTAGTTGTTGTTGTGTGCTATAAAATAGTTTAGTCAATACAACACATTACCGTCTCAACAAGCACATGGTTGGATCCTCCTCCTTTTATCCGGGCTTGGGACCGGCTACACAATTAGTAGTGTTACCTTCAAATGGCATAGGCGGAGTTCCCCACCCACTATCCTAAAAAAATGAGGAAAAAAACAAAAAAAACATATACGCACACCCCCTCCCCACAAAAAAAAAGAAAAGAAACAATAATCAAACAAAATAGATAAACACAACAAAGTGACAGCAGTTTTTATGGTTCTTTTTTAATAAATATTTTTTACTTGTTTTAATTTTACATTCTTTTACTTCTCTTTTCTTTTTTGAAAGCCCCGAGGCCGTCCAAGAATCATCAACCTATAAATAATAGTCAGTGCAAACATTATGAGGCTATTACAAAAGCCTGATCAACCCAGTTTCGAAAATGGAGATAGCACACGGACGATTTACGGACCTTCATGGCATGTGTGGATGATTTGAAGGCCGTTATGCACCGCGGCCTTCTTCATTCCCAACATTATTCGGCTGGTGGAGTGTCATATGCATGAGAAACAAGCGTCATAACCAACGCGGATCATTGCTTATGGTTAGAGAAGAGCAAGTAGAAGAGACCCAATTAAATGAATTAATCAATGGCGATCTGACCCTATGGTAAAACGAGATTGCTCACCTGAGCTAGCTGAGCTAGGCAGCCCACTGCTCGGCGCTCGCCCCAGCAGCACGGGCCTGCTCAACGGCCGGCAACACTTGCCTCGGCAACCCGGAGTTCTCGCCATCTTGGGCAGTACTCTGTGACGGCGGCGCACCCACACCCTGCGTCACATCAGCGTAACACCTGCGCTGGGTTGATGAAATAATCAATGTATTCCGGGACTGCCCGACCAGTAGTACAGATCTAACGCTACACATGATGCATGCATGCATGCATGCATGGTTAACGGCAGACGTTAACGTCTGCATGTACAGATCTAACGCCTTCTTTCTGATGACCTGGAAGAGTTGTGGTTGCACTCAGCAGACAAGTCCCCAAACTTTGCTGTCGAGCTCCGGAAGCTGAATGAGCTGCGGCTGCTGGTAATCCACCTTGGACGAGATGGATGAGGGCATGTGGAATGTATTGGTGGAATCCTTATGCGGTCAGAAGAAGCTCCAGGTTCTGCAGATCTGGTCTGACGCAGAGGCAAAGGTTCGCTTGGGTAGCTGGGAAGGCGGCTTGCCCTCCCCGCATCACCGCCAGCTATTGTTGTTTGGGGTCAGCCTACCCAGGCCGATGCCACCATGGATTCACCACTCACATGTCCCAAAACTCTCCAAGCTACTACTGCAGGTGGAGGTCCTGGAGCCGCAGCACCTGAACATCCTCGGGAAGATGATGGTTCCTCCGCTCCCTCTACCTCCACAGTGAAGAAGACAGGTACCGGCTGTCGTACACAGTCGGCAAGAATGAGTTCAAGGTGTTGGAATACCTCAACACGAACATAGAGATGATATGCGGGGACGGAGCACTATCTTTTTGACGGAACCTCGTCAGAGGGTGGGGAGCTCCCGCATTGCATATAGAAAAAGAAAGTTGGTCCGGTTAATAAGGGAAACCGGACCCAAAAACCATACATGGCATCGGTTAATTAAGGGAAACCGGCGAAGACCACACACACCGGACTAGCACTCAAGGGACATCGTCGGAGCCAGATACAAGGGTGCTGAGGCCCAAGACCATCGTCAACACATCATACCCCGACCAAGACAACCACTGCAACCTCAAGAACATGCCTGCAACTAGAAGTGAACTCGCACCTAACCTTTTGAAAAACGAGATCAACCATTGGCCTCCACCAATGAACGTATTGCCTGGATCGCCGTCGGCGTAACCGGTTTTTTGTACATCCGAAGATAAGAGTTCATCTTCTCTTGCACATCCTCCTCGGAGCCTTTCTTAGATATCATCCCCTTCAGCAGTTCCCCATAAGCCTCCGCCAACCTATATTCAGCGCGCTTGGCAGTAGGAATGTTGCAGTTTCTATTCTTCTTATCCAAACGTCCACTGCGTCTCTCGAAACATGTAGATGCCCTGTCAATCTGCACATGAATCGGTTCTTGGAGCAAGGACCGCGTCGCTGCACAACTGAAACCGCTTAGGAACTCATCCAACAAGGTGGTTGATGGCGCACCAATATCACCAAGTGGCTCCTCAGACCAAGAAGACATCATATTGGTAGTGCCCTCTGAAGCAAGCGTCACCGAAGAGGAGACAGAGGGAGGCACCTCGCCAACCAAACCATCAGGCAAGGCCACCTCAATATGCTCCATATCATTGCTCGATGTGACTATCTCAGCAACCTTAGATTGCCCCTCCCCACCTTGAATTACCATCTCGTGCAGAACTACATCCACCGTAGGAAGAACATCTGCAGGTAGCGCCATAGTTGCTAGAACCTCAAACAAACACCCGGCTACTCCCGCCTCACTAACATCCTTACCATCGGCAACAACAAAGGGCGTCGGCTCCTCATGCTCGCACCAGGGAGGAGGCAAACCCAAAGGCGCCAAGGAAGTAGGTCCGCCACCGTTTCCCAAATTCCCTCCCTCTCGCGCCTCAAGAGACTGATTGAAGGCCGGCAAATCAACAACTTTGCCACTGATAGCCTCCAGCCGCTCCAAGAGGCTGGAGGCCTGGGCCGCCCAACCCTGCAGAGCAACGACCATGTCGCGGAGGGGTTGAACGACCTTCTCCACACGAGCGGTAACCAGGGCCTGCAACTCGGCGCGCAGCGCCTCGGTCTGAGCTGCAAAGAGGGGTTTCAGCAGCCCCAAATCAGCAGCCAAGGTCGACTTGTCGCCGAGTCGGACAGACCCGAACAGGGGCATCGGATTTGCTACAAGGACCCCTTGAACGAGCCCAGTCGGGCGGCAACAACAGACGCCCACGAGCGCTTCTACAACCGCGGTGAAGGAGCTGGGGCGGGTGTTTGGTGAGACGAGGAGCAGCCAGCGGCAACAAGGCGCCATGGAGGTGACCATGGCTGGCAGGGGGCGGTCCGGACAGCCACGCTCGCGATGCCCAGAGCGGCCGCAGCCCAGACAGGTGACAGGCCCACGACAGTCGGCGACGAAGTGGTCCTCCGCCAAGCAACGGAAGCAGAGCCCATAAGCTCTCCGCTTGAAAGCGAGGGCGCGGTCAGTCTCCTTCTTGCGGGGCGGGGCAGATAGCTTCTCCAACCTCCGGCGTGAAATTCGGGGGGAGCCGATCTGGAGGTGGTGGCAGCTTGAGCGGAGGGATCCCAGAGCGACCCTCGGGGTGCGCGAGAGAGTCCCCGTCTTCATCCTCGGCAACAGCAGTCAGCAACTCTGGATCTGGATCGGCAGGGGAGCTAGGGCGGAGGAGAGGGGTGGGGGGGTTGGTGACTGGGGAGGGATCAGGGGGGGTGTGGTTGGTGGTGGTAGAGGAGGCCATGGTCAAGGGTGGAGGACGGGAGGCGAGCTAAGCCGCAGCCGCAGCCGCGGAGGCGGCGGCGGCGGAGTCGCAGCTAGCGTCGCGGGAGCTAGGTCGCTGGGTCGCGGGCTCGCTGCTGCCGCTAGTTCTAGTTGGACGGAGCACTATCAGTTATCCAGGAGCTGGAGGTTGGAGGCATCAGGGTGGGGGTGAACGTTGGCCTGCGCGGGAACATGCCTCTACTGGAGAGGGCCACCGCTACCACCTCGACTGCAAGGACTGCGGCCCCGTGGAGGTCCAAAGAGAAGAGGAAGAGCCAAGCCCACCCCAACCGTCCCGCCCTCTCCATAAAGAGATGGAACAACGTACATGTTCTTGCAACTTGCATCGCTCATCTCCTCATTCCTGTGCCGTGTACATCTAATTCCTCACCATGTGGCATTTTTATTTTATTTTTTGGCTTAGATTGGATTGGAGATACATCATCACATCGTCAGGTCAGTGTTGAGGGCACTCGCTGCCCCCTCGGAAGCAGGCATTGTAGGAAGCCCTGCGTTTATCAATTTATTATCAGACTCTATAGCTCAGGTTGTGCAAGCTATCGGAGCGCCCCCTAAACTCACACTGCTGGGTGACGCCGCGGATAGCACAAGCTCTTCATCTCTCAGGTAATAAAAGGTGCTGTTAGGTCATCAGAAAAGCTAGGCCTTCTCAGGTAATAAATGCCACCACCAACTTCTTCTGCAATTTTGAGGTTACGGGTTGTGGTGATGATTTTACTTCCAGCACTACCCTTGAAAACACGTTCAACCCATCTCCATGTTCCCTCGTCCCGTATATCGTCAATGACAATTAAGCACCTATTCAAATCAGAAGGCAAGAGGCTTGAATGAATGATCATAAAAAAACCTACTTGATTAAACTGAAAATGCAGGGGAGAAGGCAGGAAAGATAAGAGTGCAGAGATGCAGGAGTTACTAATAACTCAGTACATTGTTTCTTTGAAAAATGTTTATATGATGGCGCGATGCAGTGCTTCTAAGTTACACATATTAGCGTTTATTCTTAACACGGTATTATAAGAGGCACCACAGTAAATTTAAAAGTTAATCTCGCAATGAAACTATCGTGTTAGTTTCATATATACATAAGATAATATAATCTAAAACTCATACTAGAAATTAGTACTAGAGACGATTGACTGTCCACATGTATGTATCACACCACCACACTTAATGATATATATATATATATATATATATATATATATATATATATATATAAAGTTTTTAAAATTTCAATGATTAATTTATGATTTCGCTATTTATACGTGGAAACCACATATGTGCATTTATTAATCCACAATTATGTATTTATTTGTTTTCTATATGCAGATAAGATCGTATATCGCGAGTATTTCTCTCCCTCTCTTAATTACTGTGTTAAAGTTTATAAGATGGTAGAGGACGCTCATCAGCTCACACGCAAGCATTGATGGGAACAAATAATTACCTCTTATCAAGCAGGAAATTATGCAGATGATTGGTCAAAAATGAGATCCATGGGCACTAGCACCCTGGACATATTTTTATAGGAGAATCCCACCGGGGTGAGGCGCCACAAATTCGCTCCCGACGGGAGTCGAACTATGGCCGCAAGGTTTTGCCACCGCGTCCCTTTTTTTTGCATGGTAATACGTGTCTTATTTATATCATAAGTATCATAGTACAAGTCACGTAACCGACCTGACAAAACTGAAAAGATAGCAGAAAGCTAGCCTTTGCATAAAGAAACAACAACCAAGAAGTGAAATTACAATCAAGATTGAAGAATCCTCTGAACTTGACACCAACACCCGTCACCTGCCTCTGAAACCACGACAGTAGCCACCAAAGGGAAAAATGACGGATCACCTTCACACCCGAGCTCGTAGCGGCTCCATCGCTGATATGCAGCTTTGCGGACCTCCAAGGTGTCTCACCAAAGGTAAAACCATTACCGTTGAACGAATCAGACCGGGGCAACATCCCGGACACGCCATCAAACTCCAGATCTGGCACCCCCACACGACTAGAACGCCGGAGGAGAAAACCACATATGTCATCCACGAACGCGAACCCAAAGACACGATCCACCATCCTCCAGATGCCGCCGATGCACCACAATCTGCATCCGCTCTGACTACCTTCCCAAGCTCCGCTACGGCTGGAGCAAACGCCGTCGCAACGGCGGAGCCCGAGGACACAGGTCCACCACAAGGATGTCGCCGCCGCCACGCAATCCTTGCTTGAACAGACTGCTTGTCAAATCCATCCCCAACTATAGGACCGATCGCCTTGTTGGAGTAGGATCCGAAGAAACTTTATTCAGCGCCGGCATCGCCGCCGCCGAAGCCAAGACGATCAGCGGCCTAAAATCCTAATCCACAAGAAAAAAACGATCCACACGCGTGGATCTGACGACCTCCCTCACCACCGACGATCGAGGCCGCCGGCGAAGGGGAGCCGCCGCACGGCGGCGGCGGGGAAGACTCCTGATGGCGAGGTCGCCTTTTCTTTCTTCTGGCGGAAGAAAGAAACGCGAAGTTTAGGGCTCGATGAGATATGCTCAATCTTTAGGATTTTCCCCGCTGCAGTGTGCTGCCACCGCGTCCCTTGCCACTAGGCTACAGCCTAGTCCTCGAACATACGAGGTTAGATTCCCTGGTGTCCATGGCAAACATACGAGGGTCGACTGCCCGTGTAGAGCTACTATCCAGGGAACCCCTGCAAGGGTACGGGCCATACCGCTCGTGCATGTCCTTAAGCTTGATCTGTGTTTCTTTGATGTACCTGGCCATCTCATGGTTGAGTTTCTTTTTGCTAAAGGCAGCAAGAAGGTTGCCCTTGGTCGACTCCATGCCCGCCAGGAAGGCGTGGAGGCGTATGTATCTCGATGGGACGCGGCTCGTCTGACGTACGGCCCATACACTGACGTGTGGGCCTGGACCCACCGTCAGCGGCCCAACGGCAGGGGGCCGTACGTCAGGGGATCCGGCGGGATCTCGATGGCATGCGACAGCTCCCTGACCTGGTGGGCCCTGAGCTTCACCTGCAACTCAAGCTGGCCCTGCGGCATGCTGGAGACATCCTCAAGGAAAGCTTGCATGCTGTTCACCTCGCCACCCAGGCCCGTCAGCCCGTTCTTCACGGTCTTGTCCAGTTCCCACTCGTACTTGAGCAGCTTCCCAATGGACGGCACAGCGCCGCCAAGCACCGCTGCGCCGACCTCCAAGGCCATGGTAGCGCGCGGGCGCGGTGGATCTCCCCCTCCCTCTCTACTTGAACTTCCTTCCTTTGAGAAGCTCTTGGTAGGTAAGTTGACGAATGGTTACCTTCTTCTTCTTACAATCAAGGTGAAGGGATATATACAAAGAAGGTGCCATCTAATCCTATCCTATAGCTAGCAACTGCCACGGACACAGGCTCCTCCGACGCCTCCGGTTCTGGATAAGACGAGGCGAGGCGCAAACAAACTCGTGGACGTGAATTTCAGCACTAAAATTCATGCCAAATACAACAAAGATACAAGAGGAAGACCGGGCATAGTACATTTAATTTGCATGGGAAGGAGCTTCGCACAAAGAACATCCTTGACCACAAACCAAGCTTAGCAGCCGTACCCGGGTACGCAAGGAAGAGACCGAAGGAAGCGCGTGCATATCCGACTGACACGCGCCGCGGAGTTTCTGAGGGCGCACTGAAAAACGACCCAAATGGTGAGGTCACCAGTTTTCTGAAAGAACCAACTTATGGAGGTGGGTGCCTCGCAAAATCTCTTTTACCGCCACAGCATCCACCACACAGTGCCTTTAAAATCCGTGCAGTTCTGGTCCTACTCCATAAGTATAGCTATGTATTGTCCAACTCCCATCTTCGTATCTCAGCACTTAAGTCAAATCAATGGTCTCCTTCATCCCATCCATGCATGCATGAAACATATTATCTCTCCTCCCGAGCATGCATGACACGGGCACAATCGCTCTCATCTCTCGCTCACTAAGTTCATGTCCTTTTATTTCTCTTTAGATAATTTCAATCATTCATATCTTTTAAGCTACAAATTTATTTTTGAAACTTTTTATATATTTGAATTTCTAGCGACGGGATCTTTCGGACAAGACCGATTTTCAATTTCAAACAAATTTATGTTGTCAGAACTATGTTAAAAATCCGTGTATTGAAATAAGTGAAATTATTTTAGAATTCAGTGAAATCCAGTTTTGAAATGAGTGAAATTGTTAAAAATGATAGTTATTTTGAAATAAGTGAAATATCCTTTTTATAATAAGTGAAATTATTTTCTTGAAATGAGTGAAATCGTTTTATATACACATGACAGATATTCCGGTGTGAAATACGTGAAACTTGTTATTTCAAAGTTTTGAAACTAGTTATTTGATACAAGTGAATTGTGTGTTTTAAAATGAACAAACTCACTTTTCCAAAATAAGCTTTTTTCTGAGTGAAATCTGTATTTTGAAACAACTGAAACTTGTTTTCTTAATTGTGCGAAATTATTTTCTCTAAATTGAGTGAAATCGGTTATTTCAAATAAGTGAAATCAGTTTATTTAAGATACGTGAACCAAGTGTTTTTGTAATGAGTGAAATCTTTTTTTAACTCATGAAAAATAAATTTCTCAAACGAGTGAAATGTGCCTTTTCAAATTAGTGAAATACTTTTTTGAAAGAAGTGAAATACATTTTTTCTGAATTAAGTGAAATAGGTTTTCCGAATTGAGTGAAACCAATTTTATGAAATAACTGAAATCATTGTTTGAATGATTGAAATCGTTTCTTGAAATGAGTGAAATATAATTTCTGAAACGAGCCCAATCTGTTTTATGAAGTGAGCGAATTTGTTTTTTCAATTGAGTGAAATCAGTTTCTTTAGAAAGCGAGTGAAATTAAATGAGTGAAGTTAGTTTGTAAGTTCCGTATTCCAGTTTGTGATTTTTTTTTTAAACCATAGATAACACTTATATGAAATAGTGAAACCTTTTAATGTTTATGAAACTGATTTCACAGATAATTGAAATATATACAAAAAATGTAGTTCAAATATATCCAAAATTGATCTTGTTCTGAAGGTCTTCACACCACGAGTTCAAATATATTTTTTTTAATAATGAACTTTTGGTTCAAAAAATATGAATTGTTAAAAATCTGAGAATGAAAATAAAATGTATGTTCGGCGTATGTGGAGATAGAATATTTTAACATGCATGCAGTGATGCAATGTTGTGCTTCGCTCGACACATTCTCTCTCTCCTGACAAAAGTTGAAAAGACATGCAAAAGGCCCACATGTATTCTTGTTGTATTCCATTAACTTGTTTTATACCTCAAATAGCTACACGAATCCCTAAAATTGCATGGATGGCCGATTCTCCACCGGTTCATCCGCCACCGGTAAAAAAATACGTATTCGGTGGGCGCCTTCCCTACCCAGGCAGGCTCAAGCATAGAGACCATCGCTACTCCGGGCTGCCGTGCAACTTAGGATTTTTGTTGCAGTAATAAAGCTGTTTGGGAGCCGTTGGCGCCTAAATTTAACTTTGTGTCCATCTAACAAAAAAGAGATTAAACCCTAACCTCTGCATCATTTTGATGTGCACAGTCAACTCACGTTCCATGAATCTGACATAAAACTTGGATAATATAGACACATAAGAAGGTTCTTTTTCGGCGGATGTGACAGGCCCAGCTCATCTCCACGTATGCACAATTTAGTCTCGACATTGCCTGGATCCGGCCAGCCAAAACTATTGACTGGAAAGATCAACAAGCTCAATAGCTCACCCCTTATCGCTTCAGGTTTGTCCACAACAACACGCTGGATCTTCCAGCCTGCTATATATGATGCCCACCCTACACACCTACGGTTGACTCCTGTCCCTTACTTATACGATAAAGGGTTTCCCCCTGCTTTATAGATAAAGTATCATTCGATACAGCCAGCTCGCCGGGGCCGCAGCACAAACAAGCTCAAAAAAAAAGAAAAGAAAAGAGAAATAAATGCCAACAACGACAGATCAACGAAATGAAGATGGCCGGCAACCGATGCACACTTCATCAGAAGTACCACCACGCACCCAGCACTCCGAAGCGCCGCGTAACAAGCAACACCTTCAAGAAGAAGGCGACGACGATGCTGCTGTTGCCCGGACTAGTCCTAGGATTTCCCCCGGTACGCGGGGGGCAGTGGGGGAGGGTGTGCCCGACACCCTTCAGGAAGGTTCGGCGGCACCCGTAGGCGCCGTCGCGTCGGGGCCGGACGAGCCGCCAGGGGTTTCTCCCAACCCAAAACCCCACCACCACCCCAGGCGATCCATAGTGCATCGCCCAGCACGCCGGCCACCAACATGTGCCACCACGGTTGCCGAACCAACTCCGCCGTCTCCCTGAGGCCGCCGACATGAGACCTGGAGGATGGGAGAAGAGAAAGTGCGCTCGGGGCATCCGCAACACAGCCGACGTGGGGGGACATCCACCACCACCACCGCGGAGCCGACCGGACGCACGGATAAGGGGCCTACCAGGTGTTGAGGCCCGGTCGGACCCAAAGGGTCCGGAAAGCCCCTGCCATTGCGCTGCAGCTCGCCGGCCTACGAAGCCGCCACCGCCTGCAGACCACCGCCTTCTCGCCACCAACACCAAGGAGCAGCGTAGCCACGCACCGAGCCGGCGGCCCGCCCTAGCCCGGATGGAGCCCGAAAGGGCCCAGATCTGGGCCGCCCGGGCGCCGCCGGGCATCAGCACCGCCACACCGCCCCGCAACCAACGGCCGCGCTGCCGCACTGAGGACCCTGAAGCCAGCCGTTGAGCCGCACAGCTGCTGGCCGAGCTGCACCGCCATCGGGAGGCCCCAGCGCCTTCCCATGCGCACGCGGGGAAAGCACGGCCCGCCGCCGGCTGGCCAAGGCGGGCAGGGCCCGACGGACTCGCCGGGCGACGGCAGGGGGAGAAGGACGAGGAGGAGGGCCGGAGGAGACGAGGACGCAGGGGTCCACCCGTCGCCCGCAGGGGCGGGGGGAGCGAGCGGACAGGAAGGCAGAGGAGGGGGAGGGGGAGGGGGGAGGGACGCGACGCGCGCTGCTGGCGGCCGGTGGCGGCGGGAGGGGAGGGCTGCTAGCGGCGGCGGGGGAAACATGAGGAGGAACCCTAGGAGAACGCGGGAGCCCCAAGTCCTTCCGCTAGTCCTTTACTTATCAACGACAAACGTTGCAATTTCGTTGGGAATTACGCTCCAACTTTCAAACCTGATAAATTTATTCCTTGATTTTTTCTCTAAGGACAAACCTCATTCATTAATTAATAGAGTTTAAATAAGTGAATCCTCCCTAAGGGCAAACACAAAACAAGAAGGGCATTTGTAATGCGGTATGATATTACGCAAGTGTTTTGCACCCGCCTTAGCCCAATTTATAGCCTTCCTACGGACTTGGGCAAAGATGATGCTTGATGGCTTGAATTTGTTGTTTGAAGACTCACGCATTGCGCTCGTTCTAGATTTCCCACGCCACAAGCATAATGAGAGAGGCCATCGCCTAGCGCCTATCATGGCCATTGTGCACCAAGTGAGTCTCCCGAAACACGCTTTCACCCCACTTTATAAATAGAGCCACAACCGAACAGTACACGATCGAACGATACAAAGTGGTGAGGTGACAATCCTATAAAGCCGATCCTAAGATAACCGGCACCGAAACCAAAAGTGAATACAGGAAGAACTGAACACAATACCACACTACACCCTAGCACACCTAAACTCCACGACAACGCCCTTAGGAAGGATAACGGCGCCAAGCGTCGCCACTGCCACGTCCGCAACGAACAGAGTTTTCACCCGGAGCCATGGCACGGAGAGAAGACCCACGACAACATCTTCAGGAAGATAGCGGCGCCCGCAAGCGTCGCCGTCGTCGGTGTCGAGGCGCAGGAGCACACGAGAGGAGGCCCGTGGGGCCCACTAGGCACCAGAGCACGCCAGGGGGGCCCAGGCACACCCTGGTGGGTAGTGGAGACCAGGGAAGCTTCTTGACCTACCTCTGCCTCTATAAATACTCTAAAATCCCCAAACCCCTAGGGGAGTCGAGGAAATACAATTTCTGCCGCCACAAGTTACAGAACCACGAGATCCAATCTAGAGGTCTTTTTCGGCACTCTGTCGGAGGGGGCAACGATCACAGAGGGGTTATTCATCATCCTTGTTGCCCCTTCGATGATGTGTGAATAGTTTACCATAGAGCTACGGGTTCGTAGCTAGTAGCTAGATGGGTTCTTCTCTCTTTTTGATCTTCAATACAATGTTCTCCTTGATATTCTCGGAGATCTATTTGATGTAACTTTTTTCTTTGCGGTGCGTTTATTGGGATCCAATGAATTATGAGTTTATGATCAGTTCTATACATGAATATTATTTGAGTCTTTGCTGAACTCTTATATGCATGATTGTTATAGCCTCGTATTTCTTCTCTGAAATTTTGGTTTGGTTTGGCCAACTAGATTGTTTTTTATTGCCATGGGAAAAGATGATTTGTGATTGGTTCGATCTTGCGGTGCTCAATCTCAGTGACAGAAAGAGACATGACACACATGTATCGTTGCTATTAAGGGTAACAAGATGGGGTTTATTCATACTTGGGTTTATCTTGTCTACATCATGTCATCGTTCTTATTGCATTACTCCGTTTTTCCATAAACTTAATACACTAGATGCATGTTGGATAGCTGCCGATGTGTGGAGTAATAGTAGTAGATGCAGCCAGGAGTCGGTCTACTAATCTTGAACGTGATGCCTATATACATGATCATTGCCTTGGATATCTTCATGATTATTCGCTTTTACATCAATTGCCCAGCAGTAATTTGGGTACCCACCATATGTTTTTCCTTGAGAGAAGCCTCTAGTGAAAACTACGGCCCCCGGGTCTATTTTCCTATCATATTAAACCAAAAATACCTTGCTGCAAATTTTATTTATTTAATTTATTTTGTTTTAGTTAGATCTATTTATTAAAACCCATACAATTTAATCTATCTCAATACCGAGGAGGGGTTGACAACCCCTCTTACGCGGTGGGTTGCAAGTTTTTGTTGTTTGTTTGTAGGTGTTGTTTACGTAGTGTTGCTTGGTTCTCCTACTGGATTGATAACCTTGGTTTCATAACTGAGGGAAATACTTACCTTTGTTGTGGTGCATCATCCTCCCCCCTTCGGGGAAATACCAACGCAGATACAAGAAATCACATAGCAATACTAGGTTCTACTTTAATTTGTTTAGGGGGTCTAGGTACTCTAATATTACTTTTGTTAACCATGATTGCAACCTTAGCATGTTCCTTATCCTAACAGGGAATGGTAGTTTTTCAACATAAGCGGTAGGCACAACTGGATCAACATTGTAAATGATACTTTCATCTTTAACTAGCTCCTCAGTCTTTTCTTTAACAGCTGAATGAAATTTAAACCATTTCTCCTTAGGGAGATCAACATGAGTAGCAAATGATTCACAAAAAGAGGCTATTGTCTTAGAGTCGAGTCCATATTTAGTGCTAAACTTGTCAAAAGCATCAGTATCCATAAAAGATTTAATACAATCGAACTTAAGGGTTATACCTGACTCATTACCATTGTCGAGTTCCCAATCTTCGTAGTTGCGTTTAATTCTTTCCAGAAGGTTCCATATGAATTCAACTGTTTTATTCATAAAAGAGCCAGTCAAAGAGGAATCGAGCATGGTTTGATTGTCATGAGAAAGTCGGGCATAAGAATTATGTAAGATAATTTCCTTCGACTCATGATTGGGGCATGTATACATCATGTATTTAAGCCTCCCCAAGCTTGAGCAACTTTCTCCTTCACGAGGCCAAAAATTATATATGTAATTCCGATCACGATAAACTAGATGCATAGGATAAAACTTTTGATGAAATTTCAATTTCAATCGATTCCAGTCCCAAGCTCCAATATCATCACATAGCCTATACCATGTCAATGCTCTCCCCCCCCCCCTAAAGCTAAAGGAAAACCCTTCTTCTTAACTTCATCTTCGGGTAAACCTGCAAACTTAAATAATCCACAAACTTCATCCACATAAATTATGTGCATATCAGGATGTAGTGTTCCATCTCCCGCATAAGGATTAGCTAGCAGTTTCTCTATCATACCCGAAGGAATCTCATAACCAATATTTTTAGTAGGTGCAGTAGGTTGAGGAGCAACTCTTTGTGCTCCCGGTCGAGGTGAAGATACCCCGAACAAACCCCTCAAAGGATTATTTTCCATAGTAACAGGTAACAATAAATTTCAGCATGTAATATAAATTTTTCCTTGCCGAATTCCACTCACAAAAGACGCTTCACTCCCCGGCAACTGCGCCAGAAAAGAGTCTTGATGACCCACAAGTATAGGGGATCAATCGTAGGTCTTTCGATAAGTAAGAGTGTCGAACCAACGAGGAGGAGAAGGAAATGACAAGTGGTTTTCAGCAAGGTATTTTCTACAAGCACTGAAATTGTCGGTAATATATAGTTTAACAAGATAATTTGTAACGAGCAAGTAATAGTAACAATAATAAAAGTGCAGCAAGGTAGCCCAATCCTTTTTGTAGCAAAGAACTAGTCGGAACAATCTCTTATATAAGCAAGCGTTCTTGAGGACGCACAAGAATTTCATCTAGTCACTTTCATCATGTTTGTTTGATTTGTGTTCGCTACTTTGTTAATACGATATGTGGATGGACCAGTGCTTGGGTGTTGTTCTTACTTGAACAGACCTTCCACTTATGATTGACTCCTCTCACAAGCATCTGCAACTATGAAAGAAGAATTGAGATAAAATCTAACCATAGCATTAAACTTATGGATCCAAATCAGCCCCTTACGGAGTAGCGCATAAATTAGGGTTTAAGTTTTTATCACTCTAGCAACCCATCATCTAATAACTACTCCACAATGCATTTCCTTAGGCCCAAAGATGGTGAAATGCCATGTAGTCGACGTTCACATAACACCACTAAGGGAATCACAACATACATATCATCAAAATATCGAACGAATACCAAATTTACATGATTACTTATGACAAGACTTCTCTCATGTCCTCAAGAACAAAAGTAACTACTCACAAAATATATTCATGCTCAAGATCAGAGGGGTATTGAATTGCATAATAGATCTTAACATATAATCTTCCACCAAATAAACCATCTAGCATCAACTACAAGATGTAATCAACACTACTAGTCACCCACAAGTATCAATCTGAGGTTTTAATACAAAGGTTGAACACAAGAGATGAACTAGGGTTTTGAGATGAGATGGTGTTGCTGAAGATGTTGATGAAGATTGTCCCTACCACGATGAGAGGGTTGTTGGTGATGGCGATGACTTCAATTTCCCCCTCCCGGAGGGAAGTATCCCCGGTAGAATCGCTCCACCGGAGAGCAAAAATGCTCTTGCCCAAGTTTCGCCTCAAGACGGTGGCGCTCCGTCCGAACAGTCCTCTCTTTATTTTTTTTCTAAGGCAAATGGCCTTATGTATCAGAAGATGGGCACCGGAGATGGGTCAGGGAGCCCACTACCCACCAAGGCGTGCCAGGTGGGGGTAGGCGCGCCCTGGTGCCTACTGGGCACCTGGGTAGCCCCCTCTGGTATTTCTTTTCTCTAGTATTTTGTATATATTTCAAAATATTTTTTGTAAAATTTTAGCTCATTTGGAGATGTGCAGAATAGGTATCTCTGACATAGTTCAGGTCCAGAATCCCAGCTGTCGGTAATCATCCTCTTTATGTAAACCTTGCATATTATGAGAAAAAGCATTAGAATTACTCCACAAAGTGTTATATTGAATGAAAACGCAATAAATAACAGTAGAAAAACATGATACAAAATGGGCGTATCATTTGACCATATGTGCGAGACAGAGAATGGTTATGTTGCTTGTTATGTTCAGCTATGTACCACCCATTGTCTTTTGAGCGCAACAATCAAATCAGTGCAGGACACTCGCACAGGCAAGACCTTGTGTTCTCCACCCCATCTCTTCCCTGTGAAACAATAGTACACAAGACCGTATGTCATTCGGAATATTGTTCATATTCAACTACCTAGACATACAAATATAGTGAGATCTACTAATCCATACCGAGCACCCACAAACAGTTGGATGCACTTCGTCCTCTTGACATTAAGTCTACTCTTCCCATACCTAATGTTGAAGCCCTTCTCCCACGAGTACAAGTTGTAAAAGTCGTAAGCTTCACCCAACGTATCAAAACTGGTACCCAATGCAGGAAATATCACAATGTCCCCTGGATTATCTGTGAAGCCGTGTATTGTCTTCTCCAGGACACTCTTGCGGCTAGGACAAGGCGTCCTTCCAGGAGCTCCGATCATGACTGCAATCAAAAGTTCATGAGTCACTACATAAGTGTCAAACATATTCATAAAATTGCGCGTCTTTCTTTCTATGCAGTGGATCAATTATTCTCAATTACTTGGCCTACTCTTAGGTTGGTCATGGTGGGGAGTAATTTAGACTAGTAACATAGGCATGTTACTTGTCTATGTTACTACCTTTATAGTGGGTAGTAACATATGTGTAGTGTCATGCATCATCTTATTTATTATCTTGAGACTCATTTTACATTGGGAACCGCTATGTGATGGTAACATATTATGTTATTCTATTTGTCTCTCTCCTATTTAATTACTTGTCACATCACATTTTTTGCTTATGTGGCATGCATGTTACTACCTATGTTACTCCCACTATGACTAGCCTTAATATTTCTTTACTAATCAGGTTAAGTCAAATAGCCACATGCTAGCAAATCATTTGTTTTTCACAAATTTAATGTTCACTGCTTTTTTAATAATTTAACATAAACAAGGTGAATTCAAATCTCTCTCGTATTTCACATCAGAACAGGCTCAAAACAATACTTAATGGACCCTGATAAATGCCACACGTGTGGCATAAACACAAGGCAACTCCGAACTTTTTCTGATAGCAAGTTTAGTGACGTGGGGATGACAAATTTTTTTCGGATGGCAAGTTACATTTTTTATGGGGTTTTTTTTCTAAGAGCAATTTTAGTTGTAAAAAACATCAGGACCGAAGTACTTCCTGCCACACGTGTTGCACTCATCATTTGGGTACTTAATTGCTTTTACTAGTAGCCTCACTGAACCATGGTATGTTAGTTCAGCTTTACTGCCACGAGGGGAGGGCTATCAAACAGCTAAGTACGATCTAGTAGAATCTAACATGCACTCACAGGCTAGAAGATGCTTCAACTAATCATGTGCGGACTTTATTTTTATGTTCTCTCATTTACACAGGATATCTTCAACATGGGAAGTTTTAGCATAGCAGGTTGTTGCCTATGTAGTGTTCGCGCATATGGGAATTGTTGCCTACATCGTTCACAATGCCGCAAAACAAAGTTGCTCGGTTCTCTGGATGTTTTGCCTGCATGATACGAGACACAAGCACTGCAAGATTTTTTTACTTTTATTATTTTTGCGAGGAAGCAGTGCTAGAGTTTTGCCCACTACGTACTAGTTCACTTTTCATCCCCTGTTGCTAGAATATTGCAGCATGACACACAGCCGCACAGCTCGTGCTGCTGCTGCTGCCAAACTCGTGCTCGTGCCCGTGATTTTTATGCCTTAGGAAGATTTTGATCCCACTCCTGAAATCTCGGGAAATGGTGCCAAATTTGTGCACGAAAAGTTGAGCTCTTGTTCTTATGAGTTGGGCGAGATATTGAGTTTCGCTCATTGAGTTCCCCACTCATATTTGGCCACTCGTCCCCCTAACACCGCCACGTCTGCTAAAAACCGCATCCTCTACCTCGTGTGCATGGCCAAAATTAACAGGGGATCGTGTGCACTAACCTTCTGCCGTGGATGACTGGGTGCACCTCACCATCCATATCATCGCCTTGGCACGTCACTGACACTCCTTTCCTCCTCCCTCTTTCTCTTCTCCGTTGAGCACGCTCACTCCTAGTCGGGCCTACCTGGTTCATCGTTGCCGCTTTGGTACTTCCAACCCTGTGTTTTCCTTCGCTTTTCTGCGCGACACCTCTACCGAGTACCGACCATAGTCGCGGAGTGTGAAAAGGGATGGCCTTAGGCCATGGCAAAAGTTATGGTGGCCTGGGGCCCATCTTAAATGAGTGCCCAATATATTTACATATCTAAAGAAATTATAAATTCTGATTTGTAGAGCATAACGGCAGCAAGTATGTAGGGGCCTTTGCCCCCCTAATTTCATCATATTGTATTTATTCAATAATTGTTTATGGTTGAGTGCATGTGTATTAGAATTTCATTTGTCTCATATAACCACATACACATATTGTATTAAGACTATCTGCTAATAAAATTATGGTTAAGTGCATAGATTATTCAATAATGCATGTCAGCGACATCGTCGGTTTATTATAGGCCGGACTATGTGCAAGCTTAATGGGCTCTCTTCCTGCAAAAATAAAAACTTAATTAGCTCTCTCGGCACAGGGTGCTACTCTTGAAATCTAGAGTGTTGTACTCCCCAACCTTTCTCCACTGACGTGCTCACGTGTTTGTGATTTTAAAGTGAATGCCTAAGGTAGTGAACATTTGCTTTTCACTTCAAATAGTTGGTTTAATTGGTTAATTATAACCGGGGTTGACATGCAAAAAAAAGAATATAACCAGGGTTGACATGCAAAAACTTACTGGCCCTATTGTCCAAGATAATTATTTTCCATTTGCATCTCCACTAAGGATTGACGGACCTCCCAAATTCATGCATAGAAAAATGAAGCATTGCACACAAGGTAAATCATATGCACCAATACAATATACTAGAAGCATATGCGCGCCTTACCACACCGTTTTTCTTTACTTTATCGGCCTTTTTTCAGACCTGTGATGATTGGCTTTCTCCTTGCATTAAAATTTCTAGCAGGTGTAGGGGAGGGGTTATCGCTTGCCGGCAGGTACACCACCACGCAAAAAGGAGCAGCCACAGCTACCCACTGAGATTAGAGGTTGTAGAGATAGTTTGGGCTTCCGGGGTATACATTGTTTCGATGCTTTCGAGGTAAATATGTTTGGCATATTTGGAGGAGCCTTCTGCACGGGCTTGAGCTAGTGAAACTGCAAGGGTATGTTTGGCGTATCGGCGATGGTCAGAGTGTGAACATCTGGGACGATCCATGGCTACCAAAGGCATGGTGTAGGCGTGTCACAACGCCAAGGAATGGGGTTCTTTCTGCTGGATAAAGCAAGTGAACTAGGTAATAAATCTGGTCACTGCTAAATGGGATGAGCAGCTTGTCAGGGATGTCTTTCACCCGGAAGATGCCAACCTCATCCTCGGAATCCCGCCGAGAGAAAGGTGTTGAAGATTTCATAGCCTGGCACTTTGATGACAAGGGCATGTATTCTGCCAAGCTACAAGCTAAGTTAGAGGAAATTGTGCAAGCAATGGAGATGCTGGCTCACTGAATGTAGGGATGCAAGGACAAGTTGTGGAGGCGTGTTTGGAAGATGCCGTGCCAGAACAAGATCAAGATGTTTACATGGCATAATTCTGTTGCAACACGGGCAAAGCTTGTGACCAGAGGTGTGCAAATAGAGGACACTAAATGTCTTTTTCTGTAGCAGAAATGAGTAGGAGGATGCTGGACACCTCTTTGTCTGTCACGTGTAAGGAAGTGAAGGGGATCTGGCGGGCCATGGGAAATGAGAAGGTGCCACAGGCCGGGCGCTTGAGGGATTTGATACTGACATATTGTTGTAGCCGTCGTCGACTATCTATGTTCGTTGCCAATGGAGCAGATCCTATCTTTCTGGTGGGAATGAGAGGAATCGGGTGAGAAAGAAAGAAAGAAAGAAGGGCGGCTGCGTCCTGATGAGATGGATAGTTCACCCGGACAAGCGTGGCTACCATGGAGTTGTGGGATGTGATCGGTAAGCAAAATCCCCAGACCCCAAAAGAGAAGCAGATATGTACCGCCCTCCGAGGCCATAGTTGTTGTACCGAGCCAAATGCCTAACTTGCTTCAACCCTCTAAAAAAAGAGATAGGTATTGACTGAACAGTGCTCGCCGCCGTTGGTTCCCGGTCCGGGACTCACTCCACCGGCCAGACGACGGTCATGTCATCCGCATGGTGTCATTGGTTTATTCTGAGCCACATCCAAACACTTGCAGGTGTAAGTATCCAACATTTTTTTTCTGAATCATGAAATTCTCGTCA
The DNA here is from genome assembly GCA_021605145.1 of Aegilops bicornis. Classification (NCBI taxonomy): domain Eukaryota; kingdom Viridiplantae; phylum Streptophyta; class Magnoliopsida; order Poales; family Poaceae; genus Aegilops; species Aegilops bicornis. The sequence continues at coordinate 39,065,295 of CM038670.1, forward strand.
CAGGACAAAGCCTTTGGCAACTAGTAGCAACGGAGCCAAATGTTTGTCCCGCAGAGGAGAACAGTCACGAAAAACAAGCCAAAAAATGTCAAATGAAATTTATACAAACTGGATGTCAGACAATCTACAATAAAGCATTACAGCAGATGAACCAGCTTGAATTTATCCAAACGACAAACAACAAGTCTTGAGACTGTCACACAGGCTAGGTAATAACAACATAACAATTCACCAAGGTTCCGACTGACTGACTATATAACGATAGTACGAGCAAAGCTACTGCAGAAACGAGTACCACGACGGCCTAAAGAGCGAACAAGGCTTCTGCTACAACCAAACCATACGAATACCATGCCTCCCGAAAGAGCAGATTCAGAGGACGCCACCAAGACGAACCAATCACCTGAACTTCGGCTTCTTCGGGGGCGGCCCTCCCTTGGAGCTACTGGGAGGTGGGCGAGACTTGTTGCCGCTGCTGCTGCCACCACGCTGCGGCAGCGGCGCATGCTTGCTGCTGCTAGGACCACCACGCTGCGGTGGTGCGCCAGACTTGCTGAAGGTCTTGACCTTGCGGCGCCTCCTTTCTTCCTCGCTGTCAGACTCTGCGCCATGATCGCGGTCCGCATTGGTCGCCTCCCGCTCCAGCTCATCCCAGGTCTTGCCCTTCTCTTCCTCAGAGTCTTCATCAGAATCCTCTTCCTCATCCTCATCTGATTCCACCAACGACGCGCTGTCAGAGTCTTCTTCTTCTGATTCAGACTCAGGCTCGGCATCAGAAGGCTCGTACCCCTGGTCTGATTCCTCTGTTTCCTCTGCCTCAGAATCACTTGCCTCCATGTTCAGGAACTCCCAGCCACCATCGTCAACAAACTTCTGAGGGTCATCAATGATAGTCTTCAGGATAGGGCGCCAGTTCAGATTCAGCCTGCTCTCATAGTACTTGAGATCAGTGGTGTCCAGCCACTCCTTTATCGCATCAAGTGAGGTTGACGGGATGGAGTCGATGCGGAGAACATCCTTCTTGAAGTCCTTGAACACGATAGCCATGTCAAAGTTCTTTGTTCCAAAGCCCACCCTCTCCAGATTAACAATCTCTATCTCACCCAGGGTCACCACCAGGAAAGGAGTCTCAATTAGCTCAACCAAACAAGTTGAAGTTGGAATTATGAAAGCTGAAGCTTTATACGGCACCCCATGGAACCCAAGCTCTCTAAGAGGGATGTCAAACTCCAGATCAAGCCCCTTGAACTGTGGTTGTGACCAGTGGTCATTAACCTTGTTGATATAGTTCTGGAACTCCATGTTGATTCTGTTCTTGCGGTCCCTCTCACGCTGCTCTTCTTCAATCTCATCAGGGTCAAGGGCTGACCTCCTGCTGCCACCAACAGTTTGAACAACATCCATCACTTCAACATAAAACTGGACATCCTTCGTCTTCTTGTTTCCAACCATGATATGATTGTGCAGATGGAAATGAAGGAGGGTAATCATTTCTTTCTCTGCTGGCTGGAAGAAAGCATGTTTTATATTCCCATACATGATATCCACACGCTCATCAGCCCGTGAAGTAGAATATCTGAAACCATTAACATGGGCCTCAAGAGTTCCTGTCAGCTTTCTCCCACGACCACCAAATGGAGGCCTTATCCAGACATCATTAAGCCTCATTTGCTTTGTTTTGTTGCTTGCCTGCTGGAGCTTCTCCTGGGTAACAAGGGTGGCCCTTCCGGCTCTCTCTGACTCCCTTGAAGCTACCTGCCTCCTCAATGTTTTGATCTGCTGGACAACTTCACTGCTATGCCGTGGATCCTTTGAGCGGAATGTAATCTCTTTCAAGTAGATAGCTCCTTGAGACTTCAGATCTTTGTCATTTGAGAATGGCATGCCAGGAACATTGAAGAAAATGCGGATAGTGCAGGTGCGGTTGTCCTGGTGGCTGGTCACACTCTTAACAGTAGAAACATGGAAAGGGACCATACTGCCATATATAGGTAAGAGAACAGCTTCATTCCTCTGATCTACTTGTATCACCAACTCCCTCGAATAAGGTACATCATTCACATTCTTGTACGCAACAAGCTCATTTGAATTCCTAGAAGGACCGCGGCCATCGCCATTACCAGAACCACCCCCAGCAAGCCTTCTAGCAGTCTCTTCATTCTTTTGACGAGCAAGTTCAGCCTGGTGCTGTCTACGGAGCTCTTCCTTGGACATCTCCTGGTTGTCTGACCGAAGTGTTGCCTTGGATGGTAGTGCTTCCGCCATTTGGCTCAACCTTAGCCCGCTTGGGCTTCGGAACTTCCTCCTCATCTTCATTAAATGAATATGCAACATCTTTGACAGCCTTGGAGCAATTGGTCAAGATCTCTGCAGCCTTGTCATTAACTAAAGCTGTATCAGCTAATAACAAAGAGAACTGCTTTGTCTTCTCATTGTTTGTTTCTGCCTGCATATTACTCAAACCAAGGTTGACATTGAAAATCATGCCCTCTTTTATCAGACGGTCATTCTTGGCGTTCAAGTTTAAGCCAGATTCTCGGAACTCAAGGCCAATTCCAGTTCCAGCTGACTTTGTTAGATGAGGAAGCAGTTCAGGGGCATTCTTCTCAAACACTGCAACTGCAGCCTTAAAAACTGCAGACATCTGATTGCCTGGTTTACATGCTGCTAAAGCAGCTTCCTGGGCTTTCAAAAGTGTCTCGTACGCCTTACTCTGTGCCGGGGTAGCATCTATCAGAAATGTTCTGGCAACATTGGAACAGTAGTTACTGTACCTGGACCCGATTGCACAGATGATAATACTTGCAGGATCATAGTAGAGATAATCATCATTGCTGGAGGCACCTGGCCTAAGATCAAACTTCCCTCCACTTTGGAAGACAGGAGGGTAGCATATATCAATATTTTCAGGCTTCAACTTCACCTTGGCCTTCAGAGGATCAAGAATGACCTTCTCTGTGTCATCCATCAATGAGGAGTGTGAGACTTTTCTCTCCTCGTCAATAACCTTCTCCATGGTCGGTACCACAAAGTTTTTCATCACAGATGAAGTTAGGTAAGCAGCCTTCTTCACACATATGATCTCTGTGGCGTCTTTCACGGCAAAAAGCTCAGAAAACCCATGTGTTACATCTGCAAGTTGTACAGATCCACCAGATAACTTTTCTGCCCATGTTTCAAGGAGCTTACCCTCAGGTGCCTCTTTTGCAATGTGACCAACAACTGGAGTGTCAGACTTGACTGGGCAGAAACAGCGCGCAGGATGTCATCCATCAAGTCAATGCCATCCCCATTCTTGCTTTTCACATGCAAGACAATATCAGAACCAACAGCCTCACTTGCAGCATCCTTGAGGGTTCCAATGAGATTTGCCTTCTTCTGGCTGCATAAGAAATGTATCTGCTTCTGCATGAAGACAATTATGGTTTCTGGAAATTCATATCCAAGTAACCAAACATCCAGAGCTGTGGATTTCAAATAACGGAGATCCTCAGAAGGAGGTGGGGTAGCAATTGCAATGGCATCAGAAGAAGCCCAAAGATCAGACTTATTTCCGTTCCAATGGTCATAAAACACCTTAAGCCGCTTACTGAAGATCTCTAGATTGATTGTATAGGCTCCTCCTGAGCCTGACTTTGCTTTACCATTTTCTGCCATCTTTACCACGAAGCACACATTAACCAAGCCAAACTGCAGTAAAATTGATGATAATTAGCTAGTGCAATTGTCGACAAATACCAGTTTACACTATCAAAGGCAATGGATGTTCAGAAAATATTTCAAGTCCCAGATACATACCTCACAGAAAAAGAGTGACAATCCAGGACACCAAGGATTAATTGCTTATCACAACCTTTTATCCTGGGAACAAAGCATGCAAACTGAGTCAATTGTTCTGAATTAATACTGCAAAAACAAGAAACCCAGTCTTGTATCACTCCAAACACTGCCACATTGGTTTAGCATCGAAGCACCATATGTTTTGAGACGAAACAATACATGTATCTCCGTGATAATTTCTTGCAACGTTAAACACATTGGTAATGCAGATTTAGGTTATCAAGAACGAATTGCAGTCTCATCATTAAAACAGCATAAAGCACTACATGGTTTATGAAGCCAGGGAAAAAAACAGTCATCTTATCTGTTTAATATGAACATGATGAAACCTTTTGCCTATTTCAAAATTGAGGTCAAAGATAACTGTCCATGATATTAAGTATCCACACATGAGCAATGATGCCACACTTCAGGGAAATAAACTAGTTCAAACAAATGAAGATTATTGGCATTGGCCTGTCTAAATGCCACTTTACAGTATCAAGGGCAATGGATGTGCAGAAAATACTTCAAGTCCAAGACAAATACCTCACAGAAGAAGTGGAGTGATAGTCCAGAACATCAATTCTCAATTGCTTATCACAGCCTTCTTATCCTGAAAACATAGCGTGCAAACTGATTCAATTACTCTGAATTAATAATGTGAAAACAAGATACCCGATCTGCAAACAAGAATTAAGGATAAAAAAAGTCATATAATCTGTCAATAATGAACACAATGAACTATTTCGCCTTTTTCCAAACAGAGGTAGAGATAACCGTGCATGATTTGCACAAGAGTAATGATTCCATACTGCCATCACTGCTAGTACTGAAGATCCAGGTCGCTCATAGTGCAAGTTCCAATAAAAATAAAAATAATTAATTAATCCGTCTAATTTAGTCCTTCTCGAGAAGAACTCGGTCGAATTTTGTCCTTAAACAGTTATAAGACCAGATAAACAATTATACGAGCGAAACTACTGCGAAAATCAAAGAGCAAAACATGTGAGCAGACACGCAAATCTGATCGTACAAACACGGGCCAGTTTCCTCGTGGTTCTAGGGTTACACCGCGACGACGCGAGCGACCGTGGGCGCAAACCCTAGCTCGAATTCCCCACCACCGAACCGCGGAAATTTCACCGTAGCGCGTCAGATCCGGCCGAAGCGGGGAACGCGGGCGTGGTCACGGGGCGAGAGAGGCGGCGGCGACGGCGGCGGGCGGCGAGGCCGGGCAAACCGCGGCGGGAGGGCGCGGGGAGGGCAAGTACGGGGCGGCGAGGAGGGAGCGGGGGGAGGGGAGCGGTACCTCGGCGATCGGCGAGGAGGGGCGCGCCGGGGGACGGGGGCGGGCGTCCGGATCTGGGCCACCGGCGAGGGGTGGGGGCCGAGGGACGGGGGAGGAGGAGGGGATGGGGGCGGCGACGGGGGGGAGAAAAAGGATTGTGGGGAGGGGAGGGGCGGGCTGACGGCAGGATGAGGAGAGCGGCGGGAAATGGGTGCGGGAGGGAGTGCCCTAGCGCCGCGCGGGCGGGCTGCAGGCCCGTTTCCGCGGCTCTTTTTCGCGATTTTCGGATGCGGCGCCGCCCAATGCCGGTTTTCATTTTCTAATATTTTTATCACTCGGCTAGGCAAAATTTGGCCAATGGGTCGCCCCGGCGACTAAGTTATTTTACCGGTGCTGGTATGTACCGGTGGCCAATCCATCATCCATCACTTTTGTCAAGATCTGTGCATATCTTATACTCTATTTGCAGATATTAGATTGGACATAGCAATACATGTACTGCTGTCAGATATTGTCAGCTTTACACAAGAGAGAGAATTAGAGTGGAGTGAACGGTGCATGCATGCATGCATTCTCTCAAGCCATACATATGACATGCTTTTGTTTTTCTCCTCATATTTTTAATGATTCATATCTTTTGAACCAAATGTCTATTATTGAAACTTTTTATATATTTGAATTTGTGGTGACAAGACCTTCAGAACAAGATCAATTTTGGATATGTTTGAAATATATTTTATTTTATGTATTTCAATTTTGTTTGAAATCACTTTCATAAAACATTAGATTGTTTCACTATGTCATAAAAGTTTTTTCTAGTGTTTCACTCATTTTCATAAACTGGAATATGGAACTCACAGAGACACGGTTATATTTGATATGACAACATTTTTTCTAGCTTTTCCTAGTGTTTCGCTCATTTCTCACAAACTGGAATATGGAACTCACAGAGACACGGATATATTTGATATGACAACATTTTTTCTAGCTTTTCCTAGTGTTTCGCTCATTTTTCACAAACTGGAATATGGAATTCACAAAGTTTTTTCTAGTGTTTCGCTCATTTTCAATCATTTGAATAAACATATTTCACTTCAAAATGATGGACATCACTCGTTTGAAAATTTATTTCAAAAATTTCAGAAAAATGATTTCACTCATTGAATCAAACAAGACACTTCACTCATTTGATACAACCGATTTGAGTTGTTTCAATTGAAAGAAATACATGTTTCAATATTTTGAAAAGCTAATTCACTCATTTGAAAATGAAAATATTCTTGTTTCAAGAAGCTGGTATATGTCACAAAAATAAACTTAAATTATTTCATAAAACTAACTTCACTCATTTGATGTCACTTGTTTTAAATAACTCATTTCAATTATTTCACAAAATCCGATTTCACTCAATTGAAAAGAAAAAAATCGCTCGCTTCATAAAACAGATTACACTCATTTCAAAAACTATATTTCACTCATTTCAAAAACGATTTCACTCATTCAAACAATGTTTTCATTCAATTCATAAAATTGGTTTCATTGAATTCAAAAACATATTTCAGTTAATTGAAATAACCCATTTCATAAAACTGGTTTCACTCATTACAAAATATATCTCAAAAACTAATTCCACTTTGTATTTATGAAATATATTCAAATGTATTTCAATCATCTCAAAATTTAGTTTCAAATGTTTGAAATATAAATTTTAACTTGAAATAAGTGAAATTTAAATGAAATGAAAAAACAATTTCACTCGCTTCATAAAATAGATTTCACTCATTTCAAAAACTATATTTCACTCATTTCAAAAACGATTTCACTCATTCAAACAATGTTTTCATTCAATTCATAAAATTGGTTTCATTGAATTCAAAAAACATATTCCAGTTAATTCAAATAACCCATTTCATAAAACTGGTTTCACTCATTACAAAATATATCTCAAAAACTAATTCCACTTTGTATTTATGAAATATATTCAAATGTATTTCAATCATCTCAAAAGTTAGTTTCAAATGTTTGAAATATAAATTTTAACTTGAAATAAGTGAAATTTAAATGAAATGAAAAAACAATTACACTTGCTTCATAAAATAGATTTCACTCATTTATAATTTTTTTTGAAATAATCCGTCTCAAATGTTTTAAAATAACTAGTTTCACGTTTTCTAAATAACAAGTTAAAAATATTTCAGAATGAAATTTGTTTCATATGCATGAAAACAGAATGTACTCATTTGAAATTTTTGGTTTCGCTCCAATACTTTTTTCGTGTATTCCAGAAACATGTTTCACTCATTTGAAATGTTGAAATTAATAGATGTTTGAGTGTATTCAAGATTTATCTTGTTCTGAAGGTCTTGGCATCGGGAGTTCAAATATATAAAAAGTTTCAAAAATCAAGTTGCAGTTTAAAATATATGAATGAATGAAATTGGCAAAGAGAAAATAAAGGGCATGAATTAGTCTGACATGTGATGCATCTTACAGACGTGAGAATGAGGAGAGAGAATGGACCATGCATGCGTCAAGTATAACTATATTGCTGACATGGGCCCCTCTCATCTGACATTGATTTGACTATTAATAAAGATACAAGAGATAGACTCTCATTATACACATCTATACACTGTCTGTGGGCCTCCCTATAGCACGAATCACTTTGCATTTGAGTGGCAGATGTGTTGCCGGTAGGAACCGTATCCGGTAAAAAGAGGTTTGCGGTCGCCCCGGCCTGTCCCGCGGGCCGGACGGGCTCGGACCGGGTGTCCGTGATCACTTTGTCAATTTCAAAAGTCTGTAATTTTGATTACTAGACATTATGTGAGTGTGTTGGGGTGGTGTGAATGTGTGGGTGGCTTGAATGAGGGCAACGCCAATGGTATGGCCCATATCGTTGCCTCCCCCCGAGCCAACTAGCTCGGATGCCAATGTGAACCCGGTTGCTGCCCTGAAAAGCCTGGAAAATAGAGGGGAAAGGAAAGAGAGAGTGTGTGTGGTCTGGACGCAGTACGTGTGTGCTAGTGTGAGTGTGTTTGGTTTCGGGCGAGTGCGGTTTTGATGGTATTGCCCAATATCGATGCACCACCCCCCCCCCCCCTCCCCCAACCACAAACACAACCCTAGATTCAACTAGGCACAGATGCCATCTGAAGAGCTTGGATGCTGCAACAAAAGGCACATATATAGAAAAGGGGAAAAAAAGAAAGAGTGTGGTCCAAACCAAGTGCACACGAAATGGTTCGCACACATAATACCTTGAGTTCGCCGCTCGCAGATCCTTAAGCTCGTCTGTCTGGCCATGGGCTCAATCTAGTCCCAGGCCAGACCTGCCATGACCGGATTTCGGCAGAAAATGACGTGGCGGTACTGTATCTAGGAGGAACACGGTCGTCCCCGATCTGCGCCGGCCTTGCTCGGTTGAGATGGTGCCCGGGTGGACGATCACGCAAATGGGTTCCGGCAGGAACGCGATGTACAACTTGTACCAGCCATCGCACATTCCTGAAGCTCACCCAAAAAGGGGCTCGAGAAATAGATCCGGATCTGGGCACCGATAGAAATAACACGAGGCAGAGGCGATGGATCCAGGATTTTTTTCATGCCAAAGAGCACGGGTTGGTGGTTGTTAGATAATAGAAGGAAAAAAAGCAAGGAAACACAAGGTGGAAAAGGAAACATATAGTGTGGTCCGGACGTAGCGGCAATACCTTGAGGTCCATCTGGCAATGGCGTTGAACTGGTTGAACGCGAGATCCAGGAGAAAACGGCACGGCGGTGCTGGATCTGGGAGGAACGCGGGCGTCCCAGATCTGTGCCGACTTTTCTTGATTGAGATCGTGCCTAGGCACACCATCACGCAGTTGGATGCCGACATAAATGAATGAGTGACAGCTTGTACCAACCATCGCACATCCTTGAAGCGCACACAGGAAAAGAGCGCAAGAAATAGATCCAGATCTGGCCACCGACAAAAAAACATGAGGCAGAGGTGATGGATCCGAGAATTTTTCATGCATGTCAGAGAGCACACTTGGTGGTGGTTAGGTAAAAGAAGAAAAAAACAAGGAAACACAAGGCGGAAAAGGAAAAATGTATTGTGGCCCGGACGTAGCGGCAATACCTTGTGTTCACCAGACATATAGCCTTTAACTCGTCCATCTGGCAATGGCCTTGATCTGGTTGAACGCGAGATCCGACAGAAAACGGCGCGGCGGTGCTAGATCTGGGAGGAACACGGTCATCCCAGATCTGAGCCGACTTTTTTCGGTTGAGATCGTACCCAGGCGCACCATCACGCAGTTGGATGCCGATATAAATGAAGGAGTGACAGTTTGTACCAGCCATCGCACATCCTTGAAGCGCACCCATGAAGAGAGCGCAGGATTGGATCCAGATCTGGGAATCGGTAGAAAAAACATGTGGTAGAGGCGATGGATCTGGGAATTTTTCATGCCAAAGACCACAGTTGGTGATGGTTAGGTAGTAGAAGGGGAAAAAGCAAGGAAACACAAGGCGGAAAAGGAAAGATATAGTGTGGTCCAGACGTAGCGCAAGTGCGCACGCCATGGTCGGTGCCTGCAATACCTTGAGTTCGCCGACCACATAGCCTTTAGCTCGTCCATCTGGCAATGGCCTTGATCTGGTTGAACACGAGATCCGGTAGAAAACGGCACGCTGGTGCTGGATCTGGGAGGAACACTGTCGTCCCCGATCTTCATCGACTTTTTTCGGTTGAGATCATGCCCAGGCGCACCACTACGCAGTTGGATGCCGACAGAAACGAAGGAGTGACAACTTGTACCAACCATCGCACATCCTTGAAACGCACCCAGGAAGAAAGCACAAGAATGGATCTAGATCTGGGAACCGGGAGAAAAAACATGTGGTAGAGGCGCTGGATCCGGCAATCTTTTGTGCCAGAAAGCATTGTTTAGCAGCGGCTGGGATCGTACAGAGAGATGGATATGGAAAGGGGGTTTGGGAAAGAAGATGCGTACGAGGAAGATGGATCTGGAATATTGTAGTTTGGAGAAGGAGGGGAGTGTGGCCCCTGTGAGGTTGTAGTCTCGGCTTGTGTGTGGGGGTATAAAGTATAACCTATCGCCTCATTTTATTCTGTCTATGTGGATGCGTGGTGCCACCATACCCTTGCCCTGGTAGCGTGGGGGCATGGACCGTGGTCTCGTGGTGTGTCGGGGAGGTCCATCAAGGAAAGCAGAAAAAAAAGGTGGGAGGAAAAGGGAGGGGAAAAGGAGGCGAGAAATATCTGCTAAGATTTACCATTGTGCCAGTTGGTTGTACTAGGCAGCCCGTCACTCCCTGGCAACTGGAGCAACCGCGGCAGATTGAGCACCCCTTTGTGGTGGATCTTGGCCAAATCGAGCGCCCAATGCAGTGGATCTTGGCCAGATCAAGCGCCCTAGCGGGAGAAGGGGGCTCCACCACGGCTAGATCGAGCGCCCTAGCGGTCAGAGCGAGCTCCACCATGCCTGGATCAATCCCCAAATTGCCTGAACGGGCTCCGCGATAGATTGAGTGCCCCATTGACTGGAGCGGGCTCCACGACGACTGAATTGAGCCCCTGACGATTCACTACATGAGGCTTTCCTTAGTTCCTGCCACAAATAAATAGGTTAGTTTGGATACATTTGTACCCATAAATCATCAGTCATACAATTATTTCAGCAAGCCACTTTTTAAGAATTAAATGAATAGGGGCATCTAAAGCGGACACCAATAGAATTGACTATGAGCATGAGCATGATAGAGGCATCACTACTTCTACACCCCTGTCACCAACGATGCCATCGCCGTCACTACCTTCATCTTCATTAGTTTTGGCTTATTACCCCTTGTAGTTTAATCGGCAACAGAATATTGTAAGAAAGTACTTTCTTTTCAACTACCTATATTTTTGTTTCTTTTTTTACTTCATTGTCCGTAGAAGCATGCAATATTTTATAGGTGGACAGTCTCGTGATCCTTCTCCTATTTTCAACCTATTGAGCATCCGAGTTATGTCCCCTCGAGGTTACCAAGAACCTTAGGTTTAGTAATAACACACAAAGTTGTGTGTATTTTGTATTAAGATAGGGGAGAAAAATCAAGTGCAAACATGTACACGCTATGTGTAAGGGATGCATGGTACTTTAGCCAGCACCCAAACCTAGAAACACCTAAGCATTTGTTGATGCAAGAGAGAAATTACAACGGAAGACCGAGTACGAGCATAGGGAAGATCGCCGTAGCAATGAGAATCTAGCTGATCAGAACCAACCTCCCATTACGTCAAAGCATCGAGGCTTTCCACATCGGCAGATGGCCGGCGCCACGATCCACATACGGCTGCAGGTGAACCTTGGACAGGCGCGTCACAGAGAGAGGCAACCCAAAGTACGTGGCAAGAAAGTTGAGCACATGGCATCCGAGTGATTGCAACACGTTCGCGGCGGTGATCTCATCACATCTGATGAGGGAGGTAGAACCCGCAGCGGTAACTCATCGCGGTGTAATCAACCTTTGCGGCGCCATCACCGCTGCTCCGACGCAGGGCAGCCATGCCACCTGGCACCCGCGGAGGAAGAAGGATCCCAGCCGTCGGATGCGGCAGGAACGCTGGATCCATCGGACAGCGGGGAAAGCCATTACTCGCGTGACGTGTACCACGCGGCCCCTCCTCCCCCGACCGCCGCCGCCGCCGCCTCGTGACTTCCCGAACCGTCTCGCCGCCGCAGCCGCCTGCCCCGCCGGCCACCGGTGGCTTAAGCAGACGCTGGCCGGTAGGCCGCACCGCCTCGAACCCTCGAAGCGGGAGGGAGGGGGACCATGGAGTCGGAGGTAGTGAGGGCGGAGATGCTGCTGGCGCCGACGATGGCGTTCAAGAAGGTGCAGACGGCCGACAAGTACCCCAAGGGCCAGTCCCGCGGCCGCCAGTGGAAGCACCTCCGCCACCTCCTCCAGGCCGCCGACGCCTCCTCGCTCCCCCCGGGCCGCCCCAACTGTGAGCGCCTCGATCCCCTTCCTGCTGCTAGTCGCCCAATCATTGCAGATTTGGTCTGCAAATCAAGTGTTCTGTGGATTTTAGGCGTTCCTGTGCTCGTTGAGGTGTTTTAAGACTATTCGATGACCCACTTTAGGCCTAGAAACTTGTGGTGACTAGAGATTGAAAACTGGAACTGCATGATGGGTTTTTTTTAGTGCCCACCAATGCTGGGAGGTTACACATTGTGCTGTATATTGGTGCTAACAAATTGCAGCAATTGAATTGCTTCTTCTTATGTTACGGAATACAAACTCACAATTCACTTTAGAGCCTTAGATGCAAATACTTCCTCCTGAAACATCATTGTTTTCTCAATTTATAGGGAGTGTTTTTCGTAGGATAAAAGTTGGTTCTGCACTCGTGCTTGATATAATAGATCAATAGATTGTTGGCTTTGTATCTCATATTCATAGCTTCTGAAGTGTTAGCTTCCACTGCTAAGGCGATTAGACAGCTCTTACATGAACTTGTGTCTCTCAGTTACGAGTATAAAGCTGGATAACACTCTAGATTTTTGTTTTTGACATTAGTGAAACAAGCTATTTGGTGTTCAGGTAGTCTACACCTGTAGTATTTATAGCAAATTTTAGTGGCGAATATAATGTTCACAGCATGTCCTTTATGCAGATTTAAATATTCAGTCACCCCCATCCGTTTATCCACCAAAGAGATATTGTGACGTTACAGGTTTTGAGGTAAGTCACCCCAATAGACTCCAACTGTTGATTTACATATCCTGCAATGCTTCTAAATGATAAGGTTTGGAATTTGAATATATTTAGGTCTGAAGTAGATCATAATGTTGTGTCCTGTGTTTACCATAATTTTGTTTATCATGCTAAACTGCGTGTTTATATGCAGTGTTAATTGGTTGCAAACTCTCCCAGTGAGATAGAAATTTTGCGCTGTGCTTAACAATGCCTATAAATTTGAAGGAATAAGCTGATACTTTGAGTTTAGTTATTCACTTATTCTCCCAGTAGCTGGTTCATAGGAAAATCCAGTAATTAGCTTATGAGCAGCTAGATCTAAGATATAGCAGTACCGGTAGAGATCAACAAAAAATAATTTCATGTTAGAGACCGTGGCCATAATGTTATCTTTTATGTCTTATAATTACTCTCCATAAACATTTCGTTTGGAGTTCTTCACTGTCCTCACTTATCTGCTTTGTATGAACCAACACAAGCCTTTTAAAAGCAACTTGGATGTATTATTGACAAGATAAGTTTGTGTGTGCAACCTATTATTTGACACCGTACGATCAGGTTTTGTGTAGGTTGAAATCAAATGAACGGTAGCCAGTTAAATTTGTGATTATCCGAAAGTTGATTGTATTTGGTAACCTCTAACTACTACAAAAGTACCGCTAAATAATGTGAATTGTATGGAGATACAGTATTGTTGCAACCTTTTAAGGAGAAAAAAGCAGAGTCGTAGTTATTTTGATCGTTGAATTGTACGGTTAATATGAATGCTTTTTGATTCAACTTGTTGGCATAGTAGAAACCCAGCAAGACTGGGTTGGAACAAAAATCCAGATTGAGCTGCTAAAATTGTGACTCATTTTGGAGAAAATGTTGTGAACAGATTTCACTATCAACCTAAATTTAGATGTTTTTGGTAGCTTTCATACTGCCACTTATGTAGGGGTGTTCAATCGCTGTTTACACCGGTTGACCAACCTGTGGACCAACAAACTTACTAGCACTTATGTATCACAGTTTTGGAAAATTGCAAAATTAGCACTGTGTTGACGATTTAGAACGGTTTGTAAAAGTCCGGTGTGAACACCCTAAACATATGTAATTAAAGTCTGTGCTGTTCTAACAGATTCCTATATGAATGAAGTAGGAGTCTGCATGAACAAAATACACTACTGTAGTCGGTAAATATTTTATAATACATTATTAACAACATAGCCCCCATAAAAGGTGAACTTAAGTGTATACACATATTATAGAACTTAAGAGTTGAAAACTTGATTAGTGTTTTTGGTGGGTTTACTAATGTTTTAGAACAGGCAAGTGAACTAAAATCAATACTAATCAGTTATAATGTTCTTTTCACAGTTCGTATCTCTCTCGTGGCCTCTGAGAACAACATGTTCAGTTAATTTCAACTTGGTACTGCCATGTACAGTATTACCGAGGGTCATAAACTTCACTGCACGTCTGCAACTGTTAGTAATGCACGAACAATTTGAACATCGCCCTACTGTCATCTGTACAAGTAGTTCACATTTTCACCCACGCATTGCTGTCCTAAATAAATGAACTAACCCTAGTGGTATGACAATCCTATTGATCGAACTCAAAGCTTGGAGGTAGGGAAAGTGACCAAAATGAAGCAGCGCCCAACACTGTCCATCTGTCCTATGCTTGGATTTTGCTGAGGACTGTAGTCTAGATGATGCAGTGTGTTGGCAAGAAATAGATGAACATCTGTGTTGCCTCCAAGAACCTACCTGTATCTTATCAATCAGTTCAAGCATGTGCATGTTGTTGTATTTTGTATGACCTGTTTGTTGCTACGTACATGATATTGCTGGTTACGGATTTTTCAGGAGTACTAGCTGAGGCATTTATCTGATCAGAGCATTTTTGGTTGCTCATTAGGTTGCCATCCCTTATCAGGTAGTACTTTCTATAAGTCTGATCTTTTTACCTTCATGCAGGCACCATACGTGGATCCGAGGACGAAGCTGCGCTACGCTGATCCTGAGGTCTTCAGGCAGATCAGAATGCTCCCTGAAGAATACGTCCAGAGGTACCTGGCAGTGAGGAATGCAGCAGTTGTATTACGATGATAACAAGCTCCCTGCGCCACCATACACAATGTCCCGCTCTGTAATCCGAATGGACGTCATCGTTTCCCTCGTAATTGTGTTGCTGGCTCACATGAGCATTCTGAATGTAGAAGTAGGGTACTGAACCCTTGTGCATTTCACAGAGATATTTTGCATGTGTGTACTGTCATTGATGTGCCTTGTGTGCGTCTCTGTTCTGTTATTCCTGTTGCCGGTGTTCTGGGGGTTGATGGTTAAATATGTTCTTAGCGTGCGATAGACTGGCATCTCTGAATGAGGATGGACGCTTGTGCTTGCACAGGTTGCAAAGGAACGAACAGCCAATTCAAACGATCTTAGATTTGAATAAGTCATTTCTGGTTATAGGTTGAATACATAATTGAAATACATATTTTTAAATAAACTGGAACTGGTAAATGCAATTTCTGCATTCTGGGTTCACATGTGATAAAACCGTAATGTTTCACATGCAAGAGAAACTGCAGTAAACGGAAACTGCGCCGCGTTGGAGCCAGGAGACCTCTATTTGGTTTCTAAGCAGTACTGAAAATTAGAGTTAAATTAAAATCATGTCATATGTAGTTCAATTTGTGCAACATATATACTTCGAGGAGTACATGCTAGAACGGGAAAGTATACGGGTCATGGTATTATTGAAAAGCATCATCTATAGAGCAACTAATTAACTCCTTTTTTGCGGAAAACAAATTAAGTCCTTATTCATATATACAAAACTAATTAAGTTCCAACATGACTTGAACAAAAAATGTACAAGATGACAGAATGTAAACACCCATACACATAAGAATAACTCACCGAGATCATCACCCACAATAAGTAAACTTGCAAACCTTACATAACACGGTACAATAGCTTTGTTCTTAATAGAACATAATTGGTGAAACAAGCACTCAAAGTACAGAGAAGGTAAGAGATCACACGGGCTGGCGCAGGGATCAATATGTCCCCGACCATCTTATTTATTACTCCCTCCGTCCTGAAATATTTGTCGGTTGAATGGATGTATCTAGACGTATTTTAGTTCTAGATACATCCATTTTTATGGATTTCTCCGACGTGTATTTCCGGACGGAGGGAGTACAAGAACGAAGGGAGCACCCCAAGGACCTACGGTTTGTCTGCCCCCAGCTTGGTCAATGTAGGAAAATGTGAATGCATCAATTACCCTCCAGTGGTAATTGTCACACTTTCGAGGTACTGAGGCAGCTCTGTAATGTCACGAACGATTCCTGCATTTTCACTACCATGTGGTGGTTCAATCCTTGCAGCGGGCTGCATGCGTGCAAGTAATGGAGCAATGTTAGTGCATTCAAAAAGGAAAATGGAGCAATGCACGTTAGCAACTCTTTAGAAATCAGCCTGATAGCGCAATCAAACATTATCGAGTATAGTGGAACTAAAACATCTGTATACCTGGTCATGATTATGGGCTATATACCATTTATGTGTTGAAAAACAACCCATTAATTCAAAGGTATATCCATCTGCATACACGTCTTCTTAATATGTATGTATATTAAGATACGCATGATCCATATTGACTATTTATCCGACTAATCATCATCAACTTACAATGCAGGAGCTAAGAAGAAATGGGTAAATAGTGCAAGTAAATGAGAACCACATTGGATATCATGATCACCTGAGGTTGAGTGCGGCAAAATGCATCGATAGTAAGCTCTTGTACTTGCTCGCAATCGTTCTTGAAACTGAATGGATTCACGTACACGGTTTTCTTGATAATACCACGCGCCATTGCAAAGTAGCCGGTCTCGCCAACAATAGCCCACTCGCCTGGTTCCGTGAGGGATGTTCCCGTTACCGCAAGCGTGGACGGAATCATGGACTGTCCGACCCTGAACCTGAACCTGTATGTAGCAAACAATCCAATACGAACGGGATGACAACTTAGGATCTTCACTATTGTATCACCATGCAAAAAACAAATACAAATATAAATACTACTTAGGCTGCATATATATACCTTTCAGTATCGAACACCATGACGAATGAGATGTACCAGTTATCAACATCCACGTGGATGCCTTTTGCACGGGCAACTATACTTGCTCCCGCGCCAGTGCCATCATATATTGCCCAGTTGTTGACGCTAGTCGTGGCAAATGGGCTAGCAGTATGAGCATGCCCATCTATTATCTGTGCCTGGTTGGAGTTCTCTCCAATAAAGATTCGGCGCAAATACAACTTCTGGAAATCAAGCCTGGTGTTCTCCACGGGCGCACTGTAGTAACGGGTGATGTTATACACGGCTATGGCCATTGGGTATTGTGGTGTGGGAGACCAAACTAGCAAATGGCAACTAACTAGTCTGTAAACCTTTGTGGTTTGTGTTGTGTGAAGAACATAAGACGATAAGGGGTATTTATAGCATACATGAACAATAAACTAGGTAGCCAAGAGTTAGTATAGTGTCGATGATGCGCAAAGACAATATACCCATAGGCATGATCAACAAGAAGAGACGGAGCTGGCATATTGGCATTGGGGGTCAGCTGACCCTAATGAATGTTTGAAAACTCTTTATTAATCAGTACTAACTATTGTTTGTTTTAGAAGGTGACACTAATGCAGTACGAATAATATAGAGATGACCCCGTATGGATTTTTTTTAGCATTGTCCCTCCCAACAAGCTAGTTCCAGTGGTCAGCCGGGAAATGCTTGTGATGCCTGATGCGTATATGCGGACCTTTTTTTTTGCTTTGTTTTTTATAACCGTATACACCGATAGCTGGTAGATGGTTGGAAATACAGTTAATCTGAAAACCATCTGTTAGTCTGTTTGGAGCACCTCTTTGATATCACATTACTCAAAATGACGGGGGTGTAAATAAAATATACTCTTTTCGAAAAAAATGAATGAAATATACTTTCAGGATTACCCGCAAAAACAAAGAAATCAACTTCTAGGAGTCACGAATACCCTAATGATCTCTTATTTCATGAAGTAACATATGACAAGAATGCAGTTAATGACGAAAATAATCCCCGCATTTCTTACTACACTGTACTTCACATTATAATGCAAATATAGATCTTGTGTGATTAATCTCTTTGTAGGAATCCCTGCATTTCTTTTGTAGGTACCCTTGTTTTTTTTGGAAATGGAGGCGTACCCCCGGCCTCTGCATCATAATGATGCATGCAGCCATATTATTAAGAAGTAGCAAGGTATCACAAAGTCGTCTTACAGCTTGTAAGTGGAGCGAAAAAAAAGGTAAAGCAAAGTTCATGCTAACAATCACAACCAGAATGGCAATAAGGATAAGCTCCCTAGACTCGTATCCTGTTATGCGACCGCCATCCGAACCGGTTGAATATAGCCCGTGCGACCATCTCCCAGCAACAGAAAAGTTCATTACTGACTGGTTCTTTCATGAATTAGTGGACTATTAGCTATCAATACACTATCCTCGTTCCAAAATAGAAGACACTCTAGAAAGTGTTCAATAGCTTTACCACTAATAAAAAGATAGGCTATTTATATTAGTTAGACTAGCAAAAATGTCCGTGCGTTGCAACGGAAGAGAAAAAATTGCATGTGTGTATTCCAAAAAGTATGGCTCAAGGCCACCGTAGGTCCACACCCTCTTTTTTAACACGATGCCCATCTTTGTCACACCTCTTAATCTCCTTTCCGCTCTCATCGACAGTGGTTGACGTGCCCGAGACAATGCATACGAGCAACGCAAATACGGATAGAAATGAGTAGAGTGTGTTTTTTCCACATAACTTCATTCCAAAATTAATAAATACCACATAGGTAATTCATAGTGCATACCATCAAAATTTACAACCTTCAATATTGTGTAATTATTTTGTCTGGCTAACAAAATCATTTTGATATTGTTTTAAAAACCACATCCTTTTGGTCTATGGATGTGTATTGAAAACCCTTGAGAAATCCCATAAAAAACCTTAAGAAATTATGGACATTTGTCAATGTTAATACTTTTCCCAACAAAGAAACAAATCATTGCACGATTGAAAAATTATATTTATATAATATATAATTTAATTAATGTGTTATATATATAATTTAATTAATGTGTAATTACTTTTATCAGTATTATTTACTATGAATATAAAGTTAATTTGTTAAATTTTAATCCACTGACATTTTTTAGATGTTTTACTAATGTGGGAAAAAAATGGGAAGGTGCAAATTAGTACTCTAGCAATCCAATCACGTAATTTGAATTGACCCTGTATATTTTTGAGGGATGGTGTTACCCAACCAGCCACTTGGGGGCCTGACTAACCTCGCAGGAGAAGCCCACCTAACCCCTAAAGGCCCAGTCGCCCCACTACTTTCTAACCCTAGCCCGATCCCTCCCACAATCCCCTCCCAGCGGCCGTCAACATGCACAGAGGCCAGCGCCTCTAGATCCTGCCGCGCTCGCAGCCAGCTTCGCGCGCGTTCGTCACTCCGGCGAGGGCCGCTGCCCCTCCGACCTCCACTCTCCTCCTCCTCTCATTCTCTGCCCGGCCACGCAGCTCCTGCTACCTCTGTAGAGGCACACGTATATGAATCGATGAAATTTACTGTGAAGTAGCGATGTGTAGAGAGGGAAAAGCATCGGCAGATTGGCAGAGACAGACGACGGTTTTTTTCTCTTCGGGGTGGATGCAAGCCCAGCCGAGGCCCAGTTTAGCGTACGGGAAAACAAAAAGCAGACGCAGCGGAACAGATAGAGCAAAAATTTAGTACCACCTTGAATATGTTTTAAATTCAAACTGAAAGCGTAATTTCATGGGAAGAAAGCGTGTTGTGACGGTGAACCCACGGAGTCAATCCGTGCTTTATTATTACTAGCACAAATGCCCGTGCGTTGCATCGGGTAAAAAAAACCCACACTTCCCTAACCCAATTGCTCAAGACCCCCTTTCATTCCACGACACAACGCCAGGCATGATGGGATGAATAAACTCTTTTAAATCGGCTGCCGTGAAAATATATACTGTAGAAAAATTATGCATGTATTTCGGTTTTCAGTTCATTTGTATTCACCCCACATGTATGTCACAAAAGCTTTAGTTGGTGCGGTGGCTAGCTTGTCGGGTGAATAAAGTGGAGGTCCACGCTTGAATCCCAGCGGCTCGCTTTTTCTTTTTATGCATTTGTCGCCCGACCTCTCGCACGAGGTCAATCCAAATGGGCCGGCCCAGTCGCTCGATTCCTATGCGAACAGACGTCTTTTTAACACAGAATGCGTCAAAAGCAAATCCTATTTGGCGCTGCAGGCGCCCGTTAACGTGTATTCTGCAAACGGGCGCCTACAACACCCCGTACTGGGCCGGCCCGTTACTGTGTACTCTATTCCGCAAGAAAGAAGGGAGTCGTCGTTGCGACTCGAACCACATACCTGTTGGATTGATGTTCGATAGTATAACCATCACGACACACAATATGATCTGATAATATTCAACTCTTTCTTTTTATGCATCTGTCACCCGACCTCTCGCGCGAGGTCAATCCAAATGGGTCGGCCCAGTCGCGCGATTCCTATGCGAACAGACGTCTTTTTGACGCAGAATGCGTCAAAGGCAAATCCTATTTGGCGCTGCAGGCGCCTGTTAACGTGTATTCTGCAAACGGGCGCCTGCAGCACCCCGTACTGGGCCGGCCCGTTACTGCATACTCTATTCCGCAAAAAAGAATATATAACCATATATATGTATATAAGAGCAGGTGCACATACAAATGAGTTGCAGCATAGAAACAAGCATAACATGTGCATTCTAACTTTTCAAGTAAGAATTTTGGTTGTGTTAGTACCTGGTTCTGGACATACTTGGCCATCTTGCAGAACTGCTTGCGCATTAGAGTCTTGTGCAACAGCTTGGCATGGGTGTCCTGCTTCTTGGTCTTGCTTGTGGACAGGACAACAGCCTTCTCCTCTCCCGCTGATGGCTGGACCGCCACGGTCTTGCTGTTTGCTAAGCCTAAAAAACCACATCAGACCACAGCAAGTTAGCGCCTTGTAGAGGAACTAATAAACAGCTTTGAGCCCGCCAAGAACAGTGCAAGTGTGAAGAGCTATGAACCTGAGAACTTGTAGTAGCGGACATTGTAGAGGTTGTTGGGTCCTTGTGAAACTGGACCTTGGCGTTGCTGTTGCCAAACTGCTTGATCAAGAAGCACTTGCTCGTCTTCACAAGCTCCCAGACCAGAGACCTTGGAACGGTAGTGATTTCTCTGCTCTCACCTCTCTCTCGGATGTGCACAGGAGCCCACCCAACGCCATGGCACCCGCAGGAAGCCGCGCCGCCGGGCCTCCACCACATCGCCCCTGCCTCGTTCTCGCCCGATCGGATCACCGCCATCGCGCCAAGTCCGCCGCCAGCCGCCGCCTTTGCCTCTGCTTCGTGCCCCCATGCTCGCTGACTCCTGCCGCACTGCTCTGCTTCGCTCGCGTCGACCCGGCCCACTTCTGCTCCATCCACGCGAGGTGAACGAGCGCACGAGCAGCGCCCGGTCCAACCAAGAGGAGGACGAGCAGGAGAAGGTGCGTGAGGGGAAGCTTCGGTGGCTGGGTTTGCCGGCGGGGTGGAGGAGACAAAGGCGGTTCACGCGCTCGGCAGCAGAGGAGGTAGAGTTACCCGATGCCATGCCGCGCCCGCCAACCATCGTGCTCCGAGCTCCGGCCGCCTTCCTTGCAGATCCACCGCCTGAGCGCCACTTCCCATCGGATCTGGCGAGATTCGGCAGGTCCTTGACGACCGCGCCACCGCAGGCCCTTGCAAGGCCGCCGCCGGTTTAGCCTCTCCTCCACGCCTCTCCTCGCAATTATGGAGGGGTGCGGCCGCGGCGGCGAGATGGCGGAGGTGTGGCGGCGGCGGCGACGGCGCGAGGATGGCGTGGCTTGGGCACGGGTGAGGGATCGAGGAAGCAGATGCGTACGGGAGGCCTCTGCCTACGGGTGTTTTGTTTTTTTGTTTTCCAACGAACCGTTTTTTCTTTTGTGTATGGACTGTGGGTTTAATTCCTAAAAAACATCGGGACCTTTATGTAAAAACGCCGCGACGGTGAACCCGACAGACTCGTTCCGTGCTTTATTATTAGGGAGAGATTAGGGATAGATTAAAACTGCACCATTAAATTCACCATGAGAAATAGTTTCACATTATTTACTCACAGATTTGTACCAATATTAACAGTCAAGGTTGCTCCGTAGAGTTCTATGCAAATTGTAAAGGTTATCTATTTTAAAACTTAGAAAGTACATTAGACTCTTTCACTGTCAGCGCATAAGCATCATTTTGGATCCATGAGCCCGCCTAATTTTCCCGCTCGCGTACAAATCCTCCTCGCAGAAAAGGTCGTCATTGGGACGTTGCCACAGCGACAATGGCACGCGAGAGGCGACCCGAGAAAAAGTCGCCATGGAGACGTTGCTGCAACAACAATGGCACGCGAGAGGCGACCCGAGGAGGATGTGTATGCGAGCTAGAAAATCAAGTGGGCTGGTGGATGCGTGGGGAGCAACACAATGATTAGTTGACTTGTGTACTTAAAACAATATGATTAGCATCAATCACAAAGATGATATATTAGTGGTACTGTTAGTGTTTCACATTTTTAATAACCGGATTTCTTTACTTAATTTGAACAATACTAACCATAATCCCATGTGAGGGGCTTTAATTGATATTAAGTTAGACATTCTACTAGAGATATACTAGCATCTATCATAAGTTTGACATTCTGTTAGAGGCATACTCTAGCATGTTCATCCACACCCCTCTTCTCCTCTCCCCACAAACCACACATGTAGATCCTGAACAAGCCCACGCTACTTTTCATCCTCGCATGGTCCAAGATCTCCTTTTTCGGACCCTCACGGTGCAACAAACTCCTGTATTAGTGCGGACAGGTTTATTTACCATCAATCACATTTAATTTATCATACATAAGATCATTGGTTAGATTTGTGCTTTGACTTGTTCAAGATAGGGTCGGTAGGAGTAAAAAGACCAAGCACTATGCAGCCGCTGCTCCCAAACCCTAGCCACCCGCATCTCCTCCGTGGCCACCAGCGAGCCCTTCTTCACTCCCATGGCCACCAAAATGCCGATGTCCTAGAACGCGATGGTGGTCATCCACTGATGCACTTCAATGCCAATCACGGGTTTTCCCCGGTGATCGTCTCATTCTCCTCTCTGTTGTCCTAGATAGCCTATCGACTTTCTTCGTGATGGGTTTCACCCTTCCAAAAAGTGTCTTCGAGGAAATAGACAAGCTTAAGTGAATCTTCTTGGTCCGACGATAATCGCTTGTTCGGGGGCTAAGTGCCTGGTAGCATGGGACCGGGTTTGGATGCCACGTCAAGAAGGTGGTCTAGGTGTTAAAAACTTGCAAGCACAATTTTTTTTGTCGCAAGTTTAAATTTGCATTCAAATTCCTACACTCAAAACTTACTTTGGAAGAATTTGATTGTGTATCATTCCCACCTTCACATAGGTTTAGGTAAAATTGCCTCCTTCCTCGGCAGGCCATTCTCAAACACCTAAATAAACGACGTGAGTTCTCCCTGTGACGGTGGTGACCGTACCTCCACCTTCTCATGGTAGACGGATGGGTTCTTCCTGAACCTTTATGCATTGCCTTCCCTGCTCTTTTTACACACCACACCAAACTCAATGACTCTTGTTGCAAATGTCATGATGAAGGGATTGATCTTAGCCGGCTAACCTTAGCTGCTACAAATGAACTTTCTACCTTGAGATTGTTGTTGCAGGATGTGAGCCTTACGGGGGCCCCTTACGCCAGATTGCTTCTCAACGGACCGGGTTTCACCACTAAGGGTGCTTACGATGAGCTGGCTTCTTAGCTCTCCGACCCCAACCTCGCCTTCATCTGGGAATCTAGTGTCCCTAGCAGGGCCCGTGTCTTTGGGTGGTTGTTCTACCTAGATCGTCTCAACACGCATGCCAACTTGCACTGCAAGACCTTGCTGGAAGCTGCAACATTTCCATCATGCTCTTCTGCTCCCGAAGATCGAGGCCACCTTTTCTTCCTTTGCCTGTTGCTCGCTAGATATGGAGTGCCTTTGGACTACGTCCTCGCTCCCCCCCCACCCCACCCCCATCAGGGAGCTTTGGTCCTCCTCGTGTTGACAAGGGCTTCCACATTTTGTGTGGCCTTTCGTTCTTCTGCTCATTATTTGGAAGATTTGGGATACACGAAACGCCAAAGTATTCAGGGATATAGTGGTCACCCCTAATGATGTACTCCCTCTGTAAAGAAATATGAGAGCGTTTAGACCACTAGAGTAGTGATCTAAACATTCTTATATTTCTTTACGTAGGGAGTAACTAGGAATATCATCTTGATTTTATCCTTGATCACTCTGTGGTCTCACCGCCTCAATCAGGTGGATCTCAAGGTGCACGCCGGGCTGTGGCGTGACTACCCGACCTTTCGTCTTGCCTGATCTTGTAAAACAATTATTTTTTGGAATATATTCATCCTGTGGAGAGTTTTTAAAAAGGGAGTTAGGAATTAGAGGGGAAGTTTACTAGATGGAGCAATCCTGTCTGTCTAGATATCAAATTCTCACAACACGTGGATATTTTTAAACATTGTTGAACAGATGTGTGGTGACGATTGTAAACATTCTGAAAATTCTCTCTTTCACAAAAACCGAAAAACAAGTGGATATCGTGTGCTGCACAGCAACAACGAGGGGCCGAGTGAAGAAGGTCGCCGCTCCGAAGATAACATCGGCTATCGGTTGTAGTCGAGTCGTCTTACTTTACATCCGCTGATCGAAACGTACGGCCATGTCTTACATGGTACTTCTGTACGGCCCTTCAAATAAAATGTAGCCACTTGCGTAGTACAGTAGTAAGATGATCATGGTCTGCAAAAGTCGTGGAATGTATCCAAATGCACCCACCCTATATAAAATGTATACTCCCTCCGTCCGAAAATACTTGTCATCAAAATAAACAAAAAGGGATGTATCTATACATAATACTCCACTTTGTGCTGGAGTGTGCGTACATGTTCTGGCTCAGGAGCTGAACTAGAATCTGAAAATACGAGAGGCCGTAGTACGACCTAGCTAATGCTTATCCTGCAAAATTTCCGGAATGGAAAAAGACTTCTACAACAGCTGAGGATCCATCGTTATGTTCAACAGTTCAAGCAATGCAATTAGGTTGGAGTGAAGACTTTGTCGTGTCCATCCACTGGCCAAGTGTGTCTTCTTAACCACCCTTTATAAAATGTAGCCAGTTGTAGAGTAATCTGATCAAGGTCAAGTTAAGAACAACAGCCTGCCATACACCATATCTTTCTGTACATACACTTGTATAGGTGCTAGGATATTTTTTGTATGTCCTCGAAAGAGGGCTAAAGGATTCTAAAAATTTGAGAGGCAGAAGAGTACAACTGTGCTGATGACAATTCTTAAAAAATGAGAGCATGCATGATTATGTATTCCAGCAATACAATTTGCATAACTAGCTGTAGTCAATTACTCCCTCTGTAAAGAAATATAAGAGCATTTTGTGCAAGTATAACAAGATGGTTTATTGATAAGAAAGTACTCCCTCCGTCTTATAATATAAGATGTTTTTGCAAGCAGTTTTAGTTTACAAAAATGTCTTATATTATGGGACGGAGGGAGTATTTTCCTTGACTTTGGATAATTCCGCCGCAAGTTTTCTGTCATCAAAGATGTTGATGCTGATATCAAAGAGAAGTCATGCTTAGTTTGTGACGGCTTGTTCTTTCATGTTAGATGTGTTTGTCTCATATATCATGGACACATTTGACATCTTATCATGGTGGAAGATTAATGGAAGTCCATATCATGTTTACTCTCTGCTTGGTCGAGACATCTTGGCCATGCAAGAATGCACTATTGCTTTAGAGTCAGGCTTTTGTTCTGGTGGTAGTGTTGTTGATCTATTCCGTATTCGCCTCGACCCCGAGATGGTGGAAGGATTAATTTGTGTACCAAAAATTGGGTTGCCACATCTCGAAAAGGTAGTTTCTCACTTGTTTCTTGTTATGTAGTATAGCTGTACAAAGTTTTTCAAGTTATTTTCTTGGCCATACCTGAAAACGGACTGAAGGGAGGAATGGCCATATTCATATTCAAATGATGTCAGAATAGTAAATCTTTTATGGATGTAGACTGAACACATTTTTGAAATAAATATCTTTTTTTTAAAGCCAACCGGATTTTGTCAATGCAACTTTTTAGCACTCTGAGATCAGATATGATAAAGGCTGATATTTCACATGCAACATCTAACGCGGCGAAGATTATGGAGCATAAAGAGTAATCTTTTGCCAGAAGTATCACTTCTTGCAGTAAATTACATATCCGCTCTTTTTTCAAGAATATGAATGCAGATTATGGAAACATAAAAACCATGTCAGATTTGAACACCGAAAGAATATCAAATAAACTACTATTTGTAGGATGGGAAATCCATGCCATGATCACATCCTATTGTATCTGGAAACCTGCATCAATAGGGCTAAGGTAAAACAATGTGATCTCTAGCTTAGTTAATAAAATATAGAAGCACACCATCAAACACATAAAGAAGGTGAAACAATCAAAGATAACACACCACACATATTATAATTAACCATACTGTTAATCTTAATCCTTTGAGGCAAACCAAACCCATCCCTATGGTAAAAGTTGCGGAAAACAACAAATTTAGCATGACTCGAAATTTCAGTTCAATCATGATTGTTCATTGCATTGCATTGCACCAAGGCTCGGCTATACGCGAGAACTCCACTTCGGTTTCACAATAGAGCGATGTCTACATCGACTACAGTTAACAGCAGACCGCGGAGACAAGCTTCTTGCCAAGTTATTTCTCCAATGTTGTGCTGAAACAGCAAATATAAGTTAATCGCAAGGAGACTTTATTGGAATCAGGTTCCTGCAACAGGAAAAAAAAGGACGCATAAGTTCTATAAAAATAAAAATCAATCACATTATAAGTTTTACTACACTGAAGGCATGAATATATGGTTTTTACTATAGAGTATAGAGAAGGCACAACAATTATAAGAAATAACGACATAGCTTTGCTATCAAAGGGTAAATGACTGCCAATGCAGGTACAGTTTATGTCACAAGAGCATGAAACAATCAGTCATCCCATGAACCTTCAACAACCATTATGGTAGGCTGCATTGGACTCGACTAACGTATGTTTTAACATATGCGCCATCATTCATCAGCAGCAACGCAGTTTCTGATACCTAGGTCGTGTTTGACATTACCAAACTGATATGCTAGCACTACAGAATTATGATCTGTTAATGGATGGATATAGAATAGCTAATTTCAGGCCATAACTTTATTTATTTTCCTCAAAATACACATGACAAACTCTGGCAAAGTCACATTTATAAAGAACTTTGACTGTGGCGTGGCTGGCATCTTCAAAGCAGTAAGCGATATCACAGCAACTCAGCAAACAGGATTTCAACTAACAGAATAATGCTACAAACAAAATACACATGCATTATAAGGGATGACAACAACAACAACAACAAAGCCTTTAGTCCCAAACAAGTTGGGGTAGGCTAGAGGTGAAACCCATAAGATCTCGCAACCAACTCATGGCTCTGGCACATGGATAGCAAGCTTCCACGCACCCCTGTCCATAGCTAGCTCTTTGGTGATACTCCAATCCTTCAGGTCTCTCTTAACGGACTCCTCCCATGTCAAATTCGGTCTACCCGCCCTCTCTTGACATTCTCCGCACGCTTTAGCCGTCCGCTAACATGCATTCTAAGGGATGACACCAATCGAAAATTGCTTTTGGAGGCCGAGCTCCATGAAGGGCTCCATTTGCAATTTTCAAAATTCATCAAAATTCATATTTGTATGTTTCAAAAAATTCTAAAAAAATACAGATATACATGGAGGCATAATGTACATCTGTGTAAATTTTCAGGACAACATACGTTGAAATGAGGCTGTGCAAAAAAACAAAAACAAATCTGGGTCTTTTTAGCACATGATATTGTTCATCCTCAAAGTCAATGAATTTGTTTTTTTATACAGGTCACATTTCAAGGTATTTCATCCTGAATTTTTACACACATGTACATTTCATCCTTGTATACTTGCACATTTTTTCAGATTTTCTTGAAATCGGAAAGTTTGAATTTTGATTTTTAAAAAAGTTCCGGGCTCCATGGAGCCTGATCACCAAAGCGCCCCACTCGATACCAATTAGAATTTATGACAGCTGACATGCAAATTGTGATGAAATACTTGTCAAGATGAAGGCATGTGAAACATTCCGTACTTTTTATTTAGTATGAAACAATTAGTGATTCCATGAACCTTCACCAAATTTTAGAGCATGGTAGGCTGCATTGGAGTCCACCAATGTATGTTTTAGCATATATATGCACCATCAGCAACAACACAATTTCTGATACCAGGTCATGTTACTTAAAACAAATAAATAAAACAGGGTCATGTTTGACATTACCAATATGATATGCTAGCACTACAGAATTATGATTTGTTAATGGATGGGTGTGTAATAGCTAATTTCAGGTCATAACTTTATTTATTTATTTTCCTCAAATACACATGACAAACTCTGGCAAAGTCATATTTATAAAGAACTTTGGCTGTGGCGCTGGTGCTTTCAAGGCAGCAAACTGAAGATACTCTCAACTTTACAGCAACTCAGCAAACAGGATTTCAATTCATAGAGTAATACTCAAGCAAAATATACATGATATCTAATGGATGACAACAATTAAACTTTATGACAGCTGAGCATACATGACGTGCACGCTGTGCAACAAGAGAGCCAAGAGCAAGCATACCTTGGTGCACGATTCCTTTGAACCTCAGTAGTCGCAGAACAAGCTTGGAAGCACCCAAACCTGCGGCCTCCCGAAACCAACCCCTGGTTCACCTGGATACTGTGCAGGGAAGCATTTACAGGCCCTATCGACCAGAGAATACTCGCTCCATCCCCCACTCCATGGCAATGATCCATACACACAGTCGGCACGGATCCCTGGAACATCAGGACCAAGGCACGCGACGAAATCATCATAGCCAATAAACAGCGTCTGTCCGCCGAGGCTCGTTGTCATCACCCACTTCCCCACATTGAAGTCCCACCGGAAAATCTTGTATTCCGGATCGATGCGTCCCACCTTGCAGATAAGCAGGGGTTCGCCACCGCACTCCCCCAGCAATGATCCGCCTACGGCCTCCTTCAGAGTCTCTTCAAGGTCCTCGTCGAATTCGCCCCCAAGCATCCACAGTTCCATAGTGTTGTCCTTGGGGAGCGAAGCCATGACGAGCCCGCAGGAGGGGAGGAGCCCGTAGAGGGCGCCGTTGACGATGCGCCAGTCCTGGATCTCAAAGTCGCCGCCGTAGGATGCGACGGCCCAGTGGGCGTACCAGAGGCTGCAGTACTGGATCTCCGTGCGGCCCTTCGCCGGGGCGAAGACGTAGCCGCCGCTGAGGATGACGCGGCTGTACTCCAGTGGGGGCCTGGGGAGGCGGGCCTGCACGCCGGAGAGGAGATCGGTGACGAGGATCTCGCCGGTGGCGCCGTCGACGGCGGCGACGCGGGCGCCGTCGGAGGTGAGGACGCCGCCGGTCCTGGCGAAGGGGAGGCGGGCGCGGAAGCGGAGGAGGCGGCGGTCGGGGACGTGGAAGAGGGCGAGCGAGAAGGCGGCGCAGCCGGGCTCGAGGACCTTGAAGAGGGGCAGCGAGGCGTCGGCGGTGTGGGGCACGAGGAGGTGCGGCGGCTGGTTCGCGAGCAGGAACCGGCAGTTGGGCAGGGCGGCGCGGTAGGCGCGGCAGCCGGCGCGGAGGGCGAAGAAGTCGTGCAGGCTCGTCAGGTGCTTCGCGATGTCCGGGACCAGCTCCGCGGGGATGTACGGCCCGCCGGCGTCTGCGTCGCCGCCGACGGGGGCGTTGGCGGGCAGATCTGGGCCGCCGTCGTTCGCGGCCATCCTCCTCCCTCCCTTCCTCCCTCCTTCGCCGCGACCAGCACAAGATGATTTTATCGGAGTCGAACGAAGTCGCGAGATTTAGGGTGGGGCGGGGTGGCAACGGCCGGCGGAAGAGGCGGCGGAGCCCGGCGGCGAGGGCGCAAAAAGAGGGGAAACTGTCAAACCCTTCACCCACGTCGGCGCTTATGTGAGAGGGGAGAATTTCAGGTGCTCCCGCACCTCCCGTGTTATGATGATACATGAATTTGTGGTCCGTCAGATCGGAGATCAACGGTTAGTGTTGAAGCCTCTAGACCTGCTCAAGATTATGAAACTCTTCGAGGTTTTTTTTTTGCAAGTTTGAGCCAGCTCTTCTTATGACCATCGGATCTTTGATCCAACGGACGACGAGTTCCTGTATCATTGTAGCACGGGAGGTGTGGGAGCACCTGAAAATCTCAAAATTATGTGAGAGGCTTGTGCAATTTGTGTACGACATTTTCTGAAATTCTTCTATTTTTTATTTGAGAAAGGATTAAAATCCACCAACTGATTGCGTCGTTTACGCCAATGACATAGGAAGTCGTTGGATCTGCTTTAGTCATGCGACACAGCGTGCGCCCATCGGTGGCTTCGGCCACCGCCCAACCACCCAGACACGTGTCTCATCAACCATCCACACACACTTATCCTCTCTGTATCCATCCTCATCCTTATCCTCCGGTAAGCATTTATCTTTCCCAAATGAACCCTCAAGCTTGCTCCCTTTCTTTCCATCCTCCTCCTAGAAGCTTCCAAGGTTGTCGATCCCTCTCCCCTCTCCTCTCTTTCCAAATAAGTTGTAAGACATGGGTAGAGGTAGCACTACTGCAAAGAGTGGTAGGTTTGCAACATCATTCGTATTGAATGGGGTGACCACAACATCGTTCGTGTTAGTAATGCGTGATCGCAACGCCATCTGTGTTGCAATGAACGACCACAACGCCATCTATGTTGCAATGAGCGATTACAACGTCAATGGGCGACCACAATGTCGCATATGTTGCAATGGTTCACCCAATGTCGTTCATGTTGCAATGGGCAACCACAACATCATCTGTGTTGCAATGGTGGCAGTGGAATGCTATGTGGACACAGAGCTGATAGCCAGCAACATGAACGACCCCTTCCCAAGATATCAATGCATTGACGGCCATCGTTGACCATGGGAACTAACAAACAACCACTGATCACACCAAGCGATTCGCCGACTGGAGCGGTCGCCACGTGTCCCTCACAGGGCCCACACATCGCTTTCCACATATACCCTTATGCCTATTAATGAGCACAACCACCCATTGACCCTTTGTTTTTCCTCTCCGCCCAACCTATTTTCACCCCGGATCTCGTCCCCTACCTGTTCTTTTCTCTTACCACTCTGGCAGCTCGCCCTCACACATACCCCACAACCATCCTACATTGACAAGCAGATGTTGCAATGAAGCACATGGCCGCAAGCCTACCTCAGATAGACAATATTGCTTCGAGGGGCAGTTGCCATGCTGCGAGGTTGCCATCACACGTCGGTGTTGTAGCAGCGCCGCGACATGGCAGAAGATGTTTCTAGATCGTGACCAAGGAGAATCGCTCGTTGGTGCTGCGACCTGACAGTTAATGTAGCAGGACAACGGTTGCACATAGTGTTGCAACTGGCTTTCTCGACGATGTTGCAAGCGCAACCGCTGGGGTGGGGGGCATGGTCGGTGCATCAAAAAGGGACCGAGGGTTGTACATCGCCAGGGCTTCAAGCACATCATTGGATTGCAACGTCGTTGGTGCCTTAGGCACATCACGGGGTTGTGACGTAGCATGTGGTTCAGGCACATCGACGCGTGTCTCATGCAATTGCGATGACCGCAACATGGGCGATGTTGTAATGGCAACCACAAGGTTGTGCATATTGTGATGGGTGGCCGCATTAGCCTGAACCAACGACTACGTGGGGTCAGATCCGGCGGCTTGTAACCCGACTGATCTTTGGCAAAGATCAACTGGCCGGCGAGTTGTGATGGACTTTTAGATGGAGCCAAGATTGCTATTATGTAATAAACCAAAACATTTGGCATATGCTTTACCTTATTGGCTCGCATGTTACTTGTGCATCACTTGCTAAAAAACCTCCACCATGGATTAGCTCCAATGATATTTTTGATTTAGTACAGTCAACTGCTAGACGACGAAGACTGGCAATCGACCGTCATTGCCCAATCCTCTCAAAGTGGACGAAAGCTTCAACATCCATGTAGCTCTCCCACAATCGTCGATGATGAAGAAGCTCCCTCCTGCTCTCCCCCACCTGGCCAGACAGAGCTCAACACTCGTTGCTACATGAGTTGATGGCTACTTCTACGCACGTGGAGGGGGGGGGGGCTCTTTTCTCATCAATGCCACCATTGCTGCAACATGATGCGAGGATGCTACAAGGCCTGGGTGCATCACTCAGTGGTGCTGCGAGGGATTTCTCGTCTGTGCCGTGAGGGATCTCTCATCTGCAACATGGAAGATGTTGTAATGGTCGGAACCTTGGCGACGATTGCAACATGGAAGATTTGCGATGGCAAGAACCTTGGCGACAATTGCAATATGGAAGATGTAGCGACTACAACATGAGGGATGTTATGATGGATGGAACCTTGGCAATGACTTCAATGTAGTCCATGTTGCAGAAGTTTGCAACATCGGTCGTGGTCGGCGCAACTATGTCTGGACGGAGGTGAGCATCAAAGAGTTTTTTTTGCGGCTGCAACATTGGCCACTTTTGCAATGATAGAAAACACCTTGTACATGGCGCAACATGCCTCATGTTGCAACCCTCGAGCACAACACGAGCCATGTTGCAAATGGTTGGGTAGAACTGTGACTGACATGGCAGAGATTGGATGACGCACACATTATTCAACGGCTATGGAGGCGACCGATCCGATCCGTGCTTCATTCGGCGACGCGTACTATTGTCCGTAGTAATTTTTCCTCACAACCGTAACCACTTTGATGAGATCTCCCCTCTCGGCTTCCCCATTGAAGCTAGCAAGCCTGTCTTACAACCCCAACCATTTGGCGAGGTCTCATGCACTGACTAAGCTGTCGTCAACACTCTTGTGTCATTGGAGGCTCTATCTCACGCTAGCCCCACACTAACTCCGCTGCTACCACATCACTGCCAGCTCAATCTTAGTGTATGAATCAACTAGTTTTACAAAACACAAACAACAACATCATACAACTATGTTTTTATCAAATAAAAAGCCCAAATGTGTAAACAATGCGCTCAAGACAAAATCTAGTTGTGAGAAGCATCAAACTCAAAGTTAGCATTGATAAATTTCAGAAAATCCGCACAAATTTATGAAAAAGGTGAGGAGCCATGCAATTTCTACCTCACATGATTAATTATTATTTTCAAATCGATCATGTTGCACATCTCAAGTCTGAAGTTGCACAAAAAAGTTGTTTGCAACTTATGGTTTAGAAACAACGCAGTCATTGATACGTCTCCAACGTATCTATAATTTTTGATTGTTCCATGCTGTTATATTATCATTCTTGGATGTTTTACAATCATTTTATAGTCACTTTATATCATTTTTTGGTACTAACCTATTGACATAGTGCCCAGTGCCAGTTGCTATTTTCTGCATGTTTTTACATCGCAGGAAATCAATATCAAACGGAGGAGGCATGCCCTGGTGGGTGCTGCCCCCCTCGGGGCACCCCCGAGGTGCTTTCCTGCCCACTGGATGTCTTCTGGCCCAAAAAAATCCTCAAGAAGTTTCGCTGCGTTTGGACTCCGGCGCACCCTGGTGGGTTCTGTCCACCTCGGGTGCCCCCCTGAACCGCCACTTTGCTGTATAAATACCCCAATATTCCATAAACCCTAGGGGAGTCAACAAAAATTGATTCCAGCCGCCGTAGAGTCCAGAACCACCAGATCTAATCTAGACACCATCACTGAGGGGTTCACCACTTCCATTGGTGCCTCTCCGATGATGCATGAGTAGTTCTTTGTAGACCTATGGGTCCGTAATTAGTAGCTAGATGATGGCTTCCTCTCTCTCTCTCTTGATTATCAGTACAATGGTCTCTTGGAGATCCATATGATGTAAGTCTTTTTGCGGTGTGTTTGTTGGGATCTGATGAACTTTAAGTTTATGATCAGATCTATGTTTTTATCCATGAAAGTTATTTGAGTCTCCTTTGATCTCTTATATGCATGATTGCTTATAGCCTCGTATTTCTTCTCCGATATTTGGGTTATGTTTGGCCAACTCGATCTATTTATCTTGCAATGAGAAGAGGTGCTTTGTGATGGGTTCGATCTTACGGTGCTTGATCCCAGTGACAGAAAGGGAAATGACACGTATGTATCGTTGCTATTAAGGATAACAAGATGGGGTATATTTCTACATAAATATATCTTGTCTACATCATGTCATCGTTCTTATTGCATTACTTAGTTTCTCCATGAACTTAATACACTAGATGCATGCTGGATAGCGGTCGATGTGTGGAGTAATAGTAGTAGATGCAGGCAGGAGTCGGTCTACTAATCTTGGACGTGATGCCTATATAATGATCATTGCCTGGATATCATCATGATTATTTGAAGTTCTATCAATTGCCCAACAATAATAGTTTTCCCACTGTTTTCTATTTTCTTGAGAGAAGTCACTAGTCAAACCTACGGCCCCCGGGTCTCTTTTTATCATGTTTGCCTTTGTGATACGTCTGCAACGTATCTATAATTTTTGATTATTCCATGCTGTTTTATTATCAATCTTGGATGTTTTATAATCATTATATAGTCCTTTTATATCATTTTTTTGGTACTAACCTATTGACATAGTGCCAAGTGCCAGCTGCTATTTTCTGCATGTTTTTTACGTCGCAGGAAATCAATATCAGATGGAGTCCAAATGCCACGCCAATTTACAATGAGTTTTTATGGAACAGAAGGAAGAAGATGGGCCCTGGTTGCACCTGGGGGAGTCCCGAGGAGGGGACAACCCACCAGTAGCGGCCAGAGGCCAGCGCCACGGTGGGTTGTGACCACCTCGGGTGCCCCCTGGACCGACTCTTTGCTCTATAAATACACCAATAGTCCAGAAACCCTAGGGGAGTCGACGAAATTTTCACCAACCATCGCAGAGTCCAGAACCACGAGATCTACACCATCACGGAGGGGTTCACCACTTCCATTGGTGCTTCTTCGATGATGCGTGAGTAGTTCTTTGTAGACCTTCGGGTCTGTAGTTAGTAGCTAGATGGCTTTCTCTCTCTCTCTCTCTCTCTCTCTCTCTCTCTTGATTATCAATACAATGGTCTCTTGGAGATCCATATGATGTAAGTCTTTTGGCGGTGTGTTTGTTGGGATTTGATGAACTTCGAGTTTATGATCAGTTATATCTTTTTATATCCATGAAAGTTATTTGAGTTCTTTGATCTCTTATATGCGTGATCTATTATAGCCTCATATTTCTTCTCCGATATTTGCGTTTTTTTGGCCAACTTGATCTATTTATCTTGCAATGTGAAGAGGTGCCCAGTAGTGGGTTCGATCTTATGGTGCTTGATCCCAGTGACAGAAAGGGAACCGACACATATGTATCATTGCTACTAAGGATAAAAAGATGGGATCCATATCTGCCGCAATAGATAAACGGATCTTGTCTACATCATGTCAACTTTCTTATTGCATTACTCCATTTTTCCATGAACTTAATACACTAGATGCATGCTGGATAGCGGTTGACGTGTGGAGTAATAGTAGTAGATGCATGCAGGAGTCGGTCTACTAATCTTGGACGTGATGCCTATGTAATGATCATTGCCTGGATATCGTCATGATTATTTGAAGTTCTATAAATTGCCCAATAGTAATTTTTTCACCCACCGTTTGCTATTTTTCTCGAGAGAAGCCACTAGTGAAGCCCACGGCCTCCGGGTCTCCTTTCTCATATATTTGCCTTGCGATCTAATTTCTCTTTGCATTTATTTTCAGATCTATTAAACCAAAAAATACAAAAAATACCTTGCTGCAATTTATTTGTTCCGTGATCAATTTATCCTATCTACAAATTTACCTCACGTCCTTTGCCTATCTCGAGGCGCCGTACCCCGAAAGGGATTGACAACCCCTTTAACACGTCGGGTTGCGAGGTGTTGTTATTTGTATGCAGGGGCTGTTTACGTTGTGTTGCTTGGTTCTCCTACTGGCTCGATAACCTTGGTTTCATATCTGAGGTAAATACCTACCACCGCTGTGCTGCATCATCCCTTCCTCTTTGGGGAAATACCAACGTAGCTTCAAGCGACATCAAAAGGAATTTCTGGCGCCGTTGCCGGGAGGATCTTCAACATAACCAGGTTCCTAATCACAAATCTTATCTCCTTGCAATTTACATTATTTGCCTCTCGTTTTCCTCTCCCTCACTTCACAAAAAATTGCCGTTTTATTCGCCTCTCTTTTTCCGTTCGCCGTTTTCTTGCTGGATCTGTTTTTGAGTGCAATCTTGTTGTGTGGTCATCATGACTCAAGAGAACACCAAACTTTGTGACTTCTCAAATACAAAAAACAACGATTTTATTGGAACTCCGCTTGCTCCTCCCGCCACTAGCGCGGAGACTTGTGATATTAATACTGCTTTGCTGAATCTTGTTACGAAAGACCAATTTTCCGGTACTCCTAATGAGATGCCGCGACCCATCTTAATACCTTTGTGGAATTATGCGATATGCAAAAGAAAAAAGATGTGGACAATGATATGGTCAAGATGAAATTATTTCCATTTTCTTTGCGTGATTCTGCAAAAAAATTTGGTTCTCTTGTTTGCCTCACAACAGTATCGATTCTTGGAATAAGTGCAAAGATGCTTTTATCACTAAGTATTTTCCTCCCGCAAAAATTATTTCCTTTAGAACCCAGATCTTGAATTTCAAGCAACTTGAACATGAGAATGTTGCACAATTTTGGGAAAGGATTAAAATGATACTAAGGAATTGCCCAACTCATGGGTTAAATCTTTGGATGGTCACACAAATTTTTTATGCGGGGTTGAATTTTGTTTCTCGTAATCTTTTAGATTCCGCGCGGGTGGTAATTTTATGGAAATTACCTTGGGTGAAGACACCAAATTGCTTGATAATATCATGGCCAATTATTCACAATGGCATACCGAAAGCGCTACTACTAGTAAAAAAGTTAATTCGGTTGAAGAAATTTCTTCTTTGAGTGAAAAAGTTGATGCTCTTATGAAATTGGTTGGTAGTAAAAGTGCTCCTATTGATTTTAATGATATGCCTTTGTCTACTTTGATTGAGCAAAATAGTGATGCCATAGATGTGAATTTTATTTCTCACAATAATTTCAACAACAATGCTTATGGACGTAATTTTAATCCTAGGCCTTTTCCTAGTAATTCCTCTAATAATTATGGTAATTCCTATGGAAATCAATCTTACAATAATAATAGGAATACCTCTGATCTTGAGAGCAATATTAAAGAATTTATCAACACACAAAAGGTTTTCAACACTTCCATAGAAGAAAAGTTGAATAAGATTGATGATTTGTCTAGAAGTGTTGATAGAATTGCTCATGATGTGGAAAATTTCAAGATGAAAATTTTTGTGCCTAAAGTAGATGAATCAATTAAAGCTCTTTATGTTTCTATGGATGAAAGTAAGAAAAGAACCGCTATTCTTAGAGCTAAAAGAGAATTTTTAGAAAAAGCGTTTTCTAGTGATTTCTTTCGCAAAAGTGATGAAGATCTTAAAATGATTGGTATTTCTTCTATTGATTCCTTGTTTAGTAAAATTAAGATTGATGAAAAAGGGACTGGAGAAGAGTAAACTTTAGGTAGAAGGCGTTCCAATATTTCGGAGGGTGAAAATATTGTTGAGAAAATTGATAAAAGTGGGTTTGAGAGGTCAAAACTTTAGCTAGTGATGTGCCAACTCTTTCAGATTACAAAGACTTTAATTATGATAGTTGCTCTTTGATTGATTGTATTTCTTTGTTGCAATCCATGATAAATTCACCCCATGCTTATGAACAAAATAAAGCTTTTACTAAACATATTGTTGATGCCATAATGAAAGCTTTTGAAAAAAATTGGAATTAGAAGTTTCAATTCCTAGAAAATTGCATGATGAGTGGGAACCTACTATCAAAGTCAAGATTAAAAATTATGAGTGTTTTGCTTTGTGTTACTTGGGTGCTAGTGTTTCTTCAATTCCAAAATCTTTATGTGATGTACTTGGTCTTACCGATATTGAAGAATGCTCTTTAAATTTGCACTTAGCGGATTCTACTATTAAAAAGCCTATGGAAAGAATTAATGATGTTCTTATTCTTGCAAATAGAAATTATGTGTCCATAGATTTTATTGTTCTTGATATTGATTGCAATCCGTCTTGTCCACTATTCTTGGTAGACCGTTTTTACGCACTATCGGTGCAGTGATTGATATGAAAGAAGGCAATATTAAGTTCCAGTTTCCTTTGAGGAAGGGTATGGAACACTTTCCTAGAACAAGAATTCAGTTGAAAAAATTTCTTCTTTGAGTGAAAAAGTTGATGCTCTTATGAAATTGGTTGGTAGTAACAGTGCTCCTATTGATTTTCATGATATACCTTTGTCTACTTTGATTGAGCAAAATAGCGATGCCATAGATGTGAATTTTATTTCTCGCAATAATTTCAACATCAATGCTTATAGAGGTAATTTTAATCCTAGGCCTTTCCTAGTAATTCCTCTAATAATTATGGTAATTCCTATGGAAATTAATCTTACAATAACAATAGGAACTAGCAGAGTGACCCGCGCATTTGTGCGGCTAGATTTGTATGTTGTGGTATTTATATTTTGTAAATTTTATCATATTATTAGTCCTTTTGGCAACACAATTTCAGAGAAAATTTGTGCCATACTCAGACACTTATAAGGTTACCACTTAGATAACATATTGACAAAATATTCTATCTGTATCAGTGATTCTGTCTCGCTCACTATCGACATATTTTTTTTCTTTTTTATATCATAGAAATATAATTCTAGACATGAAACACAATTTATTACACTTGACTTGGGCCTGTGAGGAACGAATAGATGAAATGCAGCTTAATATGCGTAATGCACACAAATTGCTAAGTAGAACATTTTGATATCGAACAGAAAAAAGATGAACTATTAAGAGGATGCTCTTGGCTTACACACACAATAAATATAGAAAATTTAGATGAGGAGTTACTTGATTATAGACATAATGTAGATGTGAAGAACGGGGATGCATTGAAGATTTCCCATCAGATATGATTTCATGGTTTGTTTTGTTTCGCCATAAAATTGTAAAAAATTGCTATCATGTAATGTTCTATTTGTTTGCTTGCATGCTCCGTGCTTTTCTTATTATTTTTTTACCTTCTATATCGTCCTATCGTTTAGTTTTCTTGTGTGATGCGAACGGTACGCTTCTCTTCATCGAGACTGTATGATTCATTTTTTTGTGAGATGACTGTCTGATTCACGTTCTTACTAAAATATTAGAGGACTGGAAG
Source organism: Aegilops bicornis (assembly GCA_021605145.1). Classification (NCBI taxonomy): domain Eukaryota; kingdom Viridiplantae; phylum Streptophyta; class Magnoliopsida; order Poales; family Poaceae; genus Aegilops; species Aegilops bicornis. Next base: position 39,104,861 of record CM038670.1, read on the forward strand.
TTTTATAATTTTCATAGGTAACTTTTCATCCAACCCATATCTCTCTGAAATAATGCTTTGTTTTTGCAATCAAATAAAATCTGGTAAAAATTTCATCATGTGGAATTCAAGTTGATATCACTCGCACCCGCAAAAAAAAGATATCAGACTGTAATATGTGTTTTTTTATTGATGTATTTATCTATCTTGTGAGTCAAAATTACCGTAATTAAATGTGGCAATACGTATGTCCCCTACAGCATGTAAATTCTTGGCTTGTTAAATTCAATTTTTTTCTTAGGAGTCAACTCAATTTGATATGCCATGAGAATACGCTTCAAAGACTGATTGACATGTGTTAAATAAAGAAAGCTTTGCATGGACTTTCTTAGGACAATCTTGACACGGACATTTATTTTCAAATAAAGCTTGACACGGACGTGCTTCTTTCCACACATGCATGCATGCAGTACTGAGGCCCATACCGGTTAGTATGTATATTACGAAAAAACACAAAAATATAGTTGGGCCTATACTGATCTGATTAGGATGTACGTATGCTGCTGGCCCATATTGATTCGGCCATGGAAGATGCGATGATCGGAAGTTGGAAAAGAGGACCATATTTTTTGCGTCCTGCTGACATGATCGGATGGAAGTTGTAATTCCTTCCATATTCTAATCCAGCCATACATGATATGATCGGACTCCTCTTTCTTTTTCTATTCAACTTTTATCTCTCAAGGTCTATCCTTTTGACGGATAGATAGATTTATTTTTCCATCATATGTACATCTACGTGACAGACTTGACATGTGCAACACAATATATCTCTGCAAACAAATATTTGTGTGTAACGTTATATCTTTAAATCTCCACCGTTTGTATCTAAGAATTAACGGCTAAGAAAATTTAATCTATGTGGATGACCGTGGTGGTTTGTTTGCCTATTGTAGATAATAGATAGATAGATAGATGATAGATAGATAGATAGATAGAAGAAGATAGATAGATAGATAGATAGATAGATAGATAGATAATAGACAGATAACTCTGGTCTTGAGAGCAATATTAAAGATTTTATCAACACACAAAAGGTTTTCAACACTTCCATAGAAGAAAAGTTGAATAAGATTGATGATTTGTCTAGAAGTGTTGATAGAATTGCTCATGATGTGGAAAATCTCAAGATGAAATTTTTTGTGCCTAAAGTAGATGAATCAATTAAAGCTATTATGTTTCTATGGATGAAAGTAAGAAAAGAACCGCTATGCTTAGAGCTAAAAGAGAATTTTTAGAAAAAGCGTTTTCTAGTGATTTCTTTCGCAAAAGTGATGAAGATATTAAAATGATTGATATTTCTTATATTGATTCCTTATTTATTAAAATTAAGATTGATGAAAAAGGGACTGGAGAAGAGTCAACTTTAGGTAGAAGGCGTCCCAATATTTCAGAGGGTGAAAATCTTGTTGAGAAAATTGATAAAAGTGGGTTTGATGAGGTCAAAACTTTAACTAGTGATGTGCCCACTCTTTTGGATTACAAAGACTTTAATTATGATAGTTGCTCTTTGATTGATTGTATTTCTTTGTTACAATCCATGATAAATTCACCCCATGCTTATGAACAAAATAAAGCTTTTACTAAACATATTGTTGATGCCATGATGAAAGCTTTTGAAGAAAAATTGGAATTAGAAGTTTCAATTCCTAGAAAATTGCATGATGAGTGGGAACCTACTATAAAAGTCAAGATTAAAAATTATGAGTGTTTTACTTTGTGTGACTTGGGTGCTATTGTTTCTACAATTCCGAAATCTTTATGTGATGTACTTGGTCTTACCGATATTGAAGAATGCTCTTTAAATTTGTACTTAGCGGATTCTACTATTAAAAAGCCTATGGGAAGAATTAATGATGTTCTTATTCTTGCAAATAGAAATTATGAGCCCATAGATTTTATTGTTCTTGATATTGATTGCAATCCGTCTTGTCCAATTATTCTTGGTAGACCGTTTTTACGCACTATCGATGCAATGATTGATATGAAGGAAGACAATATTAAGTTCCAATTTCCTTTGAGGAAGGGCATGGAACACTTTCCTAGAACAAGAATTAATCCACCACATGAATCAATCATGAGGGCATACTATGGATCTAGAACCAAAGATGACAAAACTTAGATCCTTGCTTTATGCCTAGCTAAGGGCGTAAAACTATTTCGCTTGTTGGGAGGCAACCCAATGAATCAAATTTATTTTTTCTTTTTGCTTTTTGTTCTTGAGTGTTAGCACAATTATGCTACTGGTATGATTGTGTTTTTTGTGTTTTAGTCAGTGTTTGTGCCAAGTAAAGCCTTTAGGATCTTCTGGGTGATAGTTGTTTGATCTTGCTGAAAAAGACAGAAACTTTGCGCTCACGAAAATAATTATCATAAATTAGAGAAAATGGCTTTTGTCCTGATTATTTGTTCAGAAAATTAATATAAATATTATGCTGGTCGTCCTAATTTGGTAGAAGTTTTGGAGTTACAGAAGTATACAAAAGTTCCAGATTACTACAGACTGTTTTGTTTTGACAGATTCTGTTTTCTTTGTGTTGTGTGCTTATTTTGACGGCTCTATGGTTTCTTTGTTGAGTTTTTGCCATAGAAAAGTTGAAATACAGTAGATATAATACAAAAAAAAAAATAAGAATTGGTTTGACACAACACTTATAGTAGTGGTTTGCTTCCTTTTACTAACGGATCTCACAAGGGTTTTGTTGAGTTTTGTGTGATTGAGGTTTTCAAGTTTTGGGTTATCTTATGATGGATGAAAGAAGGATAGAAGAGCCTAAGCTTGGGGATGCCCCGTCATCCCAAGCTATTATCCAAGAATGAGCAACCAACTAAGCTTGGGGATGCCCCCGAGTGGCATCCCCTCTTCCTTCTAACGACCATCGGTATTTTACTCGAGACTATATTTTTATTCGTCGCATGATATGTGTTTTGCTTGGAGCGTCTTGTATGATATGTGTCTTTGATTGTTTTATTTTGTGTTTTAAGTCATCAATCCTTGCTGGACACACCTATTTGAGAGAGCCAAAATTATGGCATGACTTGTTAGAATTTCTCTCTATGCTTCACTTAAATTTTTATGAGCAATGGACTTGCTCTAGTGCTTCACTTATATCTTTTTGAGCACGGTGTGCTTTGTATTTTTGAAGAAATGATATCTTGCTTCACTTAGAATTATTTGAGAGTTAGTAAAATTTTGAAGAAATTCTCTCTTGCTTCACTTAAATTATTTTGATAGAAAGAAAATATGTTATGCTCATGATGTTCACTTATATTTGTTTGAGCTTATGAAAAGGAACACATGAAAATTAGTCCCAAAGTGATAGATATCCAAGAAGGATGAAGAAAGAAAAATATATGTCATGAAGATCATTGGACAAATTAAACTTGATTCTTAGTAATAGTTTTGAGATATGATGATGTGATATGTGAGTTATGTTGATGAGTAATTGTGCTCTAGTAAGCATATTGGTGTTAAGGTTTGTGATTCCCTATGCATGCACGAAAGTCAATAATCATGCAATGAAAATTATATCCTACTTGTGGTGCATTACTCGTTGTTAATTCCGCTTAATGCTTGCTTATGAGATTATTCGTTTCTTGGTTGGTCGCTTCTCAATCGTTTTGCTAGCCTTCATTTTGCACCAAGTATGACCTCTACTTGTGCATCCAAAATCCTTTAAACCAGTTTTGCCACATGAGTCCACTATATCTACCTATACATGGTATTCTTTTGCCGTTCTAAGCAAATTTGCATGTGCCATCTCTAATTTTCAAAATGAACTTCTCTTTTTGTGTGTTTGTTTTGCTCGTGGAACGGTAACGGGTAGCTAATATTTTCCATGCTAGATGCGTTATTCTCACGATGAGTGTTTATTCACTTGTCATTGCACGAGAGTAAGGCAAAGGTATTAGGGATGCCTAGTCCCGGAATGCAAAAATGAATTTACTTTATGTTGTCAAATAATAAATTCCTTGGAAAGTGTTGGTATGGAGGGCACCTGTGGATACGACTAGCCATGGAAAGTGAAAGTTATGGTGGAAAAAGTAATAAACTTTATTTTCTGTTTGGGAACCGCCTATGATATATATAGCATGGGAAGTGTTGGGATGCTCCAAGTCGTTTTCGTTGGTGGGATGGATACACCTCCCAAAATGTTTTTATCTCTAATTTTTCGCTTTGAGCTCTGGCACCTCTACAAATCACTACTTCCCTCCGCGAAGGGCCTTTCTTTTACTTTATGCAATTTTTATTTTTGAAATTGAGTCTCTATCCTCTCTTATGAAAGCACCAACTAGGGGACAATAAGATCGTACTTAAGTATTGGGTGTAGCTAATATTCGAGTATGTTTCATGAATGGATCAATGTTTGAGCATGATGGGCTAGGGATAACTTGTTTTAGCATTGATATTTTGAAAGACATGGTTGCTTGTTGATATGATTGAGTATCTAAATTATTATGTCAAAACTAGACTATTGCTTTGAATCACATAAAAGTCCAAATGTCCATGCTATGAAGAAAAGAATATGATATGACATGATAAACAACACTCCACATCAAAAATTCTGTTTTATCACTTACCTACTCGAGGACGAGCAGGAGTTAAGCTTGGGGATGCTGATACATCTCCAACATATCTATAATTTTTGATTATTCCATGTTGTTTTATTATCAATCTTGGATGTTTTATAATCATTATATAGTCCTTTTATATCATTTTTTGGTACTAACCTATTGACATAGTGCCAAGTGCCAGTTGCTGTTTTCTGCATGTTTTTTACATCGCAGGAAATCAATATCAGACGGAGTCCAAATGCCACGCCAATTTATGATGATTTTTATGGACCAGAAGGAAGAAGATGGGCCCTGGTTGCACCTGGGGGGGGGGGGTCCCGAGGAGGGGACAACCCACCAGGGCGTGCCAGGAGGCCCAGGCGCCCTGGTGGGTTGTGCCCACCTCGGGTGCCCCCTGGACCGACTCTTTGCTCTATAAATACCCCAATATTCCAGAAACCCTAGGGGAGTCGATGAAATTTTCATCCAGCCGCCGTAGAGTCCAGAACCATGAGATCCAATCTAGACACCATCACAGAGGGGTTCACCACTTCCATTGGTGCCTCTCCGATGATGCGTGAGTAGTTATTTGTAGACCTTTGGGTCCGTATTTAGTAGCTAGATGGCTTCCTCTCTCTCTCTCTCTCTTGATTATCAATACAATGGTCTCTTGGAGATCCATATGATGTAAGTCTTTTGGCGGTGTGTTTGTTGGGATCTGATGAACTTCGAATTTATGATCAGTTATATCTTTTTATACCCATGAAAGTTATTTGAGTTCTTTGATCTCTTATAGCCTCGTATTTATTCTCTGATATTTGGGTTTTGTTTGGCCAACTTGATCTATTTATCTTGCAATGGGAAGAGGTGCCCGGTAATGGGTTCGATCTTACGGTGCTTGATCCCAGTGATAGAAAGGGAACTGACATGTATGTATCATTGCTACTAAGGATAAAAAGATGGGATCCATATCTGCCGCAATAGATAAACGGATCTTGTCTACATCATGTCAATGTTCTTATTGCATTACTTTGTTTTTCCATGAACTTAATACACTAGATGCATGCTGGATAGCGGTCGATGTGTGGAGTAATAGTAGTAGATGCAGGCAGGAGTCGGTCTACTAATCTTGGACGTGATGCCTTTGTAATGATCATTGCATGGATATCTTCATGATTATTTGAAGTTCTATCAATTGCCCAACAGTAATTTGTTCACCCACCGTTTGCTATTTTTCTCAAGAGAAGCCACTAGTGAAACCTATGGCCCCGGGTCTTCTTTCTCATATATTTGCCTTGCGATCTACTTTTCCTTGCGTTTATTTTTAGATCTATTAAAACAAAAAATACAAAAATACCTTGCTGCAATTTATTTGTTCTGCAATCTATTTATCCTATCTACAAATTTACCTTACGTCCTTTGCCTATCTCGAGGCGCCGTACCCCGAAAGGGATTGACAACCCCTTTAACACGTCGGGTTGCGAGGTGTTGTTATTTGTGTGCAGGGGCTGTTTACGTTGTGTTGCTTGGTTCTCCTACTGGTTCGATAACCTTGGTTTCATATATGAGGGAAATACCTACCACCGCTGTGCTGCATCATACCTTCCTCTTTGGGGAAATACCGACGTAGCTTCAAGCGACATCACTTTGCAATCTACTTTCCTTTGCATTTATTTTCAGATCTATTAAACCAAAAATACAAAAATACCTTGCTGCAATTTATTTGTTCCGCAATCTATTTATCATATCTACCACCTTTACCTCACGTTATTTGCCTATCTTGAGGTGTCGTACCCGAAAGGGATTGACAACCCCTTTTACACGTCGGGTTGCGAGTATTTGTTATTTGTGTGCAGGTGCTGTTTACGTAGTGTGAGGAGGTTCTCCTACTGATTTGATAACCTTGATCTCATCACTAAGGGAAATACCTACCGTCGCTATACTGCATCATCCCTTCCTCTTTGGGGAAATACCGACGTAGTTCTAGCAGACATCAAAAGGAATTTCTGGCGCCGTTGCCAGGGAGGACCTTCAACATCAACCAGGTTCCTAATCACAAATCTCATCTCCTCACAATTTACATTATTTGCCATTTGCCTCTCGTTTTCCTCTCCCCCACTTCACAAACATTTGCCTTTTTTTTGCCCTCTTTTTCGTTCGCCGTTTTCTTGTCAGATATGTTCTTGAGTGCAATCTTGTTGTGAAGTCATCTTGAATCAAGAGAACACCAAGTTGTGTGATTTCTCAAATACTAACAACAATGATTTTATTAGCACCCCGATTGCTCCTCCCGCCACTAGTGCGGAGTCTTGTGATATTAATACTGCTTTGCTGAATCTTGTCATGAAAGATCAATTTGCCGGTACTCCTAATGAGGATGTCGCGTCCCATCTTAACACATTTGTGGAATTATGCGATATGCAAAAGAAAAAAAGATGTGGACAATGATGTTGTGAAGGTTAAATTATTTCCGTTTTCTTTGTGAGATCGTGCAAAAATTTGGTTTTCTTCTTTGCCTCGCGATAGTATCAATTCTTAGAACAAGTGCAAGGATGCTTTTATTACTAAGTATTTTCTACCTGCTAAAATTATTTCCCTTAGAACCCAGGTCACGAATTTCAAGCAGCTTGAACATGAGCATGTTGCACAATCTTGGGAAAGGATGAAATTGATGCTAAGGAATTGCCCAACTTATGGGTTAAATCTTTGGATGATCATACAATTTTTTTATGCGGGATTGAATTTTATTTATCGTATAATCTTTTAGATTCCGCCACGGGGGTACTTTTATGGAAACTACTTTGGGGGAAGCTACTAAATTGCTAGACAACATTATGGAAAATTACTCACAATGGCATATCGAAAGAGCTCCTACTAGTAAAAAAGTCAATTCGGTAGAAGAAATAAATTCTTTGAGTGAAAAAGTTGATGCTCTTACGAAGTTGGTTGCTAATAAAAGTGCTCCTATTGATTTTAATGATGTGCCTTTGTCTACTTTGATTGATCAAAATAGTGATGCCATAGATGTGAATTTTGTCTCGCGAAACAATTTCAATAACAATGCTTATAGAGGTAATTTTAGTCCTAGGCCTTCTCCTAGTAATTCCTCTAATAATTATGGTAATTCCTATGGTAATCCTACTTATAATAATAATATAAACACCTCTGATCTTGAGAACAATATTAAAGAATTTATCAATACTCAAAAAGCTTTCAATACTTCGATAGAAGAAAAGTTGAATAAAATTGATGATTTGTCTGGAAGTGTTGATAGAATTTCTCATGATGTAGAAACTCTCAAGATGAAATTTTTTGTGCCTAAGGTTGAAGAATCAATTAAAGCTCTTTATGTTTCTATGGATGAAAGTCAGAAAAGGACCGCTATGCTTAGAGCTAAAAGATAATTTTTAGAAAGAGCGTTTTCTAGTGATTACTTTCATAAAAATGATGAAGATCTTAAAATGACTGGTGTTTCTTCTATTGGTTCCTTGTTTAGTAAAATTAAGATTGATGAAAAAGGGACTGGAGAAGAGTCAACTTTAGTTAGAAGGCGTCCCTATGATTCAGAGGGTGAAAATCTTGTTGAAAAAATTGATAAAAGTGGGTTTCAAGAGGTCAAGACTTTAACTAGTGATGTGCCCACTATTTTGTATTACAAAGACTTTAATTATGATAGATGCTCTTTGGTTGATTGTATTTATTTGTTGCAATCCATGATAAATTCACCCATGCTTATGAACAAAATAAATCTTTTACTACACATATTGTTGATGCCATGATGAAAGCTTTTGAAGAAAAGTTGGAATTAGAAGTTTCAATTCCTAGAAAAATGCATGATGAGTGGGAACCTACTAGAAAAGTCAAGATTAAAAATTATGAGTGTTTTGCTTTATGTGACTTGGGTGCTAGTGTTTCTACAATTCCAAAATCTTTATGTGATGTGCTTGGTCTTACCGATATTGAAGAATGCTCTTTAAATTTGCACTTAGCGAATTCTACTATTAAAAGGCCTATGGGAAGAATTAATGATGTTCTTATTCTTGCAAATAGGACTATGTGGCCATAGATTTTATTGTTCTTAATATTGATTGCAATCTGTCTTGTCCAATTATTCTTGGTAGACCGTTTTTGCGTACTATTGGTGCCGTAATTGATATGAAAGAAGGCAATATTAAATTTCAATTTCCACTAAGGAAGGGAATGGAACACTTCCCTAGAATAAGAATTAGGCCACCATATGAATCAATCATGAGGCCATCCTATGTATCTAGAAACAAAGATGACAAAACTTAGATCCTACGCCTTATGCCTACCTAGGGCGTAAAACGATAGTGCTTGTTGGGTTGCAACCCAGTGAATAAAATTTATTTTTGCTTTTTGTTTTCTGTTCTTGTGTGTTAGCACAATTATGCTACTGTTATGATTGTGTTTTTTGTGTTTAGTTAGTGTTTGTGCCAAGCAAGGCCTTTGGGTTGATTTGGTTGAAACTTGATTTGATCTTGCTGAAAAATAGAAACTTATGCACTTACTAAAATAGTTTTCATAAATAACAGAAAAGTGCTTTTGAGTTGATTCTTTTTGTAGAAGATTAATATACAAATTACCCAAGTTTTCCTAATTGTGCAAGATTTTTGGAGTTACAGAAGTATTCGAAATATCCAGATTGCTACAGACTATTCTGGGTTTGACAGATTCTATTTTCTTTGCGTTGTGTGCTTGTTTGGATGATTCTATGGTTTTCTTTGATGAGTTTTGCCATAGGAAAGTTGGAATACAGTAGGTATAATGCAAAAACAAAATAAAAATAGGTTTTCAATAGTAATTATAGTAGTGGTTTGCTTTCTTATACTAACGGATCTCACTAAGGTTTAGTTGGAGTTTTGTGTGATTGAAGCTTTCAAGTTTTGGGTGATCTTACGATGGATGAAGGAATAAAGGTTAGAAAAAGGCTAAGCTTGGGGATTCCTGAGGCACCCGAAGATAATATTCAAATAAGTAGCAAGCAACTAAGCTTGGGGATGCCCCTGAGTGGCATCCTCGCTTTCTTCTAACAACCATCGGTATTTTACTTGAAACTATATGTTTATTCGTCACATATTATGAGTTTTTCTTGGAGAGTCTTGTATGATATGAGTCTTTGCTTGTTTTGATTTGTGTTTTAAGTCTTGAATCCTTGCTGAACACACCTTTTTGAGAGAGCAAAAAATTATGCTATGCTTGCTCCTATGCTTCACTTAAATTTTTAGAGCCATGGATTGCTCTAGTGCTTCACTTATATCTTTTTGAGCACAATGTGCTTTGTTATTTTTGAATAAATGCTCTCATGCTTCACTTAGATTTATTTGGGAGTTAGTAAATTTTTTAAGAAATTCTCTCTTGCTTCACTTAGATTATTTTGAGAGAAAGAAAAATTATGCTCATGTTCTTCACTTATATTTGTTTGAGCTTATTAAAAGCAACATATGAAAATAGTCCCAAGGTGATAGATATCCAAGGAGGATATAATAAAAACTTTCATGAAGATCATTGGACAAAATAAACTTGATTCTTAGTAATGGTTTTGAGATATGACGATATGATATGTGAGTCATGTTGATGAGTAGTTGTGCTTTAGTAAGAATATTGATGTTAAGGTTCGTGATTCCCTATGCAAGCACGAAAGTCAATAGTTATGCAATGAAATTTATATCCTACTTATGGTGTATTATTCGGTGTTACTTATGCTTAATGCTTGGGTACGAGATTTTTCGCTTTTTTGTTGGTCGCTTCTCAATCTTTTTGCTAGCCTTCATTTTTGCACTAAGTATGATCACTACTTGTGCATCCAAAATCCTTTAAACCAGTTTTGCCTTATGAGTCCACTATACCTACCTATATGCAGTATTTCCATGCCGTTCTAAGCAAATTTGCATGTGCCATCTCTAATTTTCAAAATAAATTTCTCTTTTGTGTGCTCTACCGCTCGCGAGGCGGTGAAGGGTAGCCAATATTTTCCATGCTAGATGTGTTATTCTCACGGTGAGTGTTTATTCACTTGTCATTGCACGAGAGTATGACAAAGGTATTAGGGATGCCCAGTCCCGAAATAAAAAATGAATTTACTTTATGTTGTCAAATAATAAATTCCTTGGAAAGTGTTGGTATGGAGGGCAACCATGGATTCGGCTAGCCATGGAAAGTGAAAGTAATGGTGGAAAGAGGAATAAACTTTATTTTCTGTTTGGGAACCGCCTATGATGTATCTAGCATGAAAAGTGTTGGGAGCTCTAAGTCGTTTTCGTTGGTGGGAAAAGTATGCCTCTTAAAAATATTTTTATCTCTCAATTTAAGCTTTAAGATCTGGCACCTCTACAAATCCCTACTTCCCTCCGCCAAGGGCCTTTCTTTTACTTATGCGGTTTTCATTTTGAATTTGAGTCTCCATCTTCTCTTATAAAGCACCAACTAAGGGGCACTATGATCGTATTTGAGCATTGGGTGTAGCTAATATTCGAGTGTGTTTCATGAATGGATCAATGATTGAGCATAATGGGCTAGGGATAACCTGCTTTAGTGTTGAAATTTTGAAAGACATGGTTGCTTGTTGGTATTCTTGAGTATTAAAGTCTTCATGTCAAAACTAGACTATTGATTTGAATCATATAAAAGTCCAATGTCCATGCTATAAAGAAAAGAAATGTGATGAACATGTTAGGCAGCATTCCACATCAATTTTTTTTTGTTTTTATCATTTACCTACTCGAGGACGAGCAGGAATTAAGCTTGGGGATGCTGATACGTCTCCAACGTATCTATAATTTTTGATTGTTCCTGTTATATTATCATTCTTGGATGTTTTACAATCATTTTATAGTCACATTTTATCATTTTTTGGTACTAACCTATTGACATAGTGCCCAGTGCCAGTTGCTGTTTTCTGCATGTTTTTTACATCGTAGGAAATCAATATCAAACGGAGTCCAAACGCAGCGAAACTTCTTGAGGATTTTTTTGGGCCAGAAGACATCAAGTGGGCCAAGAAAGCACCTGGGGGTGCCCCGAGGGGGGCAGCACCTACCAGGGCGCGCCTGGAGGCCCAGGCGCGCCCTGGTGGGTTGTGCCCACCTCCAGTGCCCCCTGAACCGCCTCTTTGCTCTATAAATACCCCAATATTCCAGAAACCTTAGGGGAGTCGATGAAAATCAATTCCAGCCACCGTAGAGTCCAGAACCACCAGATCCAATCTAGACACCATCATAGAGTGGTTCACCACTTCCATTGGTGCCACTCCGATGATGCGTGAGAAGTTCTTTGTAGACCTACGAGTCCATAGTTAGTAGCTAGATGACTTCCTCTCTCTCTCTCTCTCTCTCTCTCTCTCTCTCTCTCGATTATCAATACAATGGTCTCTTGGAGATCCATATGATATAAGTCTTTTTGCGGTGTGTTTGTTGGGATCCGTTGAACTTTGAGTTTATGATCAGATCTATGTTTTTATCCATGAAAGCTATTTGAGTCTTCTTTGATCTCTTATATGCATGATTGCTTATAGCCTCATATTTCTTCTCCGATATTCAGATTTTGTTTGGCCAACTTGATCTATTTATCTTGCAATGGGAAGAGGTGCTTTGTGATGGGTTCGATCTTATGGTGCTTGATCCCAGTGATAGGAAGGGAAACGACACGTATGTATTGTTGCTATTAACGATAACAAGATGGGGTGTATTTCTACATAAATAGATCTTGTCTACATCATGTCATCGTTCTTATTGCATTACTCAGTTTCTCCATGAACTTAATACACTAGATGCATGCTGGATATCAGTCGATGTGTGGAGTAATAGTAGTAGATGCAGGTAGGAGTCGTCTACTAATCTTGGACGTGATGCCTATATAATGATCATTGCCTGGATATCGTCATGATTATTTGAAGTTCTATCAATTGCCCAACAGTAATTGTTTTCCCACCGTTTGCTATTTTTCTCGAGAGAAATCACTAGTGAAACCTATGGCCCCCGGGTCTCTTTTCATCATGTTTGCCTTTGCGATCTACTTTCCTTTGAATTTATTTTCAGATCTATTAAACCAAAAATACAAAAATACCTTGCTGCAATTTATTTGTTCCGCGATCTATTTATCCTATCTACCACCTTTACCTCACGTTATTTGCCTATCTTGAGGCGCCTACCCGAAAGGGATCGACAACCCCTTTTACACGTCGGGTTGCGAATATTTGTTATTTGTGTGCAGGTACTGTTTACGTGGTGTGAGGAGGTTCTCCTACTGGTTCGATAACCTTGGTCTCATCACTGAGGCAAATACCTACCGTCGCTATACTGCATCATCCCTTCCTTTTTGGGGAAATACCGACGTAGTTCTAGCAGACATCAGTCATCTACATGCACATTTTTGAAATCAATGTTGCACAGAGCATAGAAAATGTGGAACTACTCATCTTCAGAATTTGCGTTCAAGATCATCAACTGAGAGAGAGAGAGAATTTCATGGTCACTCTCCTCATGGTATTTGGCACTAGGAAATCGATTGTATATATTATAGTATAGTTGTATGTAAATTGCAATGATTACTAGCTTTGCACATGCCTTTTTTTCTCGTCTAGATCTATAGACCACCTAACGATGACTACAAGCATTAAAGCGAGTCGAAGGCGCGCCGCCTTTATCGCCCCTCCCACTCCGGAGTCGGACAACAGAATCAGAAATTCGTCGTGCTAAGGCCGCATAGAACAGCTCACCAGAACAACAATCCCCGCTGATGAAGACTAGCGTAGATCGGAAGGATCCAACCTGAAGACACATGAACGTAGACGAATAGCGACCAGAACCAAGCAAGATCCACCAAAGAAAGATCCGCTAGAGACACACCTCCACATGCCCACCGACGATACTAGACACACCATTAGACGGGGGCTAAACAAGGAGAATATTATTTCATTTTCAGGGAGCTGCCTTCGTCTCGCCTTCTTGATCAGGACATAAACCCTATCAAAACTCAAAGAAATATCTAAAAATGGAGCCCTCCATGGCCCGAAAGCCATCAGAGACGAGGCGGGAGGGCTCAAAAGTTTCATCCTGTCACGACCACTGATTCTCGTCCCATCGGACAGTGCATGCATCTTTCACCGCCGCATCATTTAATTCCATATACGTGAGATGTCATTTTGTTACCAAAACTTCATTTCGTGAGATGTCTTTTTATTCCTTGATGCAGATATATATTCGGTGCTGCATTGTATGCTGACTTTTGGATATGTCATCTTGTGGTAAAGTTTGGCGGATATTGTCCAGTCTCCTGCAATTAAGTGTATCTTTTCACGTTGAGTCTTATGGGATTGGAGTGGACTGGACAAGAAATGGTGGAAATCACCGACGTGCCTGTTGTGATTGTTCCACCACAGGAGCTCATTTGAAGAGAAGAAGGTGAGGTCGGACCGTGACCGGTACAATAATTTCTTCCGTAGTTTCATGCCTGTATCCATAAAAGACACAGAGAATATTTCGCACGTATGCCTATCCAGTTTCACTGCAATATTAAGCCTACCTGATGGGTTCAGGTGTAGTACATTATGGCTTGATTGCAATGTCCGCCGAGGGTAAAGCTGCTGCCGTTGAAGGTCTCGCTGAAGCGCCAGTTTGAACAGGGAAGGAGATGGCAAGGATGGCGTTTCACTGCTAGTTCTGTCGGCCCCGTGGCTGCGCGACATGGACACGGGAAAGCAGGACTGCTTGATCACGATCAGCATATCTTGCAGATTAGTGTAATTTGCTTCCCGCTGTAATTTGTGGTGGCCACTGTCATGTTATTAATGTATGTACAAATGCCCGTGCCACCGAAGTTTCTTTCATTGGATGCACTAGGAATGTGGATTTTTTTCTCGATGTAGCCGTATACTCCAATATACACCATACTCTGTTCCAACAGAGCTCAGTATGGTTTATAACTCTGCTTTGAGCGAAGTGTGCTAGCATTATTTGCAATGAGTTGTACTTATTTATTTGCTATTTTGCAATAAGCTCTAGTACTTATTTACAGAGACGATATGTAACTGTGTATTGCAAACTCCTATAACTAAAATCAAGTATTGTGAATTTGTGATAGCAAAATGTTATTGCCACGCTTCTCCACTCATCAAGCACGCTTGTCTGTCAATCGGTTGAGCATAGAAGTTATATGATGGTTCTAAATGATCTGCATGCCAGTTAGTTAGGTTCACCCAAGTCATATGACATATTACCTGCAATAGCAATCCTAGTAGTATAAATACTTCTCCAAAAAGGAGTAGTATAAATACTAAGCGCTTCTTCACATTTAAGCTGTTATCAGCTCCACTGATGTTGAGGATTAAGTTCATACATACATATCTCTATATTTAAGAGTGTATGAGATATTGGGGTATACCAAAAGATAGAAGGTTTAAGGATCTGATTTCTTCCCGACGTTAATAATGTCTCCTCTTCCCGCTAGTATTTGTCTTCCTGGTAGACATTCTCCGCGGCGGCATTAAGCTAGTATTTGTCTTCCTGTAGGTACATCTGGCCAGAACATTGGAGCCATCAAATTGGTTTCTGTCGTCGTCATCTAGAAGCTTCCGCCTGTTGATTTTGAGGCTGTGATCTAGTCGTTCTCTCTCTGAATCTTTTCTCTCTGAATGACACAACACACACATACAAGGTGGAAGGAAACTGAGAGCAGGAACGCAGCCACAGAGAAAGAGCTTTTGCGACGCGTAAAAACTCGCGTCATTTTCTGTCTTTCCTTTTATTCAGTCGCTAACAGAAAACTGAAAGCTCGCCACGATCCAACAATTGCGTATGCCATCCCACGAGCCTGAATCGTGATGATTCATAAGCTACCAGCTAAGCCTATCAACTAGGAACCAAAAAAAACTAACCACCGCAACGTGAACTCAGCACGTTTCTGGTGAGAGACGATCAGCATGCAAACATCCATCATGCATATGACCGTCCTTATGTGAATCAAGGAAATAAAGCAAAAAATCAAGTGTAGATACACTGAGGTTAATATCAACAATCACCTCCTTAACCTGTAGTATCTGCTCAAGTGTGCGCATCCCAATTCTATCTCTGAGCTCTAGAAACTTCAGCTTTCCAAATGGCTTTGTCAACACATCAGCTAGCTGATCAACTGTGCACACATGTTCAACTGCTATGGTTCCATTCTCGACGCATTCACAAACATAATGGTACTTAATATCAATATGTTTGCTCCTTTTGTGGTGCAGCGGGTTTTTGCTTAATGCAATAGCCGACTGGTTGTCCACCCTCAGTGTCACCTGATTCACCTCATCTCCTGTCAGACTTGCAAGCAATCTGCTCAGCCACACTGCCTGACAGGCGCCCGAAGCAGCAGCAACATACTCTGCTTCACAAGAAGATGTCGCAACTACTTTCTGCTTCTGTGATGTCCAACTCATAGGGCTCGAGTTGAGGTAGAATATTACTCCAGAGGTGCTCTTTCGATCGTCCACATCACCACCATGATCACTATCACTGTATCCACACAGCTGCATGGTCATTCCCTCTTCTCTTCCATAGAAACAACCAAGGTTCAGAGTACCTTTTATGTACCATAGGATGTGCTTAACAACAGCCAAATGATCTGCCGCAGGCTTCTCCATATACCTGCTAACTATGCCCACTGCATAAGTTTTATCAGGACGAGTATGTGTCAGGTACCTCAGGCTCCCAATAATACTGCGATACATTGTGGATCAACTGGCTTGCAGGTGCTGGACTTGCTCAAGTGCAGGCGGAATTCCATGGGGGTTTGAACAGAGTAACAATCAATCATCCCACTTTTCTCTAAGATCTTGCCCGCATAACTGGATTGATTCAGAAAAAATCCATTTGGCAATTGCTTCACTTCTATGCCAAGATAATAACACAGGAGCCCCAAGTCAGTCGTACTGAACATGTTCTTCATTTGCTCCTTAAAATTTTCTATTTCAGTTGAGCTTGGTCATGTGATTATAAGATCATCCACATATACTCCAACAGCAAGTTTTGCTCTTCTGTACATTGCATGCTCAAGTGGACATTTCTCAAATCCCAAATCAATCAATGTTATGTCCAGTTTCTCATTCCATGCTCTAGGCGCTTGCTTTAAGCCATAGAGGGCTTTGTGCAGCTTCAGAACCTTTTGCTCTTGCCCTTTGATCTCAAATCCAGGGGTTGAGCGATGTAAACCTCCTCTTTCAGCTCTCCATTTAGAAACACGGTCTTAACATTCATATGATGTATTTCCCATTTACATTTGTCTTGCAAGCTGCGATGAGAAGCTTGGATTGACTCGAGTCGTGCAATAGGGGCGAACACCTCCTCATAGTCTACACCGTGACGCTGAACATAGCCCTTCGCAACCAGTCTTGCTTTATGTTTGATGACCTTGCCATCGGGATCTTTCTTTAGTTTGTAAATCCATTTCAAACCAATTGATTTCTGTCCCTTTGGCAAGTCAGTGAGTTCCCATGTTTCATTGCTCTCGATTGACATGAGTTCTGAGTCCATGGCTTCTCTACATGCCTCTTCCTTTCTTGCCTCTAACACATATTCAAGTTCTTCTATACCAAGAAGATATGTGTCCAACACAGCCGCAAACAGTGCTTCGATGACTTCTTCCATGAGGTGATACCTGCGTGATCCCTCGGTTCTCGTCGGCGTCGAGGCACCGGTCGGAGGTGACACAAACCGAGGTCCAATAGATGCTTCATTTCAGTTGGGGTAACAAAATCCTCTGGTCTAAGCCCTGCTGCTATTTCTTCATCTGTGAGCTTGTTCTCCTTCAAACTTGTTCTTGTCGGATGGTGAACAGTATGCTTTGGCTGGGCTACATGACAAGGATCATCAAGGTGTACATTATACTGTAGTGAGAAAGTCTCCGAGATCCCCTCAGCATCGGCGGTGGTCCATTTCCAACGTCTGTCCTCCTCGAACACAACATCTCGAGACACACACAACTTCTTCGTGTGTGGGTCGCACAGTCTGTATGCTTTACTACACTACAAAAAAATACACTTCCGTGATGATACATGTTTGTCACAGTAGGTCGCATTTTTTGTCATGCATGTACATCCATGACGATTTTATAACAGAATCAAGATAGTCATACCTGTGATGTCGTAGAAGTGTTCCATGACATTACCAACATCATGGAAGTGTCCACTTTCATGACAATAAATCGCGCGTCACAGAAGTGCTTTCGTCAAGGGTGACCGACACGTGGCATCCACCGTAACGGAACGCCGTTAAGCTATCGTGTCCGGTTTTGGATCCGATAACCCGTTAATAGGCCGGACCAATGGGGATTTTCCACGTGTAAAATCGTCATTGGCTGGAGGAAACACGTGTCAGCTCCGTGTTGGCACAGGTGTCACTCATCCAATGGGCGAGATGCGCCTATGATATGTTGACACGTGGACCGGCCCGAAAGTGGCCCATAAAGTTTAGATGGGCCCGCCCAACTAAAGGCCCACAAGATTTTGCGGACCATAATGGGCCGGCCCAGCTAAAGGCCCATGAGATTTTGCGGACCATAATGGGCTGGCCCAACTAAAGGCCCACAAGATTTTGCCGGCCATAATGGGTTGGCCGAGGTAAAGGCCCATAAGATTTTTGTGGGCCATAATGGGCCAGCCCAGGTAAAGGCCCACAAGATTTTTGCGGATCATAATGGGCCGGCCCAGCTAAAGGCCCACGAGATTTCGCCGACATCAATGGGCCGGCCTAGCTGTTGGCCCACAAGATTTTGAGGACCCTAGTAGGCCGGCCCATTAATTGGCTGCCATGTTTTGGGCCAAATGCCGGCCCATATTGATCCAGTCCATTAATGGCCTGCCATGTTCCGGGCCTAATGATGGCCCATATGAGATCCAACCCGTTAAAAGCCTACCACGTTCTGGGCCAAATTACGGCCCAGATCAGATCCGACCCTTTAAGAGGCTTTGGGCTAAATTATGGCCCATATCTGATTCAGCCCGTCAATTGGACGCTATGCTTTCGGGCCCACTTGCTAAAGGCCCATTTAGTAACTCGGCCTGATATTAGTTTCGGCCTCTTAAGGGCATGTTTAACATTTCGGCCCTATATTAATTCGGCCTGTTAAAAGCCCCCATCATATAGTTGGGCCTGACTACGGCCTTGTTTGCATCCGGCCTGCTCGCAGCCGATAATCTGATTGGGAAACAAGGACCGAGACAATTTTGGCCTGTTAAAAGCCTGTGGTTTGATTCGCACAATCATGGGTTGGGGTCCATTTCGGGCTGCTGCCGGCCCGTGAGCTGTTCGACACGTTTCAGGCCCAACATACTTCTCAGCCTTCTAAAACCCATTGAGTTTTCTTGCGAAAAGAGGGCCGGCGGTTTACTCGGCCTATTAAAGGCCCGAATCTACTAGTGGGCCAGTTTACATTTAGGCCTTTTAACGGACCAAGATGACGGGGCCCATGATGCGGATCATACATCGTGATTGCATGACGGCCCGATTATGTACCGTAATTTTACGGTTTGGCCGGTTTACTGCGAAGACATGATATATATACAGTAAAATAACTACAGCATCGTGAATAAGAAAAAACCTACACTATATGTAACAGCCTGGATTTTGGCCCCTTTCTTTTTCTTTTGATTTATTTGGTTTTTGCTCTGTTTTTCTTTTTGGAGTTGTTCTGTGGCCTTGCCACCTGGGAAATCATCCTAATTCCCCCTCCCAGGTGGCTCATAATTCTCAAAACCTTGCCAAGATCATGTCCCTTCACTCCTTGACCAAACCCTAAAATCTTTTTCTAGGGAAAGTTCCTTTTTTATTAAAGGAATAACCCTATCTGCCCTAGGTTGTGAAGCAACCTATATTTCTATCCATACAAAAATTTCCAAATAATTCTCATAATTCCTTTGGGTCATATATATCTCAAATATGCCCAAACATTGCCTTGGCCAGTTCAAAAATAATTCCCCAATAATTATTCTTCCTATCTACCCTAAATGGCACTTTGTGAAGGAAGTGTCATTTATATTCCTCCTAGTGGCTCCCAACCTTTTTGGTCATGTTTATATGTCCAAATAATTGCCTCATGCACAAGTTCAACATTATTTGCCTAGCCAATCTTCCTCAGAGATTTTTTAAATTTCTATCAGACAGAAGGCTTTGTGAAGGAAGTACTAGCTAGGAATATCCAAATGAGTTGAACTTTTGCATACTCCTTAATGAGATCATATTAATCCCCTAAACCCATTTGCAGACCCATCCAATTATCTATGTGAGAACAGGAGCAAATCTTTGATTCTGGCAATATTTTCAGGTTGTGAAGCAAGTGCATTTTAGATTGCTTCAAAAATCTTGATAAATTACTAGATCATTCTTATACCCATAAAACATATCTCCACCCATTTTGGCATCATTTCATTGATCCATTTGATCACCAATATTATTCCAAGTTTCTAGACAGAAATGATGTTTGTGAAGCAAGTGCCATTTTGGCTTGTCCATTTGGCATGAGCTTTTTAGAGCCTCTTCATATGTCCAAATAATCAAGCTTTGACCTATATTAGCCCAAGTTGATATTCTATGTGAGAGCATCATCATGATCTTCATTTCTGGACCAAAAATGCAGTTGTGAAGCAACTCTATTCATTCTTGGTCCATTTCTCCTAAAACTTACCAGGATGAAAGTCCTTCTTTACCTCAACCTCGCATACAACTCCATTGCTCCCAAAGCCCTTCCTGTTGATCACCAGTGCTCACCCAAGTTTACTGCAGTAAACGTCAGAGGGAGATTACCATTTAACCATAGCATTTTTAACCAAACTACCACCTCAGTTGCAATCTACCCAGGAAGGACTAACCCCCAGACATCGCTTGGCATCATTTATGGCACTGTGTGCACCAGTGCGCGCGGTGACCACCTCTCTGGCATGCAATGGCCGCGTCCAGAATGGTTTCTTGCTCGGGCCCCTCCTCTGCTCGGCATCTCAGCGAACACGAGCATGTCTAATAGATTTACCGCGTCATCGCCGTCCTCCTGGATCTCTCTCCTTCTCAGTAAAACCCCTCACCGACGCTCACCGACGCTCGCCGCCGAACGCCCACGAGAGCAAAGTGGCGTTTTGGATCCTTTCGTCACTGTCTTCTTCCTCCCTGCGCTCCTTTGGCCTCCTCCTCCCCGTGAGCTCTCCCCTGTGCCTCCCTCGTCACCTGCCTTCAAGCTCATGCACGTGCACACGCGTCCGCAGCGCCGGACACGCGTCCGCGGTGGTGACAGCACGACAGCTCCTCCCCGCGGTTATTTAAGCCCATCCCGAGGCCTCTCGACCTCACCTCTGGCCTCCTGCACCTCCACTAGCCCCCCCATGCACTTCCCCGAGCCGAAGAACCTCTCCTCGCTGCCCTATGCCACCATGGCCGCCGTCGGGCTCCGCTCGAACCCGAGCAGCCCCGGGCTCCTCTCCTCCTTCTTCCACCTCTAGAGGCCCCCATCCACACCCTAGATCCACCCCTGTGCCCCCATTCCTTCTCCGGTGGCCTCTGGCCACGAGTTCCCCGGAGCCCGGAGAGCCACGTCCGCCGCGACCATGGTCCCGCCCTGCCCGTTTCTCCCTGGCGTTCGAGTGGTGGAGGGACGGGTGCGCCTCGCCGTCCTGAGCACTCCGGCGGTCCAAGCTCTGCCATAGGTGGCCCGAGTGGCCTGAGCGAGCGCCGGCGCCGGCGGCCTCTCCTCTGCTCTGCGTGCGGTGTCGGGGGAAGAAGGAGAAGGAGGCGAGGGGAGGGAGTTGACCAGGCTAGGCGGGCCCCATCTCCCCGCGGCCCCACCAATCAGTGACCCGGGGGGTTGACCCCGCTGGCGCTGACATGGATAAGTGGAAGCGTAGTTCCGAGAATACGCTTTCCGTTTTTCTTTTTTGGCCTAGTCTGTAAATATTTTCTTTACAGATAGGTCCCTGGAAGAAAAACATTCATAACTTTTTAACCATAGCTCCAAATGAGGTGATTCCAAAGCCTGCTTCTTCGTTTCGTCGAGCCCGTTATGATGGAGCCATTTTCACCATGTCTTAACATTCTGAAAATGACCATTATGCCCTTGCCCTTATTCAGCACCCTCCGAGAGAGAACGATTTCTGACGATTCTTTCCGCGAGCTTCTTGCACTTTCTCCTGGTGATTTCTTCCACCCCAGGCAAGCCACAATACCCACTTGCATGATAGTCATGCAGTAGCCATGGTTTTCAACTTGAATTGTTATTAAATGTTTGCTTGTTGAAAAGATGGTTATCGTTGTTCCGGTGATGTTTAGATTTGCAGGTTCGCTTTTGTGCTATGTTGTCTTGTACTCCATTATCATGTTCTACCTGCTAGTATTTCCTTTCATATGTTTATGCTTGCTAGTAGTATATACATGTTGATGTTGGTGATGGTCTTTGGTGCATGACTGTCGTCTGTCCCGAGTACCGTTGTTATGCATGTTCCATTGCATCCAGTTGGTTAAATGTTTGCATGATGGCATTGTTGATATGTTCTTGCATGATATTTATTGTTGATGCTAGTAGTCATGCTATGTTTCAGAGAAGTATGTACTGATGATGTTCGTGCTAGTCAGTATGCCATACTCAGTGGATATGATTCATTGTTGATATGGTGGATAGTTATGTGATACCCTCATGATTATGTTGATATCATGTTCATGCATTGTAATTTGCATCATGTTATTTTATCATGGCTCAACATATTTGCGTTCAAGTTTAACCGGATTATATTGAACTTGAACAACTGTTGGCTGAGTCATGGTGTCACGTGAATCGGTGACCCGGTGCAACCACGCTTGCCGGTATGGGACGGCCCTAACTGGGTCTATTGTTGTGCCTCTCGCCGGTGCCTCCAACGAGGGAAGGTTATGGGCGCGCGCTACCCTGATCAGGTAGGCGGACATAAAGCCTTGTGTGCCCGTTGTTGTTATATGGATCTGGGATCCCGTGTGGGATCTTTTATGTTTTGGCCACGACGGTGGTCGTTGTGTCTTTGGTAGACACGAGGCCACCCAGGACTTAGCCCAAAGGGGAGTTGGTCGGAGTGGCCGAGAGAGTGTCATGGTAGTAGGACGGTTTTGTCGGAACGCCGTTGGTCCACCCGAATGGGAGTGCGAGGCCATGGGTTCTGTTGGAGATATAACTATTGGTATGACCCGCCCAGGAGGGGCCGGGTTATACTTACAAATTAATATTCTTAAAGCCCAAGACCCAGGATAGAGATGGCGGTTCAAGTAAGGGCCCAAAGCCCAGAGGCGACTTAAGGCCCGTAGTGGTAAATCACCATATGTACGTGATTTGTATTGTAAGGCAAGAATAGTTGAGAGACCGAGCCGGACAATGTTTATGAACCGACCGGGACTCTGTAAGTCGCTAGGCGTCGACCTCTATATATAAAGGGAAGACCCGACGGCGATTCAGGGCAGATAACATCAACTCGAGAGCTAGGTCAAGCGATTCGCTCCCTGGTTATCGAGACATAAGCAATCCCACTCAAAACTGGATCGTAGGCTTTTACCTTCACCGTAAGGGGCCGAACCAGTATAAGCCTCGTGTCCTTTGTCCCGATTAACCCCTTTAAGCTTCCTAGTTGCGATGTCTCCACGACTAAGTCCTTTCACTAGGACATCTGACATGACAATTCCACGACAGTTGGCGCCCACTGTGGGGCCAGTGCATGGTGGATTTGAGTTCTTGAAGGGCAGCTTCGAAGGGCTCAAGGGATACGCTGTGGGCCGGATGACCAAGAGTCGTCGCGGAAAGCTCTACATCGACGATGCAGGCTGGGGCCCCGACGCTGGCTCAATTGAGTACGGGTACCGGGTCCCCTTCGGTGGAATTCACGTTTTCATCGGCAAGATCGGCGAGCCAGGTCCTGAGCCGAACATCTGCACCGACCTCGTCGAGACGGCTCAGCGTCACGAGACCCTTGAGCTCACTTGGCGTGAAGCGTGCCTTCGTGGGATGCATCCACGGAGGGCTCCCTGAAGGATCTGCATCTGGCGGTGAGACGGCCATCTACTCTGATGGTGAGTCATCCACAGGTGAGACAGATTCATTGTATCATCTTCAAGACGGCAGGCTTGGGGCTGTTCCGATGGCAGCAGTATTCCGGATCTCCTCGAGGTGCCGAGCAGAGTTGAAATCTTCATGGCCGGCTGATTCGTCTCCAACGTATCTATAATTTTTGATTGTTCCATGCTATTATATTACCTGTTTTGGATGTTTATGGGCTTTATTTTATACATTATTACCATTTTTGGGACTAACCTACTAACCGGAGGCCCAGCCCGTATTCTTTGTTATTTTGCCTATTTGGTATTTGAAGAAAAGGAATATCAAACGGAGTCCAAACGGAATGAAACCTTCGGGAGCGTGATTTTTGGAACGAACGTGATCCAGAGGACTTGGAGTGCAAGTCAAGAAACAACCAGAGCCTCCATGAGATAGGAGGGCGCCCCCCTATAGGGCACCCCCTGTCTCGTGGCCCCCTCGGGCATCCACCGACGTACTTCTTCCTCCCATATAAGCCTATGTACCCCGAAAACATCCAGGGAGCAACCACAATACAATTTCCACCGCCGTAACCTTCTGTATCCGCGAGATCCCATCTTGGAGCCGTCGTCGGCGTTCTGCCGGAGGGGGGATCCACCACGGAGGGCTTCTACATCAACACCATAGCCCTTCCGATGAGTTGTGAGTAGTTTACCACAGACCTTCGGGTCCATAGTTATTAGCTAGTTGGCTTCTTCTCTCTTTTTGGATCTCGATACAATGTTCTTCCCCTCTCTTGTGGAGAACTATTCGATGTAATCTCTTTTTGCAGTGTGTTTGTCAAGATCCGATGAATTGTGGGTTTATGATCAGATTTATCTATGGATATTAATTGAATCTTCTCTGAATTATTTTATATGATTGAGTTATCTTTGCAAGTCTCTTCGAATTATCGGTTTGGTTTGGCCTACTAGATTGATCTTTTTTGCCATGGGAGAAGTGCTTAGCTTTGGGTTCATATTGCGGTCTTCTTACCCAGTGACAGAAAGGGTTGCAAGACATGTATTATATTGTTGCCATCGAGGATAAAAAGATGGGGTTTATATCATATTGCTTGAGTTTATCGCTCTACATCATGCCATCTTGCTTAATGCGTTACTCTGTTCTTATGAACTTAATACTCTAGATGCATGCTGGATAGCGGTCGATGTGTGGAGTAATAGTAGTAGATGCAGGCAGGAGTCGGTATACTTGTTGCGGACGTGATGCCCATATACATGATCATGCCTAGATAACGTCATAATTATTCGCTTTTTCTATCAATTGCTTGACATTAATTTGTTCACCCACCGTAATACTTATGCTCTTGAGAGAAGCCTCTAGTGAAACCTATGGCCCTCGGGTCTATCTCTTATCATATTTGCTTCCAATCTACTTTTATTTGCATCTTTATTTTCTGCATCTATATTATAGAATACCAAAAACATATTTATCTTATCTTATTATCTCTATCAGATCTCACTTTCGCAAGTGGCCGTGAAGGGATTGACAACCCCTTTGTCGCGTTGGTTGCGAGTTCTTTGTTTGTTTGTGTAGGTTCATGGGACTTGTTGAGAAGCCTCCTACTGGATTGATACGTTGGTTCTCAAAAACTGAGGGAAATACTTACGCTACTGTGTTGCATCACCCTCTCCTCTTCGAGGAAAACCAACGGAAGCTCAAGACGTAGCAAGAAGGATTTCTGGTGCCGTTGCCGGGGAGGTCTTCGCTCAAGTCAAGACATACCAAGTACCCATCACAAACTCATCTCCCTCGCATTTACATTATTTGCCATTTGCCTCTCGTTTTCCTCTCCCCCACTTCACCATTGCCATTTTATTCGCCCTCTCTTTCCCAATCTCCTCCTCTCTTTTCCGCTTGCCTTTTTTCCGTTGCCCGTGTGTTTGCTCGTTTGCCTTGTTGCTATGGCTAGTCCCCCTATCCTTATTATCACTCCCGAACAAGAAATTCTCAATTTTCAGCAAAGGGAGGGAGAAAATTTAAAAGATGCTTGACATAGAATTTGCAATGCCCAATATAAATCTTCTAGGAAGCTTTCCACTTCCGTTCTTCTCCGCAATTTTTATGTAGGCTTTACCTCTTGGTATAGATGTGTTCTTGATATTGCTACCGGAGGTGATTTCATGAGTAGCCATACGTTTGATGCTTATAATGCCATGTTGGATTTGTTTGGCCCTCCACCTCTTTTGGTCAATGGAACTATTTTAAATTTAGAACACGTTATGCAACGGCTTGATATTATTGAAAATAAAGTTGCCACTATTGAGTTCATTGAAAATTTGGATAAGAAGATTCATAATTATATCACCCAATATGGATCTAGGGTTGGAGTTATTTTGAAAAATCTTAAAGAGAAAGAACCTATAATTAATGAAAAAATAGATCTTGATTCTGCTAGAATTGGTAAACTTGAGGATATAATTACCAACTTAGATTTGGCATTTTCTTCCATGAAAAACACTCCAAAACCCCCTAAAAAAACCGCCAAGCTTATTTATGTTCCTAAAAATAAGGGTGAATCTTCTATTAAGGGAGACGCGGATCTTATATCCATAAGTGCTTATCCCAATTGTCTTTCTATCATTAAGGAACCTTTTGCTACCAATGAATTTCTTGAATTTTTGCCTAAAGGTTTAGCCATTGCTAAAAAGGGAGAAATCCCTAGAGATCACAAGTGCTCTACTTATGAATCAAGTGCCAAAGATGGCACCACTTAGATCTATCTTCGCTTTTATGCCTAGCTGGGGGCGTTAAATGATAGCGCTAGTTGGGAGGCAACCCAATTTTCTTTATATTTTTTGTTTTTGTTCCTGTTTAGTGTTAAAATTTGTTTCTACTTTCTGTTTAGATGTGTTTTCATGTTTTATTTAGTGTTTGTGCCAAGTAGAACCTATAGGATAACCTATGATATGAGTTGATTTGATTCTGCTGAAAAACAGAAACTTTGCGCTCACAAGAAAAAAATCAATAAATCACAGGAACGAGCTCTTGCATTGATTTTTTTGCTGCTGTTCAATAAACAAAATTTTTAGGACGTCCTATTTTGGTAGGAGTATTAGAGTTCCAGAAGTTTGCGTTAGTTCTGATTGCTGCTGCATCGTTACATTTTTGACAGATTCTGTTTTTCGTGTGTTGTTTACTTATTTTGATGCATCTATGGCTAGTATGTAAGGGTATGAACCATATAGAACTTGGAATAAAGTAGGTTTAACACCAATTTAAATAAAGAATGAGTTCATTACAGTACCTTATGTGGTGGTTTTGTTTTCTTTCACTAACGGAGCTTATAAGATTTCCTGTTGAGTTTTGTGTTGTGAAGTTTTCAAGTTTTGGGTAAAGATTTGATGGACTATGGAATAAAGGGTGGCAAAAGCCTAAGCTTGGGTATGCCCAAAGCACCCCAAGATATTCAAGAATAGCCAAAAGCCTAAGCTTGGGGATGCCCCCGGAAGGCATCCCCTCTTTCGTCTTCGTTCATTGGTAACTTTACTTGGAGCTATATTTTTATTTACCACATGATATGTGTTTTGCTTGGAGCGTCGTGTATTATATTGGTCTTTGCTTGTTAGTTTACCACAATCATCCCTGCTGTAACACACCTTTTGGGAGAAGCCTATTTGCTTGAAATTTATTAGAATACTCTATGTGCTTCACTTATATCTTTTGAGCTCGATAGTTTTTGCTCTAGTGCTTCACTTATATCTTTTAGAGCACGGTGGTGGATTAATTTTGAAGAAATTGCTAGTCTCTCATGCTTCACTTATATTATTTTGAGAGTCTTTTAGAACAGCATGGTATTTGCTTTGGTTATGAGTTGGTCCTAGAATGATGAGCATCCAAGTTGGGTATAATAAAAACTATCATAGGAAGTGAATTGGATGCTATGATCAACTTGATACTTGATGATTGTTTTGAGATAGGGAGGTAGTGATATTAAAGTCATGCTAGTTGGGTGATTATGAATTTAAAGAATGCTTGTGTTGAAGTTAGCAAGTCCCGTAGCATGCGCGTATGGTTAAAGTTGTGTAACAAATTTGAAGCATGAAGTGTACCTAGCTTGTGCATCCTTATGAGTGGCAGTCGGGGACGAGCGATGGTCTTTTCCTACCAATCTACCCCCCTAGGAGCATGCGCATAGTGCTTGGTTTTTGATGACTTATAAATTTTTGCAATAAGTATATGAGTTCTGTTGACTAATGTTGAGTCCATGGATTATACACACTTTTACCTTTCCACCATTGCTAGCCTCTTCGGTACCGTGCATTTCCCTTTCTCACCTTGAGCGTTGGTGCAAACTTCGCCGGTGCATCCAAACCCCGTGATATGATACACTCTATCACACATAAACCTCCTTATATCTTCCTCAAAACAGCCACCATACCTACCTATTTATGGCATTTCCATAGCCATTCCGAGATATATTGCCATGCAACTTTCCACCGTTCCGTTTATCATCATCATGACATACATTACTTTTGTCATATTGCCATTGCATGATCATGTAGTTGACATCGTATCTGTAGCAAAGCCACCATGCATTATTTTTCATACATGTCACTCTTGATTCATTGCACCATCCCGGTACACCGCCGGAGGCATTCATATAGAGTCATATCTTGTTCTAGTTTCGAGTTGTAATTCATGTGTTGTAATCAATAAAAGTGTGATGATCATCATTCTTAGAGCATTGCCCAACAAGAAGAAAAAAAAGAAAGGCCAAAAAAAAGAAAGGCCAAAAGAAAAAAAAAGAAAAGAAAAAAAATAAAAAAAAAGAAAAAAAGAAGAAGAAAAAAAGAAAAAGAAAATAAATAAAAGGGAAAAGCTACTCTCTCCTTTTCCACACTTGTGCTTCAAAGTAGCACCTTGTTGTTTATTAGTCTCATATATTGTGCTTCAAAGTAGCACCATGTTCTTCATGTAGAGAGTCTCATAGGTTGTCACTTTCATATACTAGTGGGAATTTTTCGTTATAGAATTTGGCTTGTATATTCCTACGATGGGCTTCCTCAAATGCCCTAGGTCTTCGTGAACAAGAAAGTTGGATGCACACCCACTAGTTTTCTTTTGTTGAGCATTCATTTATAGCTCTAGTGCATCCGTTGCATGGCAATCCCTACTCCTCATGTTGACATCAATTGATGGGCATCTCCATAGCCTGTTGATTATCCTCGTCAATGTGAGATTTTTTTTTGGAAATATGCCCTAGAGGCAATAATAAAATGCTTATCATTGTATTTCCTTGTTCATGATAATTGTCTATTGTTCATGCTATAATTGTATTAAATAGAAACCGTAATACATGTGTGAATACATAGACCACAACATGTCCCTAGTGAGCCTCTAGTTGACTAGCTCGTTGATCAATAGATGGTTATGGTTTCCTGACCATGGACATTGGATGTCATTGATAACGGGATCACATCATTAGGAGAATGATGTGATGGACAAGACCCAATCCTAAGCATAGCACAAGATCATATAGTTCGTTTGCTAAGAGCTTTTCTAATGTCAAGTATCATTTCCTTAGACCATCAGATTGTGCAACTCCCGAATACCGTAGGAATGCTTTGGGTGTACCAAACGTCACAACGTAACTAGGTGACTATAAAGGTGCACTACAGGTATCTCCGAAAGAGTCTACATTGGGTTGGCAAGAATCGAGATCGGAATTTGTCACTCCGTATGACGGAGAGGTATCTCTGGGCCCACTCGGTAATGCATCATCATAATGAGCTCAATGTGACTAAGTAGTTAGTCACGGGATCATGCATTACGGAATGAGCAAAGTGAATTGCCGGTAACAAGATTAAACGAGGTATTGGGATACCGACGATCGAATCTCGGGCAAGTAACATACCGATTGACAAACGGAATTGTATACGGGATTGATTGAATCCTCGACATCGTGGTTCATCCGATGAGATCATCGTGGAACATGTGGGAGCCAACATGGGTATCCAGATCCCGCTGTCGGTTATTGGCGGAAGAACGTCTCGGTCATATGCGCATGGTTCCCGAACCCGTAGGGTCTACACACTTAAGGTTCGGTGACGCTAGAGTTGTTATGGGAAATAGTATGTGGTTACCGAAGGTAGTTCGGAGTCCCGGATGTGATTTCGGACATCGTGGGGAGTTCCGGAATGGTACGGCACTGATTTTTGATATATTGGACGAAGGGTATTGGAGTTCAGAGGTGTTCCGGGGGTACCAGGCTATGGCCAGCATGACCGAAAGGTGTTTCGGGAGCCCCGACAAGTGTTGGAGGGCCTCATGGGCCAAAGGGGAAGGGGGAAACCAGCCCACTAAGTGGTGGTGCGCCCCCCACACCCTTTCCCATGTTATTTGGGGAGGTGGGGCGCCTCCACCTGGCTTGGGAGGCAATCCTCCACCTGCTTGGCTTGGGGGGCAAGTCTCCCTAGGATTTTCCCTAGGAGATCCAATCTGCACGCCGCCCCTAGGGGAAACCCTAGGGCGCCTCCCCCTCTCCCTTGTCCCTATATATAGTGGAGGGGTGGGGGGGCAGCCACACCTCTACCCTGGCGCAGCCCCTCCCTCCTCCAATACCTCCTCCTCCTCCGTAGTGCTTGGCGAAGCCCTGCCCGAGAACCACGAGCTCCATCACCACCACGCCGTCGTGCTGTCGGAGTTCTCCCTCAACTTCTCCTCTCCCCTTGCTGGATCAAGAAGGAGGAGACGTCCCCGGGCTGTACGTGTGTTGAATGCGGAGGCGCTGTCCGTTCGGTGCTAGACCGGATCTTCCGTGATTTGAATCGCCGCGAGTACGAATCCATCAACCGCGTTCTTGTAACGCTTCTGCTTAGCGATCTTCAAGGGTGTGAAGATGCACTCCCTCTCTCTCTTTTTGCTAGAATCTCCATAGATTGATCTTGGTGATGCGTAGAAAATTTTGAATTTCTGCTACGTTCACCAACAGTGGCATCATGAGCTAGGTCTATTGCGTAGATTCTATGCACGAGTAGAACACAAGTAGTTGTGGGCGTTGGTTTTGTTCAGTATGCTTACCGTTACTAGTCCTATCTTGTTTCAACAGTATTGTGGGATGAAGCGGCCCGGACCGACCTTACACGTACACTTACGTGAGGCAGGTTCCACCGACTGACATGCACTTGTTGCATAAAGGTGGCTAGCGGGTGCCAGTCTCTCCCACTCTAGTCGGATCGGATTCGATGAATAGGCTCCTTATGAAGGGTAAATAGCAATTGGCATATCACCGTTGTGGCTTTTGCGTAGGTAAGAAATGTTCTTGCTAGAAACCCATAGCAGCCACGTAAAACATGCAACAACAATTAGAGGACGTCTAACTTGTTTTTGCAGGGTATGCTATGTGATATGATATGGCCAAAAAGAATGTGATGAATGATATGTGATGTATGAGATTGATCATGTTCTTGTAATAGGAATCACGACTTGCATGTCGATGAGTATGACAACTGGCAGGGGCCATAGGAGTTGTCTTAATTTATTGTATGACCTGCGTGTCATTGAATAACGCCATGTAATTACTTTACTTTATTGCTAAACCGTTAGCCATAGTAGTAGAAGTAATAGTTGGCGAGACAACTTCATGAAGACACGATGATGGAGATCATGGTGTCATGCCGGTGACGAAGGTGATCATGCCGTGCCTCAAGATGGAGATCAAAGGCGCAAGATGATATTGGCCATATCATGTCACTTTATGATTTGCATGTGATGTTTGTCATGTTTACATCTTATTTGCTTAGAACGACGGTAGCATAAATAAGATGATCCCTCATAAAATTTCAAGAAAGTGTTCCCCCTAACTGTGCACCATTGCGAAAGTTCGTTGTTTCGAAGCACCACATGATGATCGGGTGTGATAGATTTTAACGTTCACATACAACGGGTGTAAGCCGGATTTACACACGCAAAACACTTAGGTTGACTTGACGAGCCTAGCATGTACAAACATGGCCTCGGAACACAAGAGACCGAAAGGTCGAACATGAGTCGTATAGTAGATACGATCAACATGAAGATGTTCACCAATGATGACTAGTCCGTCTCACGTGATGATCGGACACGACCTAGTTGACTCGGATCATGTATCACTTAGATGACTAGAGGGATGTCTATCTAAGTGGGAGTTCATTAAATAATTTGATTAGATGAACTTAATTATCATGAACATAGTCAAAAGGTCTTTGCAAATTATGTCGTTGCATACGCTTTAGTTCTACTGTTTAGATATGTTCCTAGAGAAAATATAGTTGAAAGTTGATAGTAGCAATTATGTGGACTGGGTCCGTAAACTGAGGATTGTCCTCAATCTTGCGTAGAAGGTGTTGGGGAACGTAGCAGAAATTCAAAATTTTCCTACGAGTCACCAAGATCTATCTATGGAGAGACTTGCAACGAGGGGAAGGAGAGTGCATCTACATACCCTTGTAGATCAGTAAGCGGAAGCGTTCAAGAGAACGGGGTTGAAGGAGTCGTATTCGTCGTGATCCAAATCACCGGAGATCCTAGTGCCGAACGGACGGCACCTCCGCGTTCAACACACGTGCAGCCCGGTGACGTCTCCCATGCCTTGATCCAGCAAGGAGAGAGGGAGAGGTTGGGGAAGACTCCATCCAGCAAAGACAACTGGCAGGCGTGGTGGTGGTGGAGGAGCGTGGCAATCCTGTAGGGCTTCGCCAAGCACCGCGGGAGAGGAGGAGGACTTGGGAGAGAGGGAGGGCTGCGCCAGAACTTGGGTGCGGCTGCCCTTCCACCCCCCCATATATATAGGGGCAAGGGATAGGGCCCCCGGCCCCCTCATATCCAATCTGAGGAGGGGGCGGCGGCCGGGGGGTTGCCTTGCCCCCCAAGGCAAGGGGGGTGCCCCCTTTTAGGGTTCCCCAAACCCTAGGCGCCTTGGGCCCTGGTGGGGGGGGGGGGGGGGGCGCACCAGCCCACCTGGGGCTGGTCCCCGCCCACACTTGGCCCACACAGCCCTCTGGGGCTGGTGGCCCCACCTGCTGGACCCCGGGACCCTCCCGGTGGTCCTGGTACGTTATCGATAGCACCCGAAACTTTTCCGGTGACCAAAACATGACTTCCCATATATAAATCTTTACCTCCGGACTATTTCAGAACTCCTCATGACGTCCGGGATCTCATCCGGGACTCCGAACAACATTTGGTAACCACGTACATCTATTCCCTATAACCCTAGCGTCATCGAACCTTAAGTGTGTAGACCCTACGGGTTCGGGAACCATCTGAACATCACCGAGACAACTCTCCGCCAATAACCAACAGCGGATCTGGATACCCATGTTGGCTCCCACATGTTCCACGATGATCTCATCGGATGAACCACGATGTCGAGGATTCAATCAATCCCGTATTAAATTCCCTTTGTCTAGCGGTATTGTACTTGCCCGAGATTCGATCATCGGTATGCCGATACCTTGTTCAATCTCGTTACTGGTAAGTCTCTTTACTCGTTCCGCAACACATTATCCCGTGATCAACCCCTGGGTCACATTGTGCACATTATGATGATGTCCTACCGAGTGGGCCCAGAGATACCTCTCCGTTACACGGAGTGACAAATCCCAGTCTCGATTCGTGCCAACCCAACAGACACTTTTGGAGATACCCGTAGTGCACCTTTATAGCCACCCGATTATGTTGTGACGTTTGGTACACCCAAAGCATTCCTACGGTATCCGGGAGTTGCACAATCTCATGGTCTAAGGAAATGATACTTGACATTAGAAAAGCTTTAGCATATGAACTACACGATCTTTGTGCTAGGCTTAGGATTGGGTCTTGTCCATCACGTCATTCTCGTAATGATGTGATCCCGTTATCAACGACATCCAGTGTCCATGGTCAGGAAATCGTAACCATCTATTGATCAACGAGCTAGTCAACTAGAGGCTTACTAGGGACATGGTGTTGTCTCACATGTATCTGAGTTTCCTATCAATACAATTATAGCATGGATAATAAACGATTATCATGAACAAGGAAATAAAATAATAACTAATTTATTATTGCCTCTAGGGCATATTTCCAACAGTCTCCCACTTGGACTAGAGTCAATAATCTAGTTCACATCGCCATGTGATTAACACTCATAGGTCACATCGCCATGTGACCAACATCCAAAGAGTTTACTAGTGTCACTAAACTAGTTCACATCATCATGTGATTAAGACTCAATGAGTTACGGGTTTGATCATGTTTTGCTTGTGAGAGGTTTTAGTCAACGGGTCTGCAACATTTTGATCCGTATGTACTTCGAAATCTCTAGGTCATATTGTAAATGCTGCTTCCACGCTCCACTTGGAGCTATTCCAAATGGTTGCTCCACTACACGTATCCGGTTTGCTACTCTGAGTCATTTGGATATGTGTTAAAGCTTGCATCGACGTAACCCTTTACGCCGAACTCTTTATCACCTCCATAATCGAGAAACATGTCCTTATTTACTCCAAGGACAATTTTGACCGCTATCTGGTGAGCCACTCCTTGATCACCTTTGTACCCTCTTGCCAGGTATGTAGCAAGGCACACATCAAAAGCGGTACACAAAGATAGCATACTGTAGAGCCTACATCTAAAGCATAGGGGACGACCTTCGTCCTTTCTCTCTTTTCTGCCGTGGTCGAGCTTTAACTCTTAACTTCATACCTTACAACTCATGCAAGAAATCCTTCTTTGACTGATCCATCTTGAACACCTTCAAGATCATGTCAAGGTATGTGCTCATTTGAAAGTACCATTTAGCGTTTTTTGATCTATCCTCATAGATCTTGATGCTCAATGTTCAAGAAGCTTAATCCAGGTTTTCTATTGCAAAACACTTTTCAAATAACCCTATATGCTTTCTAGAAATTCTACATCATTTCTGATCAACAATATGTCAACAACATATACTCATCAGAAATTCTATAGTGCTCCCACTCACTTCTTTGGAAATACAAGTTTCTCATAAACTTTGTATAAACCCAAAATCTTTGATCATCTCATCAAAGCGTACATTCCAACTCCGAGATGCTTACTCCAGTCCTTAGAAGGATTGTTGGAGCTTTGCATACTTGTTAGCGTCTTTCAGGATTGACAAAACCTTCTGGTTGTATCACATACAACCTTTCCTCAAGAATATCGTCGAGGAAACAATGTTTTGACATCCTATCTGCAAGATTTCATAAATCATGCAGTAATTGCTAATATAATTCCAACAGACTCTTAGCATCGCTTCTGGTGAGAAAGTCTCATCGTAGTCAACTCCTTGAACTTGTCAGAAAACATCTTAACGACAAGTCGAGCTTTCTTAATGGTGATACTTACCATCATTGTCTGTCTTCCTTTTAAAATCCATCTGTACCCAATAGCCTTACGACCATCAAGTATTTCTTCCAAAGTCTATACTTTGTTTTCATATATGGATCCTCTCTCGGATTTTATGGCCTCGAGCCATTCATCGGAATCCGGGCCCACCATCGCTTCTCCATAGCTCGTAGGTTCATTGTTGTCTAGCAACATGACCTCTAAGATGTGATTATGTACCACTCTGAAGTAGTACGCGTCCTTGTCGACCTACGAGGTTTGGTAGTGACTTGATCCGAGGCTTCATGATCACTATCATCAACTTCCACTTCAATTGGTGTAGGTGCCACATGAACAATTTCCTGTGCCTTGCTACACACTAGTAGTAGCGACGGTTCAATAACCATATCAAGTCGCCACCATCCTCCCACTCAATTTTCGAGACAAACTTTTCCTCGAGAATGGACCCAATTCAAGAAACAATCCCTATTGCTTTCGGACCTGAATTAGGAGGTATACCCAACTGTTTTGGGTGTCCTATGAAGATGCATTTTATCCGCTTTGGGTTCGAGCTTATCAACCTGAAACTTTTTCACATAAGCGTCGCAGCCCCAAACTTTTAAGAAACGACAACTTAGGTTTCTCCAAACCATAGTTCAAACGGTGTCGTCTCAATGGAATTACGTGGTGCCCTTTTAAAGTGAGTGCGGTTGTCTCTAATGCCTAACCCATGAATGATAGTGTTAATTCAATAAGAGACATCACGGTACGCACCATATCCAATAGGGTGCAACTATGATGTTCGGACACACCATCACACTATGGTGTTCCAGGCGGTATTAATTGTGAAACAATTTCCACAATGTCTTAATTGCGTGCCAAAGCTCGTACTCAGATACTCATCTCTATGATCATATCACAAACATTTTATCCTCTTGTCACGTAGATCTTCAACTTCACTCTGAAATTACTTGAACCTTTCAATAATTCAGACTTGTGTTTCATCAAGTAAATATACAACATCTACTCAAATCATCTGTGAAGTAAGAACATAACGATATTCACTGCATGCCTCAGCACTCATTGGACTGCACACATCAAAATGTGTTACTTCCAACAAGTTGCTATCTTGTTCCATCTTACTGAAAACGAGGCTTTTTAGTCATCTTGCCCATGTGGTATGATTTGCATATCTCAAGTGATTCAAAATCAAGTGAGTCCAAATGATCCATCTGCATGGAGTTTCTTCATGCGTATACACCAATAGACATGGTTCTCATGTCTCAAACTTTTCAAAAACGAGTGAGTCCAAAGACCCATCAACATGGAGCTTCTTCATGCGTTTTACATCAATATGACTTACATGGCAGTGCCACAAGTAAGTGGTACAATCATTACTATATTATATCTTTTGGCATGAAAATGTGTATCACTACGATCGAGATTCAATAAACAATTCCTTTTAGGTGCAAGACCATTGAAGGTATCATTCAAATAAACAGAGTAACCATTATTCTCCTTAAATGAATAACCGTATTGCGATAGACATAATCCAATCATGTCTATGCTCAACGCAAACACCAAATAACAACTATTTAGTTTTAACACCAATCTCGATGGTAGAGGGAGCGTGCGATGCTTTGATCACATCAACCTTGGAAACACTTCCAACACATATCGTCAGCTCACCTTTAGCTAGTCTCCGTTTATTCCATAGCTTTTATTTCGAGTTACTAACACTTAGCAACCGAACTGGTATCTAATACCCTGGTGCTACTAGGAGTACTAGTAAAGTACACATTAACATAATGCATATCCAATATACTTCTATCGACCTTTCCAGCCTTCTCATCTACCAAGTATCTAGGGTAGTTCTCCTTCAGTGTCCGTTCCCTCATTACAGAAGCACTTACTCTCGGGTTTGGGTTCAACCTTGGGTTTCTTCACTAGAGCAGCAGCTGATTTGCCATTTCATGAAGTATCCCTTCTTTCCCTTGCCCTTCTTGAAACTAGTGGTTTCACCAACCATCAACAATTGATGCTCCTTCTTGATTTCTACTTTCGCGGTGTCAAACATCGCGAATATCTCAAGGATCATCATATCTATCCCTGATATGTTGTAGTTCATCACGAAGCTCTAGCAGCTTGGTGGCAATGACTTCGGAGAAGCATCACTATCTCATCTGGAAGATCAACTCCCACTCGATTCAAGTGATTGTTGTACTCAGACAATCGGCGAGTAAGCTCAACAATTGAGCTTTTCTCCCTTAGTTTGCAGGCTAAGAAAATCGTCGGAGGTCTTATACCTCTTGACGTGAGCACGAGCCTGAAATCCCAATTTCAGCCCTCGAAACATCTCATATGTTCCATGACGCTTTGGTGCCTCAACTCTAAACCGTTTAACTGAACTATCGTGTAGTTATCAAAACGTGTATGTCGATGTTCACAACATCCACGTACCACGCTCGAGGTCCAAAGACACCGAGCGGTGCATTAAGGACATAAGCCTTCATCGTGCACATAATTGCTATCATCAACTTTCAACTATATTTTCTCCAGAACATATCTAAAACAGTAGAACTAAAGCGCGAGCTATGACATAATTTGCAAAGGGTTTTTGACAATGTTCAGGATAATTAAGTTCATCTAATGAACTCCCACTCAGATAGACATCCCTCTAGTCATCTAAGTGATTACATGATCCGAGTCAACTAGGCCGTGTCTGATCATCACGTGAGACGGACTAGTCATCATCGGTGAATATCTTCATGTTGATCCTATCTACTATACGACTCATGCTCGACCTTTCGGTCTCTTGTGTTCCGTGGCCATGTCTGTACATGCTAGGCTCGTCAAGTCAACCTAAGTGTTTCGCGAGTGTAAATCTGGCTTACATCCGTTGTATGTGAATGTTAGAATCTATCACACCCGATCATCACGTGGTGCTTCGAAACAACGAACTTTCGCAACGGTGCACAGTTAGGGGGAACACTTTCTTGAAATTTTAATGAGGGATCATCTTATTTACTACCATCGTTCTAAGCAAATAAGATGTATAAACATGATAAACATCACATGCAATCAAATAGTGACATGATATGGCCAATATCATTTTGCTCCTTTTGATCTCCATCTTCGGGGCTCCACGATCATCATCGTCACGGGCATGACACCATGATCTCCATCATCATGATCTCCATCATCGTGTCTCCATGAAGTTGTCTCGCAAACTATTACTTCTACTACTATGGCTAACGGCTTAGCAATAAAGTAAAGCAATTACATGGCGTTGTTCAATGACATGCAGGTCATACAATAAATCAAGACAACTCCTATGGCTCCTGCCGGTTGTCATACTCATCGACATGCAAGTCGTGATTCCTATTACAAGAACATGATCAATCTCATACATCACATATCATTCATCACATTCTTTTGGCCATATCACATAACATAGCATACCCTGCAATAACAAGTTAGTCGTCCTCTAATTGTTGTTTGCATGTTTTACGTGGCTGCTTTGGGTTTCTAGCAAGAACGTTTCTTACCTCACTTAAAAACCACAACGTGATATGCCAATTGCTATTTACCCTTCATAAGGACCCTTTTCATCGAATCCGATCAGACTAAAGTGGGAGAGTATGGCACCCGCTAGCCACCTTATGCAACAAGTGCATGTCGATTCGGTGGAACACATTTCACGTGAAATGCGTGTAAGGTCGGTCCGGGCCGCTTCATCCCACAATGCCACCGAATCAAGATAAGACTAGTAACGGTAAGCAAATTGAACAAAATCAACTCCCACAACTACTTTGTGTTCTACTCGTGCATAGAATCTACGCAATAGACCTAGCTCATGATGCCACTGTTGGGGAATGTAGCAGAAATTCAAAATTTTCCTACGAGTCACCAAGATCTATCTATGGAGAGACTAGCAACGAGGGGAAGGAGAGTGCATCTAAATACCCTTGTAGATCGCTAAGCGGAAGCTTTCAAGAGAACGGGGTTGAAGGAGTCGTACTCGTCGTGATCCAAATCATCGGAGATCCTAGTGCCGAACGGACGACACCTCCGCGTTCAACACACGTGCAGCCCGGTGACGTCTCCCATGCCTTGATCCAGCAAGGAGAGAGGGAGAGGTTGGGGAAGACTCCGTCCAGCAGCAGCACAACAGCGTGGTGGTGGTGGAGGAGCGTGGCAATCCTGTAAGGCTTCGCCAAGCACCGCGGGGGAGAAGGAGGACTTGGAAGAGAGGGAGGGCTGCGCCAGAACTTGGGTGCGGCTGCCCTTCCACTCCCCACATATATATAGGGGCAAGGGAGAGGGGGCCCGGCCCCCTCAGATCCAATCTGAGGAGGGGGCGGCGGCCAGGGGGGTTGCCTTTGCCCCCAAGGCAAGGGGGGGGTCCCTTTTAGGGTTCCCCAAACCCTAGGCGCCTTTGGGCCTGGGTGGGGGCGCACTGACCACCTAGGGCTGGTCCCCTCCCACACTTGGCCCACACAGCCCTCTGGGGCTGGTGGCCCCACCTGCTGGACCCCCGGGACCCTCCCGGTGGTCCCGGTACGTTACGGATAGCACCCAAAACTTTTCCGGTGACCAAAACAGGACTTCCCATATATAAATCTTTACCTCCGGACTATTCCGGAACTCCTCATGACGTCCGAGATCTCATCCGGGACTCCGAACAACATTTGGTAACCACGTACATCTATTCCCTATAACCCTAGCGTCATCGAACCTTAAGTGTGTAGACCCTACGGGTTCGGGAACCATGCAGACATCACCGAGACAACTCTCCGGCCAATAACCAACAGCGGGATCTGGATACCCATGTTGGCTCCTACATGTTCCACGATGATCTCATCGGATGAACCACGATGTCGAGGATTCAATCAATCCCATATTCAATTCCCTTTGTCTAGCGGTATTGTACTTGCCCGAGATTCGATCGTCGGTATGCCGATACCTTGTTCAATCTCGTTACCGGTAAGTCTCTTTACTCGTTCCGCAACACATCATCCTGTGATCAACCCCTTGGTCACATTGTGCACATTATGATGATGTCCTACCGAGTGGGCCCAGAGATACCTCTCCGTTACACGGAGTGACAAATCCCAGTCTCGATTCGTGCCAACCCAACAGACACTTTCGGAGATACCCGTAGTGCACCTTTATAGACACCCAGTTACGTTGTGACGTTTGGTACACCCAAAGCATTCCTACGGTATCCGGGAGTTGCACAATCTCATGGTCTAAGGAAATGATACTTGACATTAGAAAAGCTTTAGCATACGAACTACACGATCTTTGTGCTAGGCTTAGGATTGTGTCTTGTCCATCACATCATTCTCCTAATGATATGATCCCGTAATCAACGACATCCAATGTCCATGGTCGTGAAACCGTAACCATCTATTGATCAACGAGCTAGTCAACTAGAGGCTTACTAGGGACATGGTGTTGTCTATGTACCCACACATGTATCTGAGTTTCCTATCAATACAATTATAGCATGGATAATAAACGATTATGATGAACAAGGAAATATAATAATAACTAATTTATTATTGCCTCTAGGGCATATTTCCAACAGAAGGCTTATGTCCTTAATGCACCGCTCGGTGTGCTGAACCTCGAACGTCGTCGGTGGATGTTGCGAACATCTGACATACACGTTTTGATGACTACATGCTAGTTCAGTAATGTTAAACCGTCTAGAATTGTGGCGCCGAAGACGTTTTTGAAACGTCGCGGAACATATGAGATGTTCCAAGGGCTGAAATTGGGATTTCAGGCTCGTGCCCACGTGAAGAGGTATAAGACCTCCGACGAGTTTCTTAGCCTACAAAATAAGGGAGAAAAGCTCAATCATTGAGCTTGTGCTCAGATTGTCTGGGTACTACAATCACTTGAATCGAGTGGGAGTTAATCTTCCAGATGAGATAGTGATGTTTCTCCAAAGTCATTGCCACCAAGCTACTAGAGCTTCATGATGAACTATAACATATCAGGGATAGATATGATGATCCTTGAGCTATTCACGATGTTTGACACCGTGAAAGTAGAAATCAAGAAGGAGCATCAGTTGTTGATGGTTAGTGAAACCACTAGTTTCAAGAAGGGCAAGGGCAAGAAGGGATACTTCATGAAACGGAAAATCAGTTGCTGCTCTAGTGAAGAAACCCAAGGTTGAACCCAAACCCGGGACTAAGCGCTCCTGTAATTAGGGGAACGGTCACTAGAGCAGAATTACCCTAGATGCTTGGTAGATGAGAAGGCTGGCAAGGTTGACAGAAGTATATTGGATATACATTGTATTAAATGTGTACTTTACTAGTACTCATAGTAGCACCAGGGTATTAAGATACCGGTTTGGTTGCTAAGTGTTAGTAACTCGAAATAAAAGGCTACGGAATAAACAGAGACTAGCTAAATGCGAGGTGACGATATGTGTTGGAAGTATTTCCAAGGTTGATGTGATCAAACATCGCACACTCCCTCTACCATCGGGATCGGTGTTAAACCTAAATAATTGTTATTTGGTGTTTGCGTTGAGCATAGACATGATTGGATTATCTCTATCGCAATACGGTTATTCATTTAAGGAGAATAATGGTTACTCGTTTATTTGAATAATACCTTCAATGGTCTTGCACCTAAAATGAATGGTTTATTGAATCTCGATCGTAGTGATACACATGTTCATACCAAAAGATATAAGATAGTAATGATAGTACCACATACTTGTGGCACTGCCATTTGAGTCATACTGGTATAAAAAGTATGAAGAAGCTCCATGTTGATGGATCTTTGGACTCACTCTTTTTTTGAAAAGTTTGAGACATGCGAACCATTTCTATTGGTATGTACGCATGAAGAAACTCCATGCAGATGGATCGTTTGGACTCACTTGATTCTAAATCACTTGAGTCATGCAAATCATACCACATGGGCAAGATGACTGAAAGGCCTCGTTTTCAGTAAGATGGAACAAGAAAGCAACTTGTTGGAAGTAATACATTTTGATGTGTGCAGTCCAATGAGTGCTGAGGCACGCAGTGGATATCATTATGTTCTTACTTCACATGTGATTTGAGTAGATGCTGAGTATATTTACTTGATGAAACACAAGTCTGAATTATTGAAAGGTTCAAGTAATTTCAGAGTGAAGTTGAAGATCTTCATGACAAGAGGATAAAATGTCTATGATATGATCATAGAGATGAATATCTGAGTTGCGAGTTTGGTACACAATTAAGACATTGTGGAAATTGTTTCACAACTAACACCGCCTGGAACACCATAGTGTGATGGTGTGTCCGAACATCATAGATGCACCCTATTGGATATGGGGCATACCATGATGTCTCTCATCGAATTACCACTATCGTTCATGGGTTAGACATTAGAGACAACCGCATTCACTTTAAATAGGGCACCACGTAATTCCGTTGAGATGACACCGTATGAACTATGGTTTAGAGAAACCTAAGCTATCGTTTCTTGAAAGTTTGGGGCTGCGACGCTTATATGAGAAAGTTTCAGGCTGATAAGCTCGAACCCAAAGCGGATAAATGCATCTTCATAGTACACCCAAAAACAGTTGGGTATACCTCCTATCTCAGATCCGGATTGTTTCTAGAATCGGGTCCTTTCTCGAGGAAAAGTTTCTCTTGAAAGAATTGAGTGGGAGAATGGTGGAGACTTGATGAGGTTATTGAACCATCACTTCAACTAGTGTGTAGCAGGGCACAGGATGTTGTTCCTATGGCGCCTACACCAATTGAAGTGGAAGCTGATGAGAGTGATCATGGAACTTCGGATCAAGTCACTACCAAACCTCGTAGGTCAACAAGGATGCATACTACTTCAGAGTGGTACGTAATCCTGTCTTGGAGGTCATGTTGCTAGACAACAATGAACCTACGAGCTGTGGAGAAGCGATGGTGAGCTCGGATTCTGAAAAATGGCTCAAGGCCATAAAATATGACAGAGGATCCATGTATAAAACAAAGTGTAGACTTTGGAAGAACTACTCGATGGTCATAAGGCTGTTGAGTACCACTAGTAGAAAAAGGGCCTATAGTCCCGGTTCATAAGGGCCTTTAGTCCCGGTTCGTGAACCGGGACTAAAGGGTCGGTACTAATACCCTCACCCTTTAGTCCCGGTTCTATCCAGAACCGGGACAGATGGGCTCACGTGGCCCGGCCGGCCCCCTGGGCTCACGAACCGGGATAAATGCTCGCATTAGTCCCGGTTCTGGATTGAACCGGGACTAATGGGCAAAACAGGCCTCAACGATAGCCCCTTTTTCTACTAGTATACAGATGGATTTT
Source organism: Aegilops bicornis (assembly GCA_021605145.1). Taxonomy (NCBI): domain Eukaryota; kingdom Viridiplantae; phylum Streptophyta; class Magnoliopsida; order Poales; family Poaceae; genus Aegilops; species Aegilops bicornis. The sequence goes on from CM038670.1 coordinate 39,148,184, forward strand.
AAAAGGAAGACGGACAATGATGGTAAGTGTCACCATTAAGAAAGCTCGACTTGTCGCTAAGATATTTTTCGACAAGTTCAAGGAGTTGACTATGATGAGACTTTCTCACTCGTAGCGATGCTAAGAGTCTGTTGGAATTGTATTAGCAGTTACTGCATTATTTATGAAATCTTGCAGATAGGATGTCAAAACATTGTTTCCTCGAAAATTTTCTTGAGGAAAGGTTGTATATGATACAACCGGAAGGTTTTGTCAATCCTATAAGATGCTAACAAGTATGCAAAGATCCAACAATCCTTCTAAGGACTGGAGTAAGCATCTCGGGGTTGGAATATACGCTTTGATGAGATGATCAAAGATTTTGGGTTTATACAAAGTTTATGAGAAACTTGTATTTCCAAAGAAGTGAGTGGGAGCACTATAGAATTTCTAATGAGTATATGTTGTTGACAGATTTGCTGATCGGAAATTATGTAGAATTTCTGGAAAGCATATAGGGTTATTTGAAAAGTGTTTTTCAATGGAAAACCTGTATTAAGCTACTTGAACATTGAGCATCAAGATCTATAAGGATAGATCAAAATGCTTAATAGTACTTTCAAATGTATACATACCGCGACAAGATTTTGAAGGAGTTCAAAATAGATCGGCAAAGAAGGAGTTCTTGGCTGAGTTATAAGGTGTGAGTATTGAGTAAGACTCAAGACCTGACCACGGCAGAAGAGAGAGAAAGGACGAAGGTCGTCCCCTATGCTTTAGACGTAGGCTCTACAGTATGCTATGTTGTGTACCGCACCTGAAGCGTGCATTTCCATGAGTCAGTCAAGGGGTACAAGTGTGATCCAGGAATGGATCACAGGACAATGGTCAAGGTTATCCTTAGTAACTAGTGGACTAAGGAATTTTCTCGATTATGGAGGTGGTAAAAGAGTTCGTCGTAAAGGGTTACGCTGATGCAAACTTTGACACTAATCCGGATGATTCTGAGTACTAAACTGGATTCGTATAGTAGAACAGTTATTTGGAATAGCTCCAAATAGAGCATGGTAGGTGCATCTACAAGATGACATAGAGATTTGTAAAGCACACATGGATCTGAAAGGTTCAGACATGTTGACTAATAACCTCTCTCACAAGCGAGATATGATCAAACCCCATGGGTGTTGAATTCATTACAATCACATAGTGATGTGAACTAGATTATTGACTCTAGTGCAAGTGGGAGACTGTTGGAAATATGCACTAGAGGCAATAATAAAATGGTTATTATTGTATTTCCTTGTTCATGATAATTGTCTATTGTTCATGCTATAATTGTATTAACTGGAAACCGTAATACATGTGTGAATACATAGACCACAACATGTCCCTAGTGAGCCTCTAGTTGACTAGCTCGTTGATCAATAGATGGTTATGGTTTCATGACCATGGACATTGGATGTCATTGATAACAGGATCACATCATTAGGAGAATGATGTGATGGACAAGACCCAATCCTAAGCATAACACAAGATCATATAGTTCGTTTGCTAAGAGCTTTTCTAGTGTCAAGTATCATTTCCTTAGACCATCAGATTGTGCAACTCCCGAATACCGTAGGAATGCTTTGGGTGTACCAAACGCCGCAACGTAACTAGGTGGCTATAAAGGTGCACTACAGGTATCTCCGAAAGTGTCTGTTGGGTTGGCGAGAATCGAGACTGGGATTTGTCACTCCGTATGACGAAGAGGTATCTCTGGGCCCACTCGGTAATGCATCATCATAATGAGCTCAATGTGAGTAAGTAGTTAGTCACGGGATCATGCATTACGGAACGAGCAAAGTGACTTGCCGGTAACGAGATTGAACGAGGTATTGGGATACCGACGATCGAATCTCGGGCAAGTAACATAGCGATTGACAAAGGGAATTGTATACGGGATTGATTGAATCCTCGACATCGTGGTTCATCCGATGAGATCATCGTGGAACATGTGGGAGCCAACATGGGTATCCAGATCCTGCTGTTGGTTATTGGCCAGAGAACGTCTCGGTCATGTATGCATGGTTCCCGAACCCGTAGGGTCTACACACTTAAGGTTCGGTGACGCTAGAGTTGTTATGGGAAATAGTATGTGGTTACCGAAGGTAGTTCGGAGTCCCGGATGTTATTTCAGACGTCACGGGGAGGGGAGTTCTGGAATGGTCCCGCGGTGAAGATCGATATATTGGACGAAGGGTATTGGAGTCCGGAAGTGTTCCGGGGGTACCAGGCTATGGCCAGCATGAGCGAAAGGTGTTTCGGGAGCCTCGACAAGTGTTGGAGGGCCTCATGGGCCAAAGGGGAAGGGGGAAACCAGCCCACTAAGGCCTTGTTCGTTTAATCCTCCTCCCAAGGGGATTGGAGTGGATTGGAGAGGAATTTGGCTTGTAGGGGATCTAATCCCCCTCAATCCCTGCCAATCCCCCTCACAAACCACCTCAACCGAACAAGGCCTAAGGGGTGGTGCGCCCCCCACACCCTTTCCCATGTTTTTGGGGATATGGGGTGCCTCCACCTGGCTTGGGAGGCAATCCTCCACCTGCTTGGCTTGGGGGGCAAGTCTCCCTAGGATTTTCCCTAGGGAGATCCAATCTGCTTGGCCGCCACCCCCTAGGGGAAACCCTAGGGCGCCTCCCCCTCTCCCCTTGTCCCTATATATAGTGGAGGGGTGGGAGGGCAGCCACACCTCTTCCCTGGCGCAGCCCCTCCCTCCTCCAACACCTCCTCCTCCTCCGTAGTGCTTGGCGAAGCCCTGCCGGAGAACCACGAGCTCCATCACCACCACGCCGCCGTGCTGTCGGAGTTCTCCCTCAACTTCTCCTATCTTCTTGCTGGATCAAGAAGGAGGAGACGTCCTCGGGCTGTACGTGTGTTGAACATGGAGGCACTATCTGTTCGGTGCTAGATCGGATCTTCCGCGATTTGAATCGCCGCGAGTACGACTCCATCAACCGCGTTCTTGTAATGCTTCCGCTTAGCGATCTTCAAGGGTATGAAGATGCACTCCCTCTCTCTCTTGTTGCTAGAATCTCCATAGATTGATCTTGGTGATGCGTAGAAAATTTTGAATTTCTGCTACGTTCACCAACACTTTCTCCTTTTTTGTCTTCTCCACACAATCCCCAATCATTATTCTATTCCACCCATAGTGCTATATCCATGGCTCACGCTCCTGTATTGCGTGAAGGTTGAAAAAGTTTGAGATTATTTAAGTACGAAACAATTTCTTGGCTTGTCGTCGGGGGTATAGAAGTTGGGAACATCTTTGTGTGACGAAAATGAAGCATAGCCTAACTATATGATTTTGTAGGGATGAACTCTCTTTAGCCATGTTATTTTGAGAAGACATGATTGCTTTTATTAGTATGCTTGAAGTTTTGCTATTTCTTTTGTCAATATGAACTTTTATCTTGAATCATTTGGATCTGAACATTCATGCCATAATAAATAAAATTATATTGAGAATTATGCTAGGTAGCATTCCACATCAAAAATTCTGTTTTTATCATTTACCTACTCGAGGGCGAGCAGGAATTAACCTTGGGGATGCTTGATACGTCTCCAACTTATCTATAATTTTGATTGTTCCATGCTATTATATTACCTGTTTTGGATGTTTATGGGCTTTATTTTATACATTATTATCATTTTTGGGACTAACCTACTAACCGGAGGCCTAGCCCGTATTGCTGTTTTTTTGCCTATTTCAGTATTTCGAAGAAAAGGAATATCAAACGGAGTCCAAACGGAATAAAACCTTCGGGAGTGTGATTTTTGGAACAAACGTGATCCAGAGGACTTGGAGTGCAAGTCAAGAAACAACCGGAGCCTCCACGAGATAGGAGGGCCCGCCCCCCCTATAGGGCGCGCCCCCTGTCTCGTGGGCCCCTCAGGCATCCACCAACGTACTTCTTCCTCCCATATAAGCCTACGTACCCCGAAAACATCCAGGGAGCAACCACAATACAATTCCACCGCCGTAACCTTCTGTATCCGCGAGATCCCATCTTGGAGCCGTCGCCGGCGTTCTGCCGGAGGGGGGATCCACCACGGAGGGCTTCTACATCAACACCATAGCCCTTCCGATGAGTTGTCAGTAGTTTACCACAGACCTTCGGGTCCATAGTTATTAGCTAGTTGACTTCTTCTCTCTTTTTGGATCTCAATGCAATGTTCTTCCCCTCTCTTGTGGAGAACTTTTCGATGTAATCTCTTTTTGCGGTGTGTTTGTCAAGATCCGATGAATTGTGGGTTTATGATCAGATTTATCTATGGATATTAATTGAATCTTCTCTGAATTATTTTATATGATTGAGTTATCTTTGCAAGTCTCTTCGAATTATCGGTTTGGTTTGGCCTACTAGATTGATCTTTCTTGCCATGGGAGAAGTGCTTAGCTTTGGGTTCAATCTTGCGGTGTTCTTACCCAGTGACAGAAAGGGTTGCAAGACACATATTGTATTGTTGCCATCGAGGATAAAAAGATGGGTTTTATATCATATTGCTTTAGGTTAACCCTCTACATCATGTCATCTTGCTTAATGCGTTACTCTATTCTTATGAACTTAATACTCTAGATGCATGCTGGATAGCGGTCGATGTGTGGAGTAGTAGTAGTAGATGCGGTGAGTCGGTCTACTTGTTGCGGACGTGATGCCTATATACATGATCATGCCTAGATAATGTCATAATTATTCGCTTTTCTATCAATTGCTTGACAGTAATTTGTTCACCCACCCTAATACTTATGCTCTTGAGAGAACCTCTAGTAAAACCTATGGCCTCTGAGTCTATCTGTTATCATATTTGCTTCCAATCTACTTTTATTTGCATCTTTATTTTCTGCATCTATATTATAAAATACCAAAAACATATTTATCTTATCTTATTATCTCTATCAGATCTCACTTTTGCAAGTGACCGTGAAGGGATTGACAACCCCTTTGTCATGTTGGTTGAGAGTTCTTTGTTTGTTTGTGTAGGTTCGTGGGACTTATTGAGAAGCCTCCTACTGGATTGATACCTTGGTTCTCAAAAACTAAGGGAAATACTTACGCTACTGTGCTGCATCACCCTCTCCTCTTCGAGGAAAACCAACGCAAGCGCAAGACGTAGCACCGGCACACAACCTATCCAAAACTCCACAACTGCGGCGGCCATAACCTCCGGGTCGACAGCAGCCGGGGTAGGAGGCCCTGTGTTCTCGCCGGCTCAGGTGTTGATGGATCTCACAGATAAGATTACCGCTCTGTTAACCACTGTGGTCAACCCGGCGGATCAAGCTCAACACGATGCGGAAGTGGCACAGTTAAAGTTGGATATGGTGCAGGCTAAGGAAGACCTAGCAATAGAAGATGTCAGGATAACCGCAGAGGGGGCGGCTCTGGATGCTCAGGCTCAGCGGATTCAGGCGCAGACTTTCTGGCTCACGTAGGATCAGAACGCTTCTAATGAGGTCATGAGGAGAAGATACCAGAAGACTCAGTGTGGTCTCCCTTCGGTTTATGAGCCTCGAAACCTCTTTCACACACCCAGTGCAGGGCCCAGTAACACGCCAGGGCTCTCCCCGCATACTGAGATAGACCGGGTTGTAACACCTAGGGTCGGCACGCCGGTTCAGCCACAGGGTATGGGGCCTCCCCGCATGAATACTGCTCCACCTCAGTATGTACCAACACCATCAGGTCATTATTCTAACCCGTTGGAGAACATGATCACGACGGCGGCACGGCTGGCGGCTCTCTCGATTGATGGCAACTCTCCGACGGCGGTTGAAACCCGCCGGGTCAGAGAACTTCTTTAGACGGCTTTAGCACAACAGGAGGTGTACTCGTACAGCCGGAACATGATTCACTCAACCCCTCGTCCAAGCCAAAGCTCGAGTTATAGCAGGCACATGGACTCAACGGCCGTTTCAAGCAATGTCCGGCGTCGAAACCAGCCAGGCGGGCGTGACCCGATGCGTAATGGAGCCTTTAACTTGGTGGATCAAGACAAAATACAAAAAGAGGCTGAGCAAGCGGCTCAACAGGCGGCTGAGCAGGCGGCTCAGCTGACGGCTTACCAGCCTTATTTGGTTTATCCGACGACCTCTATTGAGGCAGGCGTGGCCACCAGGACCAGAGGTGTCCCCTTTCTGGTGCCGGCTCTACGTAACGAGTGTTTGCCCAAAGATTTCAAGGAACCTAGGAAGGTGCCTAATTATACGGCCGACTTACAGCCCGGGGCATGGATTGAAAGTTACGACATGGCTATGGAGTTACTAGAGGTCGTTGATGCTGCGATGGCCAAATACTTTACCATGATGTTGGATGGGACCGCCCGCACTTGGCTGAAAAGTCTACCGCCTAATTCAATCAGTTCATGGGCAGAGTTAAAAGCCTGGTTCATCCAGAATTTCAAGGATACATGCAAGCAGCCCATGTCAATCGTGGATTTGACGAGTTGCAAGCAGCAGGAGGGCGAGTCCTCAACATTGGGTGCGCCGGGTTAAGGCCATAATACATTCATCCGATAAGATGGATGCCGGCTCTACAGTCTTAATGTTGGAGAAAAATTACCGTTTTTGCCTCTGAAGATGAAGCTAGGGAGACTCAAGCGTGATTGTAATGATATGGGTATGCTGATGGCGGCTCTGGTCAAGTACGCCAACTCTGATAGTACCAAGGATCCCGAGTCTGATGATGAAAAGACAGGGAAGGAAAAGAAGAACGGCAACGGCAAGGGCCCTCAACATAACTCGACAAATCAAGGAGGTAATAAACGTAGGGCTGATGGTAGTTTGGAGTTTGTGGCTAACACTAATGCACAGGGAAACAACCAACGGCGTAAGGGGAGACCACCGCCCCGATCTGGTGGGTCAGGCCCCACACTTGAGCAGTTACTGAATGAGCCCTGTGCAAGGCACGACACTCAGCAGAAGCCGGCTACTCATCTGTGGAAGGACTGTACGATCATGAAGGCTTTCAAAAATTCCAACATGTTCGATGGTAATAATGGGCAGGGCGGCGGCTCAGGTGGCGGCGGTTTTCAGGGCCCGGGCGGCGGTTCGAATTCCAACTTTCAAAATTCTCAAGGCAATCAAGGTGGTTATAACCAACAATCTGGCCAGGGTGGTCAGCAACAGCAGCAAGGTGGATACCAGAGCCATCCAAAGCAACTAAATAGTGGGCAATATCATATGTTTACCACCAGTTTGTGCAAACGAGACCAGAAGCTTCATAAGAGGGCTGTGAACTCTGTTGAGCCGGCAGTTCCTCGTTATTTGAGATGGTCTGAGCAGCCTATTCTATGGAGTAAAGATCACCCTCCCCGGGTTGATAATCCGAGTCATTTAGCCTTGGTGGTGGCCCCTCAAGTTGGTGGATATAAATTCACTAAAGTACTCATGGATGGAGGCAGCAACATCAACATCCTCTATTATGAGACCTTCCGTCGCATGGGGTTAACTGATAAAAGCCTTAAGCAGTCCAACACTGTTTTCCATGGCATTGTACCTGGTAAGTCGGTGTATCTAGTTGGTAAGATCAAACTGGAAGTAGCCTTGGAGATGAATACGACTCCAGGGCCGAGAAATTGACTTTTGAGGTGGTCAAGATTAAAAGCCCATATCATGCTTTGTTCGGGCGGCCGGCTTATGCCAAGTCCATGGCATGGCCGTGTTATGTGTATTTACAACTCAAAATGCCGGGTCATAAGGGAACCATCACAGTGCATGGGAGCCGGAAGGTAGCCTTGGAATGTGAGGAAGGTGATGCGGCTTATGCTGAGTCGGTCTGTGCAACAGAAGAGTTAAAGTTCTACAAGGACAATGTTGACCCGGCAGACATGACGTCCTTGAAAAAGCCAACCACAGAACATGAGCCAGTCATGAAGTTTAAGTCGGCCGATGACACTAGGCTTGTTGATTTTGTTCCAGGCGACTCATCCAAGCAGTTCAGTATCAGAGCTAATTTGGATCCCAAATAGGAAAGCGCGCTCATCGAGTTCATCCGTGAGAACCGGGACATCTTTGCATGGAAACCTTCTGACATGCCAGGTGTACCGAGAGAACTTGCTGAGCACACTCTTAATATTGATCCAAAGTTTAAGCCGGTCAAGCAGTTTCTTCGGTGATTTAATGAGGAAAGGCGTAAAGCCATTGGTGAGGAGGTAGCCCGGTTCTTGGCGGCTGGGTTCATTGTTGAAGTTTTTCATCCAGAGTGGTTGGCTAACCCACTGCTTGTGCTCAAGAAGAACGGCACCTGGCGTATGTGCATGGATTACACGGATTTAAACAAGGCTTGTCCGGTTGATCCCTTTGCTCTCCCTCGTATTGATCAAATTATTGATGCTACGGCGGGTTGTGAGCGTTTGAGCTTTTTGGATGCTTACTCTGGTTATCATCATATCAAGATGGAAGTTAAGGACCAGGAGAAGACGGCGTTCATTACTCCGTTTGGAGCCTTCTGCTATGTATCTATGCCTTTCGGGCTCAAGAGTGCCCATGCAACTTACCAGCGGTGTGTGCAGAATTGTCTTCATAATCAAATTGGGCGCAATGTTCATGCTTATGTGGACGACATTGTGGTAAAATCCATAGAGAAGGAGACCTTGATAGATGATCTGAAGGAAACCTTTGACAATCTCCGGGTCTACAAGATGATGCTTAACCTGACCAAGTGTGTTTTTGGCGTACATGTAGGGAAGCTTTTGGGTTTTCTGGTTTCTAATAGGGGCATTGAGGCTAACCCAAAGAAGATCAAGGCCATCACCTCTCTGGCTAAACCGGCGTGTATCAATGATGTTCAGCGTTTGATGGGTCATATCGCTGTTTTAAGCCGGTTCATAAGCCGGTTAGGTGAGAAGGCCATACCACTGTATCAAATGATGAAGAAGACAAATAACTTCGTCTGGAGTGATGCTGCCAGCGCTGCCTTTGAAGATTTGAAGAGACAGTTGGCTGAGCCGCCGGTTCTTGCCACTCTCACTGATAATGAGCCCTTATTGTTATATGTGGCTGCTAGCACGCGTGCCGTGAGCGTGGCTATTGTGGTGGAGCGCAAGGAGGCTGGCAAGGAACATCCGGTTCAGCGACCGGTTTACTATATCAGCGAGGTACTTATCAAATCCAAGTAACGATATCCACATTGGCAGAAGCTCGTTTATGGGGTGTTCATGGCAAGCTAGAAGCTTAAGCAGTATTTCCTGGGCCATCCCATCATTGTGGTTAGTTCTGCTCCTTTAGGAGACATTATTCAAAACAGAGAGGCCACAAGACGAGTCGCCAAGTGGGCCATTGAGCTTGGGCCTCATGGTTTAAAGTATGTGCCACACACTGCTATCAAATCTCAAGCACTAGTGGATTTCATCAATGATTGGATAGAGCTGCAGATGCCCGAAGAGAAGCCGGATAACACATGTTGGACTATTCACTTTGATGGGTCCAGGCAATTGGAGGGCTCGGGGGCTGGAGTCGTTTTAGCTCCCCCCGAGGTGACAAATTTTGTTATGTGCTATGGTTGATGTTTCCCTGTACTATCAATACTGCTGAGTATGAGGCCTTGCTCCATGGTCTCAGGATGGCTAAGGAGATGAACTTAAACCGGGTAAGGTGCTTTGGCGACTCAGATTTGGTGGCTCAACAGGTATCAGGAAAGTGGGATTCTAAGGATCCTCTCATGGCAGCTTATCGCCGTGAGGTTGATGCTATTGCTGGGCATTTCAAGGGTTACCAAGTGGAGCACATTGACCGCAGAAAGAATGAGGCGGCTAATGCCTTAAGCCATCCTGGGTCTCAGCGTAAACCGGTGCCGCCTAATAATTTCTTGGATATTCTGCATAATCCTTCTGTCAAGTTGCCTACAGAGGAAGATTTGGCTGTTCCTGACCCAGAAGCCCAATTGGTAGCAGCTCTTCATGTCATTCCCGATTGGACAGTGCCATACTTGGCTTACATGACCCGGGGCGAGTTGCCTGAGGAAGAAACCTTGGCTAGGCAGATAACCCGGCGGTCTAAGTCTATGAAAATTACTAATGGCGAGTTGCATCATTGCAGTGTTTCTGGGGCATTTCAGCATTGTGTTTCTCCTAAGGAAGGTCAAGAAATTCTTTGTGAGATTCATGAAGGGGATTGTGGCCATCATGCCGGGTCAAAGTCCCTTGTAGCCAAAGCTTTTCGTCATGGATTTTATTGGCTGACGGCTCATGCTGATGCGGAGGATCTGGTCAGTAAATGTGACGGATGTCAGAAGTTCTCAAGACGTGCTCACATGCCGGCTCAAGAATTAAGGATGATTCCAATTACTTGGCCGTTTGCAGTCTGGGGGCTTGACATGGTTGGGCCCTTCAAGAGGTCCAAAGATAAAAAGACCCACCTTTTGGTGGCAGTTGACAAGTTCACAAAGTGGGTTGAGGTAGAGCCAGTTAGTAAGTGTGATGCAGCCACAGCGGTTCAATTCATGAAGAAGGAAATATTTCGCTTTGGCTTTCCGCACAGCATTATAACTGACAATGGCACTAATCTGTCTAAAGGCGCCATGGAAGAATTTTGTCAACGTGAGCATATTCGGCTTGATGTTTTATTAGTGGCTCACCCCCAATCCAATGGTCAAGCCGAGAGAGCCAATCAGGAGATCTTGAAAGGCATCAAGCCCCGGCTTTTGGTCCCCCTGCAGCAGACGCTGGGTTGTTGGTTGAGGAGTTACCCTCTGTAATATGGAGCATCAACACTACTCCCAACAGATCTACGAGTTATACGCCTTTTTTCATGGTCTAGGAGCTGAGGCGGTTCTCTCTAGTGACATCTATCATGACTCGCCCCGCGTGGCGGCTTATGTTGAGGCGGACAATGAACATGCACGTCAGGATGCTCTTGACCTATTAGATGAAAAGCAGGACTTAGTAGCAGTTTGTTCGGCGATTTACCAACAGGTTTTGCGCCGCTATCACAGCTGCCGGGTTAAGTCCAGAGCCTTTAAGGAAGGTGATTTGGTGCTCCGGCTCATCCAGGATCAAGCTAATGCACACAAGTTGTCTCCGCCTTGGGAAGGGCCCTTTGTGGTCAGTAAGAACTTGAACAACGGGTCATACTACCTTATCGATGTTCGAGAGCACAAAGACTCACGTAAGTCGGAGGAGGAGACCCGCCGGCCGTGGAATATCGCTCATCTTCGGCCTTACTACACTTGAGCCACCGGCTCTCATGATGTACATATTTTGACAATGTATATATTATGATAAATAATAAAGCAGGACCTCTGTCCTTTTTCCCTCAAAGGTAAATATGTCATTATTATTATCATTGTCATCTCACATGATCATTGGGGGCTGATCATACTCAATCCGGCTTAACCCGCTTGATCCGGCTTATGATCGCATTTGAGTCTAGCCGTTAACACTTATGATCACTAGGGGGCTTCCTGTTCAAACATAGGTCGTATTCGAACCAAAGAGAACATAGCTGTCGGTACCCTTTTGATTGGCACACTGCCGAGCTCACTAGGGGGCTTCTTGATCGTATTCAAATCATAGCTCAACCCCTTTTGGGAACCGACTTTGATCGTATTCAAATCAGAGTCGTTAAAAAACTCTCAAGGTCATTAGGGGGCTTCGTCCTGTTCAAACATAGGTCGTATTCGAACCAAAGAGAACGTAGCTGTTGGCACCCTCTTGATCGGCGCAACGCCAAAGCCATTGGGGGCTACCTGATCGTATTCGAATCCTAGCTTAACCCCTCCGGAACGGTTTACTAATCGTATTCGAATCAGCAACCTTGAATTTTTAAAATATTCTATTTGGTTTAAGTTTCCTTTGGAAGCACCCTTTATTTGACTTGAGACTTTTCTGAGGTTTACAAGTACAAGTGTGGTTAATTTTAACCCGGCTTAATATTGGTTGATAAGTCACCAGTATATGAGCATCATTATACCTTTGAAAACATTGGTATCCGAAGATTGGATTATCACCCTTACTGACCGGGTCATATGAGCCGGCGGTGCAAATTCAGAAAGGTCGCAGGTGTAAGATTATAGTTGTGTTTTAAACATGATATGTTGCAACAAGCTCATATGTGATTCTTTTTATATTTAGTTATTTTGACCCGTCTGACGGTAAGCCGCCAAGGGATCTTGTGGTCTGTTTTTTATGTGCAGGGCAGTTAAAAGGCTTTGTCAAGCATACGGAAAGCAGATGAAAAGTAAACACGGGTGAATATAACACGGCAGCTTAAGAACATTAAGCATAAAAAACATTCACGATGGCACGGCCATAATAAAGTTATTTCTATTCTATTACATGACTCCTCGAGTCCAAATGATTCATATTGTTTTTCAGCACATCACAGGTGTGAGCCGCCACGGCAGGTTAGCCTTCATGTTGGCCTGAAGCGTCTGGGTTAGCCCTCCCCGCATCTTTGCCTTGTTCCCTTTCCTGGAAGGTTGACGATGACCAGTCAATGTTGTTCAACGCTTCAAATTCAGCTTCATCATCAACTAGACCGACCGGGTCAACTTCAGGGGCAAAGGTGTGCTTACGGGGTGGGGGGGATCAGGCTGGTCACTTCATAGTGAGGCGTTGGAATTCTCCGATTCTCTGCGTCATAACCCGCCTGGAACTTGGTAAGGTCCACTTCATTCGCTATCAGGGTAGCCACGGGGCGTATCTCCTTTACACAAGCGATAAAGTATGTTTCTTCAAAAGGAGTGCCATCTTCCTTCAAGCTTGGATAACTAGTGGCAATGTCGGCCGGGTCTAACTCTGGTAGCCAAGCCTTAGCCCGGCTTAAAGCATTTACCGCTCCGGCTCTTGCAGCTGACCGCCTCAGCTTGTTGAACTGTTGGGGTTGCATGGAAAGCTTCTTCAAGACCTCTTCCAGGAGGGTAGGCACTTCATTTGACAAAGCCACCATGGCTAATGCACGTTGAGACCCGGTGTACAATTGCTCCACCAGTGTGTAAACCGCCTTCAGCTTGATTAGCATATCTTGGTTCAGATTTGAGCTTCAGGGGCCTGCATAAACGTGATCAGGTGAGTCAATTCCAATTATATGATCAACTGAAAGTTTCAAATATTTAAACACTTGCAGTGCGACTTACCAAAGATCGCCGAGACCATCTGAGAGATATGGCGCTTTAAGCCGGTTAATTCACCGGTTGCTTCTTCCAGAGCCGCCTCTGCCTTCTCGGCTCGGTTAATAAATGCAATTTTTTCATCAGCCCAGGCCTTCTTTTCAGTTTCAAATTCTTTCTTGAGTTTTTCTTGCTCAGAAACGCTGAACTTGAACTTGGTGTCGGCCTTTTGAATTTCCGTCTCTTGGGCCTCAAGGCGGCTCTTCAGATCAGTCACCTATGATTCGAGTTGGCTCGTGGCGGCCTATACAAATACAGGGTTAGAATCAAGCCAATTTGTATACAATATTAAAGTCCCAAGCCTTTTGCTAGTAACAACGCTTGGCACTTGGGGGCTAATGTTTACCGAAGAACTTTACTTTCCGCGGCGGTTCATAACAGTAAGTCCCAAGCATTTTGCAAAACAATAATACTTGGCACTTGGGGGCTAATGTATATTGCTGTTCAGAGCTATGTAAGTATTTTTTGTTTATATAACCCTTTTAAAGACCGGCTCAACCATGTTGGTTAAGCCGGCCCTTGGGGACTACAGAGTAAGCCGGATTTCTTACATGTTTTATCCATCTATGCTACTAATATTACTAAATTTGTTTTTAAGTCTACACCATAAACATCATAAGCAGTAGACTTGGGGGCTGGTATAGTAAGGATTGATGAACAACAGAGAAAGGGTTATACCTCAAATTTATGGTGCATCTGTTTCACCATGTTAATCTCGAGGTTCCGGCTGCTGTGCACTTGGCTCATGTAGCTGGAAAAGATGTCTCCAATACTCATGTGAGCATAATTTGCAACATCAAGCTTGACCCAGCGGTGGTCCAGAAGTTCTTCCTTGGTGGGACACTTTGCCAGCACAGTTGGCCTTCCCGGCTCAACAAAGCCAGTTCTGGTAATCTCAACGTTAGTGTTTTGCGGGTCATCTGTCCTGACCGGGCTAAGGGCTTCTGGATTTTCTGAGTTATCAGCGGCTCGTTCAGCAGGCAGGTCAGCAGTGGGAGTTGGTATATCTTGAACTGGTTCAGATGGCGGCTCATGAGTTGATGAGTCCGGTACAGCTGTTTCAAGAACCGGCTCGGTCACGACCGTGTCTTCAGCCGGCTTGCTCTTCTTAACCCGTTTGCTGGGCTTGGCTTGTCCACTGCAACAAAACAGAATGTTAGTACAGATGTAAGGGATTAAAGTAAATACAAGATAAGTAGATTATTATTAGCCTGGTGCAGTCTTGAAAGCCGGCAGATTGGACTGCAATGAGTCGCCGGAGGAAGGGGACGTTTCCTGATAATCTGAGTCTGAAGAATTGAGATGTTGGCGAGTAAGACCCGCCAAAGGATAAAAAGAATTCAAATCAGAGGTGACCTCGTTCCGGCGCTTCTTTGGGGTGTTTGGCAAGCCGGAGGAGAGCTCCGCATCCTTGCTAGTCCGGGTCTGCCTCTGGCTCTCATGAATCTGTCGCTTCAAAAGAAATTGAGGATCTTGATAAGCTAAGGGATGTGAAAATCTTACTTTCCGGGTTACTCTGCGGATTTTCTGTCTTGGCAAAAGCTCGGAGTTGGAGGAAATAATAGTTACCTCTCCAGCCTTGTTACGGTTGGCTCCTATGTCCTCCTGTTGATAATCAGTGTCAATAAGATGGTTAAAAAAGGAGCCAAGAGAGTCAAGGGCTACGTCTGACTCAGAAGAATCTGCTAGCCGAAGCAGATCAGAGGCAGTTGCTTTCTTGCCCTTCTTCTTGGCAGCCTCTTTCCTAGTGGCTTTCTTCTCCTTCCTGGCCTTCTTGGCAGCCTCCTGGTCATATTTGACCTTCCATATTTATCACCCGCATGTAAGAATTAACAGAGGCATGAATATGGGTGAACACATGAAAAAATCAAAGTAATTTATTCATATGGGCGGCTTACCTTTGGAGTCGGGTTAGCTTTGCAGAAAGGGGCTAAACGCACTCTGCCATAGTCCACTAGGCTCTCATTTAAAAGAGACTTCGTCATATCGTCAATGACGTCTTCAGGCAAATCATCAGGGCTGTCCCGCAGCGGGTCATTCTTTGCGCCCGTATAATCACACATCAAACCGGGGCGGCGGTGCAACAGAATTACCCGCCAGGCGAGCCAAACCCGGTCCAGGTCGATGCCAGTTAACCCGTTCCCTAGGAGAGCCTTGATCTTGGCTAAAGTGGGGGCAAGTGATTTGCGTTCGGCAGCTGTGATCTTGTCAGGTAGATGGTGGTTGGGCCCGAGACGAAGAGCACGAAAGCTGGGCAAAGGGTTTTCGCCAGCCGGAGAGGTGTCTTGGTAGTAAAACCACATCTGATTCCAATCTTTTGGGTGGCTCGGTGGGTTAGCGTAAGGAAAGATTACATCCCTACGACGCTGGATCGAGACACCACCAAGTTCTAAGCTCTGACCGCTGGCGCACTCATTCTGGCAGTTCAAATAAAATAGCTCTCTGAAGAGCAGAAGATTGGGTTCTTCTCCGAGGTATACTTCACTGAATACTTGGAAGTTGCAGATATTAGACACGGAATTGGGACCAATGTCTTGTGGGTGAAGATCAAAGAAATGTAACACGTCTCAGAAGAATTTTGAGCGAGGTGGAGTGAAACCCCGGTTCATGTGATCCGTGAAAACAACAACTTCTCCTTCTTTGGGTTGATGAAATTCCTCCTCCAGGTTAGGAGCACGATAAGTCATGATTTCTTTCTTCGGCAGATAGCCGGTCTTCACAAAATCGTCAAGGGTACTGTCTGTGACAATGGATTTAACCCAGTTGCAAGAAGTGGGAGCCTTTGGTGCCATTATGTTGAAAGCCTAAGATAGAGTAAAAAGTACCGGTTCAAATTTAAAGCCAGGCAGGAAAAATATTGCAGTATATATTTCAGATGGCGGCTTATAAGGATAATTATGTCAAGGTTATTTAAGCCGCCATAGGCTCCATAAGCTGTCAGCTCTATCTAAACCACCGTGGGTGGTTCAAGTTATCAATTGAGCATTGCTTCTTCGAAGCCGGTAATCAGAGTCGCCATGGCTAGAGGAATCTAACAAGTGCAGATTTTTGCCTAAGTGTTGCATAAACAGGTTTCACAAACTGCAGCTATTATTTTGGATCAAACAGACATTCAGAAAAGAAAAATTACTAGACCTAAAAACATGGTGCAGAGAAGTTCATGCGTTCTATTGGGGATTCTTTACAAAGAAAGAAGATCTGCTAGTATTGAAAATGGATGCGGAGCAACTACCGCACAAGATATAGGCTACTGCTAGATCAAACAAGCCATGGCAGAAGCAAATGCGAAGAACTGGAATGAATGAGGAACTGTACAAATGAACAAGCTAGCCCTAGAATGGATCTATGGTGCAGAAAGGGGAAAAATTACTGCGGTAGATCTGCTGCGGAGGGACGCCGTCGTTTTCCGGTCGAGTTTAGGTCGATGCAGCGGCCAAGGTCGACGGAGACGAGATGCACTGCGGTGGCGGCGGCGGAGCTCCAGTGACAGATGGGGGCGAAAGGAAGAAGACGTGGAAGGGAAGAATGAGGAAGACCTAATCGGGTCTATTTATAAGGAAGGGCCACTAAAAGAGCGCGAAAAACTAGGAGGCCGAAAATATAAGTTATCCAACTACAAGGACGCCTCGATTTTCGGATGGTCATTAAGACAAAGATCCATTGGGATGCATTGAATAAAATGTGTTTTTATGACAGGTGACGTCATTCCGGGTTACTACAAATCCAAAGGATGACGTCATGACGGGTTACAATTTTTTTATAAGAGCAGAAGACTTTTTCTTAAGTGTCGAAGATTGACATGAACTAGTTCAAATCAATATGGGGCCTAATGTTGGGGATATAACTATTGGTATGACCCGCCCAGGAGGGGCCGGGTTATACTTACAAATATTCTTGAAGCCCAAGATCCAGGATAGAGATGGCGGTTCAAGTAAGGGCCCAAAGCCCAGAGGCGACTTAAGGCCCGTAGTGGTAAACTGCCATATGTACATGATTTGTATTGTAAGGCAATAATAGTTGAGAGACCGAGCCGGACAATGTTTATGAACCGGTCGGGACTCTGTAAGTCGCTGGGCATCGACCTATGTATATAAAGGAATGACCTGGCGGCGATTCAGGGCAGATAACATCAACTCGAGAGCTAGGTCAAGCGATTCGCTCCTTGGTTATCGAAACATAAGCAACCCCACTCAAAACTGGATCATAGGCTTTTACCTTCACCGTAAGGGGCCGAACCAGTATAAGCCTCGTGTCCTTTGTCCCGATTAACCCCTTTAAGCTTCCTAGTTGCGATGGCTCCATGACTAAGTCCTTTCACTAGGACATCTGACGTGACAATTCCACGACAGGCTCCGTATTGTGGGTACAGTGTACTAACCTCTGTAGAGTGTATATTGAATATATCGATAGTCGCGCCCGCGGATGAGGGCCCAGTTCGCGTCGGTCACACTGTGAGTCAACAATATTAATAACAATGTGTTTAATGACAACCACGGTTCGATGATGAGATAAGTTGGTTGTGATCGCCGGAAAGATCACCGTTTGAGACCAAGTGTTGGTCGTGGTTGTGATCGCCGTAAGGATCACGGTTGAGACCAAGTGTTGGTCGTGGTTGTGATCGCCATAAGGATCACGGTTTGAGACCACGTGTTGGTCATGGTTGTGATCGCTGGAAAGATCACCATGGTATCGGGGATACCGAGTTGTTGTATATTCGTGATGTTGTGCGAGATTCGTGGGTAAAAATCAAGCTCCTTGTGGTCATTTAATGATTACTAAGGTATTGTTTATACCAAGCTTGATTTGATCCTGAGATGATCATGTGATGTCCGAGGTTGGTAAGTGATGCATGTGTTGGTTACGAGTGTAGCCCAAGCAGAATAAGTGATGCATATAGTGTCATCATGTCGCACGCTAGTATCGTCAGATTCATATGTTCATGCCAGGTTCATGTTGTTCTAGCTGTATCATGTTCATGTTGATGGCATGTTGCTATGATGATATCATGTTAATTTCTGCTTAACCTGTAATTCCCATGTTGTTGTTGTTTGTCTTGAATGCTTCTGGTTATTGTGAGCTTGCAAGTACATTCAATGTACTGACTTGGCGTGTCATGCCAGTTTGCAGATCATGGCGGATTTGATTGCTTGCTTGTCGTGGTTTCCGTTCGTGCGAGCTAGGATAAGTGTTCCAGCTAGAGTCCCTGCGGAGTGGAGTTCACCACCGTCGTCATTGTTCCGCTGCATCATGTTGTTCTGCTGCTTGCATAGAGCAACAGTGGCAGGCGTAGTGTCGCCGTGCTGATGTAACCCTTGTACCCAAATAGATTGTAATAAAGAGCTGGTTTGTTCTATGCTAAGCAGTACCATATTCCAGAAGACTTCATCTTGATCTCTGGGTTGGAATATGGGGCGTTCCGGTTTTCTCTGAGCCGGGGTGCCACAGGCTTGGTATCAGAGTAGGTCTGGCTGTAGGACGCCCTAGTCAGTGCGAGCAGTAGAAACCGGTAGAAATCGGTAGTATAGAGTCTGGCTTGTTTATTGCATTTGGTTGCTGCATTTGTTTGTCGCATAGCATGCATATAGAATTATTATTTATTACTAACGGTTTATCTGGTGAGTGTAGCTGGCATCGGTTCGGATCCACTACAACTCAACCTTTGCATTTCTCTAGTTCCTTTTTCTTTCAGTGTTTGGTGTCAATTCTGTCCCCGCAGAGTGATGCCAAGTGATCCCGACACTGTTTAAAAAAATGGTGCTCAGGTATCGCGCCGATGTCTTTCTTTTAGTCCCGCCTATCGTTTCGGTGATGGACATGCTTCTATCCCGGATCATTCTTCTTTTATTTTGTTGGCAACCCTTAATGATCTGAATTATCAAGAAAGGGCAATGTCAGCAGCCTCAATTTTTCCCGGCTATCCTATTTCTTGGACGAGTACGGATCTTTTTCCGTCCGCTTGATAATAATGTGGTTGCGACCTTCGTGTCCCACTGCATGATTACCGAGTACGTCCTCACCTCTGAGCTAGTCTAGGTTGCTACCTAACTAAGCTAGCACTTGATGTAGCACTGTTTACACCAATTCTTCCACACATTTATTCGTCCTCGTGCACATCGTCACAACATGTTAGATCGTAGTACCGGAGATTCCGTGAAATTTGTGTGCTTAAGTAGGCGTGCATATTGTGTGACTAGAAGTAATATGTGACATTGATTGTGTGTGAATTGATTGTTGTTGTGTTCTTTTGT
The DNA here is from genome assembly GCA_021605145.1 of Aegilops bicornis. Classification (NCBI taxonomy): domain Eukaryota; kingdom Viridiplantae; phylum Streptophyta; class Magnoliopsida; order Poales; family Poaceae; genus Aegilops; species Aegilops bicornis. The sequence goes on from CM038670.1 coordinate 39,167,562, forward strand.
TTAGTTGAGTTTTTCTTTTGCTTATTTCTTTTTGGGCCCCGGTGTTACATTATTTTTCCCCTATAAAGAATTGCTCATCCTCTAACACCGGACTCAAAGAAGTAATAAGGATTTCAAATGGTTGGAAGAAGCTCAGCTAAACATTATGGTCTACCCAGTTAACTGCATTATGGCATTAATATCTGCTCAGAATACCAATGTGTATTGGATTGATTAGCAGCATCGAGTCCCCGCCAGTGCAAAATCCTCACAGCAGTTATGATCCAGCGAGCAGAAGACCAGTCAGGTACAAGATCAAAGGTATATTTTTAGACAAAGGTATGGATCATAAACAAAGTTTTGGCTCAGCAATGCATGATACTTGAAATATGTTACCATCTGAAATAAAGCCATAATGTGATATGCTCAAGGAAGACAACCAAACTATTTTTCTCATGCAAATAATCAGCCTCAGAATATTATGGGCATGTGTATGGATTCCAGTCTGCATATCAGTATGAAGTTTTGGATATAAGAAACTCAGTCTTGTTCCACACACTATCGGAAGAAATTTATGATGCAAGGATCCTAAATTTTTCCTCAACATGATATGTGAACCATTTCCGGCCCATGATACCCAGTCTTTCTCAGCAAGATATCTCAGTTTAGACTTCTGACAAACGGAAATGAAATTTTCTAAACCAGCAAACCCGAGGAGAAGCTTCTCAAGTACGGAACTCAGGCTTCTCCAACATAGTACTCATGACAAGCTTTGTGTGTAAGCTATAGAGCCTTGTTCTGCATGATACCCAGACAAAAGCTTTGAGCAGAAGTTAACAAGTCTTCCTCAGCAAGCTACTCGGATGTCTTCTCTCATAAGCTACCCAGTCCATGTCAGTACCACAATATTGCACCATCCTTAGAGATTATATGATGAGTTGCCGATGTATGGCAGTACCGCTCAAGGATCAGACGTGCAATAATTTTGTTAGAGGTAAAATTCAGTCAAAACATATGCGTACCGCAAGGATCGAGTGCTCGGTCGCATAGTCTTCTTATACATGGTGAGCATGTATACTCAGTCATATCAGTCACTCATACGAGCTGCGACAGTGATCCAACATACACACCTAAGAAAAGTAAGGATTCAACAACCTCCCCAGTCAGGCAAAGGTAAATAAGCAAAGATACATCTCCTGAATTGCAAGGATCGACAAGATTTGGAGATGACATCACAGAATCAACAGTCTTGACAATGGTCATCAAGGTCATTATTCCCGCAACTGACAAGGAGATGTCATAAAACCTTGTCACCTTCTTGTATGATTGGCCTCAGCAATGAGCTCCGTACAGCTACAAACCCCGGATATATGTCATATGTGTGCGGACCCAGGTCAGGAAACAAGCACAAGGAATAAAGTCAAAAATATTAATCACATCCATGGTCATACAAAGAATCAAGGACATGTGTGGCCAAGTTATTTCAGTAAGGTATCCTAACAAAGAAAATCATGACCGTCAAAAGGATGAGACTGACAACAACGGTATGATAATTTTTGCATGACCACCAGGGTCCGGATACCCAAGTCAGTTGAAAACCATAATTCCATATGGATCCACAAAGGCATACTCTACGCGGCCTACTCTATTTACAAGGATTTTGATATCCCGCTGACCCGCTTGACATGGTTAGTGTGGAATATCCACGTCTGTTCTGTAAGAACCAAGATTCTTGTGCAACCTCAACAGTTTGACCTTAGCGGCAGTGTTAAAGCATATCACCACCTATTACCACAGATGGGTATATCAACCACGTGAGAAAAATCAAAAGTCGAACAATCAGCTCAGACCCGGTATACTCACCAACGGAATCAAGCACATAGTCAGTCTGTCAGGAAAAGCATTTGTCCGTCAGCCCCTGTCGGGCCAGTCCCAAGATGTAAATATTTGAAGTATGGCACAACTATAACTCCATACACCATTATATTGCTCACGACAGAAGGCAGTCAAATCTTTGGTACATATCTCATGCTCGAGCCAAAGAAATAAACTAAGATAAATCGGTGCCACCTGTGAGCAGTCAGATCCCATCAGAGGATGGCCATGATTCTCAGCATTTACGGAACCCAGAAGATATGCATTTATTTGAAGCAACCCCATGGCAGAAGTAAAAAGGTTTTCATGACCAAAGGGAAAAGCTATGCTCAAGTCCATTGGATACCACTGCAGATATGAGAAAATTCACGGCAGTAAAAGGATTTGGTATGTGAGCAAAAACCCGTCAGAATTTGGGGAAAGGTGAAGCAAGACCACCCCAGAGCAAGGTAAGTTGATCATCTGAAATTCTTGGGGGAACAATAAATAAAGAAATAAGGATACCCGAGTTGGAAACGGTGTCCTCAAGTCATACTTGTTCCCCGAGCAATCAAATCTCGAGGACGAGATTTCTTTAAGTGGGTAAGAGTTGTAACAGCCTGGATTTTGGCCCCTTTCTTTTTCTTTTGATTTATTTGGTTTGTGCTCTGTTTTTCTTTTTGGAGTGGTTCTATGGCCTTTCCACCTGGGAAATCATCCTAATTCCCCCTCCCAAGTGGCTCATAATTCTCAAAACCTTGCCAAGATCATGTCCCTTCACTCCTTGACCAAACCCTAAAATCTTTTTCTAGGGAAAATTCCTTTTTCATTAAAGGAATAACCCTATCTACCCTAGGTTGTGAAGCAACCTATATTTCTGTCCATCCAAAAATTCCCAAATAATTCTCATAATTCCTTTGGGTCATATATAGCTCAAATATGTCCAAAGATTGCCTTGGCCAGTTCAAAAATAATTCCCCAATAATTATTCTTCCTTTCTGCCCTAAATGGAACTTTGTGAAGGAAGTGTCATTTATATTCCTCCTAGTGGCTCCCAACCTTTTTTGTCATGTTTATATGTCCAAATAGTTGCCTCATGGACAAGTTCAACATTATTTTCCTAGCGAATCTTCCTCAATGATTTTTCAAAGTTTTTGTCGGACAGAAGCCTTTGTGAAGGAAGTACTAGCTAGGAGTACCCAAATGAGTTGACCTTTTGCATACTTATTAATGTGCTCATATTAACCCCCTCCACCCATTTGCAGCCCCATCCAATTATCTATGTCAGCACATGAGCAAATCTTTGATTCTGGCAATATTTTCAGGTTGTGAAGCAAGTGCATTTTATATTGCTTAAAAAATCCCGATAAATTACCAGATCATTCTTATACCCATAAAAAATCTCTCCACCCATTTTGGCATCATTTCATTGATCCATTTGATCACCAATATTATTCCAAGTTTCTGGTCAGAAATGATGCTTGTGAAGCAACTGACATTTTGGCTTGTCCATTTGGCATGAGCTTTTTACAGCCTCTTCATATGTCCAAATAATCAAGCTTTGCCCAATCTTAGCCCAAGTTGAAACTCTATGTGAGAGCGTCATCATGATCTTCATTTCTGGACCAAAAATGAAGGTGTGAAGCAACTCTATTCATTCTTGGTCCATTTCTCCTCAAACTTACCAGGATGAAAGTCCTTCTTTACCTCAACCTCGCAGACAACTCCATTGCTCCCAAAACCCTTCCTGTTGATCACCAGTGCTCACCCAAGTTTACTACAGTAAACTTCAGAGGGTGATTACCATTTAACCATAGCAGTTTTAACCAAACTACCACCTCAGTTGCAACCTACCTAGGAAGGACTAACCCCCAGACATCGCTTGGCGTCGTTTGAGGCACTGTGTGCACCAGTGCATGCGGTGACCACCTCTCCGGCGTGCAATGGCCACATACAGAATGGTTTCTTGCTCAAGCCCCTCCTCTGCTCAGCGTCTCAGCAAACACGAGCATGTCTAATAGATTTACCACGTCATCGCCGTCCTCCTGGACCTCTCTCCCTATCAGTAAAACCCCTCACCGACGCTCACCGATGCTCACCGCCGAACGCCCACGAGAGCATAGTGGCGTTTTGGATCCGTTTGTCACCGTCGTCTTCCTCCCTGCACTCCTTGGGCCTCCTCCTCCCCGTGAGCTCTCCCATGTTCCTCCCTCGTCGCCTGCCTCCGAGCTCATGCGCGTGCACACGCGTCCGCGACACCGGACACGCGTCTGCGGCGGTGACAGCATGTCAGCTCCTCCCCGCGGCTATTTAAGCACACCCCGAGGCCTATCAACCTCACCTCTGGCCTCCTGCACCTCCACTAGCCCCGCCCATGCACTTCCCTGAGCCGGAGAACCTCTCCTCGTTACCCTATGCCACCATGGCCGCCATCGGGCTCCACTCGAATCCAAGCAGCCCCGGGCTCCTCCCCTCCTTCTTCGACCTCCAGAGGCCCCAATCCACACCCTAGATCCACCCCTGTGCCCCCATTCCTTCTCCGGTGGCCTCTGGCCACGAGTTCCCAAGAGCCCGGAGAGCCCCGTCTGCCGCGACCATGGTCCCGCCCTGCCCGTTTCTCCCTGGCGTTCGAGTGGTGGAGGGACGGGTGCGCCTCGCCGTCCTGAGCACTCCGGCGGTCCAAGCTCCGTCGGAGGTGGCCCGAGTGGCCAGAGCGAGCGCCGGCGCCGGCGGCCTCTCCTCTGCTCTGCGTGCGGTGTCGGGGGAAGAAGGAGAAGGAGGCGGGGGGAGGGAGTTGACCAGGCCAGGCGGGCCCCATCTCCCCGCGGCCCCACCAGTCAGTGACCCGGAGGTTGACCCCGCCGGCGCTGACATGGATAAGTGGAAGCATAGTTCCTAGAATACGCTTTCCGTTTTTCTGTTTCGGCCCAGTCTGTAAATATTTTCTTTATAGATAGGTCCCTGGTAGAAAAACATTCATAACTTTTTAACCATAGCTCCAAATGAGGTGATTCCAAAGCATACTTCTTCATTTCATCGAGACCATTCTTATGGAACTATTTTCACTATGTTATAACATTATGAAAATGACCATTATGCCCTTGCCCTTATTCAGCCCCCTCCGAGAGAGAAGGATTTCTGGCAATTCTTTCCGCGAGCTTCTTGCACTTTCTCCCGGTGATTTCTTCCACCCCAGGCAAGCCACAATACCCACTTGCATGATAGTCATGCAGTAGACATGGTTTTCAACTTGAATCTTTATTAAATGTTTGCTTGTTGAAAAGATGGTTATCGTTGTTCCGGTCATGTTTAAATTTGCAGGTTCACTTTTGTGCTATGTTGTCTTGTACTCCGTTATCATATTCTACCTGCTATTATTTCCTTTCATATGTTTATGCTTGCTAGTAGTACATGTTGATGTTGGTGATGGTCTTGATTGCATGACCGCATCCCGTCTCCGAATTGTTATGCATGTTCCATTGCATCCAGTTGGTTAAATGCTTGCATGATGGCATTGCTGATATGTTCTTGCATGATATTTATTGTTGATGTTAGTGGTCATGCTATGTTTCGGAGAAGTATGTACTGATGATGTTCATGCTAGTCAGTATGCCATGCTCAGTGGATATGATTCATTGTTGATATGGTGGATAGTTGCGTGATACCCTCATGATTATGTTGATATCATGTTCATGCATTGTAATTTGCATCATGTTATTTTATCATGGATCAGCATATTTGCATTCAAGTTTAACCGGATTAAATTGAACTTGAACAACTGTTGGCTGAGTCACGGTGCCGCTGAATCGAGCTGACCAGTGCAACCACGCTTGCCGGTATGGGACGACCCTAACTGGGTATATTGTTGTGCCTCTTGCCGGTGCCTCGAACGAGGGAAGGTTATGGGCGCGCGCTACCCTGATCATGTAGGCGGACATAAGCCTTGTGTGCCCGTTGTTGTTATATGGATCCGGGTCCCCGTGTGGGATCGTTTATGTTTTGGCCACGACGGTGGTCGTTGTGTCTTTGGTAGACACGGGGCCACCCAGGACTTAGCCCAAAGGGGAGTTGGTCGGAGTGGCCGGGAGAGTGTCATGGCAGTAGGAAGGTTTTGTCGGAACGCCGTTGGTCCACCCGAATGGGAGTTCGAGGCCATGGGTTCCGTAGTGTGGGTACAGTGTACTAACCTCTGCAGAGTGTATATTAAATCTATCGATAGCCGCGCCCGCGGATAAGGGCCTAGTTCGTGTCGGTCACATTGTGAGTCAACAATATTAATAATAAAGTGTTTAATAAAAACCCCGGTTCGATGATGAGATAAGTTGGTTGTGATCGCCGGAAAGATCACCGTTTGAGACCAAGTGTTGGTCGTGGTTGTGATCGCCGTAAGGATCACGGTTTGAGACCAAGTGTTGGTCGTGGTTGTGATCGCCGTAAGGATCACGGTTTGAGACCAAGTGTTGGTCGTGGTTGTGATCGCCGGAAAGATCACCGTGGTATCGAGGATACCGAGTTGTTGTATATTCGTGATGTTGTGCGAGAGTCGTGGGTAAAAATCAAGCTCCATGTGGTCATTTAATGATTACTACGGTATTGTTTATACCAAGCTTGATTTTATCTTGAGATGATTGTGTGATGTCCGAGGTTGGTAAGTGATGCATGTGTTGCTTACGAGATAGCCCGAGCAGAATAAGTGATGCTTATAGTGTCATCATGTCGCATGCTAGCATCGTCAGATTCATATGTTCATGCCAGGTTCATGTTGTTCTAGCTGTATCATGTTCATGTTGATACCATGTTGCTATGATGATATCATGTTAATTTCTGCTTAACCTGTAATTGCCATGCTGTTGTTTGTCTTGAATGCTTCTGGTTATTGTGAGCTTGCAAGTACATTCAATGTACTGACCTGGCGTGTCATGCCAGTTTGCAGGTCATGCCGGATTTGATTGCTTGCTTGTCGTGGTTTCCGTTCGTGCGAGCTAGGATAAGTGTTCCAGCCAGAGTCCCTAAGGAGTGGAGTTCACCACCGTCATCATTGTTCTGTTGCTAGATGTTCTTCTGCTGCATCGTGTTGTTCTGCTGCTTGCATAGAGCAACAGTGGCAGGCGTAGTGTCGCCATGCTGATGTAACCCTTGTACCCAAATAGATTGTAATAAAGAGCTGGTTTGTTCTATGCTAAGCAGTGTCGTATTCTAGAAGACTTCATCTTGATCTCTGGGCTGGAATACAGGGCGTTCCGGTTTTCTCTGAGCCGGGGTGCCACACTATACAATAAAGAAGAAATTACAGCATATTACATCCACTGGGCATCAAAGTTCGTCACTATGACAATAAAGCACAAGCAAACAGCAGATTACATACACTGGGCATAAAAAATCGCCACCAGTGCAAATAAACACGTCGACAAAATAATATACAAAACTGACATCACTTCAATAGAGTTCAAGAAAGGTTAGCCCTCTTTGGGAGGTGCAAATAGCGGTGAAAGCAAGCTGATGAGACTGCGCTTGTTTAACACTTATACCCTCCTCACTTTGAAAGATAAATAAGCAGATAGATGACAGGTTTTGCACATAAAAGTATCAGTGCTGACAATCCATCACATTTCTTACTGACGAATAAAGTGACACGGTTTAAAATTGCATTAACACAATATGGTATTGTTCATGTCAAGACATGGCAGCAAATGACATTGTGAAGGAGTTGGAAGCTTCACGACACCACTGGATTACAGATCAATAACTCATAAGTATCAATGGTTAGTATTCTGTAAATTTATACCAATTCATATTTGCAAATAAAGAGACGGTTTAAATAATAGTAGAATGATATGACATTTTTCATAGTTAAGACATTGCAGAATATGACATTGTGATGTAGTGGGTAGGTTCACCACACCACTGGATTACGGATCAAGAACAGAAGCATACATGCAGTGCAAAAGAAGATCACTTGCTATGTATAGTTTAAATTACATGGTATGAAGAAGGAACTTGGTTGTACAACTGAAAACTTAAATTGAGAAGGACAAACTTTTGTTTATGAACTACATAATAAACTTTAAACATGCAATTTGATGCAAACACCAAAAATAAACAGCTGTTGCAGTCATGCCTAACCAACTATACACAACAAAGTTTGAAGGCTTGAGAAGGACAAACTTACATTATTGGTGAAGACATGCTCTATAAAACCCTTGTCCATGCTGATGGGGGGGGGGGATTCAAGAAGTTTACCACAGAATCTTCTCCATAAGCATTGCCTTCATTCTACATTTTGTTAAGATTAAATATAGATGTGATAATATAAGAAAAAATGGAGAATATTTAAGAGAAGATGAAGAGTGATGCTACATAACAAAGTAGCTATAAATGTAAGTACAGCGATACAGGCAAAAAGTACAGCCAAGAGCAATGCACAGCTAAACTTCTTCAGTACCATCGGTGTTATCCAACATTATGGTAAGAGTAAATATAGATCTGATGTGTAGAAAATGTTGGGCAAAGGAAAATAAGCTGCAGAGTGATGGTACATGAACAACTACCTGTCAATATAAGTACACTAATAAAGGACATCAAGTACTTACAAGAACAATGCAGAGCTAAATAATTTCATTGGCATTGGATATATTCTACACTAATGTAACCAGTTATACAGATCACATAATTTGGAGCGAACAATTGATAAGCAAGCTATCATGCATACTGATGTCACATAATGAACCAGGTATGTATGCAAGTACAGTGATACATGACAACAGGTACTAACAAGAGCAAAGCAGCGGGCAGCGTATTTGCGATATCCTGTCGTTCTTTTCAAACCAGAATTCTTCTTCAAGCAGATTTCCTGCAAAAAAGATCCGCAAGGCACATGCGGAAAAGTAGAAGTTCAAATTGTCATTTGATTTCAGAGACAATACCTCATCCTGTGAACAACGAGACCAGTGCATAACAAGGTTTTTCCATTCAATGTCTTCTAAATTTAGCACATGAGACTTCATCGGAAATTCGTTTATAGACTTGCCATCAAAGTGTGATTTCCTCAGGTAACACCGATACTGCTGCAATGCTTCCTTGAAAAGCACAAGCAAGCTTTGCTCGTCATGACTATCCAGATTGACCCTCGCCTACTTACAACAATATAATGTAAATCATTGATGTGTTCAATCAGCAGAAAACAGGAAAATAATAACCATGAATAATAGCACTTACACGTAAGTTGGACATGAAGATGTGAAAATGGTGTTTGTCTTCACTATAATCTTCCCATGATGGGAATATATGCACGTAGTCCCTAACAACATTGAAAGCATTGTATTTTAAACTAGGAATAACTGGAATGGGGTTCCAATTTGTAGGAATTGGCCATCTCTACAGTTGGGATAGGTCTTCGGCCGGTGGACATGCTATACTTTTTGCTGCAGTGGGATTTTTCTGTGGTATGGCTGGTGCTATGGAAACTAAAGTCGGTATACCTTTTGCTGGAGTGCAGGTCCTGTGTGGTGGGGCTAGTGGTGTGGCCAGTGAAGTATGGGTACATTCTGCTGGAGTTAGTCCTACGTTTTGTGTCACTGGTTATACAACCAATATAAGTGGGGTGCTGTCTGATTTCTCCGGCACCACCACGTTTTTCAAGGACTTTGCTGGTGCTCCTTCAGGCTCGACAATCACCCTATTCCTTTTTGATGTCTGATGCACAAGAATAGCTTTTGAGTGGAAAAACATGGTATGATGACAGATGGAATATGTACTGATAATGGATGGGCATGGCATCTCGACATATATGATGAGTAAACTAAGCAGATAGCGGTGCAACAAAGTAGAAGAAATGCAAAACAACATATGCAAGATACGTGCAATCAATAAAACCTTGACAAATTAGAACAGGCACCTTGATGGGTGAACAGGACATGCCATCTGCCTTTGACTCCTCGAGGTTAGAATAGTCATTAGGATCATATTCTGAACAAGAATCAACAGGTGGGAAGCGTATGAGTTTCATTGCATCTAGAATGGCACTCAATGCCTTGGTGCCAATTTTGTAAGTCATTGCAGTGTTTAGCTTCAAGAGTGGACTGCTACTAGTGCGACACAAAGTAGCTACACAGATCATAGTGTAGATATAACGGGAAAATCGTAAGCATCAGAGTAAAATCAACAAAGTGGAACTTGCTGGATTATATGTGCTAGTATTGCCAGTACGGCTAGAAAGGCTTTGGATACCAGTTCTCTTCAACTAAAGGTGCGGTACTGTTAATATCAGTGTAACTCTCAAAGGCGACACAACTCCCCGCATTTCCTTGCTATTCTTATAGGATTCAAGTGGGCAGGCCACTACAAATCCTATTCCTATGTTTACAAAATCCTACGAATCAAAGAGGCCCGAAGAGTTCAAAGTGTCCATCACAACCGACTGTATAGACCTCTACACTGCAAATGTCCCTGCTCATCTTCACTACAAGGAACATACTGTACTACTATCATACTCCATCAGTTCCAAAATATAAGTCTTGCTAGAAATTTCCACAATGGATCACATACAGATGTATCCAGATACATTTTAGAGTGTAGATTCACTCATTTTGCTCCATATGTAGTCCATGGTGGAATCTATACAAAGACTTGTATTTAGGAATGGATAGAGTACTTATTAAAGAAGAACGGAAGAGGAACATGCTAAAGAAGAGCAAGCAGATTTTGGATAATAAAATGTTCGTTGCGCAGTGCCAACACATGATGAACCAGAGCGCATTAAGAATGCAACTCCCTGCTGTCTCTCGACCATTTCAGGTGGTTGGATGAAGATCCTACGTCTCCTCACCCTTCTTCTTCCTCATCTCTAATTCTTCCCATCTGAGAACAACACTTGCAGACGCCCGGCCGGACCACCGCCCCCATCGCCTGTGTTCCTCCGCCACCCACCCCCACCCTGCCCCCACCAAGGCCGAGTTTTCTTCGTTCGATGAGGCCCCACCACCACCCCCACAACCACGCCCCCACCCGAGCCCCTTCTTCAAGACCGGCCAACTCCGGCGAGCCCTAAAAATTGATCACCTAATTTTGAAATTTAGTCTACTGTGATTTAACTAGTGTGGAATATAAAAGGGGAAAACCATAAGCATTGGGAGTATAGTGTTGAGCGTGCCATGGTGGATCTGAAGGTGCAAACCGGACAAAGGCAACTGTCGGTGTCAAAACCGGCGGATCTCGGGCAGGGGGTCCCGAACTGTGCGTCTAGGCGGATGGTAACAGGAGACAAGGGACATGATGTTTTTACCCAGGTTCGGGCCCTCTCGATGGAGGTAAAACCCTACTCCTGCTTGATTAATATTGATGATATGGGTAGTACAAGAGTAGATATACCAAGAGATCAGAGAGGCTACACTCTAGAAGCTAGCCTATGGTATGATTGTTGTTCGTCCTATGGACTAAAACCCTCCGGTTTATATAGACACCAGGTAGGGTTAGGGTTACACAGAGTCGGTTACAATGGTAGGAGATCTACATATCCATATCGCCAAGCTTGCCTTCCACGCCAAGGAAAGTCCCATCCGGACACGGGACGAAGTCTTCAATCTTGTATCTTCATAGTCCAGAGTCCGCCAACGGTGATAGTTCGGCTATCCGGACACCCCTAATCCAGGACTCCGTCAAGAGGCCCTGAACCAGGCTTCAATGACGCATTTAATCCAGTAGCATATTGTCTTTTGGCATTGCAAGGCGGGTTCCTCCTCGAATACTTCATAAAAGATTTTGAACACAAGGATAGTGCCCGCTCGCAAAACAAGTTCCACATACCACCATAGAGAGAATAACCTTTGCACAGATCTTCGACGTATTCAAGGGCGTGACATCACACCACGGCCGTGCCTTTATACGAATCGTTTTTACTGTTCCACCTCAGCGCGTTTAGCGAGGCGGTTTCCTTGGCACGTCTTATCAGAGCGGAGATCGTGCCCCCTTATTCCGGGATTCCCATCAATACGGACGTGGGTAACCCAACCGCGCCATTGATTATGGCGCTTGGGAGATAAGCGAGTTTTACCCGGTGGCGGGGACGATAGCTTCGTCTTCATCCATATAAGGGATAAGGATCCACCTTTTCACCCACGCCTTCTTCCTCCTTTGCTTATCCATTTCACAAGACTTTCGAGCTCCAGGCGCCCAAGTCCGCACATCCCACCTCAACCTTCTCCAACCATGTCCGGAGCGGGAGGCAAGTGGATGGCCTCCTCCGTCACGGATGGGCACATCAAAAAGCTGCGGAAAGCCGGATACTTGTCCGGCGACATCGCGTGTCGGCTCCCCAACAAGGGGTAGCTCATCCCCACCCGCAGGCCCCATGAGAGGGTGGTGTTCCTCCCCCACTTCCTCCGTGGACTAGGGTTTCCACTTCACCCATTCGTCCGGGGGCTCATGTTCTACTACGGCCTAGATTTCCATGATCTAGCCTCAATTTCATCCTCAACATCTTGGCGTTTATCGTCAGGTGCGAGGCCTTCCTTCGCATCCAGCCCCACTTCGCTTATGGTGAAGACCTTCAATGTCAAGCCGAAGGTAGTGGGCGGCCGCCAAGCCGGAGTCGGAGGTGCCATGCTGGGCAGGATGGCCAACGTCCTATGGCTCGAGGGCTCCTTTGTGGAGACCATAAAGGGGTTGCAATCGGGGTGGTTCTACATCACCGAGCCGCGCGACTCTCAATGGGCGGCGGCCCCCGAATTCCGATCTGGCTTCCCCACATGGCTCACATCATGGAAAGAGATGGGCCTGACGTGGGGTGATTCGGATGAGCTGTCCGGACTCCAAACCTGCGTCAAACCCGGGTGGACAAGAATCTCAAGCTTGTCCACGTAATCCGTGTGATGCTCATCCGCCGGATTCTCCCACGCCAAAGAACGGGCCTTAAATTTGTGGGAGTTTGATCCGGCACAACACCGAACCTTGAGCCGTCTCTTGACACTATATGCGAAGATGCCCGGAAGGTCTTTGTTCAAGGGCGCTGAAGCTCCCACATCCGCCATCAAGATCGCGGATTCAGATCGCAGCGTCAAGCCAGCGAGGTAAGTTATTTTACCCTTTATGGGACTCTTTTTCATAGTTTGACTCTATGCGGGATCTAAAACTCCCTAACCTTTGACAGATCGGTGAAGACGTCCGGACAGATTAATCGTCTGCCCTTGCCGAAGACCAGCGGACGCCCGATTGACGGGGCTGCTGGCTCCGGCACCTCACGTGGTGCCGGAGAAGAAGGCCAAGAAGAAGGGCACGGGAACTCGAAGGAGCTCCTGGCGCTAGGTGCTGTCGGACTCATCGTCCGACGACTCTGAGGCGGAATCCTCCCCTGAGGACGAGGAGGAGGAAAAGAAGCCTCTCCCCAGCGGGGGGAGAGAAGAAAAGTAAGGCCGCCCCGACTGGGAAGGCCAGAGGGTCCAAGAAAGGAAGGACCCTTCCTCCGGACTTCTCCACCAATGCCGACAACGACGAGGAGGAGTGGCCACCAAGGGCCAAGCCCCTGGCGAGATCGTAAGTGTCCGGGCTCCGGAATAGCTCAGGACTTTTTATTTGTCGCATAGTGTCTTCTAACGCCGAATATAACCATGTAGCCCGCCCAAGGACGAGCTCGCCGCTTCATCGAGCGGCTCCCTGGATTCGTCGGATGTGAATAGCAATTAACTTCCGACCGCCTCCTCTTCTCGTGACGCAGATCGACACATGATGGAGTCCCAAAAGGGGCCCCACCAGGAGGAGGTGGTCTGGAGGCGCCGAAGGCGACCTCCTGACTCGGCGAAAAGGCGAAACCCCGAGGGATCTAAGTCCGGCCTGTCTTTGGAATCTGCATCGAACCTTCTGGTTCCAAAGTTCGGCAAGCGCCCTTCGTAATAAGGGCAAGACTGCGACGCCGGTGACCTCCGGCCCATCCAGAGGCACCGGATAGCTTCTTTGGAGGCGCTTAACGACGCCTTTCATCGACGAGGAGCACCGCCTTGTTATGAGTGTGGTGATCCAGAAGTTCGATCCGCCAAGAGCGGGCTGACCGAAGCCTGCATCAGCCTTCTAACGGGCTTTGAGGTAAGTTTAGAATATGTAAAAATATTACCGCATAGACGGTAGCCCATGATGCTCGATTCGGTGTTCGGAAAGAAAACCGGACCGAGGATCTAAAAGATATACGCAGGAGTCTAACATAAGTATGTCAATATGGGAATTCAGGCTGCGCTGTTGACCTCTGCCAGACCGATCATGGAGGTCGATGCATTGAAGCAGAGCCTCGAGCGGTCCGAGAACGAGCTCGGCCTTGCCAAGAAGCAACTTCGAGGACAAGGAAGGTAAGTAATACCTTCTTAAAGTAATACCTTATAGAAAGGATTTGGTTGCAAAAATGACAGGACTAACGTGGGTATTGTAGGGGCCACGAACGAGGTGGCGACCCTGAAGGAAGCGGTGTCCACGGCCAAAAGCAAAGCGGCCGCGGAGCGCACTGAGCGAGAGAAGCAGGAGGCGCGGGTGGCGGAGGTGCGGCAAGAGCTCCAGGCTCTCGTGGAAAAACACGAGAGTTTGGAGCGTGACTCGAAGACTCGAGAGTCCGAGCTCGCCTCGGCTCTTGAGAGTGCCAAAGCCGCTAAGGCCGAAGCCCAAAAAGCCCTCCAGGAAATTGAATCATTAAAGAAGACAGCGGCGGTAAGGCATTCTTTATGCAAAGCAAGCATGTGAAAGTGAATTATCTATTACTTACCCGAATCCGGAGCTCTCTAGGAGCATTTGCAGATCTGCCCCGTAGTGTGTCTGATGCGGCCGCATTCTACCGCGCCGAGGAGGGGAGCTCGACGGAAAAGGTGTTCTGGTCTCGTGATCTTTGAGGCCGGACATCCGGTGCCTTCGAGCGACCAGCTGAAGCAGCTGGTCGAGCCCCACAAGGTCGCCGAACAGGCCATGAAGGGCCTCGTAATTCGGCTGTGGCTTAAGAAAGCCATGCCTGGGAGCTACTTCGGGCTAGTGCGGCGGCTGGTTGACGCCTATCCATGGATTGAAGTCATCAAGCGCTCCGTCTGCATTCAAGGTGCCCGTCGGGCCCTTGCCCATGCTAAAGTGCACTGGGGCAAGCTGGATGCTAAGAAGCTTGTGACGGACGGGCCACCGCCGGGCAAGGAGCATCGCAAGCCCGAAATGTACTATGAGTGCGTCCTGAAGGGTGCCCGCCTTATAGCGGGTGAATGCTCCAAAGATGTAATTTTTGAATAGGCTCGCATTTGTTGTCCTGTACGCTGAAAACTTGTTCATATGCGCTAAGCAACGCTTGTGAATTTAAAATATTACCTTCATGCGGCCGTTTATCAAATTTGAGAGATGGTAAGTCATTGGCTTCAGCCCCCATGCCACGTAGTGCTGGGGTGTTGGGATAAACTTGAGCGCTCTTGTTCCCATTCTTGGGTCCTTCGAGGGAGGCGCTCAACGCAACGAACAAGGCAACCGGACTATAGTGCTTGAACACTCTCACTTAGCCATAGAATTCTATAATTTTAAATTTCGTGAAGCCCCTAGTATTCGGAAGACCGAGTTCGGGGCGCTATCCACGCCTTGGCCGGACAATGCCGACTCCTTGCTCTTAGCGACATAAGTCTTTAGGGACCCGAAAAAACCTCTCGAACAGCGACCGGCTCTCGCCTATCATGACGGTCAGTTTTAGCTTTCTCCACTGAGGTGCTCAATCCAGCTCAACCGGGGCACAATCGCAGTGGTTCTCCCAGCGCTACCTTAGCCGATATAACGGAACGTAAGGTACCAAAACATGGGAGCCGGACAAACCTAATTATTGACCCAAGACATGATTCGGAGCCGATGCATATAATGCTATAAGTTCGGGGTGCCGCACTTGTGAAAGTGTTCGGACTTATCACACCATATTTTTGAGGTACTTAAGCCCCTGGTGTATTGGCCGTACCAAAGTGTACTGGTGCAACGTGTCATGAGTGAACATATATCTATACCTACTAATAAAGCAAGGTGCGTTTCTCTCAAATTTTCATCCGTTCACCATTGCAAGATTTTTTTGTAGCTGAGGTGGTACTATTTTTTTGTGCGTTAGAGAAGATTCGTACGTTTATTAGAAAACAACACTCCCCTCACTGCGACGCAAGCTGGCCCACGCGAGGGCAAGGTGCGAGCTACTTGGGTTGTGGCCCATCACAGCCCAACTAAGATGCAATGGGAAAAATATATTTGTTGTTATTAGGGGTCGAACCCACGTCTTCCCTCACGCAAATAACGTGCGCAGCCAATTGACCCAGCGCCTAATTTGTTAAAAAAATGAAGTTGTTTGCCTTATTAGTCCCACCTCGCCCTCATACATCTAACCCTCCTAATTTATATTGGCCAGTCAGTTTCCTTGTTATCAAGGAGCTGTCTTGGAAATCAATAAGCAAAGGAAGGAATTCATGAGACATGCACGTGAAATAAGGAAGCAAATGAGGGAATTTATCATGCAGGAGGATTAAGATGAAAGAAAAAACATGCACGCATGGCTGTGCATATTTGGTGGATCTAAAAATAGGATTCATGGCCATAATGGGAGCGCCCTTTGGGCATTAACTACATTAAAAACAGTGAATTATGGTAGCCCTTATCGATTGCATATATTAGGAGCTTTTTAACCTTCTTTTTATGTAGTTTGCTAAACGGGAAAGGAAATAGAGGCTAATTAGCCTTTCTATATTATATGTGGTGTGAGACATGGCATGACTTAAGGAAGAAATATTCACATTGATTCACAATCAGTTTAGTACGATAATAAAATATGTGGTGGGTTAATATATTCACGGCCAGGTGACTTAGCATGCTAATAAAGTCCCTGACCGATCAAGAAGGAAACATGAAATTAATTTTGATTTGAATTTTAGTTGTAATAGATAGAAGAAAGAAAACAAAGGCAGCCACCCTACACACAATCAAGCAGCGGGTACTTCTATCTAAAAGATAAAAATAAACATTAGAGAGGTGGCGTATTTTTGTGGCATTAATGCATTAATATTTTTTTGGGAAATTAATATGCAGATATATTACGTACATGATAATTAATCTTAAAAAATCCAATCGCCTGCTTCTCAAATGCCACCCATTGGCCAATTCTGACTCAGATATGTGATGCTTATGGCAAGACAAGCGGGCCAGACAAAAAACTAGGTGGTAAAGATTATAAAGATGAAACACACACATCCATCTAATCAATAGATACCTCTTACTGAATGAGCACATAATACATTTATGTCTGGTGTGCTGGTCATATGGGGTCTTAACACGATGACTTTCTGACTGTTTATTACAATAAAGTTTGAAACACTCCGATGAATAAATTGGATTTTTTCTCAAAAAAATGAGTAACCCCTCCTTGCTTTTTTCAGATTAACTTCACCAATATATGTAAATATATATAAATATATATAGACATCTTGAAAATCGATAAGCAGCGAATGACGCATTGATCTGATTTATACATTGAAAAATGGAAGAGAGGCAGCCTAAAAATTACACATGAAGACAGTTAGTGCATTGCATCTTCAGTATAATGAGTTAATTATTTATTTAGTAGCCTCTTTAATGATTGTGCCTTATTTTTACTATCGGTGCCAAGGCTCGTTTCATGATTAATAAGCGGCTGATAAACCTTCGGGCCGTCAGTTCGTATCGTCCAAATGCCGCCATGCCGTGTTGGTGGGCATTTGGATGGGCGAGGCAAGTAGCGTGTTGCTTGCGGAGCAACATGAGGCTTTGTACTTGCACATACAATTCTCACTAAATTTAAGTATACATTATTTTTTCCTCCCCCGTTGCAACGCACGGGCATATCTGCTAGTATAGATAAAGAAAGGACTGCAATAATAGGCAAAAGCTATGTATTGTTTATTCAAAAAGGTACTGCAATGAAAGAAGAACGATACAAATAGTGCGATAAGCAAGGGATGGGATTATTTGACATGTCCCCCTCCAGGGGTAAGCTGTGGGATGGTATGTAAAACATGTATAATGCTCGTAGTAGAGACCATCTGGACACTCGACATAGCTTTCTGCTTCCCTGGCCGTTGCATCGTGAGTTCGGCAATTCTAGAGCCGGACAGGGCTTCTGAAAAACGGAGTCCTGAAAGTAAGAGAAAAGAAGAAAGAAAAAGAATGACACAATCGGGAGCCCCTGGTGCGGTTGAGCCGCATTCTTGGCGTGCCGTGGTCGTGCCCCTCCCCTTATGCCCATGGTATCTCCAGAGCGTAGTTATGTACGCGTAGTACTGGCTTCGCAATTTCGCGAGGCCTGGGGTTGGGGCCGGATTGCTACACGTGCTTGGCTCGTGCCAGGCGGTCTTGTTGTAGATTACTCCGGGCGCGCTTGACAGTGTCCGGACGTTTAGTAGCCGGACTCGAGAATTGATGTGAGAGGTTGCTTTGCACCTCCGCCGCGAGGGCTACCGTATGCTCCTCCGTTCGGAGAGAGCGTTCGGTGTTTCCATTGACCGTGATTACTCCTCGAGGGCCTGGCATCTCGAGCTTGAGGTATGCGTAGTGCGGCACCGCATTGAACTTTGCAAATGCGGTTCGTCCAAGCGATCGCGTGATAGCCGCTGCGGAACAGGACTATGTCGAAGATTAACTCTTCGGCCGGAAGTTATCCGGGGATCCGAAGACCACTTCGAGTGTAACTAAGCCTGTACAATTGGCCTCTAGACCCGGTATGACGCCTTTAAAGGTCGTCTTTGTGGGTTTAATCCTTGAGGGTTCTATGCCCATTTTGCGCACTGTATCCTGATAGAGCAGGTTCAGGCTGCTACCGCCGTACATCATGACTCTAGTGAGGTGAAATCCGTCGATGATTGGGTTAAGAACCAATGCGGCGAATCCGCCGTGGCGGATGCTAGTGGGGTGGTCCCTTCGATCAAAGGTGATCGGGCAGGAGGACCATGGATTGAACTTTGGGGCGACTGGCTCCATTGCATATACATCCCTTAGTGCATGCTTCCGCTCCCTTTTGGGTATGTGGGTTGCGTATATCATGTTCACCGTCCGCACTTGTGGGGGAAGCCCTTCGTCCTCTATTGTTCGGCGTCCGGGCTCCTCCTCGTCATCGCTATGCAGCCCTTGTCATTGAGTTGACATTTAACTTGCCTGCTGTTTGAAGACCCAACAATCCCTGTTGGTGTGGTTGGCTGGTTTTTCGGGGGTGCCATGTATCTGGCACAAGCGATCGAGTATTCGGTCCAGATTGGACGGGCCCTGAGTATTTATTTTGAACGGCCTTTTCCGCTGACCGGGTTTAGAGCCTCTGAATCCGGCATTGACTGCCGTATCTTCAGCATTATCGCTGTTAATGCGGCTCTTGTGCTTGTTGCGACGCGACCTGCCATTGCTATCCTTGGTATCCGAACTACCAGGGTTTTTGGTCAAGTTGTTACTACGAGCTAGCCAGCTGTCCTCTCCCGCGCGGGTCATGAGCATTGTGAGGGCTGCCATGGATTTTGGCTTTTCCTGTCCTAGGTGCCGGGCAAGCCACTCGTCGCGGATGTTATGTTTGAAGGCTGCAAGGGCCTCTGCATCCGGACAGTCAATGATTTGATTTTTCTTGGTCAGGAACCGTGTCCGTAATTGTCCGGCCGATTCTTCCGGGCTGCTGAATTATGTGGCTGAGGTCATCGGGCGTCTGGTGGTCGAACATATGTGCCCCGGAAGTTATCAAGGAATGCGGCTTCCAGGTCCTCCCAACAACCAATTGATTCTGCTGACAAGCTGTTAAGCCAATGCCGAGCTGGTCCTTTAAGCTTGAGTGGGAGGTATTTGATGGCGTGTAGATCATCACCGCGGGCCATGTGGATATGGAGGAGGCAATCCTCGATCCAAACCGCAGGATATGTTGTGCCATCGTATGATTCGATGTTTACGGGTTTGAAACCCTCGGGGATTTGATGATCCATCACTTCGTCTGTGAAGCATAGTGGGTGTGTGGCACCTCTGTATTGAGCTATATCACGACGCATCTCAAATGACCTTTGTCTACTGTGTTCGGCCCGGCCGGAATTGCTGTATCTGGCGTGACGGTTACCATCACGTGTCGTGGGGCGCCCACGCGATCCGTAGATCAATCTTGTTTGCCTTGCCTTGTCCTCCAATATGTCTCACAGGTCTGGCGCGTTTCCCCGTGCCTTGGTACTTTTCAAGCGATGCCGGGGTGCGGCTTGAATGGAGGGTCTAGAGGCCTCTCTGTCGCTGACCGCAGGGGTGGCCGGTCGGCGCATCATGCGCTGGTGATGTAGGTTTGGGTGCTGCTTCCTCTAATTGGGGTAGCAGCCCGCGTTTGGGTATCTCTTGGAGGGCGTTCGAGTTCATACTCTTGGCTGCAAGGACTTGATCCATCTGTCACCTAGCAAGTCTTGGTCAGCTCTAAGCTGCTGCTGCTTTTCTTGAGGCTGCTTGCCGTGGCCATAAGCATGCGTTTGAAATGCTCCTGTTCGGCGGGATCCTCGAGCACGACAAATTCGTAAATCGTCGAGGCTTGCCTCATCTTCGGAGGGAGGCATATAATTATCGCCCTCCACCTCCCATGCGCCGCTCTATCATGAGGGCTGGCTTCTCCCTCCTCCTGTCTTGAATCCTGCTGGAGGGGTTGTCTTCGACCTTGTCCGGGTGTTATTATCTCCCGTGCCGGAATCACCGTTTTTGCTGTGGCTGGATTTAGAGCGGTGCCGCTGACGCCGGCGCTTGGGCTGTTTCTTGGAGGGGTCATCCTCCACTGTTCCATCGCCGTTCCCATCTTTTGGAATGTCCACCATGTATATGTCGTATGACGAGGTGGCCTTCTAGTGCCCTGTAGGCACTGGTTCTTGGTCGTCTCTAGCATCGTCGTCCATACCGTCGATGTCTTCGGATTCGAAGTCGAGCATGTCGGTTAAATCATCGACAATGGCTACAAAGTGGGTGGTGGGTGGGCGTTGAATTTCTTCGTCGTCCGCATCCCAACATTCCTGACCGTAGTCCGGCCAGGGCTCTCCTGATAAAGAGAGAGACTTTAGTGAATTCAGGATGTCGCCAAAGGGCGAGTGCTGAAAGATGTCCGCGGCAGTGAACTCCATGACCGGCGCCCAATTGGATTCGATTGGCAGGGGCGCGGAGGGTTCGGAGTCTAGAGAGGAGTCCGACACCTTGGAGTCACGGTCTTCTCAAAGGACAGGGATGGAGTTCGGCTCAATCGCCGTAGAGATCATAGCCCCCAAGGCGGTGTCCAGCCACTCATCCTCGATCGGCGGAGTCGGCTCCGAGCTAAGGGTCGGAGCGGACGCTGGTGCGGCTTCCAGGGCACTGTTCGGCGGCAGAGCTAGATCGTGCCCATTGAGACAGTGCGGAGCGCTTGGCTGTGGCTTGAATCCGTCGAAGATCAAGTCTCCGCGGATGTTGGCAGTGTATTTCAAACTCCCAAATCTGACCTGATGTCCAGGGGCGCAGCTTTCGATCTGCTCCAGATGGCCAAGTGAATTGGCTCGCAGTGCAAAGCCGCTGAATACGAAGATCTGTCCGGGGAGAAAAGTCTCACCCTGGATCGCATCGTTGTTGATGATCGAAGGAGCCATCGGGCCTAAGGATGACGCCACAGAGGAACTCTCAATGAAAGCACCAATGTCGGTGTCAAAACCGGCGGATCTCGGGTAGGGGGTCCCGAACTGTGCGTCTAGGCGGATGGTAACAGGAGACAAGGGACACGATGTTTTACCCAGGTTCAGCCCTCTCGATGGAGGTAAAACCCTACTCTGCTTGATTAATATGGATGATATGGGTAGTACAAGAGTAGATCTACCACGAGATCAGAGAGGCTAAACCCTAGAAGCTAGCCTATGGTATGATTGTTGTTCGTCATACGGACTAAAACCCTCCGGTTTATATGGACACCAGGTAGGGGTTAGGGTTACACGATCGGTTACAATGGTAGGAGATCTACATATCCGTATCGCCAAGCTTGCCTTCCACGCCAAGGAAAGTCCCATCCGGACACGGGACGAAGTCTTCAATCTTGTATCTTCATAGTCTAGGAGTCCGGCCAACGGTGATAGTTCGGCTATCCGGACACCCCGTAATCCAGGACTCCCTCAGCAACTTTGCAACCAATGTTTGCTTTCAACTAGAAAGTAAGTGATGGACAAGAAATCAGAGTAAAGCAGTGGCGATCTATTTTCTTGCTGCGATAAATAAGTTGAGCAGATACGAAAGAGTACCGCCTCTGGTGCATCGCCGTGTATGCATCTACTGAGAATTTGACGGTGTTGCGGTAGCGATGGATATCGGTGGCATGGAAGCAGATCTAGGAGGGTAGACGGTGGCGGTGCGGCGCGGTGGACGAGACGGTCGTAGGAGTGGCACCGGCAAGGTGGACGAGGACGGGGATGAAGCGAGAGGACGAGATGCAAGGATCCCGGTCCGAAGCCGTGGATGAGAGAGGTCGATCTCTTGTAATGGACATCGTCATCGGGGTATCAGCTCCGACATGGTGGAGGAGGACGGCGGTGGATGGGGTGGCGGACGAAGGAGGCTGGGGTGGAGAGGGTGTTTTGGCGCCCGCGCAGTATGAATCGGGAAATGGAGGTAGAGAGGAAGGGGGGAACCATGTCTTCAGGGCGCGCTTGTCTCAAATGCAAGGAAATTTACAAACTTAGCCCCTGTTTCAAATTTCCTACATCACATCAATATTAGTCTGTTGGGGATAGGACGGTAATCTCGCATACACCGAATATTTGCCGACGAGAGTTTGTTTTTGGCGCCCACCGTGTATGAACTGGGGAGGGAGTCGATTTCGGCCGAGGACACACTGTGTTTAGCGCCCACCGTGTATGAAACCGGGTGAGAGGCGGTTATGTCACGTTTGAGTGAAATTACAAACCTACCCCTATAAAAAACAATAGAAATCGAGCACATAGGCTTTGCGTGGCAGGGATATGCAGTAGTAATTTCCATCTCGCAGATTTTGGTTTCGGGCGGTTACTGCGACTTTCCCTGCTTCGTTCAAATTTTGCAGAGTGCACGTTTACCGTGCCAACTCAATTTGAATCCCGTTTGTATTATATATTTTTCATGCAGGATCCATTTTTGATTGGAATAAAATTCTATATGCATCATTTCTTATATATACTTTCAAAAGCACAACAAAGAATTCTGCTCCTTTATATGTATAATATGATTTACAAATGCAATGATCTCAAAATCATAAGGTTGAATTCAAAAAATGTAAACCAAATTATGTTCTACTAAAATGTATGGATCAGTAATATCTACATATTAAATAACATAGATGCGCATGAATTCATATGAGTATGCATGTTTGATAGATCAATTTTGGTTCGAGTATGGATTACATGTATCATCATCTCGAATTCATATATTTGAATCCCTTTTATGTTCACTCCTTTCATGCCCATCTCTCTCGCATGCATGCTCCTTCATGTAGCTATCACTCCCTTTTCTTCAGCTCACCCGCAAGCTCACTTCATGTTTCTCCTATCCTCGCAAACATGGTCTCTCGACGTCTCCCTTGAGAAGTGTCACACTCTCCCTATCATTATACATTACACGGTTTTCATTATCTCTCACATCTCTACATTCTCTGGTATCACTAGGTACCTAAGCTTTCTTTTCACCGCCACACACACAGTCTCCACTCATCTTTCACTTTGTCTTTCTCTCTATGGGATTCTCTCACACACCCTATATGTCTCTAGATATGACTCATACCACTAAAATTACTCTCTCTCTCTCTCTCTCTCTCTCTCTCCTGTAGACACAACATTTGTTGCGGTCTCCTTTTCGTCTTCATCCTAGATTAGCATTATTCATTTGTTTACCGATCAGACAAACTCCCCCCTCTCTCTCTCTCTCACACACACACACAACTCTTTCTTCCACTCCCCTTCCCGACTACCGTCTCTCTCTCACACACACAAAACTCTTGCTTTCGCATCCCGACTCGTATTTCTCTCACAAACATTTATCAACTAGCCTCTAGATAGGTTTATACACCCGCACACTCGTGCTTCCACTATCGCATACATGTCTCTCTCCTGCTCCTTGTATCTATGTAGACTTTTCTTCCCTTCTTGAGACACGCCCTCTTGATCGTGCACACACACACTATCGCCTCATTTTAAGCTGATACCTTTCGCACACACACTCTTTGTGTCTTTGTCACACATGCACTCCGTCCTCCTCCTCTCTCCCTCTCTCTCTCACACACACATGGGCTTTTTGCAACAACTAGCAAGATGCCCATGCGTTGCACGGAACATCAAGATGCATTTGTATGAGTAGTTTATCTTGTGGGAGAAAAGGATGAACGAGGGAAGGCCTTATTTGCAAATGTGGAGAGGGGTGTGGGTATCTTTTTGCAAAATTGCCATAGTTTCCTTCCTATCCGTCAGATATAGATCGGACGGCCTATATTGCAGGATGGCAGGCACACGATCATCACCGAATATGCTTTTTATAAGAGTAGGGCTAAAAAACAGAGTTGGTGATGATGGTGGGCCTGCCATCCTTATATCTGACGGATATGAAGGAAACTGTGGCAATTTACCCGCACTCCTCTTCACATTTGCAGATAAGGCCTTCCCTCGTTCATCCTTTTCTCCCACAAGATCTTGATGTTCCGTGCAACACACGTGCATCTTGCTAGTAAGAGTAGAAATTAGACATATACCACTTCTCAAATCTTGAAACCAACAACATTCCTCCCTTATCTCATCAAAATCGCCAAAGGAATATATTGTGAGTGAAACGTAACATATTTTTAGTGATATACGTATTTCAAAACTAGAATTTTTTTCCTGTCAAATCGGTGAATATGTATTAATCTACTTTCATCGTGTGGCAACGCATTGGCACATTGCTAGTAGTTATTATAATTTTTTGGACACCAGCCAAATGGTGGAGTACATATACGAAGAGAAGAGGCGCACACACGCAGTAGGTCTCTCGCTATCTCGCACACATGAGTGTTACGTAAAGGCAACGTTAACAAATAAACCCTAAAACCCTAGGTGCACGATTGCTGCATTCGCGGGTACCTTTGTAGGAATAGTCAGTTCCCGTGATAATTTGATCCATAGGAGTTGATGGTCCGGACCACAGGTGAACGACTTGGAGGCGGTGGCTCGCCAGTTGCCATATATCGAGTAGCCACGTTTAAAATATCATTTTTAGCGGGGTTAAGCGTTCCGATTTTCAATGGGACGTTATAAGTACTAAGTAGTTTTTAGAATGATTGGTATGGAGCGAAAATGGAATTCATAGTACTACGTACCTCCTTGGCGTATGGTTGTATGGGTTTATGTTGCGAGATGTTAAACCTGGTAGTTCTAGGGCAAATAATATGGTTTAGATTTAGATTCTGGTTTTTAGTAATGAAAATCGGAAGGCGGAAACCCTTCTTTGATTAAAAAACTACTACCTCCGATCTGGTTTACTAGTCTCCATTGTATTTTGGGTCAAAGTTTGTCCACAAATTTTACTTGTAAAATGTGAATGCAAAACGATATTTTGTTATACCCAAACAAAAAAGGACTGGAGGGAGTGATTGCTCTGACACGGACGCGACCTCTCATAGCGCAGGCATTGAACCGGCGCGCCGGCCAAGAGGGCCCCACTCGCTGCAGGTCCGACTGAACACGCCTCCTCACCGCATGCAACCGGCTTCAGACTGCCCCGCCTGCCTTCATTGAATCCACGCGTGTGCCGGTAACACGTCCTTTCGTGAGCCGACCGGCATTTTAGAACACAAAAAATGACCAAAATATAATTAATTATGCATGGTCTTGACTTGTTGTGCTCGCACTGGTAGCAGGAACTAGAGGTTTTTCTTTATTTATAACTCTCCTCACATTTTTTTGGCTTTCAAGTGAATCATGGTTGTGGACATTATGTATGAATGTGCATATATCTGTGAACATGAGTTTGATGTGGAAGTTGAACTTCGATTGTCGGGCTTGCGCGTGAACTATACCATGTCCAATGCTTCATCTTTTATTGCTTGGAAAGTAATTGCTGTTATTACATGACCAGAAAAATATATTTTGTGCCACATCAGTAGATGCTCGGACATCACAACAGGCATGCTAACTGGATAAACATTTGAACCTAGCTATTATGAAGGAAATTTTGAATTGACAACAATTTTAGATAGCAGGAGATGCCTAGCCTGCTCTACCTCTGATAGCCTATTTCTGGCTTCTTCCATCTCTTCTTTGGCTTGGGTGAAGAGAGCATCTGATTGCTCTTTTCACTTCTTCAGGAACTCAGCTACATTCTTAAGGGCTGCTACACGCTTTCTTTCAGCCTTTACTAGAGCCACGAGGACACGAACACCTGACGACTCCACCTGGCTAGTGTGTAATCTAGCATCATCTGGGAATTTGCACCTTGTGTCTAATCCAACATCATTAGGGAACTGGCACCTTGTGTGTAATCCAGCCTCATTTTGGAAGCATGATCTCGAGGTTGACCATACTTCCCTCCTCGCAGGAAATGCATCCTGACATGAATTTACTTCTTTTTTAGATCAATGCTTAGAGCAACCCAGATCCATTTAGTAGAAGCCATATAAACAGAACTCGGAGAAGTGAATTCAAAAGGAAAAAAACATAAAAACAAACTACAAGGCGAGAACACCCACTTCCTACATCAAGCTAAAAACGAAACCATTAGGACGATTAAGACTCTTCTTATTACACAACAAAGAACACGAGGCTTAAGAGAAACAAAAACTACAACATGTACACATCGAAGAACACGAGGCTAAACGGAAGTAATTGAAAGTGTGTTACTTACCAAAGCTCATTTTACAGGTTCGATGCAGCTCCTCTTTAGCTTGCCACACTCCTTGAAGATGTCCCCAATATCTCGTGTTTGGTCTTAATTGCTCCTCTGCATGGTCGCACTCGTGGTTTTAAAATCTCAACATGGCAAGAAAAATATACTACTAATAATACTCGTGCATCTTGTGGGCAACATTAAAGCACTCGTCTGCCATGTTAGAGCATCTCCAACAGAATCGCAACGCGCGACACTTTAAAAAAGCGTTTATAGTGCTGAGATCGAGAAGTAGAGTTAGAGCGTAGAGACTAGAGAGAAGAGGATAGTTCTCAACATAGATAGATAAAAAAATAGATAATTCAACTACTCCTCCTCAGTGATGTCCTCCTCTGATGTCTGACTGTAGGCGTGAAGATACCAATCATCGTCGGATTCCCAGGACGACACTGCTTCTAGCCTCATGTTGAATTGAGCATCCGCTTTTCGCCTACATTTGTCCTCGCGATAGGCGGCTTGCTCCGCCCTCCTCTTATCCCTCTCCGCCCTCCTTTGCGTGTAGAACTCTCACTCATTGATGATGTCCTGCGGGAAGCGTTGGCGCCACAACGCCATGGCTTCCTCGTCCATCTCAGCGATGCCGAGACGGTGCTCCCGCCTCCGGTTGTCGCGAAGATCCTCGTCGGCGATAAGCCGCGACAGAGGCGCGAGCTCCTACGCCCGCTCCCGCGTCGGCACATTGGGGAAGTTCAATGTTCTATGAGGCCACCGGAGGCGCCACGCCGCCGCGTCGTACCCGT
The DNA here is from genome assembly GCA_021605145.1 of Aegilops bicornis. Taxonomy (NCBI): domain Eukaryota; kingdom Viridiplantae; phylum Streptophyta; class Magnoliopsida; order Poales; family Poaceae; genus Aegilops; species Aegilops bicornis. Next base: position 39,195,014 of record CM038670.1, read on the forward strand.
TGGCGGTGTTGAAATTGCCGAGGCCGAGGCGCATCCCGCGGAACCAGATCTCACCGGAGAAGCCACCAGAGGGGCGCGCGCGGATGCCGTGGTATCCCCAAGTTTCCCGACGACGCGGCGGCATGGTGGCGCGGCGGCGGCGAGGCAAGAAAGAGCAGGGAGAGAGTGGTGGCGAGGCACAGAGCGGGGAGAGAGCGGTGGCAAGGCACAGAGCGGTGGGAGGGCGTTGGATTTTAGAAAGCGCGGCCGGACGCCGCGCGCCAAAACTAGCGCACGCCCGACTGCTTTTTCCCGCGCGCGCGCGATCCTTTCCCGATGTCTCTGCTATCTCTACTCTCTTCTCTACTGTTATATTTATTTTATATTTAATATTTATCTCTACTTCTCTACTCTCTATTTATTTTCTTATAAAATGTTATAAAAAACAGAGTTGGTGATGATGGTGTGCCTGCCATCCTGCAATATAGGCCGTCCTATTTATATCTGATAGATAGGAAGGAAACAATGGGAATTTTGCAAAAAGATACCCGCACCCCTTTCCAGGTTTGCAAATAAGGCTTTCCCTCGTTCATCCTTTTCTCCCACAAGATAAACTACTCATACAAATGCATCTTGATGCGTGCAACGCATGTGCATCTTGCTAGTTCTAAAAAACTTTTCATCATTTGCCACACTACTGGTTGCAGATGAAAAACCTACCCAAGTACAATGCAATACAGGAGCGACGCACAATTACAAGCTGATATTCTGTTGTACAATGGAGGCTATAACCAATTACTTTTACGGGAACAATAGCACCTAGGAAATTTGAAGGGTAGGTATGAACAAAATTGGAACTGCACATGTACTGCTAAGTGATTCAATACACACATTACCAATCGAGGAGGAGAACGATGGTCGCGGTGGCCTCTGTGAGTCATGATCGGCAACGGGAGTCAGTTCATTGTCCATGACGGTGGTGCTTCTGCGCTTGGCGTCGGCTTCCGGGAAGCAGATCCGAGACCGTGGAAGACGGTGCCGGGGAAGAGGCTCCGTGTATGATGACGACGGTGGACCAGCTCTAGTGCGGCGTACGAGGTCGTCGATGAGGCTGATGCGCTGCGGTGGACGAGTGCGCCGATGTAGAAGGGGAGGAGCACGAAGGCTGCGGTGCCGTGGAGAAGTCTATTTTGTGGTGGGGATAGAAAATGGGGAGTATTCGGGAGTACTACTCTAGGTGCCGGGGTGGGGTTGGCTGGGTAGGGTGAACCTGAAGTTACGAAAACAGCCCCCTACCAAGCGTCATCCATAGGCCTGTTCCGAAGGCTATGATGGTAACTTCCCGCTGCTCGTATCAGGGTCGCGGGAGATTTTCCCGCCGACCTCAAAATTTTGTGACACTGAATTCCCCGTGTGGCGTGTTGGGTGATTCGGCTAAGCAACTTGCGAGTAGTAATAGTAAACTCTGCATATTAGGTGCGACCAAGTCAAACTTCCTAAAGTTTGACCAAGTTTATAGAAAAATATAAACATTTACCATAACAAATATGTATGATGTGAAAGTACATTCAATAATGAATCTAATGGTATTTATTTGTTATTGTATATGTTAATAGTTTTTTTATAAACTTTTCGAGAGTTTACAAAACTTGACTTTGACCAATGCTAATACGCGGACTTAAATAAAAACTGAGGGAATACACATTTGTTTTCTTAGTTTGTAGTGAACTAATCATTTGTTGAAATTGTGAAATAAATATATTAGGCTACTGACTTCGAATGTAATGGTCTATACAATTCAATAGTTACAATCATTGTCGAATTCCAAGATGTATACGACGTCTATAGTACTTCACAACATGCTCAAACTCACATAATCCCAGTCAAATGAGAATCTAAATGCATTTCATAGTTATTACTTTGTAGGATGCAACAAAACCAACCATAACTCTACATCAGCCATTATAAAAGCAACATTTTGAACATATCCCAATGTGTGAATGAAACGTGCAGAGAGAGCTTGCGAAGATGAAGCAGATAGGGCGGGAAAGATTGTATGTATATGGATGAGAGAGTAGGAGACAAACCTAACGAGAGAAAGAGAGAGAGATAGAGAGAGAAAGAGTAAGGAAGAAGTTAGGTCTGAGAAAGATGGAGACATGTAATATATGGGAGATGCGTGTGCATCCGGATTCTGTACACGTGGAAGGAGAAGAGACAACAGGTTTGATGAGAGAGCTGAAAAAACATGGACGAGAGGGGAAGGATCTCGTGGGTTCAGGGATTGATAATTTTGTGCGGGGGAGAGAGGGATTGGTAATTTTGTGCGAGAGAGAGAGAGAGAGAGGGTGGGGGGAGGAGTCAGTCAGCCATCGTCACATCATCCTGCTTCCAAATGGCCCCACATTCTCTAGCGCAGTGTGGTCGCCGTCTTCGATCTCCTCGATGCCCTCTTTGAAGATTGAGGTGTTGTGCATGTTGGGGTGCAGAGAAGCACAAGCGAGAGTGGTCGCCATATAACCTTGGATGGGGATGAATCGTGTGCTCGGGGGAGGGGGTGTGTGTGTGCTGTGTTGTGTGTGTGTGTGTGTGTGTATGTGTGTGTGTGTGTTTGTGTGTGTGTGTGTGTCAAATATTGAGAGAAAACAAACCTAAGGAGAGAAATGTGTGTGTATGTGACGGAAAGCTACATGCTAAACAGGGTATTCACGAAGAGATTGTGTGGGCCTTGAGGTGGGCAGGGGCCGGGTGAGGGTGTCAAAATGTGCGCGTTGATGCATGTGTTACATGCGATCGTGCGAGGGACGGACGAATCGAGAGAGATGGTTGTTGTGTTACGGATGCTCCTCTCTCTCTCCCTCTTTCTCTCTCTCTCACACACACAAGTAAAATAGAAGACCGTTCTCTCATGTATACACAATGTATCAGCATCTGTCTATGTCTCACTCATGCATGATCATTTGCACATTCACACCTCTCTATGTCTCTATCACACGCACACCGTCTCCACATTGCCCTTCCGCCACAACACACATATGGACACATACACACATTCTCTCTCAGTCACACACACAAAATCAGTATTAAAACAACTAGGGCACACCTAAAATGTCCAAATCCAAATAAACACGAACTGGAGCTAAATTCAAATATATGAAAATATTGTAGCGTCAAGAACTTTTCCAGGAAAAAAAAGTTGAGTAATATTCGGGGATTGTTTTCACACACACAAAAAGGTTCGATGGATGTCCTTCGAGCGCGACACGGTGACGCCCCATTCGATCGACCGCACGGCCGCGGTTCACGCGCTTGCACAGGATTCCGTATCGTGTCTATGGTAACTAATAAAAGCGCTGCCTGAGTCTATTGATTACATGTACTAGTACGGTTTTATTTTAAGTTTGACCAACCCTATATAAAACTAAACTAAGATCCCATACGCGCACTCATCAATATGCTGGCACCGCCGTTGCGCATGCCGGCACCCGCCTGCTCCGGTCAACAATTTCTCGCCCATCACCGCCGTGTCGCCGCCATCCCTGTGCCATGAAGCCGAAGGCTCGCCCGCTCACGTCGTCTGCAGTCCCTCCTCGCGATGCCACCATGCTGCCAAGCACGCGAGCTGCTGGTGGAGCCGCGTCTATGCATGCAACGTACGAAGAGGAGGACGAGCGCATGCTCCAGCACGCCGCAGAGCAGGAACTAGCTTGTCATTGTCGTCTCAGCCTAGTGCGGAGGAGGCGTGCATGGTGGTTGTCGTGGCGGAAGCCGGTTGTGTGCGTGTCGAGCCCGCAAACCGGGTGCGGACGCGGAATCTACCTTCGAGACCTTGAATGCCATGTGAATCCTGCAATCTGAAGGAGCAATTTGGGTCAGTCGACTCTTGTGAGCCGTTTGATGCAACATGGATGGCTAGAAGGGCTTCTTCAACCTCCGAAATGGATGCACGATTCATCTTCCCAGCCCGCCACACGCCTAACCGCCTGCCGCCACCGCCCCGCCCTCCCCTGAACCGCCTGCCACCGCCATGCTCCCCCCACCCCCACCATCCGTTTAACCCCGAGCACGATCCATTTTTTTTGCGAACTGCATTCCACACCCAACACTCATAAGATAGATCATGGGCACCTTGCCACCCTAATATAGATCTTTGGGGTAGCTTCTCTGCCGTCTTCTTCCTTAACCCGTCGAACTTCTTTCACAAATCGACTGACCCAAATTATACTACTAGTACGAATGTATTAAGTACAATAGGAACACGAAGATACGAGTAGTAGTACCAACTGCAAGAAGAACAGTAGTCAGACATAGTACTAGTACTATTGTACGTACTAAAGAGTTCAAATAACGAGAAAGAACATATACATAGTTCTGTTGGGGCCTCAACATAACACACCCTTGAAAATAAACTAAGCAACTAGTCTGCTTGACACTGCAGTAGAACCAGCATGAGCGATGGCACTGCCACCTACCCGGAGTCCGAGTCCACGTCCTCGACTTCGTCCTCGTCCCTCTCCCTCTTCCTCTTCACCGACGATTCTTTGCTTGAACCAGACACTGAGCTCTGCTTCTTGATCCAACCCTTGTAGATATTTAAACAAAGGTAGGCATCCATTGCTGCGTACAGGATGTGATCTTCATCTAATGTCTTCGACTCCCATGCATGATGAAACTCGTGGTGAGGTTTCTTCAGTTTAGCGTACAAAGGTTCAATCATGGCTGCTGCCAGGGTCAGCACTGAAGGCCGAGAGGAGGACACCAGGCTTGCCTTCTGGAGATCGAAGGGCTGGCCTACAACGAGGCCTATCCGACCCAGGACATCCTTGTCGTTCCTAAAGTCTACAATAACGAATTTCACTCTTTTGTCCTTGAGGAAGTTCTTAAAATCCTGGCACTCAACGTCGGCATGGCATATGTGGTAGACCAGGCACACATTATGTATGTAAACCTGGATCATGGCGGGCTTCTTCTTATTTGCCTCCTTTAGAATCTTCTGTCTTTCCAAGACTGTGGTGTACTCAACATCTAGCCCAACGACCCACTCATCCGTTGAACTGTTGAACATGCGTAGGAAGCGAGCAAGGCATGCTTTCACCGTTGCGGATCCACGTGTGTAGATGACGACGAACTCATCACCCGTGATGGCTCTAACCTGGTACTCAACGGCGACCATGGAGATTTGGGAGGCCATGGATTTTGGAGGAGGGTTAGAAGAAGTTGAACTGGTGTACCTCGCAAAAAAAAGTTGAATTGGTGTAATGTGAAAGGACGAGACGACTAGGAGCGAACTGTTGTAAGGTAGAAGACGGGGATGAGTAGGGCATGCGAACGGCGTCGGGTTGCTGGCTTGCTCGGTGGATAAGCGGCTGCAAGCCCCCCAAAGAGTTCTCGAGAACTATGCGGGACCCACTAGATGTCATGTCTACTAGACCCGTATCGTAGGCCTGACGGTATAGCTTCTGCCTATTCGCACGCCATGCCGTCGCGTGGATGTAACTTCACTTAACTCCGTCAACCGTCGCGCCTCCCACGACCTTCGCCTCCCTCGCGGGGTCGCGCCCTTTGAGACTTTGACCGGCTATAAATGATCAATTATTTTTGCCAACTCCGCATGCATGATACTCCCTCTGGTGCTTTTTTACTTCCGTCACCCGTTTGGAAAGTATTTGACCAAACTTATACTAAAAACATCAATATCTACAATACTGATTATAATGAGTATAAGAACTACGTTTTATAATGAGTATAAAAATATTGATTTGACATTGTGAATGTTGATACATTTTTCTATAAGTTTGGTCAAAGTAGAGGTACATTGACTTCAAACAAAACTTAAATGCACAATGCAGACTAGTTCCTCCGTCCAGGTGCGTGCCATGTCCTATCTTATCATCACAACAAGGTTAGCTATTAGAGTACTGCTACCTCCCTTCTAGTTTAAAGGGCTCAATTCAAAAATTTCACCTACTCTTAGCAAGATAGAGGCGGTGGAATAGTTTTTGTAGTCTGCAAAAGTACTCAACTAATGCTGTCATTCTTCAGAAAAAATGTGTTTAGCAATGCATGCATGAACACTAGTTACTCTAACCCCCCTCTCTTCTTTAATTCTTTGCCACATCAGCATGTTTGCTATTCCCATGTGCATGATAACAACTCAGATACCACCATTATGGCCAGCCTTAATCATCGCATGCAATAACTTAGTGAACCTTGAAATATGAACATGTGTGGGGCGTGTATGTTTTTAATGACTTGAGACTATACCTAGCCCGTCATGCAATATGACTTATTATGCACCGTTCCCCATACCTGCAGGAAGCCCGTTCATCTCCAAATATTTTCCTCTCCATGTGTGGAAACAATGATATGCCTGCCAGACTCTCCTTCTCCCTCGACGGTCCCACCACTCCACCCTGTGTGGAAAAAATCTGCACGCATGACTCTCCTCCCCCCACGCTCGTCCAATCCGTTGTGATCAGCAATATTTCCACCCCTTCCCTCCCCCGTAATTTACTCCCACAAATATGCCCATGTAGCTGTTACGTTAATCACGCAACATATCTTCCGGGACGCTGCTTCAGTTACTTAACTGCAGGTGCATTGGGCCACTAACATATGGGCCCAACATGGGTCTGGCACACATGTCAGTGACGCAACTGGACCTGTAGTTAAGTCAGTGCAGCTCAGTCCATATCTTACGTAGGTGTGCTATTGCTCACTATAAATACCGCGCCTCCCACGACATTCATAAGAATGCTCACGTTCATCGCTATCTCCTCCCCCTCCCTCTCACGTCGACCACCATGTCATCGCCCCTCCCAAGCCCTTGGTGTCCCTCGCTGCACCGCCTGGACGGTCACGCGTTGCTGTTCCGTTCCTCGCCGCCACTAGTCGAGGAGGACGCGTTGGCGTTCCACTCCTCGCCCTGACGCGTCGAGGTGGACGCGTCGGCATTCCCAATCTCACCAGCACACGCGTCGGAGGACGCGTCGGCTCCTCTCTACGAGGAGAACACCGCGCCGCCCGCCGAGCCCCCCCAGCCTTGAGGAGCTTTGGAAAGAAACAGATGTGGCCATGTGGGAGGCTTTGCCGCCGGTAGAGCACGCCAAAATAGAGGCAGAGAAGAAGGCCGAGGAAGAGAAGCCCGCCGCGGGGCAAGCTGCCTGGCAGGTCTGTGTCGCGTCCGAGAGAGTCAGGCAATTGGCTCTTTGGCAGAAGGCTCGTGCAAGGGCCGTGAGGGTGGGGGAGGATGCCCGTGCCAAAGCCCAGAGTGCAGTCGGGCCCAAGTGCCTCATCTACGCTTGGCGGTACGTGGACCGGGTGCACGCTTCCAGCGAGGAGGAGTACCTGCTGGCGCCAGATCACCACACCGGTGAGATCGCGCTCGCCCGCCGGCAAGCCGCTGATACGTCTCAAACTTATCTATAATTTTTTATTGTTCCATGCTATTATATTACCTATTTTGGATGTTTATGGGCTTTACCTTACACTTTTATATCATTTTTGGGACTAACCTACTAAGCGAAGGCCAACCCGTATTGCTGTTTTTTTTGCCTATTTCAGTGTATCGAAGAAAAGGAATATCGAACGGAGTCCAAACGGAATGAAACCTTCAGGAACATGATTTTTGGAACAAACGTGATCCAGAGGACTTGGAGTGCAAGTCAAGAAGCTCCCGAGGCGGCCACGAGGGTGGAGGGCGTGCCCCCTGTCGGTGTCAAAACCCGCGGATCTCGGGTAGGGGGTCCCGAACTGTGCGTCTAGGCGGATGGTAACATGAGACAAGGGACACGATGTTCTTACCCAGGTTCGGGCCCTCTCGATGGAGGTAATACTCTACTCCTGCTTGATTAATATTGATGATATGGGTAGTACAAGAGTAGATCTACCACGAGATCGTAGAGGCTAAACCCTAGAAGCTAGCCTATGGTATGATTGTTGTTCGTCTCTGAGACTAAAACCCTCCGGTTTATATAGACACCGGATAGGTTAGGGTTACACAGAGTCGGTTACAATGGTAGGAGATCTACATATCCGTATCCCCAAGCTTGCCTTCCACGCCAAGGAAAGTCCCATCCGGACACGGGACGAAGTCTTCAATCTTGTATCTTCATAGTCTTGGAGTCCGGCCCTGATGATAGTCCGGCTATCCGGACACCCCCTAGTCCAGGACTCCCTCAGTAGCCCCTGAACCAGGCTTCAATGACGACGAGTCCGGCGCGCATCTTGTCTTAGGCATTGCAAGGCGGGTTCCTCCTCCGAACACTTCATAGAAGGTTTTGAACACCAGGATAGTGTCCGGCTCTGCAAAACAAGTTCCACATACCACCGTAAAGAGAATAACTTTTGCACAGATCTGCTGACGCATTCCGTGGCGTGACATCATACCACGGCCAGGCCTTTATATGAATCGTTTTTTACCGTTCCACCTTAGCGCGTTTAGCGAGGCGGTTTCCTGATCGTCCCCCCTTATTCCGGGATTCTCATCAATACGGACGTGGGTAACCCATCCGCGCTATTGATTACGACGCTTGGGAGATAAACGAGTTTTACCAGGCTGGTGGGGGACGCATAGCTTCGTCCGTCCATATAAGGGGATAAGGATCCACCTTTTCACCTACGCCTTCTTCCTCCTTTGCTCATCCATTCTCGCGCACTCGAGCTCCAGTGCCCAAGTCCGCACATCCCACCTCAACCTTCTCCAACCATGTCGAGGCGGGAGGCAGGTGGATGGCCTCCTCCGTCACGGAGGGCACATCACAAGACAGCGGGAGGCGGATATTTGTCCGGCGACATCAGCCTGAGCTGCCCGACGAGGGCAGCTCATTCCAACCCCTGTGACCCATGAGAGGGTGGTGTTTCTCCCCACTTCCTCCATGGACTAGGTATTCCACTTCACCCATTTGTCCGGGGCTCATGTTCTATTACGGCCTGGACTTCCACGACCTGGCCCCGAATTTCATCCTCAACATCTCGGCGTTTATGGTCGTGTGCAAGGCCTTCCTCTACATCCAGCCCCACTTCGGCCTATGGCTGAAGATCTTCAACGTCAGGCCGAAGGTTGTGGGCGGCCGTCAAGCGGAGTGCGGAGGCGCCATGGTTGGCAAGATGGCCAAAGTCCTATGGCTCGAGGGCTCCTTTGTGGAGACAATAAAGGGGTGGCAATTGGGGTGGTTCTATATCACCGAGCCGCGCGACCCCGAATGGGTGGCGGCCCCCGAATTCAGATCTGGCCTCCCCACACGGCTCTCGTCATGGAAAGAGACGGGCCTGTCGTGGGGGAATTCGAACAAGCTATCCGGACTCCAAACATGCGTCCGGAACCTGGTGGACAAGAATCTTAGGCTTGTCGACGTAATCCAGGTGATGCTCATCCGCCGGATTCTCCCATGCCAACAACGGGCCTTTAATTTGTGGGAGTTCGATCCGCACAAAGAACCTTCTGAGCCGGCTCTTCGACACTACGTTCGAAGATGCCTGGAAGGTGTTGTTTAAGGGCGTTGAAGCCCCAGCATCCACTAACAAAGATCGCGGATACATCTCGCGGCGTCAAGCCGGCGAGGTAAGTTATTTTTCCCTTTATGAGACTCTTTTCTCATAGATTGACTCTATGTGGGATCAAAAACTCCCTAATCTTTGACAGGACTGGCTGAAGACGTCCGGGCAGATTAACTGTCCGGCTCCTTTGCCGGAAGACCCAACGGATGCCCGATTGACAGGGCTGCTGGCTCCGGCACCCCATGTGGTGCCGGCGAAGAAGGCCAAGAAGGAGGCCACGGGAACTCGAAGGAGCTCCCGACACCAGGTGCTGTCGGATTCTGAAGCAGAATCTTCTCCTGAGGACGAGGAGGAGGAAAAAGCAGGTTCTCCCCCAGCGGGGGAGGAGAGGAAAAGGAAGGCCGCCCCAACTGGGGAGGCCGGAGGGTCCAAGAAAGGAAGAACCCTTCCTCCGGACTTCTCCACCAACATCGACAGCGACGAGGAGGATTGGCCAACAAGGGCCAAGCCCCTGGCGAGATCGTAAGTGTCCGGATACCCATGGCTTTTTTATTATTGCATAGAGTTCTCTAATGTCGAATAATCATGCAGCCCGCCCAAGAGCGAGATAGCCGCTTCGACGAGCGGGTCCCTGGGTTCATCGGAAATGGAGAGTACTTCGCTTCCGACCGCCTCCTCGCCTCACGCTGTGGACGACGCCGAGGTGGTGCCCCAAGGGGGGCCTGGTCAAGAGGAGGTGGCGCAGGAGGTGCCACAAGGCGACCTCCCGGACTCCAGGCGCGCGGGGGGCAAGACCCCCAGGAGCTCTAAGCCCGACCCTTGTCCGGACTCCATGCTGGAACCTTCAGTGGTTCCGGAGTCCGGCAAGCGGTCCCTTCGTAAGAAGGGTAAGACGCCGGTGTCCTCCGTCCAACCGGAGGCACCGGATAGCTTACTGGAGGCGCTTAACAGCGCCTCCATCAAGGAGGAGCACCGCACTGTTATGACTACGGTGATCCGGACAGTTCAGTCTGCCAAGAGCGGGCTGACCGAAGCCTGTACCAGACCTTCTAACGAGGCTTTGAGGTAAGTTTAGAATATGTAAAAATATTACCGCATAGGCGGTAGCCCACGATGCTTAGTTCGGTGTTGGAAAGAAAAGCCGGACTAAGGATCTAAAAAGATATACGAGGAGTCTAACATAAGTATGTCAATATGGGAATGCAGGCTGCCGCCGACCTCTGCCAGACCGATCGCTGGAGGTCAATGCATTGAAGCAGAGCCTCGAGCGGTCCGAGAACGAGCTCGGCCAAGCCAAGAAGCAGCTCGAGGACAAGGAAGGTAAGTAGTACCTTATTAAAGAAATACCTTATAGAAAGGTTTCGGTTGCAAAAATTAATAGGAATAACATGGATGCTGCAGGGGCCACGAGCGAGGTGGCGACCTTGAAGGAAGCGGTGTCCGTGGGTCGAAAACAAAGCGGTTCTTGAACGCACCGAGCGAGAAGAAGGGGAGGCGCAGCTGGCCAAGAGCGGGCAAGAGCTCCAAGCTCTCGTGGAAAAACACGAGAGTTTGGAGCGTGACTCAAGACTCGAGAGTCCGAGCTCGCCTCGGCTCTTGAGAGTGCCAAAGCTGCTAAGGCCGAGGCCCAAAAAGCCCTCCAAGAAATTGAATCGATAAAGAAGATAGCGGCGGGTAAGGCATTCTTTATGCAAAGCAAGCATGTGAAAGTGAATTACCTATTACTTACCCGGATTCGGAGCTCTCCAGGAGCATTCGCAGATTTGCCCCGTAGTGTGTCTGATGCTGCCGCATTCTACCGTGCCAAGGAGGGGAGCTCGACGGAAAAGGTGTTCTGGTCTCAGTATGCTGAGGCCGGACATCCGGTGCCCCTGAGCGACCAGCTGAAGCAGCTGGTCGAGCTCCACAAGTTCGCCGAACAGGCCATGAAGGGCCTTATAGCGCGGCTGTGGCCATTGGAGGTCATGCACAGGGAGCTACTTCGGCTTGGTGCAGCGGCTGGTGGACTCCTGTCCACGGATTGAAGTCATCAAGCGCTCCGTCTGCATTGAAAGTGTCCGTCGGGCCCTTGCCCGTGCTAAAGTGTACTGGGGCAAGCTGGATGCAGAGAAGCTTGTGACGGATGGGCCACCGAAGGGCAAGGAGCATCGCACGCCCGGAATCTACTATGAGGTGCCTCCTGAAGGGTGCCCGCCGAATAGCGGATGAGTGCTCTAAAGATGTAATTTTTGAATAGACTCGCATTTGTTATCCTGTATGCTGAAAACTTTTCATATGCGCTAAGCAACGCTTGTTTAATTTAAAATATTACCTTCTGTGCGGCCGTTTATCAAATTTGAGAGATGGCAAGTCGTTGGCTTCAGCCCCCATGCCACGAGTTCTGGGGTGTTCGGGATAAACTTGAGCACTCTTGTTCCCATTCTTGGGTCCATCTAGGGAGGCGCTCAATGCAACGAACAAGGCAACCGGACTTATAATGCTTGAACACTCTCACTTAGCCATAGAATTCTATAATTTTAAATTTCGGTGAAGCCCCTAGTATTCGGAAGACCGAGTTCGGGCGCTATCCACGCCTATGGCCGGACAATTCGGGTTCCTCGCTCTAAGCGGCATAAGTCTTTAGGGACCGAAAAACCTCTCAAACAGCGACCGGCTCTCGCCCTATCATGACGGTCAGTTTAGCTTTCTCCACCGAGGTGCTCGACCCAGCTCAACTGGGGCACAATCGCAGATGGTTCTCCGGTGCTACCTTAGCCGATATAACGGAACGTAAGGTACCAAAACACGGAGCAGCAAGAAACCCAACTATTGACCCAAGACATGATTCGGAGCCGATTCATATAATGCTATAAGTTCGGGGTGCCGCACTTGTGAAAGTGTTCGGACTTATCACACCATAATTTTGGGGTACTTAAGCCCCTGGTGTATTGGCCGTACCAAAGTGTACGGTTGCAACATGTCATACAATGAACATATATATAGATAAAGAAAGGAGTACAATAATAAGCGAAAGCTATGTATTGTTTATTCAAAAAGGTACTGCAAATGAAAGCAGAACGATACAAGTAGTGCGATAAGCAAGGGATGGGACTATCTAACATGTCCCCCTCCAGGGGTAAGCTGCGGGATGGTATGTAAAACAGGTATAATGCTCGTAATGGAGACCACCTGAACACTTGACGTAGCTTTCTGTTTCCCTGGCTGTTGCATCGTGAGTCCGGTGATTCTAGTGCCGGACAGGACTTCTGGAAATCGGAGTCCTGAAAGTAAAAAAAAGGAAGAAAAGAAAAAGAAAGAAGAAAAAGAATGACACAAGCGGGAGCCCCTGGTGCGGTTGAGCCGTATTCTGGGCGTGCCGAGGTCGTGCCCCTCCCCTTATGCCCATGGTATCTCCAGAGCGTAGTTATGTATGCGTAGTACTGGTTTCGCAACTTCGCGAGGGCTGGGGTTGGATTGCTACGCGTAGTTGACTCGTTCCACACGGTCTTGTTGTAGGTTACTCCGGGCGCGCTTGGCAGTGTCCGGACGCTTAGTGGCCGGACTCGAGAATTGCCGTGAGAGGCTACTTTGCACCTCCGCCGCGAGGGCCGCCGTGTGCTCCTCCGTTCGGAGAGAGCGTTCGTTGTTTCCATTGACCGTGATTACTCCTCGAGGGCCTGGCATCTTGAGCTTGAGGTATGCGTAGTGCGGCACCGCGTTGAACTTTGCAAATGCGGTTCGTCCGAGCAGTGCATGATAGCCGCTGCGGAACGGGACGATGTCGAAGATTAACTCTTCGCTTCGGAAGTTATCCGGGGATCCGAAGACCACTTCGAGTGTAACTGAGCCCGTACAATTGGCCTCTACACCCGGTATGACGCCTTTAAAGGTCGTCTTTGTAGGTTTAATCCTTGAGGGGTCTATGCCCATTTTGCGCAATGTATCATGATAAAGCAGGTTCAGGCTGCTGCCGCCGTCCATCAGGACTCTGGTGAGGTGAAATCCGTCGATAATTGGGTCAAGAACCAATGCGGTGAAACCGCCGTGACGGATGCTAGTAGGGTGGTCCCTTCGATCAAAGGTGACCGGGCAGGAAGACCATGGGTTGAACTTCGGGCTGGCTCCATCGCATATCGTCCCTTAGTGCACGCTTCCGCTCCCTTTTGGGTATATGGGTTGCGTATATCATGTTCACCGTCCGCACGTGTGTGGGAAAACCCTTCTGTCCTCTATTGTTCGGCGGCCGGGGCTCTTCCTCGTCATCGCTATGCAGCCCCTTGTCATTGAGTTCGGCACCTAACTTGCCTGCTTTCTTGAACACCCAACAATCCCTGTTGGGGTGATTGGCTGGTTTTTCGAGGGTGCCATGTATCTGGCACAAGCGATCGAGTATTCGGTCCAAGTTGGACGGGCCCTGGGTATTTCTTTTGAATGGCTTCTTCCGCTGACCGGGTTTAGAGCCTCTGAATCCGGCATTGACGGCCGTATCTTCAGCATTGTCGCCGTTAATGTGGGCGCTTGTTCTTGTTGCGACGGGACCTGCTATTGCTGTCCTTGGTATCCGAACTATCAGGGTGTTTGGCCAAGTTGTTGCTTCGAGCTATCCAGCTGCCCTCTCCCGCACAAAAGCGAGTCATGAGGGTTGTGAATGCTGCCATAGATTTCGGCTTTTCCTGTCCTAGGTGCCGGGCAAGCCACTCGTCGCGGATGTTATGTTTGAAGGCTGCAAGGGCCTCTGCATCCGGACGGTCAACGATTTGATTTTTCTTTGTTAGGAACCGTGTCCAGAATTGCCTGGCCGATTCTTCTGGCTGCTGAATTATGTGGCTAAGGTCATCGGTGTGTGGTGGTCGCACATATGTGCCCTGGAAGTTATCAAGGAATGCTGCTTCCAGATCCTCCCAACAACCAATTGATTCTGCTGGCAAGCTGTTGAGCCAATGCCGAGCTGGTCCTTTAAGCTTGAGTGGGAGGTATTTGATTGCATGTAGATCATCACCGCGAGCCATGTGGATATAGAGGAGATAATCCTCGATCCGGACCCTTGAGATCTGTGGTTCCATCATATGATTCGATGTTTACGGGTTTAAAGCCCTCGGGGATTTGATGATCCATTACTTCATCTGTGAAGCATAGTGGGTGTGCGGCGCCTCTATATTGCTATATCACGACGCAGCTCAAATGAGCTTTGTCTATTGTGTTCGACCCTGCCGGAGTTTCTGTATCCGGCGTGACGGTTATCATCACGTGTCGTGGGGCGCCCACGCGATCCGTAGATCGATCTTGTATGTTTTGCCTTATACTCCAATATATCTCACAAGTCCGGCGCGTTTTCCCATGCCCTGGTACTTTTTGAACGGTGTCGGGGTATGGCTTGAACGGAGGGTCTAGAGGCCTCTCTATCGCGGCCACGAGGTGGCCGGTCTGCCATGTCGTACGCTGGTGACTTGGGTGCTTCCTCTGATCGAGGCAACGGCCTACGTTTGGGGTAGCTTTTGGAGGGGCGTTCCTGTTCATACTCTTCGGCTTCAAGGACTTCGGTCCATCTGTCAGCTAGCAGATCTTGGTCAGCTCTAAGCTGTTGCTGCTTTTCTTGAGGCTGCTTGTCGTGGCTATAAGCTGCGTTTGAAACGCTCCTGTTCGGCGGGATCCTCAGGCACGACAAACTCGTCGTCGTCGAGGCTTGCCTCGTCTTCGGAGGGAGGCGCATAATTATCGTCCTCGACCTCTCTTTCTGCCGCACTGTCGTGCGGACTTGCTTCTCCTTCCTCCTGCGCTGAGTCCTGCTGGAGGAGGTTGTCTTTGGCACTGTCCGGGGTGTTATTATCTCCCGTGCCGGAATCACCATTTTTGCTGTGGCGGGATTTAGAGCGGCGCCGCTGATGTCGGCGCTTCGGTTGCTTCTTGGAGGGGTCATACTCCGTTGTTCCATCGCCGTTTCCATCTTTTGGGATGTCCACCATGTATATGTCGTATGACGAGGTGGCCTTCCAGTGCCCTGTAGGCGCTGGGTCTTGGTAAATCTCCGGCATCATCGTCCCATCTTGTCGATGTCTTCTGAGTCGAAGTCGAGCATGTCGGTTAAATCATCGACAGTGGCTACAAAGTGGGTGGTGGGTGGGCGTTTAATTTCTTCGTCGTCCGCATCCCAACCTTCCTGACCGTAATCCGGCCAGGGCTCTCCGGATAAGGAGAGAGACTTTAGTGAATTCAGGATGTCGCCAAAGGGCGAGTGCTGAAAGATGTCCGCGGCGGTGAACTCCATGACCGGCGCCCAATCGGATTCGATTGGCCGGGGCGCGGAGGGTTCGGAGTCCGGAGAGGAGTCCGGCACCTTGGAGTCACGATCTTCGCAGGGGATAGGGATAGAGTTCGGCTCAATCGCCGTAGAGATTGTAGCCCCCGAGGCGGTGTCCAACCACTCGTCCTCGAACGGGGAATCCGGCTCCGGATTGATGGCCGGAGCGGATCTTTGGTGCGACCTCGAGGACCTTTGTTGGCTGCAGAGCTAGATCATGCCCATCGAGACAAGGCGGCACGCTATTGCTGCGCTCGAATCCGTCAAAGATCAAGTCTCCGCGGACATCGGCCGTATAGTTCAAACTTCCAAATCTGACACGATGGCTGGCGTAGCTTTTGATCTCGCTCCGGATGGCCAGCTTAATTGGCCCGCAGTGCAAAGCCACCGAATACGAAGATCTGTCCCAGGAGAAAAGTCTCACCTGGACTGCGTCGTTGTTGATGATCGAAGGAGCCATCGGGCCTATCGGTGACGCATACGAGGAACTCTCAATGAAAGCACCAATGTCGGTGTCAAACCGGCGGATCTCGGGTAGGGGGTCCCGAATCGTGCGTCTAGGCGGATGGTAACAGGAGACAAGGGACACGATGTTTTTACCCAGGTTCAGGCCCTCTCGATGGAGGTAATATCCTACTCCTGCTTGATTAATATTGATGATATGGGTAGTACAAGAGTATATCTACCACGAGATCGTAGAGGCTAAACCCTAGAAGCTAGCCTATGGTATGATTGTTGTTCGTGCTACGGACTAAAACCCTTCGGTTTATATAGACACCGGATAGGTTAGGGTTACACAGAGTCGGTTACAATGGTAGGAGATCTACATATCCGTATCGCCAAGCTTGCCTTCCACGCCAAGGAAAGTCCCATCCGGACACGGGACGAAGTCTTCAATCTTGTATCTTCATAGTCTTGGAGTCCGGCCGTGATGATAGTCCGGCTATCCAGACACCCCCTAGTCTAGGACTCCCTCACCCCCCTACAGGGTGCGCCCCCTATCTCGTGGGCCCCTCGGGCATCCACCAACGTATTTCTTCCTCCTATATATACCCATATACCCCGAAACCATCGACGGAGCAACCGAAAAACTATTTCCGCCATCGTAACCTTCTGTATCCGCGAGATCCCATCTTGGAGCCGTTGCCGGCACTCTGCCGGAGGGGGAATCCACCATGGAGGGCCTCTACATCAACCTCAAGGCCTCTCCGATGAGTTGTGAGTAGTTTACCACAGACCTTCGTGTTAGCTAGATGTCTTCTTCTCTCTTTTTGGATCTCAATACCATGTTCTCCTTCCTCTTCTTGGAGATCTATTCGATGTAACTCTTTTTGCGGTGTGTTTGTCGAGATCCGATGAATTGTGGGTTTATGATCAAGTTTATCTATGAGAAATATTTGAATCTCCTCTGAATTCTTTTATGTATGATTGAGTTATCTTTGCAAGTCTCTTGAATTATCGGTTTGGTTTGGCCTACTAGATTGATCTTTCTTGCCATGGGAGAAGTGCTTAGCTTTGGGTTCAATCTTGCGGTGTCCTTTCCCAAAGGATGTTAGGGCAGCAAGGCACGTATTGTATTGTTGCCATCGAGGATAAAAGATGGGTTTTATATCATATTGCATGAGTTTATCCCTCTACATCATGTCATCTTTCTTAAAGCGTTACTCTGTTCTTATGAACTTAATACTCTAGATGCATGCATGGTGGATAGCGGTCGATGTGTGGAGTAATAGTAGTAGATGCAGGCAGGAGTCGGTCTACTTGTCACGGACGTGATGCCTATATACATGATCATGCCTAGATAATCTCATAATTATTCGCTTTTCTATCAATTGCTCGACAGTAATTTGTTCACCCACCGTAATACTAATGCTATCTTGAGAGAAGCCTCTAGCGAAACCTATGGCCCCCGGGTCTATCTTTTATCATCTAAGCTTTCAATCTAGTTTTATTTGCATCTTTACTTTTCCAATCTATATCATAAAATACCCAAAATATGTTTATCTTATCATATTATCTCTATCAGATCTCACTTTCGCAAGTGGCCGTGAAGGGATTGACAACCCCTTTATCGTGTTAGTTGCGAGTTCTTTGTTTGTTTGTGTAGGTGTGTGGGAATTGTGAGGAGCCTCCTACTGGATTGATACCTTGGTTCTCAAAAACTGAGGGAAATACTTACGCTACTGTGCTGCATCACCCTTTCCTCTTCAAGGAAAACCAACGCAAGCTCAAGACGTAGCAGCCGCCAATCAACACCTCGCGAGTTGCGAGGCTGAGGAAGAGGCGTTGTGCCGGCGCGCTGGGAAACGGCCGTGCACCAGGGCACTCGTGGCGCGCCGCAAGCGCTCTGATACGTCTCCAATGTATCTATAATTTTTGATTGTTCCATGCTATATATTGCCCGTTTTGGATGTTTATGGGATTTATTATACACTATTATATTATTTTTGGGACTAACCTATTAACCATACGCCCAACCCATATTGTTGTTTTCTTGCCTATTTCAGTGTTTCGAAGAAAAGGAATATCAAAAGGAGTACAAACGGAATGAAACCTTCGGGTGAGTAATTTTTGGAACGAACGTGATCCAGGAGACGTGGAGCTGAAGTCAGGGAAGCTTCGAGGAGGCCACGAGGCAGGGGGTGCGTCCACCCCCCTAGGCGCGCCCTCCACCCTCGTGGGCCCCTCATGGCTCCCCTGACCGACTTCTTTCGCCTATATAAGTCCATATACCCTAAAACCTTCGGGGGACATAATAGATCGGGAGTTCCGCCGGCGCAAGCCTCTGTAGCCAAAAAAAACCTCTCGGTAGCCCTTTCCGGCACCCTGCCGGAGGGGGAACCCATTGTCGGTGGCCATCTTCATCATCCCGGTGGTCTCCATGACGAGGAGGGAGTAGTTCACCCTCGGGGCTGAGGGTATGTACCAGTAGCTATGTGTTTGATCTCTCTCTCTCTCTCTCTCTCTCTCTCTCTCTCTCGTGTTCTTGAGGTGATACGATCTTGATGTATAGCGAGCTTTGCTATTATAGTTGGATCTTATGATGTTTCTCCCCCTCTACTCTCTTGTAATGGATTGAGTTTTCCCTTTGAAGTTATCTTATCAGATTGAGTCTTTAATGATTTGAGAACACTTGATGTATGACTTGTCGTGCTTATCTGTGGTGACAATGGGTATTCACGTGATCTACTTGATGTATGTTTTGGTGATCAACTTGCGGGTTCACTTTGTGAACTTATGCATAGGGATTGGCACATGTTTTTGCCTTGACTCTCCGATATAAACTTTGGGGCACTCTTTGAAGTACTTTGTGTTGGTTGAATAGATGAATTTGAGGTTGTGTGATGCATATCGTATAATCATGCCCACGGATACTTGAGGTGACAATGGAGTATCTAGGTGACATTAGGGTTTTGGTTGATTTGTGTCTTAAGGTGTTATTCTAGTATGAACTCTATGATAGATTGAACGGAAAGAATAGCTTCATGTTATTTTACTACTGACTCTTGAATAGATATAACAAAAATGATAACTTTGAGGTGGTTTCGTACCCTACAATAATCTCTTCGTTTGTTCTCCGCTATTAGTGAATTTTGAGTGACTCTTTGTTGCATGTTGAGGGATAGTTATATGATCCAGCTATGTTATTATTGTTGAGAGAACTTGCATTAGTGAAAGTATGAACCTTAGGCCTTGTTTCCTAGCATTGCAATACCGTTTACGCTCACTTTTATCATTAGTTACCTTGCTGTTTTTATAATTTCAGATTACAAATACCCATATCTACTATCCATATTGCACTTGTACCGCCATCTCTTCGCATAACTAGTGCACCTATACAATTTACCATTGTATTGGGTGTGTTGGGGACACAAGAGACTCTTTGTTATTTGGTTGCATGGTTGCTTGAGAGAGACCATCTTCATCCTACGCCTCCCACGGATTGATAAACCTTAGGTCATCCACTTGAGGGAAATTTGCTACTGTCATTCAAACCTCTGCACTTGGAGGCCCAACAACGTCTACAAGAAGAAGGTTGTGTAGTAGACATCACGCTCCTGCGAGCGCCGTGGCTTTTAGTAGGAGTATAATTTAGTTTCGTAAGGTGATCTCATTAGTTTTGGGACACAAATGATAAATCCCGAACGTTCGGGAATTATTAGCGTCCTTAATTAAGTATGTAAGAGGGAAAGTTTGGAAACCTTGTGTATCCGTACGCATTTTGTAAGTAGGTGCATATAGCACAAACTTTACTACTATATACTATCGCACTACACGTCTCTCTCTCTATATGCTTGCAGACTGTGCTACTCCCTCTGTCCAGGTGAATAAGTCATCTTTTGTTGTGCACCGTGTCCAAAAAGGAGGGAAGACTTTATACACCTAGACGGAGGGAGTACTACTATTACTTATGCACGTGCAAATGCATGTTTTAAAAATTACGATGCGGTTTTTGTAAAAGTAGAAAAACAACACTAATCAAGCTTGTGAAACGATTCAATGCAAAACAAATGCAAAAATTCTCGTTTGATTGTTTACTTTTAGCTTCCTTCTCTATGGTTATTTCTCTATGGTACTTTGTACGGAGTATCTCACTGGTCGGAACGGCATGCAAATTCCCAAACCGCTTCCTACACCCTGTATCGATTTTTTTTGCCTAACAATAGTTGTGCCGTACAATTGGAATTCCAACTTGAGTACTAGTACTACTAGTAGGAGTACCAGGGGCCAGTTCGTTTAGGCTTCTAGATTAGTAGTAATCCCATTACTACTAGCTCTGTCCTGGTTTATTGGTCCCCATTGTAATTTGTGTCAAATTTTGATCATAAATTTAACTAATGAAATGTTTGTGCATGTGACATGCACTAACATTTTATCAGTTAAATCTTTGGTCAAAATTTACCACAAATTACTATGGTGAAGTATAAACCAGGACGGAGGTACTAGCAGTAGTTTAGAAGCCCAAATAAATGAGTGAGGCGCCTTAATGTTTCTCTCCATTGTGACTAGTCTTATGGGAAAAGCTAGGGAAGAGATGGCTTATTTTTTAAGCCGCCAAAAGAACTGGCCCTAGGAGTAGTAGCTAGGGATACTAGGAGTAGTAGCTAGGGGTTGAGTGTGCGAGATGAACCGTTGAAAGTAAATGCAGAGAGATGAAATGCAAAAAAGACGGAGGCATGTGATGGTTGCTTGTCCGTTTATTTTACGAGACCACTTATTACTGGCATTGGTTGGTTTTTGTGATATGATGGCTTTACTGCCGCGCCACGAGCGGGGTGAGAGTGAGACTCCCGTGCAGTGCGGCCCTTTACACTTGTACTACATGGGTCGTGGTTTATTAGTCCCCCATTGAATTTGACTGAAGATTTAACTGGCAAAATGTTAGTGCATGTCAACAAAAACTATATCGTTGGATTCGTATTTGAACATAGTTTTCAATGATATAATTTTAGGTGACATGCATCAGCATTTATCGTACTATATATAATGTTAGTTCAATTTTTGGTCGTACTAATCTATAGTAGTAAGGTGCTCGTGCGTTGCACGGAAGAGTGAAGTGCATTGATCGGGGAGTTGTTTGTTTTGACAAAGGATGTGGGGGTCATCTCATGTGTAACGGGTATCGATAGGTTTCTTCGGGTATTATTTCATCTCTAGAGCTCACAAACATCCGGGTGAAATAGATAAAAAGGTATCTTTTGCAAACAAAAGCGTTCAACTGTTCAACCTGCATCCAAAACTTGTGAAGAAATAACACTTAATGTGCTTTGCAAGAAATGATCTTTAAGATTTAGTTTTTGAGTATCAATTGTTATACATGTTGGCTACAGATGACATGGCACTTTCTTATAGTCAACAGTTGTCTATACTATTAAGTATTAACCATGCCCTTATACACCTAGATGGAGGGATTAAATCAGGATGACTTGGAAGGGTCAGAGGAGATGTAAGAAATGGTTCATAGTAAGTCTTTCACCAGTACTGTAGTAGAAATTCATACAAGGAAGATTCTAGACTAAACTATAAATGGATACACTTTTATTCATGCGCGATAATCCAATAGAGCAAGATCATGCATGGAAGTCTCCACATGCTTAGACAGCAGATTACACTGAGCAAAGACTAATGATCAACATTTAACTTGATAATGCGTATGTCCAGGTGGACCTCCTTGGAGTCCCCGTGCACCGCGTTGGGAGGTAAATCATGCCATGCGTCTTCCATGTCCAAACCGGTGGGAAGGTCCCAGCTCTGCACAGTCCTAGTCAGCATGATCGAGCTGGTGTCGCCGCCCACGCACCTCGGAGGGGTAGTAACGGTGAGCATGCACCCGTACATCGGCCTCGTGTCGATGTCGCAGTCAGTGGCGTCGCCTCGATGCACACTCTGAGACGGGTGGTGGCCTACACGGGCCTCGCCGGTGCCCACGATCAAGAGGAAGACGCTGCCGTCCTCCTCCGAGACTAGCAGGCGGCGGTTATCCTCCAGCTACTCTGGCATGGTGAACGGGTAGCACGTCTCGTACTTGATGTTCTCCGCCAAGGGCCAGTAGTGACCGCTGCACACATCCGTGAGGTGATGCACGATGTCCGCCAGCGAGCCCCAAAACGGCATCGGGGCACTCATAGTAGTAGACGAAGGGCTCCTTGGAGGCATCGACCAGGCCGTCCATGAAACGGGAGTGGCTGTAGGGGACGTTGCGCCAGTTGAATATATGAGCAAGTTACTACGAGATTTAATCCGAATAAGCACAAAATAAATCATGATGGCTATAACAGAGATTAAACTAATCATGTGGACTAGCATCGTAGATGAACAAATAGAATCTAGTAGGATACAGAGTAGAAACATGAATTCTACCATGATTTCAAACAGGAAGGACAAAGACACATATGGTGCAACGGGAGAAGCACTGTTGGCGTTGAGGTTGTCGCCCATGTCGTTGAGGAAGAGGTTGCCGAGGTTGGGGAAGAAGTAAATGCGTTGGTGAAGTCGTGGCTGCCAGCGAGAGTGCCCTCCCAAATTTCAACGGCCTTGCTTGAATGGAGCGCATGAGGGAGTGGCTGTAGGGGACGTTGCGGCCGCCGAATAGAGCGCAGGAGTAGCACACGAAGCAGTAGATGGTGCTCCTCCCCAAGTCTCCATCTCTACTACTCTTCTTTGTTTTTTATAACAAATCGAATAGTACTGCACCGTCCGCTGCACGCCCGGCTGAACACGCCTCCTCGCCTCCATCATCACTAACTGAGTCTTTTATAGGAGTAGGAGTAGAGAAAAAACCGAGTTGGTGATGATGGTGTGTCGTGCAATGCACGGGCATCTTGCTAATTTTTTTTGCATATAATTCCAAACACCACGTAGACACGGTCTTCGACCATTTTGCAACTATGTTAGTATCATTGTTAGTGGTCAGCCGGTGCAAGTTATAGCCCCAGGTGTTTTAACCCTTTTTTTAGTAATGATATCTGGCGATTGTTCGGCACGAGCTCAATCCTGGCGAATCTCATGTAACCGTCAGATTTCCATCCGATGGAGGCCTGTTTTTAAGCCATAGTATTTGACATAAGCACCACCCTTACACACGTATTGTAACTGCGTCGCGGGCATTTGCAACTGCCATGTCTCCCAGCGAACGTTTGTTGGGAATTGGAGTTAGCACCGATGGCCGTTCGTAGTCGTTCCACGCCCGGGCATTGAAGTTTCACTACTAGGGAAAAGCCTAGCAGCAGCGCGGGTTTTGGGCCTATTAGTAGCGCGGGGGCCGGCGCTACTAATAAGGCGCTACAGCTAACGTATAGCAGTAGCGCGGGTGCCACCCGCGCTACTACTACGTCCTTTAGTAGTAGCGTGGGTAAAAACCCGCGCTACTACTACCAGCGCGGGTTTTTTTTTTATTTTTTTCAAAAAAATATTTCAATTTTTCCCTAATTTTCAAATTTCTGAATTATTTTAACCTCAAATCTCTAATCACCCCTCATCGTTTCTCAATTTAATCTCTAATCACCCCTCATCATTCCAAATCATCTAACTTCCCAGACGGTCACCCATCCTCTCACTACTCCAGCCAGAGCACGCTTAACTTCCGAGTTCTATTCTCCCTCGTTTCCAAGTCTGCACTTGTTGTTTTCCTGACAATAGTAAGATGTCAATTCTATTAACCTCAGGAATTTAGCTTGAGCATGAAGTCACACATTTCACTATTTGAGTTTGAAACTATTGTTCTAAAAAATTAGTAACACTAATATTTCTTGAATAATTAGTTTGACCATAGTTTGACCACAGTTTGACCACAGTTTGGCAATAGTTTGACCATATTTGACCAAAATTCTAAATAACTAAAATAATTATTTAGTAACACTAATATTCTAGAATAATTAGTTTGACCATTGTTTGACCACATTTTGACCACACAGTTTGAAATTTTTTCGATTTTTTCCACTCTAGATCTTAAAAGCCCCGTAACTTTTTCTCTGTTTGGTTTTTGAGGATTTTGAGTAGATGATTTTTCATATAAAAAACTTTTTCATCCGAGTTAGTATGCAAAAGTTATGCCCATTTTTACAAATTCTCGAGAGATTTTGCAAATAAAGTCGAAATTCATATTTGCAAATTTTCCCAACAACTAGACCACATATCACATGGGAAACTTATTTTCTTTTATTTTTTTGACATTTTCATCATTTTCTTTTTTTTAAACTGAAAAGGCGATCCGGGGGGGGGGGTAGAGTTTGAAAATGGGACCTTTAGTAGTAGCGTGGTTTTTTACCCCCTCGCTACTACTATGGCATTCACTTAGTAGTAGCGAGGGCTAAAACCAACGCCATCTGCTATCAAACTTAGTAGTAGCAAGGTTTTAAAAACCCGCGCTACTACTATGGCATGTCCCGGGGGGCATGGTAGAGACCGCTTAGTAGTAACGAGGGTGAAAAACCCGCGCTACTGCTATCAACTTAGTAGTAGCGAGGTTTAAAAACCTGCACTATTGGTAAGTAGCAGCAGCGAGGGTTTTTAACCCTCGCTACTAGTAACTTTATGTGTATAGGCTTTTCCCTAGTAGTGTTTGTAACTATTTTAGATTAGAATATACTACTCCTGCGGTGCTAGTAGTAGAGCAGAGTCCTACTCTACTACTACTCTACCCAAGCAAGTTAGGGCATAGTAGTAGGTCTTGTAGGGAGTACCGATCTTTGTGATCACTCAAGCAAGTTGTCCGACTTTGATATGACCCTACGCTTTCTTTGGTATGTGTCTTGTAAGTCAAGCGGCGTGTTGTAGTCATCATCACTGTCCACTTCCCGCATGACATATTCGCTTCTCCAACTTTGTCCGCTCTTCCATCCACGTTAAGGTGCCTCCCCCCTTGTCTGAAACCCAAGCACTAACAATGGCAGAACTAAGCAGCGTCCGCCGAAAGAGTGGCTGGAATTCGCTCCCCACAGAGGTAATCAAGCTCATTGTTTCGCGTGTGGACAAACTCAATACCATGCCGCTCACCGCGTGCTCGTCGGGCTGTATCGTTTATTCAAAGCCCTCAGGCCGGAGCTTTTTAAGCCAGCTCCTTGCTTGCTGATGCCGCCTGATCTTCAGAAACGTCATGTCACGCAGCATAAAAATCGTAGGGTGGCGAGCATCAACCCCCTTGACTGTGATTCAAAAAAATAGATATAATGTTAGTTCAATTTTTGGTCGTACTAATCTATAGTAGTAAGGTGCTCGTGCGTTGCACGGAAGAGTGAAGTGCATTGATCGGGGAGTTGTTTGTTTTGACAAAGGATGTGGGGGTCATCTCATGTGTAACGGGTATCGATAGGTTTCCTCGGGTATTATTTCATCTCTAGAGCTCACGAACCTCCGGGGGATATAGTTAATAATAGGATCGTTTGCGATCAAAAGCGTTCAACTGTTCAACCTGCATCCAAAACTTGTGAAGAAATAACACTTAATGTGCTTTGCAAGAAATGATCTTTAAGATTTAGTTTTGAGTATCAATTGTTATACATGTTGGCTACAGATGACATGGCACTTTCTTATAGTCAACAATTGTCTATACTATTAAGTATTAACCATGCCCTTATACACCTAGATGGAGGGATTAAATCAGGATGACTTGGAAGGGTCAGAGGAGATGTAAGAAATGGTTCATAGTAAGTCTTTCACCAGTACTGTAGTAGAAATTCATACAAGGAAGATTCTAGACTAAACTATAAATGGATACACTTTTATTCATGCGCGATAATCCAATAGAGCAAGATCATGCATGGAAGTCTCCACATGCTTAGACAGCAGATTACACTGAGCAAAGACTAATGATCAACATTTAACTTGATAATGCGTATGTCCAGGTGGACCTCCTTGGAGTCCCCGTGCACCGCGTTGGGAGGTAAATCATGCCATGCGTCTTCCATGTCCAAACCGGTGGGAAGGTCCCAGCTCTGCACAGTCCTAGTCAGCATGATCGAGCTGGTGTCGCCGCCCACGTACCTCGGAGGGGTAGTAACAGTGAGCATGCACCCGTACATCGGCCTCGTGTCAGTGTCAGTGTCAGCGGCGTCGCCCCTGATGCACACTACAGAGACGGGGTGGTGGCCTACACGGGCCTCGCCGGTGCCCACGATCAAGAGGAAGACGCTGCCGTCCTCCTCCGAGACTAGCAGGCGGCGGTTATCCTCCAGCTACTCTGGCATGGTGAACGGGTAGCACGTCTCGTACTTGATGTTCTCCGCCAAGGGCCGTGGTGACCGCTGCACGCATCCGTGAGGTGATGCACGATGTCCGTCGGCGAGCCCCAAAACGGCATCGGGCACTCATAACAGTAGACGAAGGGCTCCTTGGAGGCATCGACCAGGCCGTCCATGAAACGGGAGTGGCTGTAGGGGACGTTGCGCCAGTTGAATATATGAGCAAGTTACTACGAGATTTAATCCGAATAAGCACAAAATAAATCATGATGGCTATAACAGAGATTAAACTAATCATGTGGACTAGCATCGTAGATGAACAAATAGAATCTAGTAGGATACAGAGTAGAAACATGAATTCTACCATGATTTCAAACAGGAAGGACAAAGACACATATGGTGCAACGGGAGAAGCACTGTTGGCGTTGAGGTTGTCGCCCATGTCGTTGAGGAAGAGGTTGCCGAGGTTGGGGAAGAAGTCGTCGTTGGTGAAGTCGTGGCTGCCAGCAGGCGCGAGAGTGCCCTCCCCAAATTTCAACAGCGCCCGCCGAATGGAGCGCATGAGGGAGTGGCTGTAGGGGACGTTGCGGCCGCCGAATAGAGCGCAGGAGTAGCACACGAAGCAGTAGATGGTGCTCCTCCCCAAGTCTCCATCTCTACTACTCTTCTTTGTTTTTTATAACAAATCGAATAATCTTGCACCGTCCGGCTGCACGCCCGGCTGAACACGCCTCTCGCCTCCATCATCACTAATCGAGTCTTTTATAGGAGTAGGAGTAGAGAAAAACCGAGTTGGTGATGATGGTGTGTCGTGCAATGCACGGGCATCTTGCTAATTTTTTTGCATATAATTCCAAACACCACGTAGACACGGTCTTGACCATTTTGCAACTATGTTAGTATCATTGTTAGTGGTCACCGGTGCAAGTTATAGCCCTGTGTGTTTTAACCCTTTTTTAGTAATGATATCTGGCGATTGTTCGGCACGAGCTCAATCCTGGCGAATCTCATGTAACCGTCAGATTTCCATCCGATGGAGGCCTGTTTTTAAGCCATAGTATTTGACATAAGCACCACCCTTACACACGTATTGTAGCTGCGTCATGGGCATTTGCAACCGCCATGTCTCCCAAATAACGCTTTGTTGGGAATTGGAGTTAGCACCGATGGTCCGTTCGTAGTCGCTCCACGCCCGGCATTGAAGTTTCACTACTAGGTAAAAGCCTAGCAGCAGCGCGGGTTTTGGGCCTATTAGTAGCGCGGGGGGCGGCGCTACTAATAAGGCGCTACAGCTAACGTATAGCAGTAGCGCGGGTGCCACCCGCGCTACTACTACGTCCTTTAGTAGTAGCGTGGGTAAAAACCCGCGCTACTACTACCAGCGCGGGTTTCTTTTGAATTTTTTCGAAAAAATATTTCGATTTTTCCCCTAATTTTCAAATTTCTGAATTATTTTAACCGCAAATCTCTAATCACCCCTCATCGTTTCTCAATTTAATCTCTAATCACCCCTCATCATTCCAAATCATCTAACTTCCCAGACGGTCACCCATCCTCTCACTACTCCACCAGAGCACGCTTAACTTCCGAGTTCTATTCTCCCTCGCTTTCCAAGTCTGCACTTGTTGTTTTCTGACAATAGTAAGATGTCAATTCTATTAACCTCGTGAATTTAGCTTGAGCATGAAGTCACACATTTCACTATTTGAGTTTGAAACTATTGTTCTAAAAAATTAGTAACACTAATATTTCTTGAATAATTAGTTTGACCATAGTTTGACCACAGTTTGACCACAGTTTGGCCATAGTTTGACCAGATTTGACCAAAATTCAAAAAAACTAAAATAATTATTTAGTAACACTAATATTCTAGAATAATTAGTTTGACCATTGTTTGACCACATTTTGACCACACAGTTTGAAATTTTTTCGATTTTTCCACTCTAGATCTTAAAAGCCCGTAACTTTTTTCTCTGCTTTGGTTTTTGAGGATTTTGAGTAGATGATTTTCATATAAAAACTTTTTCATCCGAGTTAGTATGCAAAAGTTATGCCCATTTTACAAATTCTAGAGATTTTGCAAATAAAGTCGAAATTCATATTTGCAAATTTTCCCAACAACTAGACCACATATCACATGGGAAACTTATTTTCTTTTATTTTTTGACATTTTCATCATTTTCTTTTTTAAACTGAAAAGGCGATCCACAGGGGGGGTAGAGTTTGAAAATGGGACCTTTAGTAGTAGCGCGGGTTTTTACCCCTCGCTACTACTATGGCACCACTTAGTAGTAGCGAGGTCTAAAAACCAACGCTACTGCTATCAACTTAGTAGTAGCGAGGGTTAAAAACCCGCGCTACTATTATGGCATGTCCCGGGGGGCAGGGTAGAGACCGCTTAGTAGTAGCGAGGGTGAAAAACCCGCCATCGCTATCAACTTAGTAGTAGCGAGGTTTAAAACCTGCACTATTGGTAGTAGCAATGAGGGTTTTAACCCTCGCTACTAGTAACTTTATGTGTATAGGCTTTTCCCTAGTAGTGTTTGTAACTATTTTAGATTAGAATATACTACTCCTGCGGTGCTAGTAGTAGAGCAGAGTCCTACTCTACTACTACTCTACCCAAGCAAGTTAGGGCATAGTAGTAGGTACTGTAGGGAGTACCAGTACTGTGATCACTCAAGCAAGTTGTCTGACTTTGATATGACCCTACGCTGCTGGTATGTGTCTTGTAAGTCAAGCGGCGTGTTGTAGTCATCATCACCTGTCCACTTCCCGCAGCACATATTCGCTTCTCCAACTTTGTCCGCTCTTCCATCCACGTTAAGGTGCCTCCCCCCTTGTCTGAAACCCAAGCACTAACAATGGCAGAACTAAGCAGCGTCCGCCGAAAGAGTGGCTGGAATTCGCTCCCCACAGAGGTAATCAAGCTCATTGTTTCGCGTGTGGACAAACTCAATACCATGCCGCTCACCGCGTGTGCTCGTCGGGCTGTATCGTTTATTCAAAGCCCTCAGGCCGGAGCTTTTTAAGCCAGCTCCTTGCTTGCTGATGCCGCCTGATCTTCAGAAACGTCATGTCACGCAGCATAAAAATCGTAGGGTGGCGAGCATCAACCCCCTTGACTGTGATCCGATCCCCGTCACCCTCAACTACATTAACGACATGTACTGGGTCGGCATGAACACGTCTTGGATGGTGCTCCTCGATGGTCGTGACAGCTGGATGCTCGTCGAGATCTACACCCGGCGATTGATCCCACTTCCTTCGATTAACACTGCACTGCTTTGGCATCGCGACCCAGAATACTCGGAATCTTACAGTAGCCAACAAGATACCAAGTTTTATTTTCTCAAGGTTGTAATCTGCCAAGTGCCCACAAGATCTGGCGAATTATAAAGACTTCAGGCTAATTGCGTTCTCCAACCGCGGTCTCGCCTATCTGACAGGTCACTGCGGTAAGTGTCTAAATCTGCACGTCCATCGCAGGATCATACATCCTCCATGGTTCTCTGATGCCATTGAACACAAGGGCTTCATTTACGATGTCGACTCCTTCTACGGCTGGACGTATTGTGGGCCTACTCCAGTCATCGCTACAAACGGTTGTTACAGTAGTATGTTACTTTCCTATGATATCTTGATGGCTTGCTTATATTACTTTCAACATTTACTGAAAAAATATTCATGCTCATAACATGTTGTTCTTAAGATTGACTACAACAAGAGCCCTTTTTTATTTGACTCCAACTTGATATGATGTTGTAGGCCGTCTGGTGCCCCTACCCTTCCTAATCCCAGAACCTTTCAAAGAAAAGCGCATGGCAGTTGGAGGTGGTTCCTGGCTCGATCAGACGATGACGAACGATTGATTATCGTTCACATGTACGAGATGTGTTGTTTCGTGGAATACAATCACAATCACTGCAAGGTCTTTGAGTAGGATCCCAGCTTCTCTGGGCCTTTAGGAATTTTTGACTGGAGGCTGGTAAGTAGCCTTGGTACACACTCTCTGTTTGTCGGACTGAATTATCCGATTAACCAGGAGATAACCGACGGCAAGGATCATGATGGCAGCGCGGTTTTGTTCATCAGGCAAAACTATGTGTACACATCATACCATGCGTCTCTGCATGGACCATACCCTGATATGTGCCGCCACGCTCTGCAGCCCAAAGTAGGAGAGAGGGTCGCAAGTATGAGACTACGACCTGTTGGCTGGAGTTTCCCCCGTCAGGCATCCATCTGGTTCAAGCCGTCAGCCAATCTCCACAGCTAATAAATAGTAAGATCTAACTGAGCCAGTTATTTAGATGCGTACACTTGGTGTAGTAGGATCTTTATTTAGTTTGATGCATACACTTGTTCTTTTTTGGTAGCCCTTTTCTAATAATGGTTGATGTTTGGTTTGGAAGAAAGATATGCGTCTTCACTCTTCTGGCCTGCTTACTGCTTCTGTTGCACCCCTAGCCCTGGTTGCTGCTGGTGCTGTTTTCAATGTACAATAAGTACTCCCTCTGTTCACTTTTATAAGACCTTGAAGACATTTCAGACAATGTGCAAAACAGTTCATTTTAAGTTGTCTGAAACGACTTACAAAAGTGAACGGAGGGAGTAGTATATTTCGTCTGTTGGTTGAATAAATGTGTTGTTAGAATGACAAACACAATGTTTTGAAAGTCGTTGCACGGTTCGATCCTTAGTGCCCCGTACCGTATGTAGCACATACTATTTTTTGTAGGGAACACATTTTCCACTTGTTGATAACATGCAACCCACTGATGAAGGCCCAATAGAGGAACCCATAATTAACTGGAAGAGAGGCTCTCACATGAATCCGACCCAGGTACATGCTCATGGTCCCCTAAACATAAATAAGTAAATAAATAAATAAAGCTAAATGCTCATGCACCAGTTCTTTAAATTCATGATTTAACAGGAGGATATTATTTCCTATGATAGTGTCGTTACATTCAGTCGATATTATTCTTAGCCAAAGATAGCGACCAATCTTCTTTCTCCCAGCATTCTTCCTGCAACCAGCGGACCCATGCAAATCATATTCAACATCATAAATAGTTCCGATCCATTTTTATTTTTCAATAAGAATGTCCAACCCAGCCCAGCACATTGGCTACAACACTTTATCCTCCGCCTTGGTGCACTCGCCACGGTGCCGCCGTCCGGCCCTGTCAACACACTACAAGAAATATGTCAACTTGTGACCTTGACTATTTGTCACTGAAAGGTCATTGTTTTTCATTTGCGACCTTTTTGTGACCAAAAACAGAAGGTCAAAAGCCGGCGGTCGTAAACTTAAATTAACGACCTTCTCTATGAGAAGGTCGTAGACGTTTACGACCAAACCAGAAGGTCGTTGAACCCATGACCTTTTGTTTTGGCCACTGGCTGTCTGCCCAGGCTACATCGGATCCGACGTGGCAATCTGATGTGGCAAAACTGCGACCAATAGAAAAGGTCGTTGATAAGATTCAGCCCGGTCCGATACGATGTCTATATGGGTCGAGCCCACTAATTCAGCCCATTTATTATTATTATTCCAGTCAATTATGGTCTATAAGGGCCGAGCCCACTAATTCAGCTCATTTATTATTATTATTCCAGTCAATTATGGTCAACTGCTTTGGGCTTATTGCGGTCCATTTTAAATTTGGGCCTCTGCATTTAATTTTTGGGCCTTGGCCTCTTTGCAATCCAATTCTTTTGGGGCTATAGCCATTTCGACCAGTTTTTCATTTGGTCCAATAGACATTTCAGCCAGTTTTTAATTTGGGCCACGCCTCTTTATTTCAAATACAATTTACAGCACAAACATAGAATCAACCCAAATTCAATACCAATATATTCTCTTTTTGACCACTTTCAATCCAAGAATACATTTCAAGTAAACATAGAATAATATTCCAAGGATTTGTACATATATTCTAGCATTTGAATAATAAGTTCAGCAAGCAAATATACTCCAAGTTCTCAGCAAGATCAACAATATATCCAAATTCCCAGAAAATTTTGCATTACAACAAACATATAAAGCAAGTCGTTGACTTGGACTTCCAGCTTCTTCAAAAAAATCAGCATATAACTCTCCTGTGGATGAGAAGAAAAGCCACATGTTCAGTCTCAATAT
Source organism: Aegilops bicornis (assembly GCA_021605145.1). Lineage (NCBI taxonomy): Eukaryota > Viridiplantae > Streptophyta > Magnoliopsida > Poales > Poaceae > Aegilops > Aegilops bicornis. Next base: position 39,227,595 of record CM038670.1, read on the forward strand.
GGGTAATATATGCTAACAATAAATCCGAGAACCGTGCAAGAGCCTAGGTTTTACTATCATTTGGACACCCAGATTGACGATCCTTTCTTACCTAATGTGTGCAAGTCCAAATAAATTAATAAACAATCCATTTTATAGAGCAAATGATATGCCCCCCTTTTTATCTAAAAAGGTAGTGTATGCTAGTGACAGAACAAGGGATAAGACTGATATGATATGCCAGATTGCCAGCAATAGTGCTTACATGCATCTTCATATTTCAAAACGCCCAATAGACTAGTTAGCTGGCAAAACACTAGAGAAGGCATAGACAGAAACAAAGGTAACATGCAACACATCAAAGTATAGTAAGCACTGAACCTAGATCATATCAATAGTAACATCACCAATCAGGTTGCATGTGTATGCTAGAAATCAAGAATCGAAAGGACTTCAGCTTGTTTTTGATATCTTGCCTCTGTTGCTCCTAGTTCAGTAAAGAAATAGTTAAGTAGTGAGTGCTTCACCTCATGGACTTGGCAGTGCACAATAGATTTCAGGATGGAGCATAAATAGAATACCTGGAAAAGAACAATAAAGAGCTATACAGTTAAGTAAGCATCCTTGGCTGTACAAATAAGTGGAGAGAACAATAAAGAGTTATACAGTCTAGAATTTCTGTTGAGAGAGAGCAACTTGATGTAAAGTCGCTTGAAAACAGAAAACACCTTACAAGCTTGTGAAGCTTACCATGATTTCAAATGCATGAGTTATGTAATCTTTTATGCCATCGTCCCAAAATTTGGCTGGATGATTTTGCAACTGTAGTTGTACCCATCTGCTCAAAATATAAACATATAGATGAGTGCTTCTCACATGTCACCAGAGGCAAATAGCAATACACATAAATGAATGAACAGGGCCATATTCTACAGCAAAATGAACCAACAGAGGTATATCTTGTAGCCTACAACAATCATGTTAGAAACCACAGAGATACAATTACAAGGCTCGCACCGAAACAAAAAATTTGTACAAAATATAAACATATAGATGAGTGCTTCTCACATGTCACCAGAGGCAAATTGCAATACACATAAATGAATGAACAGGGGCATATTCTACAGCAAGATGAACCAACAGAGATATATCTTGTAGCCTACAACAATCATGTTAGAAACCACAGAGATACAATTACAAGGCACGCACCGAAACAGAAAATTTGTACAGAGGCTTAAAAGTAAATTAGTTGACAAAAAATTCAGACTGCATATGAAGCATTCTCCATGGACAGAAATTTCATGACTTCTTAACATTTCCATTAAAAACAAATTGATACACCATTGCTGAAATTTGTAAAAAATGCCTCTGTTATATATTTTTGATGCCTACTTCTCCAATGCCCAGTCACTCCACATTGTTGGAGAAGTTCTCCTTGTCACAAAATCATTTTCCTTCCTTTTTTCTTCAATGCTTTGTGATATTCTATCAAACTCTGTCATGAAAGCAATCACACTGTGAGTTGAACCTATATTTGCTTCAAATAGAACATTGGTGCCTTCGCTTCTAGCTGTTGTCTGGATGAACGAATAAAAGTGATTCTTGAAGTAGACAGGTACAAATCTCTTCCTGTTTTTCCACATAATTGCAAAGTACTTGATATGTTCAACATTGTGCTGTTGAATCATTTGTGGCCACAATTCTTCAAATTCTTGCACTGTCTGAGAGTTTAGGATTATGTCATGAAATTGAGCATGCAAGTTTTGATTCTTTCCAAATGTCCTCCTAGCTTTGTTTTGAGCTTTTTTCAGAATGTGGAACAAACAGCTCCTATGATTGCAATTTGGAAAGCATTTAGGCACAACTTTCTTCAACTAAGTTTCACATGGTTGAAGTTGAAAAAAACAAACAATATGATGTTTTCAAATCACCAACGCAAGCACTCTATGAGTATAACCCCAGAACTTTTATAGCGATGGTGGACATAGACTCTGAGACTTTCACATGCATATGTGGTAAATTTGAAAAGGATGGCGTACTATGCTGTCATGCACTCAAAGTGATCCAAGCATTGAACATTGATGAGATAGAAGAGAAGTATTTCATTGATTGATGGAGACCTGAAGAAAAGAAATCAGAAAAAATCAGTGAACATGAGGCAAACCTTGAAGAATTGGATGATCAAATGGCTTTCTTCTCGTTCTCTAGAAGGCTCACTGAATTAGCTTCTGAAGCATCAAAAAATCCTGAAAGGAGGAAAATTATGAGTGAGCAGATAACCAATTTGGAGAAATTAATACTGGGCATACCTTGCATAGTAGAGGGTGAGGAACCAAAAAGTTGTACATCAGAGCTAGCATCTTAAACTGCAGCAGTTGTGAGTTTGGGTAGCAATTCTGAGAACACACTAAAGGATCCGGTATACACAAAACCAAAAGGGAGAATGAAGAAAACAGGAAGGCAAAAAAGCATAGTTGAGGAAATTATAGACAAACCAAAAATGACTTGCTCTGGGTGTGGCAAACAAGGTCACAAGATAACTGGATGTAAACCAATAGAAGAGAATGCAACACAGAAAATTAACAAGAGAGGTACAACTTTTCTTCGTATTTTCAAATTTCAAACACACACAAAAAATTATAGCAAATTCTAAAAAAAATGTTTCTCATAAGTTTTATTGATTCATGAATTACAGCTAGAAAGGAGAGCATTGCATTAGATTCACATCATGAGAAGGCAAAGATGGCAAAGAAGACTCAATGAATTGGTTCGTCAGCATTATTTGCATTGAAAGTTTTGTATTAAAAATTCCTAAATATAGAAGTGGTCTAATTGGAAGTTGTTTTCTTATTTTACAAAATCAGATCGAAAAGAAGGCAATGCAAAGTCCAAGAACAAGTCATTGTAAATGAAGTTTGGAATTGAAGCCCTATCAGATTGAGAAGCCAGCTGAATAGATAGAATGAAAGGCAGATTTGTGCACGCTGAAAATGACAAGTTGATTGGTGTCAATGTGTATGCAATGATGCTTGATGTAATTTATAATTTGGAAGATGAATTTCTGCAGAGTTTACTATTTGTTCTATTTTTGAGGAATGAGTAGGTTACTACGTATCATTTTGCAAATTTTTGCAAATCAAAAACAACATTAAAAATTTCCCAAAAAAATCAAGGAGGAAATCAACCGCTCATATTAAAAACATTTATAATAGAGTGCTGATATCATGACAAAGTTCCAGATGTACTTGAAATACCTAAAAATCAACTAATATTTTGCTATAGATAGACACAAAGATAAACAACTACACACAAACTAAACTTGAAGCAAATAGACTAAGCAACATCCGAAATACTACCGGTTGCATCATCATAAACATATACTTGGGTGTACTAGTTGCGGTACTGACTTTTGTTGAAACGCTTCATGCAGCAGGCATGCTAGCACCAGCTCCACCTCCATCATGCCCATCACCTCCAAAAACACCAGAGCAGCTGAAATCAGCGGTGGGGTCAGCGCCTCCATCTCCTCCGTCATCTTCATTGTCATCATCGTCATCTTTGCGGCCAGCTGCAATAATGGTATTCCTCTGAAAGTAGCCATCCCAATCAGGAACACACTGCTCAATTCTGTTCACTCGACGAACAGACATCAACGCTTCTGGGCCACAACGAATGTCGTTACCAGCAACCAGAAGGACATCAAACGGATCCTCGAAAGCAACTAGGACTGCATCCTTCACATAATGGTCTGCCACTGTAAAGTTCCTATGCCCAACGCAATCAAACATAGCATGCCCAACACAGAATGCATATGAGTGAGTGTTGCTTGTTACTATGCAGTATACTACTCTGTCAGTATCCCCAAAAGGGATCTTGAGCTGAGCCCTGGTGACAGCTGAAATCTTCATTGTTTTATGGCTGAAGTCCTTGTAAACCGAAAAATGCACGAAAGAAAGAAAAGTGAATTTAAATTTTAAATTTCATTTGTTTGATTCAATAACAAAAAATTAAATAACATGACTTCAACAGAGAAATAAAAAATATGCATGGTTCATATCAATTCATTTAAACAACAATAGTTCCTAGTTGCTTTGTTTGAAGCATATAACAAGCATTTTGCTATTTGCAGCACTGAGTAAACACACAAAAGCCTACGCATGAAAAAGTAGTTTTGTAGGACTAAATAAACACGAAGCCTAAAAATGCTATCATTGTTTAGTATACTGTTGAGCAACTTAAGAAACTAAAAAAGAACTAAAATAAAATCTGTAGCACTATGGATGAATAAATTAAATTTAATCAGTAAAAAAAATGTATAACATTTGTTCAGATCAAACACTATGATTCTTACAAAAAATTAAAAAAACTATGAATACCTTTTTTGGGGCATTCTTGTTAGAATCAGAACTTGCCATTTCTTCATACTTCCGCTTGGATGCAATTGGTCCTAGTTGAACCTCCTAACATTAAAATACAAAGAAAATGTCATGAAGTTTGCATAAAATCTACAACATTTCCAAAAACAAAATGATTGGCAGGGGAAAATAATTTATCAAGTAAAAAAGGCATGAAAGAAAGCACATCACATTGCATAATAAAACTTGCATCCTCAAGATGCCAAATTTGCACACATTATTGAACAGCAAGATCATGGAATCTTTGATGCTACCCACTGGATTAAGGTTTACTAGGAGCGATATGTACTATAACATTATAACAACACTTGAATACTACACTAGTTTATGGGTTACTGTAAAAAAAACTAATTCATTAAACTTGCACAAATTATAAATTCAATGAGTACAAAAAGATAAAAAGTTGCACGTTCATCATGCTAAAGTTGCACAAATTTTACAAACAACAAAAGGTACATATTAGAGATCAAAATAATGTATTTCAGGGCTTACTACAAAAACCTAATTCATTAAACTTGCATACATTTTACAACAACAAAAAAATACAGAATAACCTTGATTACATCTTGGTTTAGGGTTTGTACAGAAAGTAATTTAAACTACGTGAATTAGATAGAACTTTACTCAATTTACAGTCTTTAACTAGATAACAAAACTTGCATCCTAAAGATACTAAACTTGCACATAATATACACCAGCAACTTTCAAACAATGATTTATAAACTCACAAACATTTTGCAAAAGCAAAAAATTTGCATCTTCAATATGCCAAACTTGCACAAAATTTAAACTACACAAATAAGGTAAACTTGCACATATTATACACCAGCAACTTTCAAACAATGATTTAAAACTCGCAAACATTTTGCAAAAGCAAAATGTTGCATCCTCAAAGATGCCAAACTTGCACAAAATTTAAGCTACCCAAATAAGGTAAACTTGCACATATTGTACACCAGAAACTTTCAAACAGTAATTTAAAAATTTGCAAACATTTTGCAAAAGCAAAAAGTTGCATCCTCAAGATGCCAAACTTACACAAAATTTAAGCTACACAAAACTTGCACAAAACTAGCATGCTCAAATAAGGTAAACTTGCATCCTCAAAGACTGATAAAAGCTAATGTTTTGTACAAGTTCGAATTTAAGCTACACAAATTATAGAGTACCTCACTCCAAAAACACATTTTCAACTACATCAGAAAAATAAATCCACAAAAAATTCAAAACCTACAAAATAAAAGTTGCATCTTCAAGATGCCAAACTTGCACAAAATTTACAACAGCAAGGCTTGTACAAGCTTCATAGGTACAACAACATGATTCATACAAAATACTTGCGGGTAGTACTGCGTTAAGGATCAATATAAGTGATTTGAATTACACAGTAACTCAATCAAAACTAAGAATTATAACTGCACTTGCATTAGGTTTTTGATCTGTACTTCAAAAAGATCAACTAAGTACAAATATAACAAAACATACAAAAACATTCTGAAAAAAAGAAAGGATGTAACTAGCAAGGGTCTTACATCTACTATGAAATTATGACTACCCTTGAATCAAACGTGCACACATATTTCAACATCAAAAACATATTTTCTACAAAAACAATTTAAACTAGATGCAACAGAGAGTACCTCATTCAACTCGCAAAATTAACTACAGTAAGAAAATAATCCATAAAGTGAAAAGATGAAAAGATATACATTATTTGACAGAAATCTGCACACTCCTAGAATGCAAAAAATCAAATTATGTAGAAAACATAAATTTGATTATATATTGAACATATAGTTGCACAGTAGCAGTAACTGCAACACATTTTATGATATGGGCAAAAAATTGCATAAAACATAACGGAAATCACATATACTCTTCATGCTGAAAAAATTGCATAAAACATAACTAGCACAATAGCACTAACTCCGAAAATGTAAATTGACTAAAAAATTATGAATAAAATGAGTTTAATGTTCAGAACCAAAAAATGTTATCTACAACTCAGGAGCAGGAAAAAAACATAATACCTTCTTCTTGGAGCCATCACCACTACTAGCACGATCCATCTAACCAAAAACATTTATAGAGTACAATTAAGTTTCAGTCCGCAATGCAGAAATGTTATTGAGTGAACAGTAACAAGAAAAAAGTTATACCTTCTTCTTGGAACCATCATCAGAACCAGCACGATCCATCTAACAAGAAATAAATATGAACACACATTTAGAAACTAAGACAAAACAGCATCAAATACAGAATCTTATGAAATGAACATTGAGAAGAAAAGAGAAAAACCTTCTTCTTGGAACCATCAGCAGAACCACCACGATCCATCTAACAAAGAAATAAAGTGTTCACACATTTATAATCTCAGACAAAAAATTAAAAACAGACATCCAACTTCATACCTTGTCACTACCTGAAGGCACTACCTTGTATGAGAGTTTCTGTTAGATAAGAAAAAATCAGTCAGATATTGAAGTGCTGAAACAACAGGGATGCATGAAACCTATTTCAGAGAAATAAGTCATACAAACTTCTATAGACAAAACACTCACCAGAACAAGAAGGGGAGAAGAAGAGGTAGTCTGAAAGGATATAGAGGAGCAGACCCCGAAACTGAGTCAATATATAGGGATAGGGAGGAGGGTATGCTCCGGAAATGTTGAGAAGTTACAACGCAGCAGAGGTAGCGGGCGGTGTGGGGGGAGGGGTGGGGTAGTGGCCTGACTCGCAGTCGGTTCCTCGGTAGTGGGGGTAGTTGTGGGGTGTTGGACCGTCCAGAGTAGTGGGGCTGAGGGGGTAGTGGACTAACTTACATGAAACACGTGTCCTCTAAGAAAAAACAGATGTCAACCGAATAGAAAGGAACTGACGCTAGAAAAAAAATAGTGATTTCTGAATATAGAAAATGAAATAATTTTTAAGTACTCAAACATTTTTCTGCACAGCAAGAAAAACATTAATCAAAAATCTATATTATTCAAAAAATGTTTTAACAAAAAAGAGTAAGAAAAAAATAAATAAAAACTATGTTTCCAAACAAGTCAAAAAGATATTATTTGAAAACATCATAATTCAGCAAAAATAAAGATAAAAATAAGTTTTGAGATAACAAAATGAACATACAATGCAGATAAATGTTTTTACTTATCAAAATTCTTATTCCAAATAAATATCAGAAAAAGGAAAAACTTATAAAATGAAAAATGTTTTCAATTGTGAAATTTTCGAAAACAACACATAAAAAGCAAATTGAAAAAATGTTAAAAAACTGCAGAAAATAAAATAAATAAATTTTAGGATCATATCATTGTTGATGTTGTTTGATCTATACAGAAATCAAACTATTATGGAAAACTTTACAGCTCAGCGAGATATTAACAACTCAAAAGTAGCATCGCATCAAATTTGAAAAAAAGTAAAAAAGAAATGACGTAATGTGTCAAATCATATCATCATCACAGTACATATGAGGAATCATTTACATAAAAATATGTCGTAATGTTTCGTGCACATAACATTCTAATCATTCACAAAAATGGTGCTATTACATATGAAGTAACTACATTCTAATATTCTAATTGTCTTCATTTCGTCTTCGAAATTGACTCTGTGCTTTGTTTGACTCCATCGTCTGAATAGTTATCTCCTTGTTGAAATGCCTAGATTCTGAGATTGCAACAAAGCAAAACATCAAATAAAAAAACGTTGGTTGTTGAAATTTAGAAAAATTACTGAAATGGCAAAAGTTATAAAACAAATGGCACAAGTTTCAGAAATTAGAAATGTATAAGATGGCAAGCTTACTTGGGAACTGAATCAGAAATCGAGAACAATGTTCTTCTGCTCAGTCAGAATATTGAGGTCAGTGAACATCATCTCGTTTGCCAGCCTTACTCTAATATTAGGAATATCTTCATCCTTAATAATGTCATGCATTTGACCCTAGGCTTCCAGTGTTTCAAATATAATGCGGTATGAATACCACAGTCAACCCTGCAACGAACAAATCAACATTGAAAAAAAGGTTCATAAGGCTGAAATCATACAATATAAATCCTTGATATTGCAATGAATGACTATGATTTAATGAGGAACATGTTCAAAATGCAGAAAGACAATAAGAATTGCTTCAAGAACAAAAAAGCAAAAACTCAATTCCAGGATACTAAACACATTTAGTAAGTACTTGCACTCTTATTATACTTTAAAAATGCACATGCCATGCAAAAATATCAAAAAGTTCACACGATAGCATATTTGAGAAAAAGCAATATCATAGGTTATACGTCTTACTAAAACGACTCATCTGAAAAAACACTTGTACAACTATCCCTACAAAAAAAACCTAATTGGGGAAAATAAGGAAATACACAAATATAACTTGCGTTCTCATCATTCTAAAAAGCATAACATTTAACACAAAAACCATGAACATCGAGTTATAGAAAAAAAAGGAACTTACGCATTAGATTGTTTAGGCACATCAATAAAATGTGTAGACCAATTTCTCCAATTAACATCCCGCGAGCTCCCAAACATGTTCCAAACCCTCTTGAAATTTGGGATATGTAAATTTACAGTGAACTAAAAAGTTAGAATCTGTAGACGCAACAAAGAACATAACGCAGAAGTGGAGAAAAGAAGAGGACAAAAAAATAATATTAGAAACATTTGCTTTATAGAATTACCAGAATGCTCAACACATGCTTGTGGTAGTCACTCTTCTCATCAAATGCTGAATCTAAAATAACAATCATTTCATGCTGAAACAACACAACAAAATCAAACCAATGCTTGCATTGATTTAGAGTGTATAATGTAGGAAAGTGCACCTGGAAAAAGATAAAAACATTGGTAATAAATAAACACTCAAAACAACACGTGAAAAAAAATATGAAAAATAAAAATGTGAATCAAGTATATTTACTTTGTTGCATGTATGGATTAATCTTGCGCCATTTGCCAACTGAAAACATCTTTTTACCATATTGTACTTTTGATCGTACAACTCTTGGGTATCATATGAGTCCATGTTGATAAGATGCTCCTGTTAAAAAATAAAAAGAGTTGGTATAGTAATAAGAATATACAGAAAACTCTCACTAAAGTATTAAAAAATGATCATGAATCAAAGAAACAAAAATAGAGCAAAAAAATAATTATACTCACAGAAATGAGGTGGAAAAAATGATGCACTTTAGAATCCTTTGGCTTGTTGTCTAGAGACAATTTACGACACCAAGCATTTATAGTATATGTATCAACTAGGCCCTCGTTTGTGAAAGAAGTACCAAACGAAAAATATGTAACTGAAACCTTGCCATAATCAATACATGGTTTGCTGCAATCATAAAAAAAGGTATAAGATAAGAAAAGTACACATGTTCATGCACAACATAACAAACTATTTGCACAAAAAGGAACAGAGAGAATGCACTCACTATTTGAAGTTCTCGTCAAGAGACAGGGTGACAATAGCATCATGCAATTGAATCATCCTGCTGCTGACAGGATATTTTGATGATTTATCATTTAGATAAGGAGACGGATTGTATTTGCTTGGATGCACAATTCTCTTTGGCCCGTATCTGTTTGCCTCTCTTCCAGAGTTAGCAACAGAATGATTTTGGATCTTTTCATTGTAAACTTGTTCGTAATTAGCAAGCAAGATGTTATCATTATCAGATCTCTTTACTTCATACAAGATTTTGACTTTAAGAGAGTTTGCTGGGCTGTGGCGACACCCAGATGGATCTAAATCAATCTAAGAAGAAAACAAAAAGAAGTATGAACAAACATTACTAAACTGAACACATTACTAAGACAAAAACATGCTTCACAGAATAGGATTGCACATCTAACCTTAGTGACATGAACTGGAGGTCGAGATGTTTCACCTATAATTTCATTTCTGTTAGCAGATCTTGGTAGTGACCATGATCTTGGAGTGCCATTGGATCTCTTTTAAAAAAGACAAGAAATCATTAATGCAAAGTAAGCTAGGAAAAAAATGGAAAATTAATTAATGTCAATTAAAGCAGTTTAGAAGTAATACCTGAGTAAGAACATTGTTTGACGGAGTTGACACAGGAGTGAAAGGCAACGTCTGCATCTGAATTGGAGTTCGAAATTGTGATCCCTGGTACAAGATAAAAAGAAAATAATTACATAAGCAAAATGAACAAATTTGTTTTGCACAGGCTGCAAAAAGATTTTAAAAAATATACAGAAAATGTTGCATGGAAAACAATTAAATAAAATATTTGCTGAACTTGCAGGAAAAATAAGCAAAAAAGAATGAATTACGACCTCTTCGTTGTGCTGAAAATGACTTTGGCCAGAAAGTGTAGCTTGATCATGAACTGATTTTTGGGAGGTAATGGCAATACAATCATCTTCAGACAACAAGAAAAAATGACAATGTTAAAAAGACATAAAATATGAAGCACAAAACAAAACGGAAAAAAAGAGTTGAAGAATGAAAAGAGATGAAGAATAATACCATTTGTGCTGGTTTTAAATCTCAGTTTCTGAGGGAAAAATGACTTCTTCCTAACAATCATACTATTATTCAATGAGGTCTGGGTATATGTGACTTTTGAAGTTCCTGCAACTTCCGGCTTTGAACCAACCATATGTTGAAAACTAATGCTTTTTCCCTTGTCAGTAGATTCGCTCATTATTGGATGCTTAGGGGGGATAAGCTTTTTCATCAGCTCTGAAACAGATTCAAAATTCTTCTCAACGTTACTGAAGTCAAGCTTTCTTCCTTCCTCCTGCATTTTGTATGAACAAAAAAAACAAAATAAATCAAAAAATTCAATATTAGAAAAAACAAGAAATTAAGTGAAAGATTTAACAAAGGAAAAAGAAAATTACAATGGAAATTGGATTTACACGATCAGGCCTTTGTAATTTGCAGGGCTTAGGGCAATTGTTTGTGACAAATATATCATCTTCGTCAATTGGTGATTGTGCTTTCCTCTTCAAACCTGAAACTGAAGCTAAGACATTAAAAATTTATTTTTAGGGTATAGCATCCATTGTTTGAAATAAATTAGTGTAAAAGAAGAAATTGTCAGAAAAGACAGACCTGCAGTATCATGCAAATCCACGTTGGGACTACAGGCATTCGGTGAACGTTGGATCAAGGGTGAAGCATTTATATTGGCAGGATCAGTATTATGTCCTGTTATTATTACAGATACAAGAAAATTGAAAATCAAGGAACATAGAAAAAAAAGTAGGTACAAACATTAATATGTTAATGAACAAAAAATGAAATGAACTAAAAGTACCATAGGGAGAGTGTCGTGTGAATTGGGATGCATTAGTATTGGTAGCGTTGGCGTTAGATCCTGAGATGATATAAGTTTAAAAATAAATTTGAGAAAAAACTAAATCATGATAAAGAAAGAAAAAATAAACTAAGTATCATTGTTGATACAGTACAAATGATCAATAACTAATGAAGTAAATTACCATAGGTTTTGACTGTTGAGTTGTCAAGATTTGCCATGTTATTACTCGTATCATGTCTAGAATTGGTATCAGAATCATTTCCCTCATTATTTGTTCCGCTAGCAAGGACAATACAATTAACCGAATCAAGGAGCATATTCTGAGCTCCTTCGATAGACTTGTCATCAGCAGTTTCACGGAAACACCTAGCTAGCAGAGATAGTTGATCTTTCACCTGCAGGGATTTGGGAAAAATAAGGTTAGGCATAAAATTGTAAAATTTATATTCAAAATAATAACAAAAAAAATCATCACAAAATTGGAGAAAAAACATTAAAAAGAAAGAGGGTACTACCGAGCTTGGAAGTAATCCACCAACAGTTTTATCGAGAGCTGATCTAAACTTAACAGACTCATGACTAGAATTTTTATGAACATTGCAAAAACCAATGCAGCCCATTGAGTAAACAGTATGAGAGATATTCTTCACCTGAATACATCATTTTTCAAAAATAATAATCATTAGCATTAACCACTTCAACAACACAAAAAAGAAAGCTTCACAGCAACATACAAAAACAAACTTATAGGCCGAAGTCCATATTCTCTAGGAGCTTTGCAGTCCAGATTAGCAAATTCTTTCACTAGAGAATTTTTCCATGCTTTGACCCTAGATAGTCCAGGGGGCACTCAACGTAAACCAAAATCAAGGAAGTCCAAGTAGTAGCACTGTAAAATATAAAAAAAAGACATTAGACAGATAAAAAACATTTAAACTCAGATTTCAAACCTAATAAAAAATTCAAGAAAAGAAAAGAGTGCACAAAAAGTCTTACACAAAGGCCATAAATGCAACCACCCAATGTGGTGAATCCATCTTCTTTTCCAGGCTTTTTTGTTTCTTTCTGGAACTTCCTTATGTAAGCCATCAACCAATCAAAGACGAACTGAGACAAATCATAGTGCTTGGCTTCCATGGGATCAATGAGAATACCAAGATATTTTGTACTTGGGAATATATTGGAATTAGGACACAGAACAGTTGCAAAGGCAACTAGAAGAAAACATCTCATGAATTCATTCCTAGATATATCAGGCTTAAGCATTTCACGGCCGAACCACTTGATGTTTGGCAATGTAGGTTCACCAATGATGTTTAAGAAAGCAGATTTTGTCATATCAGTGTCGAAAAGGACTTTCCTTCCACCTAAGGGAAGACCAAAGATCACATAGAATGATTCTGGGCTCATGGGAATGACCTTGTCATCCAAAACAATATCACTAGTTCCAGGATACACCCTTCCAGCCACCCACTGGGCGAACCCTCTAGGAACAGAGCTACATTCAAAATCTAGCAGAAAATCAAACCGTAGTCTCTAACAACTTCATCTCTTCCAAGTGGCATTTTCTTTAAAAGGTCAGTAAAGTAATCATGGTTGCATCTGCTAGTAGCTTTCTTTGGTGGGAGAGGGGCATGCTGAGAGAAAAAAACTGTAAAAATACTGCATTACATATAATAACAAAAAAGTTAAAATAATTGTGAATATAAAATGCAAAAATTTAAAAACTATGGTAAGAAACTAATATGAGACAGTCATATTAAAAGCATATTGAAAAAGTTAACACAAAAGCACAGTTTCACCATAACAGCAGAGTTGTCATTATGAAACACTATAAACTATGCACTTGAAAAAAATATGCTAAGGAAGCAACTACCAAAAATTATAAAGTGTATTAGAATGCATACTCAAGCACAAAAATCTAGACACAAGCAGTAAACTTGGAAATATAACCATATATTGAATCATAGTACAATGTAAAAAAATAGCACGGATAGCTTCTTTCAAAAATGGACAGTTATACTTTCAAGCAACAAAAAGGGATACCCCTAGATGCACTGTTCGTGTCAACTAAAAGCATATCAAAGCATCAACTATTCTAGGCAATCATTAAAATAGATATGCTGGAGCATCACATGGTCCTTCAAAAAAAGAGTACACAACTATTAATTCGAAAATCTAAAATACTAACTAATTGCTTTTGACATCACTGTGTACGGATGTTATAACGGATAAGCATGTTATGAAAAACTTGCATACATTACAAGAGAGCGAAAAGGGACTGTAATATGTTCATTTAAATAAAACTAAATAATATGAGTATATAAACATTCAAAATTGCATGCTTATCATTCTAAAAATTGCAAACCTTTTCAGAACATCAATAAAAGGTTAAAACATATACGAAAGGTATTTAAGGGTGCATGAAATATTCCAAAACGCCATAAGCAATGAACTTACAGAAGTATTCTTTGAAGATTGAGCATTCCCATTGGAAGAGTAAAACTGCAATCATTGGTAGAACATCAGATTGTTAACTCTGGTGAGGTCTACAAAACAATACAAAATAAGAGAAAATGTAAAAAATGAGCAACAAAAAGAGTTAATTACCAGGTTCCTCAGATTATTCAGAAAATTTTCTACATCAAGCTGCGGATCTCCACCACCAACCGGCAAAAGACACCATAAGAATGGTAAAACTTCCCATGACTCAAATGAAGAACTACTAAGAAAAAGAGTACACTGAAAGCTAAAAGGGAACAAAACAGTACATCGTGTAATTGTGTCCGTCCATCTTCATATTGGGTTTGAGAGACAATTGTTGCATCTAGTTCAGCATCACAGTATAACCCTTCACTGTCTTCCACATCATTAGTATCGCTTGCCATCACCTGAGAACAAAAAAAAAGACGTCAGAAATTATATTAGATCAAATTATACACCAGCAAAGGTGCAAACACATTGTATCAAAATAGATTTAAGTTAAATCAATAATGCAATCATTAGCGCAAAAAACACTTAACCAGAAAAATTGTTACGTTATAAACAGCAGTAAAAACCAAGCAAATGCACAGAACTAGTTTCCCCTATCACATATATTGATTAGTAGACATGAAAACAAACGTCACATGCTTTCAGACATAAATTGATACCATCACTATAATCTAAAAGCATAACAACTAGCACCTATAAAATGACTACCCAGAAAACTATGCATGAATGTCCTCTAGCCATGAAAAAACATCTGAATATGCACACGTTAACAAAGTAGAGGAGTTAAAAACCTCTCAAACTACAGAAAAAGGGGAAAACAAAGCAGCTAATGTGAGAAATTCATGACACAAAATACACTAAAATTGCCTCCCATTGTACACAGCCACGTACAAAGCGCTTACAAAATTCAGGTTGAGCAATCCCATCTCTGAATTTCAGACTCATAACATTCAGTACGCAGGGAATCAGAACTACTGCATTCCATTCACAAATAGTGTAAAAATTAAACTCTAAAGCTGGGAGAGCATCAATTTTAGTCTGAATTCCTTGGGAACACAACTAAATTAACACGCATGACATCACAGAGCGGACTGCTCTCACCCCTAATTCCGTACGGCCCTGTGCAAATCATCCTAATCATCTGAATCTATGAGCTCACGCAAGCAATTTTGTAATCTAGGGTTTGGAGGAAGGGATTCAAAAATTGAAGGGAAGGGAGAAAGCATGGCGGGGGGGGGGGGGCGAACCTGTGACAGAGGCAGAACTAGAGGCGCTGTCGATTAGTGCGAGCAGACCGGCAATCTGATGGAGCACGAGCGCAACGACGGGGAACTTCGTCGCCGGAGAGGAGGGAGACGAGAGGAGAACTCTCTCCAGAAGACGAGCGCCCCCGCAGAAAAGAAACGGGCAAGTGATTTTGAAAAAAAAGAAGTGACGTCACAAGCACGTAAGGGAACCAACTCGTGCTGGCACGCACGGGAAAAAACTAAAATCACCAATCTTAAAGCAAAAATAATGAAAGGCTCCTTTAACAGCTGTAAGTACATAACGTAAATGTGTGGCTTGTCATTTTCACACAAAAAATGTAAGAGCTTTAGTAAAAAAAAATTAAATACTTTTAAAAAGTTCCCAAAGGATGAAGTAGTGCACGCATTTAATTTTACATCAAAATGATTGATAAACTAATAAAGAATGTACAAAATAATGTACAAAATAAAAATAAAAAGTGGACTACATCACATAGCTTAGTTATCATAAACATTAGGAAACTCAAAAAAGATAGTGAGATGAACTAAAACAAGAAACGTTTAATTTGTCACTCGAAAATCAAAAAACACAAACAAGTCTCGGGTGCCTTTGATTCAACAAAATGATATTATCTATAATGAAAAGATCAATCAACAAAAATTGTTGAGCACCCCAGGTGAGTAAAAAATCAAAATACAAACTTGCAAAAACCACTCAAAAATGATTTCAAAAATGAATTCAAAAAACCTTATACAAAAAAAGAAAAAAAGATATAGCATTGTTAACATGGCACATTTTCTTGATATTCTCATTAAAAAATAGTTCAACATAGTCATTCATCCTTCAGGCATTACGAAAAAGAGATGAAAAGATAGCTTCAACTTAACTAACCATAACCACAGTTCATCCGTCCTTGAGTCCACAGATAGTTCAGCTTAACTAACCATAACATAGTTATGATTTAAAAGTGCCAAAATAGAACACAAGTCCACCACACAAAGGTACTACAACTTACAAGCTGACATAACTAATTTGGTTGCATCTAAGGTAGGCGTTGGAAGACAATCGAAATTGATCGATCATAAGAAGACTCATTGAAGGTGATAAGCACAACACTATCTATTACAAAAGAAGTTGCTGATATGAAATCCTTGAAGCTTGTCTTCTCAATGATCATCCTCCCATCTTGCTTGCAAATGTAGAATGATGATGGCATGATAACATGTAAATCCCCCAGGAAAGCTTCTAAGGACACCTTAGCACTGGCAGGCATATCAACAATACTCCTCAAGCTGGCAACAATGACCTTTGGAATTTTCTGTTACAATGAAAATAATAAAGTATGTATCATCAATCATTAAAACAGTAGAAAAAACTAAATATAAAAAAACATATAATGAAATAATACAGTAGAAAACTTACCATCACAAACTTCACAGTGTTTGTGGCAGTCAATACATGCACAAACGGGACGCAACGCAGGAAGCTTGCAGTATGGAAAAGTGAACGTACAAAGCTGCGATTGGTGTGGTAGTCGAATTCCAAGCCGCGAGGCATGACAACAGAACAAACTAGTTCATACTTACGGTTGCTGAGGTTTTCGAAAGCTACATAATCCAAAAAAAGATGACCAGAGTTAGTTAACAAAAAACAAAATAGTGCATCTTTAAAAACAAAAAAACAAGCAACAATAAATAAATAAAATATCACATGTAAAAAAAATGAGGAACTCACCAACAGAAGGTAAAGGGAGAATCCTTTCACCATCACGGAAAGTCTCTACTTTCACATCAAAGCAGGAGTTATCCAAAATAAAAACCAGACGATCTCCAGCACGAAGAGCGTAGTCATTCCTGAACTCAAACCAAGCATCACCACATAACTTTGAGTAGTTGGTTCGATGCTTAAACTCAGAAGCATAAGACCTGTCCTCATAAGTTAAAATGGCAGGCTCGGTCCTCTTGTGTTTGGAAGTTGTTGCAACATTCTTGTGCTCCTCGATGTAATCAGCTAAGAAAGCCCTGACATTGCATGGCATATACTGAAAAAAGAAAACATGAAACAAAAACGACACAAAAAATAGCATCAGAATGAAGATTGCATGTGCATCATACCAAAATTTCAGACATCTACAAAATGCAGAAAAAAAGATGAGGTGATTATAAATAAAACTCACCGTCCTCCTAAAGCAATACTCATCAACGACAACCTCAAAAACTTCGGGCTCCTCGTTGCCTGGCAGGAATGGAATGCATGGAGCGCCAGGGCAACGGATGGGGCAAACCATCCTGTACATAAAAATATAGTTTATTATAAAAAAGTGGTTACTTAACAACCTCCTCAAAAAATGAAATTAACATGAGTTATGTTGAAAATACTATCTAAAACATCTTAATTGCATCTTAATTATGAAAAAGTTGCAGACATTACAAGAGAACGAAAAGGGATCATAGTATGTTCATTTAAAAAAACTAAAAAAAATATTTGCATAGAACATTGAAAGTTGCATGCTCAAAATTCAAAAATTGCAGACCTTTTAAGACACCAAAAAAAGTTTGATAGATATGAAAGGTATTTAAAGCAGCATGAAAAATTCCCGAAGATTCAAAAAGATCACTGAATTAAACATGTACACCTTTTACAACATCAAAAAGGATGCATTCTTATCTGCATCGGATAAACATTCCTAACAATACTAGAATTACATATTAACTAACTAAAAATTGCATCTACACCAATCTAAGCTTGCACACCTTTTACAACAGAAAGATATGTCAATGAAAAACAGATGTTTGCGCTTGGTGCTATTATTACACATGTCAAGATATGTCAACAACAAGATATGTCAAAAAGATCACTGAATTAAACATGCACAGCTATTACAAAAGCATCAAAGAGGTTCATCCCTGACAAAACTATAATTACAAATTAACTAACTAAAAATGCACCTACAACAAACTGAGCTTGCACACCTTTTACAAACAATAAAAAATATATGAAGAAAAGAGATTGCCTAAAAACTGCATTTGCATTAAAAACTATAAAATACATATATAAACTTGCATACTCATCATACTCCTTTTATATGGTAGCATGCTCTTGGAACTGTTATTAGTTAAAAGTACAGACAAGTGCAGGGTTTCCTTGGAGCTATTATTACTTAAACTACAATCAAGTGCAGAACACCAGCATGAAAAAAAAGCAAAAATCTATAAATAAATAAATAAACTAAAATTGCATATCAATACAACTAGAATTACACTACTTTCCAAAAGAATGCTGCAATTTAAAATAGCATCTCAATTATGAAAAAGTTGCATACGTTACAAAAAGAGCGAAAAGAGGATTGTAGTATGTTCATTTAAATAAAACTAATATATGAGTATAGAAACATCCAAACTTGCATCCTCATCATTCTAAAAATTGCAGACCTTTCACAACATCAAAATAAAAGGTTAATATATATGAAAGGAATATAAAGGTGCATGAAAATATTCCTGAAGAATCAAAAAAGATAACTGAATTAAAACATGCACACCTTTTACAAAACATCAAAAGGGATGCATTCTTATCTGCATCGAAGAAACATTCCTAAAGAACATAGAACTACATATTTAACTAACTAAAAAATTGCATGCATACCAAACTGATCTTGCACACCTTGTACAAAACATCAAACGGGATGCATTCTTATCTGCATCGAAGAAACATTCCTAAAGAACATAGAACTACATATTTAACTAACTAAAAAATTGCATGCATACCAAACTGATCTTGCACACCTTTTACAACAACAACATATATGAAGAAAGAAAAATAACTAAAAGCTGCATTTGCAGTATAAAATATGAATATCTATATGAACTTGCATACTCATCCTGCTTCTTTGATGTGCTAGCATTCCTTATTCAAATGCAATAACTACTATTATTAGATAAAACTACAGTCAAGTGCATGTTTTCCTAGGTGCTATTAATACTTAAACTACAAATCAATTACAGAACACCGCCGTGAAAAAAAAATACGAAAATGTATAAACAAAAACAAAATAAAAAATGCACATCAATACAACTAGAATGTCAACATGCTACAAAAGTTTATTCACGCCTAAGTTAACAGCTGGGGTAAATGATACACAACATGCTACAAAAGTTTACTCACGCCTAAGATAACAGCTGGGGTAAATGATACACAAAAAATAACTTTATATTAAGTGCACCCTGAAATGTGTATTGTTTTGTACTATATATTGTTAACATGTAAGATCAAATGGATGCTACTCAAAAAGATGAAAGAAAAAGATTCAGTCCAAGACTGTAATTGTCAAACACAATTCCTAATACAGCACATTAGCAATCACATCCACTCCATAAATTGATATAGTAGAGTGACCCATCCAGTCCAAAATTCAAAATAGCACACAGAGGCATATTTCATAATCCACATCTCACATCAACATATTAATCAGTTAAAACCAAAAGCAACCACACTTCACAACCAGATCTAAACAGACTCGAAAAAGCCAGAAAATGAAGCACATAGACAACAAATCTAGTTGGAATCATAGGCACACACGCGCAAGTAATGGCATAAATACAGACAAAGATTACATCTTTGAAACAGCATACATGACATACTAAAGATACCCACTACAAATCCCTAACTACAACCTGAATCTAAAACAAATCCCTAAAAGTATACAACCTGAAACTACACCTACAAACCCTAGACAAACTACAATCATTGGAACCAGACAAAACAAACAGATTCAGCAATAAAGGGCATCCAGTTACCTGAAAAATCGTTGAGAGGCATCCATGTCAATCCATCGACAGGGCCATAATCATGCAAAGGATACACAAAAGGATAAAAAAGGAAAAAGAACATCTAATTAGAAAACAGATCTATGAAATAAACTACCAGACTCAGGCACGCATCTGCGAGCAGATTAACTGTAAGAACCCTAACTCCACAAAAACAAAACAAATAAAGGAGAAAGCACATGATGAACTAAGCAAAAGAAATCTCGAAAAAAGGAAACAACATACCTGGATGCACCAAGAGCACCTAGATCCTGAAGCAAACCACAAACCACAAAATCCTGCAAAACTCACATCCAAAGAAAGAGAGACAACAGATGAGCGGATCTAGCAAAGAAAAGAAAAAAGATTGAGGGAGGGAGGAAGGTTCATCTGGTACAGGAAGAACACAAACCCTAGCTGCGGCGAAGGAAGAGCAGATGACAGAGACTGAGGGAGAGAAGGGGGCGAGTGACTGACAGAAAAGAGGGGAGAGGATAAGGCGAGGAACAAGGCGACGGTCGGAGTTCCCGATAACGGGCCGGGCAGCTTAACGGGCGCCCCACCCAACCCGAGCCAGGCCGCGCCTCGCGTAGCGATATCGACTGACCCAAACACGGGTCAGTCGACGCTAGCTGGCCCAAATACAACAAAAGACAGAGAAAACAGAAAAACAAAAACACGAATCTCAAAGCATAATCCAACGGACCAAAAAACGACTGACGCAAAACTAAAAACTCAGCTGACTGAAAGGTAGCTATTTCGGCCTTACATTGTTGTGCAAGTGTCCAACATAGAACCATCGAACTATAATTGCTTTATTTGCATTGTTG
This sequence comes from Aegilops bicornis, assembly GCA_021605145.1. Classification (NCBI taxonomy): domain Eukaryota; kingdom Viridiplantae; phylum Streptophyta; class Magnoliopsida; order Poales; family Poaceae; genus Aegilops; species Aegilops bicornis. Next base: position 39,248,672 of record CM038670.1, read on the forward strand.
TGGTTCTGAAAGTATTGCAGTCTTATGTAAACTGAATTCCACTTTAGTATTGGACAATTGACATGTATTTTGGTGTTTCAGAGTTATAAAACACTCAATTTGGCTGTATGACCCTGCTTTGCGTGAGATTTACATTTGATGGGGCTAGTTAGGTATGGTATAGTCAATCAGCCCACTTGCACATCTAATATCTGATCCTTACTGGCAGGCACTGCTTACTGGTCAACAATTGCACAATAAGAGTAGTTACTATGGCAGTTGTATATGTTGTTCATGTAATCTGGCACAAGCTTATGGATACAATTTTTAAGTTTGACTGCATCGTTATTGGTCAATTGCTGCACATAAGAGTGGTTATTTATAGCGGTTGCATATGACGTTCACGCAGTGTGGAAGCTGTACTCTGGCACACACTTATGGATGCTTTGTTAAAGTCGGACTACAATGTAAACTGACGTATTTTTCGTTTCGAAACAGCTTTGAGGGCTCAATGACACCAAGCAGCGCTCAGGACAGCACTGCTGACCTTCTGCACCGTCATTAGCCTGGGGAGCGTCGGGCTTGTTCTGTCGATCGCAGTCCCAGAAGGCGGCAACAACTGGTTCTGGCTTATGACCTTAAGCCCCTTGGCGTACGTCCCTACGAGCGACTCTGCTAGCCGAAATCCCAAATGAAACTTACGATACAGGTGTAGTAACCGTCTGCCTGTTTTTTGATGGATGTTCCAGGGGAGTGTACTACTGGACAAAAGCATCGAGGAAAGAGGAGATCAAGGTGAAGATGGTCTTGTCCGACGACGGGAACAACGTATCCGAGATTCTGGTGCAGGGCGACGATGAGGAGGGAGCTCAAGATGAGCGAGAAGGGGATGATATACGTGTGAAGGGGATATTCGAGACATGACCAATAGCTTTGATGTCTGGAGTATAGTGACCAAGCAAGCAGTTCAAAGCAGGCTTTCCTGTGATGCGGTGCAAAGTGAAGGTGAGAGAGGAGTTGAGGGTGGGTTTCGGTAATCCACGGGCAAATCTGTGTCTTGGCTTCGAGAAAATGAGATGGTTTTTGTCGGGATTTCGATATGGCTCCTAGGTCCAAATGATCCCAGTATCTGTACCCTGTTTGTATATCAACTACAACTAATGAATTACACTCACAATGATACATCTACACAGTACACGGTTTAACAGAGAACCCTGGACCATCTCTAGCCTCATCAAAAGGCGCCATAACCACTAACACATTTTTGAGTATGCTCATCGTCTTCTTGTGAGCCTCAGAATTGGCATCTCCAAGTCTTTAACTGGTTCTAGAGCATGTGTGTAAAGTGTCGTATGCCTGTAGGTGAACTCCTGCCAGCAGTTTTTGATCTCTCTGGTTCACTTTCAGGTTCTCAGGAGGACACCCCTTGCATCCCGAATCCACCTCTTAACATGTGTTTCTCCAGTATCTCAGGGTTAAAACATGCAGAACCTTGAACCTTCATACATGCATGCTTCTTACCTTCAGCACATGGTAGCACAACAATCCCATTTCTGTGGAATTACTTTTTTTCTTTGAAAAGGAGGATATCCCCGGCCTTTGCATCAGAACGATGCATACGGCCATATTATTAATAAGCGAAAGGTTCAACAAAGTCTCCATGTCTCAAAAAGGTAAAAATGCTCACAAAGAGCAATAAAACAAGAAACAGGGTAGCCACAACCGGCCGACGAAAAGTAGATAGAAAACTAAACACCTATCCTATTACATGATGTCACGACTGTCACAGCTACCCCACCGGACACGGCTGCCCCACTGGACAGTGAGACCACGGCGCCACGACCAGACGGAGTTGACGGAGTCAAGGCGCTGGAAAGAGGGGTGGCCAGTGGGCCCACATCGTCAGGACACGTTGTGTGAGAGTGGCCTGCGTGCCGTGGGTATATCTAGGCGTAGGTGAGAGTGAGTGGTTATCGATTATTGTATCAACATTAACCAAGAGAAGCTGATCTTCTCCGCCAGCCTCCTTCATCCTTCTCCCCTTCCTACCTCTGTCCTAGATCTAGATTGGGACCCTTACAACTTGGTATCAGAGGTCAATCATCCTGGATCCACTCTACCAGAAGCCCCACTACCACACCAAAGCAGTGCAGCAAGCGGCAGCCATGGAAGAGCATATCGCAGCCCTGGTGAAGGCGGTCCACGACGGGCGTGCCGCCAACGACGCCCGCCTCGACGCGACCCAACAGTCGCTTGAGCTCTGGCGGCCGGCGGTGACCAACCTGCAGCAGCAACTCAACGAGCTGCGTACCCAGGTTGGTAGGATCACCCTCCATCCCGCGCTGACTGCGTCTTCGACATCTCCCGAGGACGCGGTGGTGCTGCCGGCGTCGTCTCCTCCGACCGACGACCCTGGGCACCACGGGCCAAGTGGCCACGGCAGGAACGTCGACTCCGGGGGCTCGGCACACGGGGTAGTCACTACCCTAGCGCCACCTCCGGTCACGGGTGAGTCACTCCGACCCCCTTTTCCTTCGAAATCCGGCGAATCGTGCTGGAATCTAGCACACCCCGTTGATCTCTCACCTCAGTCGCCTCACGTTTCGTTCGGGGGACACATCAATTGGGCCCTTCCGCGGCTTGATTTTCCGCCCTTCGATGGTGAAAATCCCCACTTATGGAAAAACAAATGTGAAACATATTTCAGTGTTTATGGAGTTCAGAAAGAGATGTGGGTGCGGGTATCTACTCTCCATTTCGAGGGGAATGCCGCGGGTTGGTTATAGGTGCAGGAAGCACACGACATCTCCTTCACCTGGGAGACGCTCTGTTCAGCCGTGTGTGCCAAATTTGGCCGCAAACAGTACCAAGTGCAGCTTAGACAGTTTAATACTCTTCGTCAGATAGGGTCAGTTACAGAATACATGGAACAATTTGAGGAACTTATGCATCAGTTGTTAGCTCATAACCCTGCCTTTGATCCGTTGTTTTTCACTAGTCAATTTCTTGATGGTCTCAAAACCGACATTAAATTTGGTGTTGCTTTACATCGCCCGCAGGACCGCCTTTTCTCTTTCTCTGTTACAGGAGGAGCTGATGGGGCTGATGCCCCGGCAGGAACCAGTCCAGGCGAGACACCCTGCCCGTCCACTGCCAGCTGCGGGTGGATTACATCCCCGCCCGTTGCCGCCCGCGCCTCCAGCAGCAGCAGAAGATCGTCGAGCCTTGGACGCGGCGTGGGCAGCCGATCGGCGCGCCGAGCCAGTGCAAGGCGAAGACCGCGTCGCTGCATTGCGCAATTACCGTCGCGCACGCGGTCTCTGTTTCAAGTGCGGGGAACGATGGGGGCAGGGCCATCAGTGCGCGGCAACCGTCCAACTCCATATTGTGGAGGAATTGCTGGAGATGCTGCATGCCGAAGCGCAAGACAGGCATGTTGGAAATATGCCCTAGAGGGAATGATAAAATGATTATTATTATTATATTTCCTTGTTCATGATAATTGTCTATTATTCATGCTATAATTGTGTTATCCGGAAATTGTAATACATGTGTGAATACATAGACCACAACATGTCCCTAGTGAGTCTCTAGTTGACTAGCTCGTTGATCAACAGATAGTCATGGTTTCCTGACTATGGACATTGGATGTCATTGATAACGGGATCACATCATTAGGAGAATGATGTGATGGACAAGACTCAATCCTAAGCATAGCATAAGATCGTGTAGTTCGTTTGCTAGAGCTTTTCCAATATCAAGTATCATTTCCTTAGACCATGAGATCGTATAACTCCCGGATACCGTAGGAGTGCTTTGAGTGTACCAAACGTCACAACGTAACTGGGTGGCTATAAAGGTATACTATAGGTATCCCCGAAAGTTTCTGTTGGGTTGACACGGGTCGAGACCGGGATTTGTCACTCCGTATGACGGAGAGGTATCTCTGGGCCCACTCGGTAATGCATCACCATAATGAGCTCAATGTGGCCAAGTAGTTGGTCACGGGATAATGCATTACGGTACGAGTAAAGTGACTTGCCGGTAACGAGATTGAACGAGGTATTGGGATACCGACGATCGAATCTCGGGCAAGTAACGTAACGATTGTAAAAGGGAGTTGTATACGGGATTACTTGAATCCTCGACATCGTGGTTCATTCGATGAGATCATCGTGGAACATGTGGGAGCCAACATGGGTATCCAGATCCCGTTGTTGGTTATTGGCCGGAGAGCTGTCTCGGTCATGTCTGCGTGATTCCCGAACCCGTAGGGTCTAAACACTTAAGGTTCGGTGACGCTAGGGTTGTAGAGATATTAGTACGCGGTAACCGGAAAGTTGTTCGGAGTCCCGTATGAGATCCCAGACGTCACGAGGAGTTCCGGAATGGTCCGGAGGTGAAGATTGGTATATAGGAAGTCATGTTTTGGCCACCGGGAAAGTTTCGGGGGTCACCGGTATTGTACTCGGACCACCGGAATGGTCCTGGGGGTCCATCGGGTGGGGCCACCTATCCCGGAGGGCCCCATGGGCTGAAGTGGGAAGGGAATCAGCCCCTGGTGGGCTGGTGCGCCCCCCTTGGGCCTCCCCCTGCGCCTAGGGTTGGAAACCCTAGGGGTGGGGCGCCCACTGACTTGGGGGCAAGTCCCCCTTTGGCCCCTTGAGATTGGATCTCTAGGGGGCGGCGCCCTAGGGCCCCTATATAAAGAGGGGGGAGGGAGGGCTGCGCACCCTAGTCCTGGCGCCTCCCTCTTCCCCCGCAACACCTCTCCCTCTCGCTGAGCTTGGCGAAGCCCTGCCGAGATTCCCCGCTACTTCCACCACCACGCCGTCGTGCTGTTGGATCTCCATCAACCTCTCCTTCCCCCTTGCTGGATCAAGAAGGAGGAGACGTCTTCCGCAACTGTACGTGTGTTGAACGCGGAGGTGCCGTCCGTTCGGCACTAGGATCGTCGGTGATTTGGATCACGACGAGTACGACTCCATCAACCCCGTTCTCTTGAACGCTTCCGCTCGCGATCTACAAGGGTATGTAGATGCACTCCTCTCTCTCGTTGCTAGATGACTCCATAGATTAATCTTGGTGAAGCGTAGAATTTTTTTTTATTTTCTGCAACGTTCCCCAACAGTGGCATCATGAGCTAGGTCTATGCGTAGTTTCTATGCACGAGTAGAACACAATTTTGTTGTGGGCGTAGATGTTGTCAATTTACTTGCCACTACTAGTCTTATCTTGTTTCGGCGGCATCGTGGGATGAAGCGGCCCGGCCCGACCTTACACGTACGCTTACGTGAGACAGGTTTCACCGACTGACATGCACTAGTTGCATAAGGTGGCTAGAGGGTGTCTGTCTCTCCCACTTTAGTCGGATCGGATTCGATGAAAAGGGTCCTTATGAAGGGTAAATAGAAATTGGCATATCACGTTGTGGTTTTGACGTAGGTACGAAACGTTCTTGCTAGAACCCTATTGCAGCCACGTAAAAAAACATGCAACAACAATTAGAGGACGTCTAACTTGTTTTTGCGGCATATGCCTTGTGATGTGATATGGCCAAAAGGATGTGATGAATGATATAGATGTGATGTATGAGATTGATCATGTTCTTGTAATAGGAATCACAACTTGCATGTCCATGAGTATGACAACCGGCAGGAGCCATAGGAGTTGTCTTAATTATTGTATGACCTGCGTGTCATTGAATAACGTCATGTAATTACTTTACTTTATTGCTAAACCGTTAGCCATAGAAGTAGAAGTAATCGTTGGCGTGACAACTTCATGAAGACACGATGATGGAGATCATGATGATGGAGATCATGGTGTCATGCCGGTGACGATGATGATCATGGCGCCCCGAAGATGGAGATCAAAAGGAGCAAAATGATATTGGCCATATCATGTCACTATTTGATTGCATGTGATGTTTATCATGTTTTTGCATCTTATTTTCTTAACGACGGTAGTAAATAAGACAATCCCTCATAATAATTTCAAGAAAGTGTTCCCCCTAACTGTGCGCCGTTGCGAAAGTTCGTTGTTTCGAAGCACCACGTGATGATCGGGTGTGATAGATTCTAGCATTCACATACAAAGGGTGCAAGACAGATTTACACATGCAAAACACTTAGGTTGACTTGACGAGCCTAGCATGTACAGACATGGCCTCGGAACACAAGAGACCGAAAGGTCGAACATGAGTCGTATAGAAGATACGATCAACATGAAGATGTTCACCGATGATGACTAGTCCGTCTCACGTGATGATCGGACACGACCTAGTTCACTCGGATCATGGATCACTTAGATGACTAGAGGGATGTCTATCTAAGTGGGAGTTCATTAAATAATCTGATTAGATGAACTTAATTATCATGAACTTAGTCTAAAACTTTTGCAATATGTCTCGTAGATCAAATGGCCCACGCTAATGTTGCCCTCAACTTCAACGCGTTCCTAGAGAAAACCAAGCTGAAAGACGATGGCAGCAACTATACGGACTGGGTCCGGAACTTGAGGATCATCCTCATAGCTGACAAAAGAGCATATGTCCTAGATGCACCGCTAGGTGAAGCACCCGTTTTCCCAGCAACTCAAGACGTTATGAATGCCTGGCAGTCGCGTGTTGATGACTACTCCATCGTTTAGTGCGGCATGCTTTACAACTTAGAACCGGGGCTCCAAAAGCATTTTGAGCAACATGGAGCATATGAGATGTTCGAAGAGCTGAAAATGGTTTTCCAAGCTCATGCCCGAGTCGACAGATATGAAGTCTCCGACAAGTTCTACAGTTGTAAGATGGAGGAAAATAGTTCTGTCAGTGAGCACATACTCAAAATGTGCAGGGTTGCACAACCGCTTGTCCCAAATTGGACATTAACCTCCCGGATGAGGCGGTCATTGACAGAATCCTTGATCCACTCCCACCTAGCTACAAGAGCTTTGTGATGAACTACAATATGCAGGGGATGGTGAAAACTATTCTGAAGTATTTTCAATGCTGAAATCAGCGGAGGTAGAAATCAAAAGGAACATCAAGTGTTGATGGTCAATAAAACCACTAGTTTCAAGAAAGGCAAGGGTAAGAAGAACTTCAAGAAGGACGGCAAGGAGTTGCCATGCCCGTAAGCCAGCTTGCCGGGAAGAAGCCAAAGCATGGACCCAAACCTGAGACCGAGTGCTTTTATTGCAAGGAAGCGGACACCGAAGCGGAACTGCCCCAAGTACTTAGCAGACAAGAAGGCCGGCAACACTAAAGGTATATGTGATATACATGTAATTGATGTGTACCTTACCAGTACTCGTAGTAGCTCCAGGGTATTCGATACCGGTGCGGTTGCTCATATTTGTAACTCAAAACAGGAGCTGCGGAATAAACGGAGACAGGCAAAGAACGAGGTGACGATGCGCGTCGGGAATGGTTCCAAGGTCGATGTGATCGCCATCGGCACGCTACCTCTACATTTACCTACGGGATTAGTTTTAAACCTCAATAATTGTTATTTAGTGCCAGCTTTGAGCATGAACATTGTATCAGGATCTCATTTAATACGAGATGGCTACTCATTTAAATCCGAGAATAATGGTTGTTCTATTTATATGAGATATATGTTTTATGGTCATGCCCCGCTGGTCAATGGTTTATTCTTAATGAATCTCGAACGTGATGTTACACATATTCATAGTGTGAATACCAAAAGATGTAAGATTGATAATGATAGTCCCACATATCTGTGGCACTTCCGCCTTGGTCACATTGGTGTCAAACGCGTGAAGAAGCTCCATACAGATGGACTTTTGGAGTCTCTTGATTTCGAATCATTTGACACGTGTGAACCATGCCTCATGGGTAAAATGACCAAGACTCCATTCTCCGGAACAATGGAGCGAGCAACCAACTTATTGGAAATTATACATACTGATGTGCGCGGTCCAATGAGCGTTGAGGCTCGCAGTGGCTATCGTTATGTTCTCACTCTCACTGATGACTTAAGTAGATATGGGTATGTCTACTTGATGAAACACAAGTCTGAGACCTTTGAAAAGTTCAAGGAATTTCAGAATGAGGAAGAGAATCAACGTGACCAAAAAATAAAGTTCTTATGATCAGATCGTGGAGGAGAATATTTAAGTCACGAATTTGGTATGCAATTAAGGAAATGTGGAATCGTTTCACAACTCACGCCGCCTAGAACACCTCAGCATACCAAACGTCGTAATCGCACTCTATTGGATATGGTGCGATCTATGATGTCACTCACCGATTTACCGCTATCATTTTGGGGATACGCTCTAGAGACAGCTACATTCACTTTAAATAGGGCACTGTCTAAACCCGTTGAGATGACACCGTATGAATTATGGTTTGGGAAGAAACATAAGCTGTCATTTCTAAAAGTTTGGGGATGCGATGGTTATGTCAAGAAACTTCAACCCGAGAAGCTCGAACCCAAGTAGGAAAAATGCGTCTTCATAGGATACCCTAAGGAAACCATTGGGTATACCTTCTACCTTAGATCTGAAGGCAAGATCTTTGTTGCCAAGAACGGGTCCTTTCTGGACAAAGAGTTTCTCTCGAAAGAAATAAGTGGGAGGAAAGTAGAACTCGATGAAGTACTACCTCTTGAACCGGAAAGTAGCGCAGCTCAGGAAGATGTTCCTATGGTGCATGCACCGACTAGAGAGGAAGTTAATGATGATGATCAAGGTACTTCTGATCAAGTTGCCTTGAACCGGAAAGTAGCGCAGCTCAGGAAGATGTTCCTATGGTGCATGCACCGACTAGAGAGGAAGTTAATGATGATGATCAAGGTACTTCTGATCAAGTTGCTACTAAACTTCGTAGGTCCACAAGGACACGTTCCACACCAGAATGGTATGGCAACACTGTCCTAGAAATCATGTTGTTAGACAACGGTGAACCTTCGAACTATGAAGAAGCGATGGCGGGCCCAGATTCCAACAAATGGCTTTAAGCCATGCAATCCGAGATAGGATCCATGTATGAAAACAAAGTGTGGACTTTGACAGACTTGCCCGATGATCAGCGAGCGATAGAAAACAAATGGATCTTTAAGAAGAAGACGGACGCGGATGGTAATGTTACAATCTATAAAGCTCGACTTGTCGCTCAGGGTTATCGGCAAGTTCAAGGGGTTGACTACGATGAGACTTTCTCTCCCGTAGCGAAGCTAAAGTCCGTCCGAATCATGTTAGCAATTGCCGCATACTATGATTATGAGATATGGAAAATGGACGTCAAAACAGCATTCCTTAACGGCTATCTTAAGGAAGAACTGTATATGATGCAGCCGGAAGGTTTTGTCGATCCTAAGAATTCTAACAAGGTATGCAAGCTCCAGCGATCCATTTATGGGCTGGTGCAAGCATCTCGGAGTTGGAACTTTCGCTTTGATGAGATGATCAAAGCGTTTAGTTTATGCAGACTTATGGAGAAGCCTGCGTTTACAAGAAAGTGAGTGGGAGCTTTGTAGCATTTCTCATATTATATGTAGATGACATACTTTTGATGGGAAATGATATAGAACTTTTGGACAACATAAAGGCCTACTTGAATAAGTGTTTTTCAATGAAGGACCTTGGAGAAGCTGCTTACATATTAGGCATCAAGATCTATAGGGATAGATCGAGACGCCTCATAGGTCTTTCACAAAGCGAATACCTTGATAAGATATTGAAGAAGTTCAATATGGATCAATCCAAGAAGGGGTTCTTGCCTGTGTTGCAAGGTGTGAAATTGAGCTCGGCTCAATGCCCGACCACGGCAGAAGATAGAGAAAAGATGAGTGTCATCCCCTATGCCTCGGCTATAGGGTCTATTATGTATGCCATGCTGTGTACCAGACCTGATGTAAACCTTGCCGTAAGTTTGGTAGGAAGGTCGCAAAGTAATCCCGGCATGGAACACTGGACAGCGGTCAAGAATATCCTGAAGTACCTGAAAAGGACTAAGGATATGTTTCTCGTTTATGGAGGTGATGAAGAGCTCGTCGTAAAGTGTTACATCGATGCTAGCAAACCTGGATGACTCTAAGTCACAAACCGGATACGTGTATATTTTGAATGGTGGGGCAGTAAGCTGGTGCAGTTGCAAGCAGAGCGTCGTGGCGGGATCTACATGTGAAGCGGAGTACATGGCAGCCTCAGAGGCAGCGCATGAAGCAATATGGATGAAGGAGTTCATCACCGACCTAGGAGTCATACCCAATGCGTCGGGGCCGATCACTCTTCTCGTGACAACACCGGAGCTATTGCCCTTGCCAAGGAGCCGGGTTTCACAAGAAGACCAGGCACATCAAGCGCCGCTTCAACTCCATTCGTGAAAATGTTTAAGATGGAGACATAGATATTTGCAAAGTGCATACGGATCTGAATGTCGCAGATCCGTTGACTAAACCTCTTCATGAGCAAAACATGATCAACAGAACTCTATGGGTGTTCGATTCATCACAATGTAACTAGATTATTGACTCTAGTGCAAGTGGGAGACTGTTGGAAATATGCCCTAGAGGCAATGATAAAATGATTATTATTATATTTCCTTATTCATGATAATTGTCTATTATTCATGCTATAATTGTGCTATCCGTAAATCATAATACATGTGTGAATACATAGACCACAACATGTCCCTAGTAAGCCTCTAGTTGACTAGCTCGTTGATCAACAGATAGTCATGGTTTCCTGAATATGGACATTGGATGTCATTGATAACGGGATCACATCATTAGGAGAATGATATGATGGACAAGACCCAATCCTAAGCATAGCACAAGATCATGTAGTTCGTTTGCTAGAGCTTTTCCAATGTCAAGTATCATTTCCTTAGACCATGAGATCGTGTAACTCCTGGATACCGTAGGAATGCTTTGGGTGTACCAAACGTCACAACAATCGGGTGGCTATACAGGTATACTACAGGTATCCCGAAAGTGTCTGTTGGGTTGACACGGATCGAGACTGGGATTTGTCACTCCGTATGACGGAGAGGTATCTCTGGGCCCACTCGGTAATGCATCATCATAATGAGCTCAATGTGACCAAGTAGTTGGTCACGGGATCATTCATTACAGTACGAGTAAAGTGACTTGCCTGTAATGAGATTGAACAAGGTATTGGGATACCGACGATCGAATCTCGGGCAAGTAACGTATCGATTGACAAAGGGAATTGTATACGGGATTACTTGAATCCTCGACATCGTGGTTCATTTGATGAGATCATCGTGGAACATGTGGGAGCCAACATGGGTATCCAGATCCCGTTGTTGGTTATTGGCCGGAGAGCTGTCTCGGTCATGTCTGCGTGATTCCCGAACCCGTAGGGTCTACACACTTAAGGTTCGGTGACGCTAGGGTTGTAGAGATATTAGTATGCGGTAACCCGAAAGTTGTTCGGAGTCCCGGATGAGATCCGGAGGTCACGAGGAGTTCCGGAATGGTCCGAAGGTGAAGATTTGTATATAAGAAGTTCAGTTTTGGCCACCGGGAAAGTTTCGGGGGTCACCGGTATTGTACCGGGACCACCGAAAGGGTCCCGGGGGTCCATCGGGTGGGGCCACCTATCCCGGAGGGCCCCATGGGCTGAAGTGGGAAGGGAACCAGCCCCTGGTGGGCTGGTGTGCCCCCCTTGGGCCTCCCCTTGCGCCTAGGTTGGAAACCCTAGGGGTGGGGGTGCCCCACCTGACTTGGGGGGCAAGTCCCCCCTTTGGCCACCCCCCCCTTGAGATTGGATCTCTAGGGGGCCGGCGCCCCCCCAGGGCCCCTATATAAAGAGGGGGGAGGGAGGGCTGCGCACCCTAGTCCCTGGCGCCTCCCTCTCCCCCCGCAACACCTCTCCCTCTCGCTGAGCTTGGCGAAGCCCTGCCGAGATTCCCCGCTACTTCCACCACCACGCCGTCGTGCTGCTGGATCTCCATCAACCTCTCCTTCACCCTTGCTTGATCAAGAAGGAGGAGACGTCTTCCCCAACCGTACGTGTGTTGAACGCGGAGGTGCTGTCCGTTCGGCACTAGGATCTTCGGTGATTTGGATCACGACGAGTACGAATCCATCAACCCCATTCTCTTGAACGCTTCCGCTCGCGATCTACAAGGGTATGTAGATGCACTCCTCTCTCTCGTTGCTAGATGACTCCATAGATTGATCTTGGTGAAGCGTAGAATTTTTTTATTTTCTGCAACGTTCCCCAACAAGGCAAGGGGCTGAATCAGACTCTGATGAGGAACAGCTCATGTCCATCTCCAAAGTGGCGACCATGGGGGCAACAACCCCACGAACTGTCCGATTGCTGGGATTGATAAATGGCCATGAGGTGCTGATCTTGGTGGACTCAGGTAGCTCGCATAGCTTCATCAGTGAGGGAACAGCTCAGAAGCTGAAGGCGCAAGTTCAGTCGATGCAGCCCGTGTCAGTGAAGATTGCAGACGGGGGCACTTTGACTTGTTCTGGATACATACCTGCTTGTGAGTGGACGACACAAGGGCAGCGGTTCGAGACTGATGTCAGAGTTCTTCCCCTCGGCTCCAATGATATGGTGGTGGGTATGGATTGGTTGGAGGCATGCGGACCTATGCTCGTCAACTGGACAGCAAAAACACTGCAGTTTCAGCATCGGGGCGCGTCTATCACCCTGGTGGGATTGCAGCCCAAGCTTCAGCAAGTTGAGCAAGTGACAATGGATCAATTACTCAGGATGGAGAAAAGTGATTCTATTGCTCATGTGATATCGCTGTGTGCAATCAATCGCTCAGACAAAGCAACAAAAGTGCCCCCAGCCATTCAACATGTCGTCGACAGTTTTCACTTAGTGTTTGTAGAGCCATCCAAGTTGCCAGATCGCCAACCATGGGATCACATCATTCCTCTGCTCGAAGGGGTCAAACCGATCAATATCAGACCGTATCGCTACACTCCTGAACAGAAAGATGAGATCGAAGCCCAGTTCAAGGAGATGTTGGAAAAAGGGCTCATCATACCCAGTACAAGTGCATTTTCATCGCATGTGCTGCTGGTCAAGAAGAAGGACCAAACTTGGTGTTTCTGTGTCGATTACCGTCATCTCAACGCCATCACTCTAAAAAAGACCTACCCAATGCCTGTGATCGACGAGCTACTCGACGAGTTGGCTGGTTCTAAGTGGTTCTCGAAGTTGGATTTACGAGCCGGATATCATCAAATCCGCTTGGTCCCGGAGGATGAGCACAAGACAGCATTCCGAACGCACTTGGGGCACTTTCAGTTCAGAGTGATGCCGTACGGCCTCGTGTACGCTCCTGCAACCTTCCAAGGAGTGGTCGACACTGTGCTCAAGCCAGTGCTTCGCCACGGGGTTCTGGCATTCATGGACGACATCTTAATTCACTTTGAAGAGCTGGAAGAGCACAAACAACTGCTGAATCGTGTCTTGCAGCTATTGGCCAAGCATGATCTCAAAGCCAAGATGTCCAAATGTACATTCTCCCAACAAGAAATTGGCTACCTGGGGCACGTCATCAGTGACAAGGGGGTAGCCACGGACAAGAGCAAGATCCAAGCAGTGCAAGAGTGGCCGCAGCCGCAGAATGTCAAAGAGTTACGGGGATTCTTGGGCTGGCAGGTTATTATCGGAAATTCGTTCGCTTCTTTGGGGTACTCAGCAAACCCCTCACCGAAATGCTTAAAAAAGGGGCGATCTTCATCTGGACACCAACGGCCGAGGTCGTGTTCTCACGCTGAAACAAGCCTTGGTGCAGGCCCCAGTGCTCGCGCTACCAGATTTCCAAAAGAAATTCATCGTCGAAACAGACGCAAGTGCCACGGGGATCGGCGCAGTTCTTATGCAAGGAGGACACCCCATCGCGTCCTATCTGCGTACGAGAAAGAATACTTGGCCCTGCTTCTGGCCATCGACCACTGGCGGCCCTACCTGCAACACTCAGAGTTTGTGGTCCGCACAGATCAGAAAGAGATAAACGCACCATTGGTCAGCATACTCCTGTGAGATGAGCACATTGGTCACACAAGTGTCAAAACGTGGAAAACGGATCAGTTTGGTTTGTATTATGAGCAAACGGGTCACTCCCGTATCTTTAGCCGTTGTCCGCCGCCAACGTGGCGTTCTGAGTAAGCAGTGGCTTTGTGTAAATTACAAGAAAGCCCCTAGGAAGAATAGAATGTTCATTACTGACCCCTGAGCAACCGGCCCCGCCCCCGACCGTGCGACATGACGGCGGCTGGGTGCCCGTCGGCGGCAACCTCAAGCCCGTCGGCTGCCTCCGTAGGTTGCGCTGGCGGAGAGGATGGTGAGGTAGCGGACCCGTCTGAAAGAGATGCTATTTGGCCGACGGCGACGAATCTGCGGATGCTGACGGCGGCGGTGATTGTGGTGAATTCGTAGCTGGCATGGTTGATCGCGCTGAACTGCTTCCTCGACGACGGTTTCCCTGGGATGATGCTCCCGAGTATGGTAAGATCTTCTCACTGTTTCTCTTTCCCTTCCTTTCTTCATCTCAGCAGTTCTCTTTCTAGGGTTTGTAAAATTGGGGATTTTTGCTAGAGATTAGGATGAAATTAGATTCAAATAAGTGGTTAGGGTTTAGTTGCCACTGGAGACGTTTGTAGTTGTCAGCAAAGAGATTAATTTGTATTTACTCTTGCAATGCAGGTGATTGAAGTGATTTATTTAGCTTAGTAATACATCACAATGGATGGTTCTGTGGTGTTGGATCGAACCGTGTTTACATGCAGGAATCAATTGATGTTTTTGACGGCTGTGACAAGGGCACATTCTGTTGTGCTCTGGTGGATTGGATGATCAAGCAACTAGGATGTGATGTGCCAGCCATGGGGTTTCCATTGTACTGGTTGGATCCTGGCAAAACTGTTGTAGATGGTTGAATCCTATGCACTTTCAAATGCATGCATTATCTATGGCAGATTTAGCTTGTGCAAGAGGTGGCCACCAGATGCATTTGTACATTGATCATGACAATGTTGTTGAGAAACAACTTTGGGATGATGTGCTTGTGCAGCCAGTTGAGCTACCTAAACAATATTTAATTTTTTGATCAGCACATTGATCATGTAGAACTAGATCCCAGGAAAGATCCTTCCAATGTGAAAGAATCTATGATATCTCAGCTGGCCCATGAGGTGAATTTACAAAATGCAACACTTGATGTTCTGCTTTTGTTATGTAATTCATGTTTTGATCAGTCAACTCTATTATATATTCCAGGCACCAAAAATTGTGTTTGAAGATATTTAGCCTTTCCCTCTGGAATCTGGTTTTGTTACACAATATAGAGCAAATATTCCACCACCAAGGAGAAGCACAGTAACAGCTGATCAGCTCAGAGGTCAAACAAGGGATAGGTCTGGAATAAGAAGAGTAGCTAGAATTGCAGCTAGTGCAGTGAATAGGAGGGGTGCAAATGAAAGAAGAGAAAGAGGCAGCACTAGCAACAGTGCAGCAGCAGGAACATCAGGTGCTAGAGGGTTTCGATTTCTTCTGTTTGGAGACAGAGGAGGAAGAGCAGGAGGAAGAGCAGGAGGAAGAGAAGGAAGAAGAGGGGGAAGAGGAGGAAGAAGAGGAGGCAGAAGAGGAGGAAAAGCAAGAAGCATGTCAGAACAGGATGAAGAAGAGATCAACAACACACAATCAGTCCCACAAGACTGATACCATGCTTTGTAATTCAGTGTTGTCCTTGTTTCAGTGTTGAGGCTTGGAAATGCTTTGTAATTCTGTCTGTTGGGAACTGCTTTACTTTTGGTAGTGTTACAGGCTTGCAAATGTAGCTACTTTAACCTGGTAGTTTGGTTTGTTAACATGACAAATTGATAACTGCTGCTGTCCTGCCTTAATTATCTTGGCAAGTATTTAAGAATCCACTGCTTCTTGTCTTCTTCTAGCTAGCATTGCTGAGAATTGAATTATCATGTTTTCTGCAAGGGTGTTCTCTGTTATGTTACATACTGCATACTGCATATCAACTACTTTCTTCCACACTAAAATCATAAAGGTTGACCACACACTAGTTCATTTCACATAAATAGCATAGTGCATACAAGAGATAAACCACAACATACAGGATACAACAATAGCAGGTCTGGATACAACAAACTGGTTACATCAGGTCTGGGTACACTTGTTCTTAAACACAAAGGCTACAATACCACAATAGAACACAACAGATACCAACTGGTTGCATCTACATCTTGAAAAGACCACCTGCACGGCCATCTGTCCCTGGACCTGCAAATCCATGCCCACCTCCAATGTATGCCCTCTCTGCCCCATCAATTGTACCAGGATAGCAACTAAAAGTGTAACAACGAACACTATTGGAATCGTCATCGTAATCGTAAGCAGGCGGCAACTCTGTTAATATTGGGCTCCCATCTATGACCTTCAGAATATGGATCTTCACAAGATGCAGAATTGTTGGCTTCTCGAGTGTCAGGTGACTGGAAGGTGGTGAAATTGGCCTGTCAGAGTCTGAGGTTGGATAATCTTGTGGTAGGTCAGGTTCTGGCAGCTCCACTTCATATAACTTGGGCACCTTGTTAGGATTTTTCAGCCACGCTTCAACAACGATGAAACAACGGTCAGTGGGCTTCACCATCTTAACGAGTTCGCCGCCGAGACTGCTTATGAGCTTGCCAACAAACTCAACCTCCCATGCTTCTTGCGGCAGCCCATCTAAGCTCAACCTAGTTAAAAACTTCAAAGACGACGCCTCGCCACCCATCCCACGGTGCCAACGGCTAAACTGGATCGTCGCTCCGCCGGCGGTAAGCTTACGGGAGTGGTAGATGAGCACCCGAGTGCAATCCTCGCCAGACCGGAACCGCACAAGAAAATCCGCCGGAGGGGAACATACCTCGACCATGATGTGGTCGCGGGAGAGGCCGCATTGCGACTCCAAAGCAGCAACCACCTGCGCCGGCGACACGGGAGGTCGGTGCCCTTCCACTGTACCCACCAGTGCACGACCACGCAACTTCTCCTCCACCCGGTACATCCCCGCCGTGCGCTGGAGCACACAGCGGCCGAACTCAGGCCTCAACTCCGGCTCGCCGCGCCCTCCAGACCTCCGCCGGGAAGATGACACTCCCCGCCCTGTTCTCCGGCCGCCAGCTCTCTCCCTCGAACAGCTCCATCTCGAGCAAAGTGATGGCTGCAGCAGATCGAAAGAGAGGATGAAATGAGAAGAATGCTAGGCTTTGGCACGAATCGGGCTGATTTGGGGATTTTGACTGGAGAGGGGACGCACTATTTGCAAAAAAACCCAACCCAAAATACTGACGGGGCCGCATTGCATAAAGGAAAAAAAACTGACAGTGGGCCCAAGCTGAGTCAGCCAGCCACGTCGGCCATGTCACGGCTCGATACGGGATATTGACCAATTTGCTCATAAAACAAACCAAACTGACCATTTTTCCACGTTTTGAAACTTGTGTGACCAATGTGCTCATCTCGCGAGAGTTTGCTGACCAATGGTGCGTTTATCTCGATCAGAAAAGCCTGCTGAACTTGACGGATCAACCACTCAATACCCAAATTCAACAACGAGCATTTACAAAGCTGATTGGGTTGCAATACACCATCCAGTACAAAACAGGGGTGACCAATCGAGCGGCAGACGCGCTGTCACGACGCGAGCACAAGACAGAATCAGAGATGGCAGCAATCTCCATATGTAAACCTACGTGGTTAGAAGCTATCAAGCACAGTTGCCAAGCAGATCCAGTGGCACAGCAACGTATGACAAAGCTAGCCCTGTCACCGGACAGCGAGCCCGAGTATACCTTGCAGGATGGCATCCTGCGCTTCAGAGGGAGAGTGTGGATCGGTGAAGATACTGACACCCAACAACATCTGATTCGAGCGCTTCATGACAGCGCAGCGGGGGGGGGGGCATTCAGGCTTACATGCCACCTACAACAGAGTCAAGCGGTTGTTCACATGGAAAGGGATGAAGCTGCAGATCAAAACCCTGGTGCGCAACTGTATGGTGTGTCAGCAAGCGAAAATGGAGCGCATCTCGCCAGCAGGGCTCCTGCAACCGTTGCCTATACCCGAAAAACCATGGTCAGTTATCTCGCTTGATTTCATTGAAGGGTTGCCTTGGTCTGGAGGGTACGACACCGTTTTAGTGGTGGTTGACAAGTTCTCCAAATACACACATTTTGTGCCCCTGACCCACCCATTCACGGCGCTCCAAGTTGCCAAAGTCTTTATGAAGGAAATCTTCCGACTCCACGGCTTGCCTCTAGCCATCATATCAGATCGAGACCGTATATTCACAGGCCATGTGTGGCAGGAACTGTTCAAGCTCTGCCGGACGGACCTGCGTCTCAGCTCATCGTACCACCCCCAGACAGACGGGCAAACCGAACGCATCAATCAGTGCCTGGAAGGATATCTGAGGTGTGTGGTCCACTCCTACCCTGGCAACTGGTCCAAATGGTTGTCCCTTGCGGAATACTGGTATAATACTTGATTTCATTCGGCTTTGCGCAAGACTCCATTCGAGGTCATCTACGACCACCTTCCCCAGGAGTTCGGCGTGGCACAGATCGACGAGTGTGCAGTTCCTGATCTTGCAGCATGGCTCCAGGAAAGAGAGGTGATGCTTGAACACTTACAGCAGCAGCTCAAACGCGCGCAAGATCGCATGAAGATTCAGGCCCATCGACACCATACAGACAGAGAGTTTGTTGTTGGGGATGCGGTTCTGCTTAAGTTGCAGCCGTTTATCCAATCGTCAGTGGCGTAAAGGCCGCACCAGAAGCTCGCCTTTTGTTACTATGGGCCATACAGGGTGTTGGCTCGAGTGGGGGCAGTGGCATACTGAAGGAAATATGCCCTAGAGGCAATAATAAAGTTATTATTTATTTCCTTATATCATGATAAATGTTTATTATTCATGCTAGAATTGTATTAACCGGAAACATAATACATGTGTGAATACATAGACAAAACATAGTGTCACTAGTATGCCTCTACTTGACTAGCTCGTTTATCAAAGATGGTTATGTTTCCTAACCATGGACAAAAGTGTTGTCATTTGATTAACGGGATCACATCATTAGGAGAATGATGTGATTGACTCGACCCATTCCGTTAGCTTAGCACTTGATCGTTTAGTATGTTGCTATTGCTTTCTTCATGACTTATACATGTTCCTATGACTATGAGATTATGCAACTCCGTTTACGGAGGAACACTTTGGGTGCTACCAAACGTCACAACATAACTGGATGATTATAAAGGAGTACTACAGGTGTCTCCAAAGGTACATGTTGGGTTGGCGTATTTCGAGATTAGGATTTGTCACTCCGATTGTCGAAGAGGTATCTCTGGGCCCTCTCGGTAATGCACATCACTATAAGCCTTGCAAGCAATGTAGCTAATGAGTTAGTTACGGAATGATGCATTACGTAACGAGTAAAGAGACTTGCCGGTAACGAGATTGAACTAGGTATTGAGATACCGACGATCGAATCTCGGGCAAGTAACATACCGATGACAAAGGGAACAACGTATGTTGTTATGCGGTTTGACCTATAAAGATCTTCGTAGAATATGTAGGAGCCAATATGAGCATCCAGGTTCCGCTATTGGTTATCGACCGGAGACATGTCTCGGTCATGTCTACATAGTTCTCGAACCCGTAGAGTCCGCAAGCTTAACGTTACGATGACAGTTTTACTATGAGTTTATAAGTTTTGATGTACCGAAGATTGTTCGGAGTCCCGGATGTGATCAGGACATGACGAGGAGTCTCGAAATGGTTGAGACATAAAGATTGATATATTGGAAGCCTACATTTGGATATCGGAATGGTTCCGGGTGAAATCGGGATTTTACCGGAACACCGGGGTTACTGGAACCTCCCGAGGGATAATGGGCCTTAGTGGGCCATGAGGGAGAAGAGGAGGGCCGGCCGGGCAGGCGCGCCCCTTCCCCTAGTCCGAATAGGACAAGGAGAGGCGGCGCCCCCTTTCCTCTTTCCCTTCCCCTTTCCTTCTCCAACAAGGCAGAGGGGAGTCCTACTCCCGGTGGGAGTAGGACTCCTCCAGCGCACTTTGGGGCCGGCCGCACCTCCCCCTCCCTCCTTTATATACGGGGGCAAGGGGGCACCCCACAACACACAAGTTGATCTTCGTGATCGTTCCTTAACCGTGTGAGGTGCCCCCCTCCACCATATTCCACCTCGGTCATATCGTCGCGGAGTTTAGGCGAAGCCCTGCGCCGGTAGAGCATCATCATCGTCACCACGCCGTCGTGCTGACGGAACTCATCCGTGACACTTTGCTGGATCGGAGTCCGGGGATCGTCATCGAGCTGAACGTGTGCTGAACTCGGAGGTGTCGTACGTTCGGTACTTGGATCGGTCGGATCGTGAAGACATACGACTACATCAACCGCGTTGTCATAACGCTTCCGCCACGGTCTCACGAGGGTACGTGGACAATACTCTCCTCTCGTTGCTATGCCATCACCATGATCTTGCGTGTGCGTAGGAAATTTTTTGAAATTACTACGTTACCCAACAGTGGCATCCGAGCCTGGTTTTATGCGTAGATGTCATATGCACGAGTAGAACACAAGTAAGTTGTGGGAGATACAAGTCATACTGCTTACCAGCATGTCATACTTTGGTTCGGCGGTATTGTGAGATGAAGCGGCCCGGACCGACATTACGCCAGACGCTTACGCGAGACTAGTTTCACTGCTATGCGAGCACTCGTGCTTAAAGGTGACTGGCGGGTGTCTGTCTCTCTCACTTTAGTTGAACCGAGTGTGGCTACACCCGGTCCTTGCAAAGGTTAAAACAGCACCAACTTGACAAACTATCGTTGTGGTTTTGATGCGTAGGTAAGAACGGTTCTTGCTCAGCCCGTAGCAGCCACGTAAAACTTGCAACAACAAAGTAGAGGACGTCTAACTTGTTTTTGCAGGGCATGTTGTGATGTGATATGGTCAAGACGTGATGCTATATTTTATTGTATGAGATGATCATGTTTTGTAACCGAAGTTATCGGCAATCGGCAGGAGCCATATGGTTGTCGCTTTATTGTATGAAATGCAACGCATACGTAATGCTTTACTTTATCACTAAGCGGTAGCGATAGTCGTAGAAGCATAAGATTGGCGAGACGACAACGATGCTACGATGGAGATCAAGGTGTCGCTACCGGTGACGATGGTGATCACGACGGTGCTTGAGATGGAGATCACAAGCACAAGATGATGATGGCCATATCATATCACTTATATTGATTGCATGTGATGTTTATCCTTTATGCATCTTATCTTGCTTTGATTGACGGTAGCATTTTAAGATGATCTCTCACTAAAAATATCAAGAAGTGTTCTCCCCGAGTATGCACCGCTATGAAAGTTCTTTGTCTTTGAGACACCACGTGATGATCGGGTGTGATAGGCTCTACGTTCAAATACAACGGGTGCAAAACAGTTGCACACGCCGAATACTCAGGTTAAACTTGGCGAGCCTAGCATATACAGATATGGCCTCGGAACACGGAGACCGAAGGTTTAACGTGAATCATATAGTAGATATGATCAACATAGTGATGTTCACCATTGAAACTACTCCATCTCACGTGATGATCGGACATGGTTTAGTTGATATGGATCACGTGATCACTTAGAAGATTAGAGGGATGTCTATCTAAGTGGGAGTTCTTATGTAATATGATTAACTGAACTTTAATTTATCATGAACTTAGTCCTGGTAGTATTTTGCAAATTATGTTGTAGATCAATAGCTCGCGTTGTTGCTTCCCTATGTTTGTTGCTTTCATATGTTTATTTTAATATGTTCCTAGAGAAAATTGTATTGAAAATGTTAGTAGCAATGATGCGGATTGGATCCGTGATCTGAGGTTTATCCTCATTGCTGCACGTAAGAATTATGTCCTTGATGCACCGCTAGGTGACAGACCTATTGCAGGAGCGGATGCAGGCGTTATGAGCGTTGGCTAGCTCAATATGATGACTACTTGATAGTTTAGTGCACCATGCTTAACGGCTTAGAATCGGGACTTCAAAGACGTTTTGAACGTCATGGACCATATGAGATGTTCCAGGAATTTAAGTTAATATTTCAAGAAAATACCCGAGTTGAGAGATATGAAGTCTCCAACAAGTTCTATAGCTAAAAGATGGAGGAGAATCGATCAACTAGTGAGCATGTGCTCAGATTGTCTGGGTACTTCAATCGCTTGAATCAAGTGGGAGTTAACTTACAGATAAGATAAGTGATTGACAGAATTCTCTAGTCACCATCACTAAGTTACTAGAACTTCGTGATGAACTATAGTATGCAAGGGATGACGAAAAAGATTCCCGAGCTCTTCGTGATGTTGAAAATCGACGAAGGTAGAAATCAAGAAAGAGCATCAAGTGTTGATGATTGACAAGACCACTAATTTCAAGAAAAGGGCAAAGGGAAAGAAAGGGAAACTTCAAGTAGAATGGCAAACAAGTTGTCACTCCCGCGAAGAAGCCCAAAGCTGGACCAAAGCCTGAAACTAAGTGCTTCTACTGCAAAGGAAATGGTCACTGGAAGCGGAAATGCCCTGAATATTTGGTGGATAAGAAGGATGGCAAAGTGAACAAGAGTATATTTCATATACAGGTTATTGATGTGTGCCTTACTAGTGTTTATAGTAGCCCCTGAGTATTTGATACTCGCTCGGTTGCTAAGATTAGTAACTCAAAACAGGAGTTACGTAATAAACAGAGACTAGTTGAAGGGAAGTGACGATGAGTGTTGGAAGTAGTTCCAAGATTGATATGATCATCATCGCACACTCCCTATACTCTCGGGATTAGTGTTGAACCTAAATAAATGTTATTTGGCGCTTATGCGTTGAGCATGAATATGATTTGATCATGTTTATTGCAATACGGTTATTCATGTAAGTTAGAGAATAATTATTGTTCTGCTTTACATGAATAAAACCTTCTATGGTCATACACCCAATGAAAATGGTTTGTTGGATCTCGATCGTGTGATACACATATTCATAATATTGAAACCAAAAGATGTAAAGTTAATAATGATAGTGCAACTTATTTGCGTAATCGCAGTTTAGGTCATATTGGTGTAAAGCGCATGAAGAAACTCCATAAAGATGGACTTTTGGAATCACTTGATTATGAATCATTTGATGCTTGCAAACCGTGCCTTATGGGCACGATGACTAAAACTCCATTCTTCGGAACAATGGAACGAGCTACTGACTTGTTGGAAATAATACATACCGATGTATGCGATCCAATGAGTGTTGATGCTCGTGGCAAGTATCATTATTTTCTGACCTTCACAGATGATTTGAGCAGATATGCGTATATCTTCTTGATGAAACATAAGTCTGAAATAGTTGAAAAGTTCAAAGAATTTCAGAGTGAAGTAGAAAATCATCGTAACAAGAAAATAAAATTTCTGCGATCTGATCGTGGAGATGAATATTTGAGTTACGAGTTTGGTCTTCAATTAAAACAAAGTGGAATAGTTTCACAGCTCACGCCACCGGAACACCACAACGTTATGGTGTGTCCGAACGTCAGAATCGTACTTTATTTTGATATGGTGCGATCAATGATGTCTCTTACCGATTTACCAATATCATTTTGGGGTTATGCATTAGAGACAGCTGCATTCACGTTTAATAGGGCACCATCTAAATCCGTTGAGACGGCACCATATGAACTATGGTTTAACAGTAAACCTAAGCTGTCGTTTCTTAAAAGTTTGGAGTTGTGATGCTTATGTGAAAAAGTTTTCACCTGATAAGCTCAAACCCAAATCGGAGAAGTGCGTCTTCATATAATACCCAAAGGTAACTATTGGGTACACCTTCTATCACAGATCCGAAGGCAAGTTTTTCGTTGCTAAGATGGATCCTTTCTAGAGAAGAAGTTTCTCTCAAAAGAAGTGAGTGGGAGGAAAGTAGAACTTGATGAGGTAATTGTACCTTCTCCCTTATTTGAAAGTAGTTCATCACATAAATCAGTTCCAGTGATTCCTACACCAATTAGTGAGGAAGTTAATGATGATGATCATGAAACTTCAGATCAAGTTGCTACCAAACCTCGTAGGTCTTCCAGAGTAAAATCCGCACTGCAGTGGTACGGTAATCGTGTTCTGGAAGTCATGTTACTAGACCATGATAAACCTACGGACTATGAGGAAGCGATGATGAGCCCAGATTCCGCAAAATGGCTTGAGGCCATGAAATCTGAGATAGGATCCATGTATGAGAACAAAGTATGGACTTTGATTGACTTGCTCGATGATCAGCAAGCCATGTTAAATAAATGGATCTTCAAGAGGAAGACGGACACTGATAGTAGTGTTACTATCTACAAAGCTCGACTTGTCACAAAAAAGGTTTTCGACAAGTTCAAGGTATTGACTACAATGAGATTTTCTCAACTGTAGCGATGCTTAAGTCTGTCCAAATCATGTTAAGCAATTGCCACATTTTATGAAATCTGGCAAATGGATGTCAAAACTACATTCTTTAATGGATTTATTAAAGAAGAGTTGTATATGATGCAATCAGAAGGTTTTGTCAATCCTAAAATAGCTAACAAAATGTGCAAGCTTCAGCGATCCATCTATGGACTGGTGCAAGCATCTCGGAGTTGGAATAAACGCTTTGATAATGTGATCAAAGCATATGGTTTTATACAGCATATGGTTTTATACATACTTTTGGAGAAGCCTGTATTTACAATAAAGTGAGTGGGAGCACTACCGCCTTTCTGATAAGTATATGTGAATGACATATTGTTGATCATAAATGATGTAGAATTTTTCTGGAAAGCATAAAGGAGTATTTGAAAGGAGTTCTTTAAAAGAAAGACCTTAGTGAAGCTGCTTACATATTGAGCATCAAGATCTATAGAGATAGATCAAGACACTTGATAAGTTTTTCAATGAGTACATACCTTGACAAGATTTTGAAGTAGTTCAAAATGGAACAGTCAAAGAAAAGGTTTCTTGCCTGTGTTACAAGGTGTGAAATTGAGTAAGACTCAAAGCCCGACCACGGCAGAAAATAGAAAGAAGAATGAAAAGTCATTATCTATGCCTCAGTCATAGGTTCCAGAAAGTATGCTATGCTATGTACGGACCTATTGTATACCTTACTACGAGTTTGGCAAAGGAATACAATTTTGATCTAATAGTAGATCATCGGACAACGGTCAAGAATATCCTTAGTGAGGACTAAGGAAATATTTCTCGATTATGGAGGTGATAAAAGATCCCTACCAGAAAGAGTTACATCGATGCAAGCTTTTTACACCGATCCAGATGACTCTTAAGTCTCAATCTGGATACATATTGAAAGTGGGAGCAATTAGCTAGAGTAGCTCCGCAAGAACATTGTAGACATAGAATATTTGCAAAATACATACGGCTCTGAATGTGACAGACCCGTTGACTAAGCTTCTCTCACGAGCAAAACATGATCACACCTTAGTACTCTTTGGGTGTTAATCACATTGCAATGTGAACTAGATTATTGACTCTAGTAAACCCTTTGGGTGTTGGTCACATGACGATGTGAACTATGGGTGTTAATCATATCTGAGATATGAATATTGGTGTTAAATCACATGGCGATGTGAACTAGATTATTGACTCTAGTGCAAGTGGGAGACTGAAGGAAATATGCCCTAGAGGCAATAATAAAGTTATTATTTATTTCCTTATATCATGATAAATGTTTATTATTCATGCTAGAATTGTATTAACCGGAAACATAATACATGTGTGAATACATAGACAAAACATAGTGTCACTAGTATGCCTCTACTTGACTGGCTCGTTTATCAAAGATGGTTATGTTTCCTAACCATGGACAAAAGAGTTGTCATTTGATTAACGGGATCACATCATTAGGAGAATGGTGTGATTGACTCGACTCATTCCGTTAGCTTAGCACTTGATCGTTTAGTATGTTGCTATTGCTTTCTTCATGACTTATACATGTTCCTATGACTATGAGATTATGCAACTCCCGTTTACCGGAGG
This sequence comes from Aegilops bicornis, assembly GCA_021605145.1. Lineage (NCBI taxonomy): Eukaryota > Viridiplantae > Streptophyta > Magnoliopsida > Poales > Poaceae > Aegilops > Aegilops bicornis. The sequence continues at coordinate 39,274,737 of CM038670.1, forward strand.
AACACTTTGGGTGCTACCAAACGTCACAACGTAATCGGGTGATTATAAAGGAGTACTACAGGTGTCTCCAAAGGTACATGTTGGGTTGGCGATTTCGAGATTAGGATTTGTCACTCCGATTGTTGGAGAGGTATCTCAGGCCCTCTCGGTAATGCGCATCACTATAAGCCTTGCAAGCAATATAGCTAATGAGTTAGTTACGGAATGATGCATTACGTAACGAGTAAAGAGACTTGCCGGTAACGAGATTGAACTAGGTATTGAGATACCGACGATCGAATCTCGGGCAAGTAACATACCGATGACAAAGGGAACAACGTATGTTGTTATGCGGTTTGACCGATAAAGATCTTCGTAGAATATGTAGGAGCCAATATGAGTATCCAGGTACCGCTATTGGTTATCGACCTGAGACATGTCTCGGTCATGTCTACATAGTTCTCGAACCCGTAGGGTCCGCACGCTTGACGTTACGATGACAGTTTTATTATGAGTTTATAAGTTTTGATGTACCGAAGATTGTTCGGAGTCCCGGATGTGATCACGGACATGACGAGGAGTCTCGAAATGGTCGAGACATAAAGATTGATATATTGGAAGCCTACATTTGGATATCGGAATGGTTCCGGGTGAAATCAGGATTTTACCGGAACACCGGGGGGTTACCGGAACCCTCCCGGGGGATAATGGGCCTTAGTGGGCCATGAGGGAGAAGAGGAGGGCCGGCCAGGGCAGGCCACGCGCCCCCTCCCCCCCTAGTCCGAATAGGACAAGGAGAGGGGGGCGGCGCCCCCCGTCCTCTTTCCCCTCCCCCCTTTCCTTCTCCAACAAGGCAAGAGGGGGGAGTCCTACTCCCGGTGGGAGTAGGACTCCTCCAGGCGCACCCCGTGGGGGCCGGCCGCACCTCCCCCTCCCGCCGTTATATACGGGGGCAAGGGGGCACCCCAGAACACACAAGTTGATCTTCGTGATCGTTCCTTAGCCGCAGGCGGTGCCCTCCACCATATTCCACCTCGGTCATATCGTCATGGAGTTTAGGCGAAGCCTCACGCCGGTAGAGCATCATCATCGTCACCACGCCGTCGTGCTGACGGAACTCATCCCCGACACTTTGCTGGATCGGAGTCCGGGGATCGACATCGAGCTGAACGTGTGCTGAACTCGGAGGTGCCGTACGTTCGGTACTTGGATCGGTCGGATCGTGAAGACGTACGACTACATCAACCGCGTTGTCGTAACGCTTCCGCTTACGGTCTACGAGGGTACGTGGACAATACTCTCCCCTCTCGTTGCTATGCCATCACCATGATCTTGCGTGTGCGTAGGAATTTTTTTTAAAATTACTACGTTACCCAACACATACAAACTACAACTGCCTGCCTCCAGCCGCATCCATCCTGTGGTGCATGTCTCACAACTGAAGAAGGCCTTTGGAGCTACTATACCAGTAAGTGCTGATCTACCTCTAGATAACTCCATTTTGCAGGCAGAACATGTTCCGGAGCTGGTGCTTGACCGCAAGACGGTGCGCGTGGCCGGCGACATCCGCCCTCGCATCCGGGTGCAATGGAGCCACCTTCCCCCGTCACTGTCAACATGGAAAGACCCAGTGGCTCTGCAGCAGCGGTTCCCCACTACACCGCCTTGGGGGCAAGTCGGCACACAAGCAGGGGGGAATGTCACGACTGTCACAGCTACCCCACCGGACACGGCGGCCCCACTGGACAGTGAGACAACGGCGCCACGACCAGACGGAGTTGACGGAGTCAAGGTGCTGGAAAGAGGGGTGGCCAGTGGGCCCGCATCGTCAGGATGCGTTGTGTGAGAGTGGCCTGCGTGCCGTGGGTATATCTAGGCGTAGGTGAGAGTGAGTGGGTATCGATTATTGTATCAACATTAACCAAGAGAAGCTGATCTTCTCTGCCGGCCTCCTTCATCCTTCTCCCCTTCCTACCTCTGTCCTAATCTAGATCGGGATCCTTACACATGACCGCCATCCAAACCGGTTGAAGATTTGTGCGAAATTGCTGCACTCGCACTCAAATTCTTCGCCGTTATCCACCATCTTTGCTGCTACGAAGACTGCCACCCTGCTCTGTTTCTTCCTTGTTCCTGCTGGCGTGTGCTTCGCCTTGGACAGCTTCATCTTCTCAGCCTGGTATATATTTTGCGGCAGGTTTGCTCACAGCGAGACTCTTCCCTGCGTGAAGTCACATAACAGAATGTCGAAAGAGAAGAACCTGCCACCCCTCGCCGCTTATTTTGTACTTCTCGCTTCGTGCAGAAACATATGGAATATGAAAGGAAATCTGCTTACAATCTGTGTACACTTATTCTTCGTAACTCTCATCCGCGTTTCGTCGAAGTTGTATAGTTCCACGAACATATGCATCGGCGAGCCTGGTACATTCCCTTGGAATGTGGCTCAAACCCATCTATTCCTTGTATATCATAAACTTGGGTCATGTATGGATGCGTCTTTAAACTATGTTCCGTATGTACTTCCTCTGTAAACAAATATAGGAGCGTCTAGATCACTAAAATAGTGATCTAAACGCTCTTATATTTCTTTACGGAGGGAGTACTTTTCACTCAACACGGCCCCTAGCAGTCTCAGATTCATCAACTGTCAGCATGCGGTTCACAACTTTATGAAACTCTGCGATGGGTTCATCCTGCTTCGAATACAGAGGACCTAAAGACTCATTTGCTTTCTTGAGGACATGCCATTTGCAGCAACGATGAGGTACGTTCGGCCTCACATTGTGGATTGCCACTTCCATGGCCTGATTTCAGTCTGCATAATAAGAGTGCCAATCAATTAACTACCGGAAACCATTTAGGCCTTGTTTGGTACTATGGTTTTTGAGAGAATTGGTGGGGATAGGATAATCCCCACAGGGATTGGGTGAAACCCCAACCTTCACCCAATCCCTTCAAATTCCCATTTATCCCTAATCCACTAGGTAGGGGTAATGTATTGGGTATTGAGAAAAATGCACTAAAGCTTGGGGATTTGTGGGGATAAAACATGCCAAATACTCCACTAGAACCAAACGGTATTTTGGGATATATGGGGATTTAGGGGTTTGACCGGGATAATCCCCACCAATTCCCTAAAATACACTAGTACCAAACAAGGCCTTAGTGTATCTTAAACTTAATAAACATACAGTTGCTACATAATCAACCAATCATACCTGTCAAGATGGTTCTTGGCGCTTCGTCAGCAATGCAGTCAAACCAATGAAGAATATATTGGCCCAGTCCCGCCGCCGAGTACTTTCTGGTGACTGGAGACGACCGACGACGAACGACGACGAAGCAATAAAGCTCTCAACAAATTACTTTACGCCGAGATGTACCGCAGTACAAAGCTAATCTCCCAGCAATTGATCTATCTGGACTGAGCACGTAGTACTAGTACATAGAAGCACTTCTAGCCGGAATCTCAACTTAATCTAGCTAGCTCACGTAGATAGCACAACACACAAGAATCGATTGGGATTGCCAAACGCACGTATCGTGCATTTCTTTATTGCTTTTGGTTCTCACGGTACAAAGTTTACACGGGGGTTTACTTGTATATATAGTAGCTAGGCTAGTACCAGCAACAAACCGACTCGGCCACTAAAACTAGTCCTACCCGGCTACGTACATGCAAGATGTGGTTAATTCCAACAATCACCTTCCTAATCACGACGTCGTCATGTTACAGCTCGGACGCCGATCCTTCTTCGCATTTCCAAGACCTTTTCTCGATCCAAAGCCTTGGTCTAGATGTCCGCCAGCTGATCATCGGTGCAAATGTAGTTGATCTTTGTCTTCCCTTTTTCCACGCAGTCCTTTATGTAATGATACATTGTATCACCGTGCTTGCTCCTTTTACGTCGCACTGGATCCTCGCATAAAAAAGTCGTAGACTCACTATCAACATTGAGCACCACTTGTCTCGGATCTCGTTCCATGAGATCATCGTGTAGCCTCCCTAGCCACACACGTTGACACTCTGCTTCACTTGAAGTCAATGTCACCACTTTCAGCTTTCGTGATAGCCAGCTTACTATGCTTCCACCAAGGAAATATGCCACATCCGAGGTACTCTTACGGTCGTCGGCAATTCCTTCCTTGTTACTATCACCGTAGCCAAGTAGTTTCACCATCTTCTTCCTGCTCAGCTCAAGACGAGGTTCCATTGAAGCGACAATGCGATTGCAATCTTTCATGCTACGGCTTTCAAGTACCTTCCTTGCATATGCCTCCTGGCATAGTATGATCCCCTCCGGATTTTGATGTTCCTCCATCCCGAGGCAGTAACTCAAGATACCAAGATCATCCATCTTGAAAAGCTCCTTCATGTGTAGCTTAAACTTTGCAATCACCTCTTCATCTGCTCCAGTTATCAATAGGTCGTCGACATAAATGCCAACTGGTAGACGATCCCTTCCTTCACCTTTCTTGTACATCGCATGCTCCAGTGGGGCTTTCTTAAATCCAAGAGAAATCATCGTCTGATCAAGTTTGATGTTCCACGTCCGAGAGCCTTGTCGTAGCCCGTACAAGACTTTGTGTAGCTTCAGTACCTTGTGTTCTTCTCCCACTTTGATGAATCCCGGTGGCTGATTCACATACACGTCTCCTAACTCGCCGTTCAAAAACGCGGATTTTACATCCATGTGATGTATCTTCCATGATTCCTGAACCGCGCGAATGATGAGTAATTCCACCGATTCCATCTTTGCAACGGGAACGAACACTTCTTCAAAGTGCACACTTTTCTCTTGCACGTACTCTTTGGCCATTAGCCTTGCTTTGTGCTTCACGGACCCTTCGACATCTCTCTTGATTGTAAATTCCCACTTGAGATCCATGGTTTTTTCATTGTTGGGAAGATCCACAAGCTCCCATGCATTATTGTCGTGGATCGACCTCAACTTCTCTTCCATAGCCAGACGCCAACACTCCTTCGTATTCGCGTCCTCATGTCCCGCCGGTTCCTCGGTGTTTTCTAGACACTATCTCCCACTCCTTATCACCCTTACCGCGTCAATCGTCCGAAGAGCTTACTCCGGATGCATGTCTGACACCGGTAGCAGATGTATTGGTGTAGATGATGGTGCCCTTTCCTCCATTACTATCGGAGGCGACGTTGCTTGCGCGGCTCCATGTATCTTTAGGAGCGACGACTCGCCTTCTCTGTTTCCTTGCGTTGCAATGGCCAAGCATGATGAAGCTGCACACGCGGTATCTCCTGGACTTGCAACTCCAGGTGATTCTAGTGATGGGCCAAGCTCATCACGTGAGCCACCTAGCAGCCTTCCTGCTAGGCCGCTTTCTCCTGGCCATACAAGCAAATTGGTTAGCCTCCTCTCTGGTGGGACTCCACATCTGCCTGTTACTGGGCAGCGTGGCTCAGCTGCTACGCACTTTCCACCGGACACCATCGAGCTGAAATTGCCTCCACAGCTGGCACGCGCGTCTCTCGAGCAAGCCACCGCATGACTCGATCCAGCAGATTCTTTCCGTGTGTCTATAGCCGCTGCACTCGTGTCAACCTTTGCACCAGCATCAACAACAGTTGCACTTGTGTATGTTGTTACCTCGTGAACTTTCGGCGCCCCGTACGCCTTTATTTTCTCTGAACGCGTCGTACGAAGACTGCTTCTCCATGGCTGAGCACACGCGGCAATAGCTGCGTCCGTTCCAGCGAAGTTAGCACTTATGCCTGTAACATCTACGTAATCTTCGGAATCACCCCCATGTCCGTAGCGTCGGCATGAGTTTCCGAACCATGATCTTGACAGTGAATTTTTTCTTCACTGAGCATGACAATTTCTTTAGCCGACGCTTGAAGAACTGGATCCACCTTGTCCACGAGTTCGCACATCAACATCATGTCACCTTCATCTCCTTGCTGGACCATGAGCGCCTTCTCCTTCGGGGGATTCTTACACTCCGACTTGAAGTGCCCGAGCAGATTACAGTTATGGCAGCGGATCTTCCTCTTGTCGAACTTTTTCTTCTTTGGCTTCTTCGACTATTCGTCGGTGTCCTTTGCGGGACGGTACTTTCCGCCGTTACCGGACGCCTTGTCGAAATTGTTCTCTTTGGAAACCATTGCCTGCCACCGAGCACGCGTTAGCATCAGGTACTCATCCTGTTTTGCATCACCGTAACTCAGCTTCATCTGCTCGTCATGGGCCTTGAAGCGACCAACCAGATCATCCAAAGTGAGAGTCTTGAAATCAACACATTGCTTGATCGCTGACACAATCGGCATGTAGCGCGGTGGAGCGGCACGTAGGAAACGCCTGACCACGGAGATGTCCTCCAACTTCTCTCCGAGACCGCGAATCCCGTTTACCCTCGTTGCCACCCTTGCGGCGAAGGCGTCCACCGTCTCATCTTCTCTCATCCTCAGATTCTCGTAACTCTTCAGCAAAGTTTGCAAGTTTGCCTCGCGCACACGCGAGTTCCCTAGATGAAACGTCTTGAGCGTGTCCCACGCCTCCTTCGCTGATGTCTTCGAGATTAGATGCTGCTGCACGTCCACCGACATCACCGAGCAGATGGCCGTGATAGCCTGGCGATCCTTCCGATACAAGGCACCACCCCTCAGGTACTCCTCACCGCCGGGGTCTAGGGCTTCCCAGAGCTCATTGGCCTCGAGCACCCACTCCATCATGGTCGCCCACACCACGAAGTTCCCACGGTCAAATCGTGGATACTCCGATCTCACCGGAGCAGCAATTACTTTAGCCACACCAGAGTACTCTGCCAGTTGCTTGGACTTGTCCTTGTCGTCCGACATGATCTCCCGTTACTAGAAGATCAACCTTGTTCTAGATACCAATTGTTGGCCCAGTCCCGCCGCCGAGTACTTTCCGGTGACTGGAGACGACCGACGACGAACGACGACGAAGCAACAAAGCTCACTGACGATCTCAACGAATTACTTTCCGAGATGCACCGCAGTACAAAGCTAATCTCCCAGCAATCGATCTATCTGGACTGAGTACGTAGTACTAGTACATACGAGCACTTCTAGCCGGAATCTCAACTTAATCTAGCTAGCTCACGTAGATAGCACAACACACAAGAATCGATTGGGATTGCCAAACGCACGTATCGTGCATTTCTTTATTGCTTTTGGTTCTCACGGTACAAAGTTTACACGGGGGTTTACTTGTATATATAGCAGCTAGGCTAGTACCAGCAACAAACCGACTCGGCCACTAAAACTAGTCCTACCGGGCTACGTACATGCAAGACGTGATTAATTCCAACAGAATAGATACAGTTCATCAGCAAATGCGGAAGAGTTAAGTAGACCAGAGCAACATTTGGTAAAGGAACAACAAGAATACGCAAACCTCAGGAAGAAAATATTATTATTGCCATTCAAACTGCGAAATTACAGGAGTTTCGTACAAAGGAAGGGGTGACATGATAAAGAAAATCTTAGTATCAACAAATTTACAGTTACATCCTTCAGAAAGAATCAGTCTAATAAGTGATTTCTACCAGACTTTGAAATCAGTATCAACAGATCTACCATTCCATTACGACCGCGGACCTTTCATTTACTTTGCTTAATAAAGGGGTTGCATGCATCATTCTGATGCAGAGGCCGGGGGTGATCCTCCTTTTCTAAAAAAAAAACAATTCCATTACGACCTTTGCTTAAGGAACTTGTGCCGGCTCTTCATGGACCTGAACATCTGGACATTATTGCAACAACAGGAGAAGGTCAATTGGAATAGTTTGGAGGCTTCTGATGGGTCATTATCCTGATGAATACTCTCATGAAACATCTGCAGCGCACCCGCTGCTGAAATTTCTAGCACGGAGTTGTGCAAATCTTCAAGTTCTCTTATGCAGTGGACATCGAGCAACAACTTTTCTTTCCGGCTGCTGGAAAGACCAGCCAATGCACTGCTTTTTTAAAGGATAACAAAAGTAGAATACAATAAATGAGAATGATAGAAGAGGGAGTCTTATCACAAGAAAACTGAGATTGGCACAACCAGAAATCCAGTTTACCTAGTAATCCCGCGAACAAGATCCCACTTGTATCCTTGCCTAGACCCAACATTCCAGCCCTCTTGTTCAACTTCGTTCCGCGCTTTCGTTATGCCATCCCTATAGCCCGTCTACCAAAGAAATCGAAAGCCTTACTTCCAAACATTTATCATAACAAATCTATATATGATGTGAAAGTACAATCAGTAATGAATCTAATGGTATTGATTTGTTATTGTATATGCTAATATTTTTGTTTATAAACTTTGTTAAAGTTTATAAAGCTTGACTTTGACCAAAGCTAATACGCGGACTAAATAAAAACGGAGGGGAGTATATATGAAAGTATATACATGCCAAAGTGGTGCCAGTGGACGAGACATGCATGCCATCAGTTATACCTGGGACAGAATGCTACTGTCCTAGACTCCTTGAGTGACCCACTTGAAGTTTGGCGACCATCAGTCATATGCAAGTCTGGATTTAGACATACTTGTGGTGTCCCATGATGCAATTTGCTCCAAAGAAAAATTACAAAAACTATGCAGCGTACGGGAGGAAAAGGAGAAGTTAAAAAAGTCAAATGAGTTGTGTACTGTGTACACTTACATATACTGCAGGCTGACTTTCAACCGCTAGCATGGATCTCCTCTTCAGTGACGCCTTGCCCCTCCTCCTCCACCATCTTTTCATCATCCCATGTTCGGAACTCCACCGCAGGGCGATTCGGAAGGAGATGAGCTGCATCTCTGATGGCCTCCTCCAACGCCTCAACGTCCCGAGCTGTCGCGCCAATGCAAATGATCTCGACGGCAAGATGCCTGAAGAGGTGTTGGATGCCAAAATCAAGACCGTTGCCTGCGTCAAACGAAACCCACAGCTTCTCAAGCCTCGGCATGGCCCCGGCTTCACACATCAGTCCTTCCCCATTGCTCCAGCAGGTGAAATGGAACTCCCTCAGACATACAAACATGCTGCTGCTTATGATAAGCCGCTGTTTGGGAGCAGCTGATTTCGACATCAGCCAGAGAAACAGCAAAGCAGGTAACTCTCCAAGGATCTCTAGTGTTTCCTCTTCTACTGGATCAATATTGATATCTAGGTATGTGAGCTTGTCCAGTGACGCAATCCAAGGAGGAACTCTGGGAAAGTTGTAGTACGTGCCCATCTGAAACTTTTGCATGAGATGAGGGGAGGGGAACCAGGAGTCCAGTAAGAACTCCATTGAATAGCCATGATAACTACGAATGCATATAGATCGAAGGCTGAATCTCCCCAATTTGCGCAGCGAGGATACCAAGTTATCCACAAAAGTATCTTTGTTACTGTGTGTACTGACAATATACCAGCGTAGCCCAAGGATTTTCAGTTTAGTCAGACTGCCCAGCTCCAGCAAACACGACGCCATGTTGTACCAGTTGACTTTGATATCTGATAGCTCCTGCAGAGCTCGCAGATTCCCAATTCCTTCAGGTAATTCCAAGTTACTGACGCGCAAACATGTCAAATGTTGCAGCTGAACAATGCTTTTGGGCATTTTTGTGATCTTTGTCCATCCCATATCCAGAGTCTTCAAATGTTGTAGTTCTCCTAACTGCTCCGGGAGTGCAGAAATACTTCTAACGTGGAGTCGCAAATACTTCAACTGGAAAAGCTTCCTCAGATGCTCAAAACAGTTGCTCTCCATCTCCTCGCCATTCTCAATATCAAGTACTCGCAGAACATGAAACTTCGAAAGAGAAGGCATCTTTTCAGCATACCCGACAATACTGAGCGAGCGGCAATGAGAAATGATTGCTGTTGATGGAAGCATGATGTGCTCTTGGTCATAATAACTGAGAGATAGCCTACGGATCTTATGCTGAAGGACTAATATCTCATTTTGGTTACCGAAGAAGGTGGCAAAGTTTTCTTCCATTGACTTAGATGTAAGGAGATCCAGAATCATATCATGCACTCGGCATGAAACGACTTGACCGTCATATTGGATTTTCACTGGCTGAAGCATACTTCTATTGATAAGATCATTAAAATAACACTCTCCTATTTCCTCCAAATCTCGTCCACCATTTGTACCAATAAATCCTTCAGCGATCCACCTCCTTATTAATCGATCCCTCTCAATCTCATAATCCTACGGAAATATACTTAGATAAAGTAAACATGTCTTCAAATGGTGGGGAAGATCATCATAGCTAAGAGAAAGTATCCTTCTCATCTCTTCTACACCGGAGTCCTTTCCCAGTGTGGAACCGATCGAATTATACACCCACTCCCATTCTTCATTTGTGCAATCTTTATTAGCCAATAAGCTTGCTATTGTAAGAACTGCTAACGGTGAACCACCACACTTTTTTAATATTTCCGAGGAGACTTCTTCCAATTGAGGAGGACATATATCTTCTGAGCCAAATATTCGTTTAAAAAATAAACTCTTAGAGTTGACTGCCGTCAGAGGCATTATTTCATAGACACGATCATGGCGTCGAGAGCAACATGACTTGGCTATATCAATACTACGTGTTGTCGTCATTATTCTGCTTCCCAGATCATTCAGAAACAAAGAACATTTGATAATCTTCCATGCTTGAGTACTCCATATATCATCAATAACAACTAAGTACCTGCAAAGTGCATGTTTTGCAAATCTCATGAATAAGGAAAATATATGAACAAATAAATAAAATGGCATATTTCCTTGTCGTCAAATGTTAGTAAATCATGAGGATCATATAGGGCTTCAGATTTTTTGAAATTCACTGTTTATGGGGACAGAATCATTTCTCTTTTATATATTATTACATACAGCCATTTATCCCCTTCCCTAATGGTTTGGCCACACCACAAAAAGTTGAATTTATCAAAGCACTATTCAGAACCCTTTAGAAACAGTTAAAAGAAAAGAACCCTTTAGAAAGATAACCTCATGACCTGTGAACCAAAGCCTATTCAGAACTGCATATGCTTAAAATGAAACAAAATCATCTGTATTTAATTTAATTAAACTACAGTAAAATGTAGTAGAATGTCTAAGTTAGTAAATAAACATCAATACTGAAGAAAAAAATGATGCAGTACCATCAGCCAACTCCTCACTAAAAGTTCGTGAATGTACCTCTTGTTCTTTAAAACTTCTCTTATTGTGTCAATGAGCTTTCCCTCGTCCTGTATATCTGTGCTAGGAAGCTATTGCTGGCAGACTTGAGAGAGTATATTATCAGCATCTCTTGTTAGGTTCGCACGCACAAGGGTGGTGGGTAGGTCTCTTTACGTGTCCCGCGAGGCTTTGATCTTTCCATACTCACATCTGGTTGTTGCGACAAGGAAACAAAAGCTCGACATTGGAACTGGCCTTCCAGTTTACGAAAAACCTCATTGGCAAGTGTAGTTTTACCCAGACCCCCAGGACCCACAATAGATATCACCTTTTGCTGCTGCACCGACGCACTCCATCCCTCCATTAGGCACTTGATGAGCTCGCTTCTTGGCTTGTCAATACCGACAAGCCCGTCTGGCTCAGCATAGAGTGAAGGCAAACGAGGGTCGATGGCCCTTGAGATGCTAGGTTCGAAGGTGCGCTCATCGAGCTTATACCTCATACGTCGCTTGCTTGCATCTTCAACACGTGCCTTGAGCCCCTGGATTTGGCTGGATATTTGATGGCGCGCCCTCAGCGCCTTGAGCTGCTGGACCACGCTTTGCACAAGCCCTGCTGCCTTAGCACTGTCAGTTTGGCCAAGGCTTTTCATAAAGTCGTCTATGCAATCCTCAATGTCGTAAGACATCTCCCGGACTTGGCCCCTCCATTCCTTGGTCTGCACATCAAGATCACGGTCCACCTCTGCCAGCCTCTGAAGGAGCGCGTTCATGCTGCTCAGCTCATCTTTCATGAACTCCACCTCCCTGTGCACACCTTTCAGCTTTATGCATTCCTCCCCGAGCAGGGCGGTGAGCTTGGCGATGACAGAGGTCATCACTCCTGCCAAGGCGCTCACCATCTGTGGATGCTCTATGAGTGTAGCTACCAAAATGCCCAGTTTTGCAGAAAATGACCCCAAGCTTCAGCACGACAAAGCAAACACCTGGCAATATATGCATGCATCACTAAGAGAAGTAGGTGTCATACTGAATAAGAACCATAATTACAATCATAACTTTATAATCGAGTAAAAAGAGAAAACCACTCACATGCCAGAGTCAATTTCTATCAGAATTCAATCGCTCTCCAAATGACACAAGTATACCAAAGAAGTACTAGAAATGAACTCCTGGTACTGTGGTAACATAGACACATGAATAAATGATGAGCATGCTGTTTCTCCAATTGTACCAGCTTCAGTCAAATCATTCATTGCTAGAATAAAAGAAGTGGAACTAACAGGTTTAAATACATTTGAGTTTGCCAGTTTAATTAATTTCAGGACACACTAATCTACATGCATCGTTCATAGCCTCCAATCCATCGCCAAGATTAATTAGGATTGTTATAGTCATCTTAATTTCAGTAAGATCTATGATGTCAATTGTCAACTATGACTGGTTAAATACGATGGCGCCATCTTATCCAGCAAGATCTATGTGAAGGAACACACTAATACTTCTGAAACAGCACCAAAAATTGCACTGCAGAAGCTGATAAGAAGAGCAAACTCCATACCTGTTGGACTGGACGGAAGCCAGGCCAGCGCCGCCGCCGGCGAGATCAACAAATCCGCAGCGGCGATCGCGAAAGACCCCGCCGGAGCGGAGGGCGGGAGCCGCTCGTTTCTGCGATGGGCGTAGAGGTCGTGGTGGTGGCGGCGGCGGCGGCTGGGAGCGGCGACCGTGGAAGCGTGGGCGGACGGCGGGTGTAGCTGCGGCACCGTGAGAAACTGAGAAGAGTGAGTGGCCGAGATTGCTGACTGATCCACGGCTCAGCTAGCTTTGACTTTGATTTTTTTTTTCCTATCGAAGATATTAGGCCAGTGCCGTCTCAATCGGGCCAACTCCAACTAAACGTGTGAAGCAACCATTTGGATGATTAGTGTGACTGTGGTATCCCAGTTCATCAGGGTTGAAATCTTGGTACTCATATTTATTTATGGATTGATTTCAGGATTTTTGATGATGCACATTTAGTGGTGGAAGGAGACGTTTTCGTCGATGACGAGGTGCCTACGGTGACATTGTAAATTTCAAGATGATATACCGGTTCAGTCTTTCGAAGGTGCTCATAGGGATAGGATGTGCGTATGTGCATTCATAGGGATGAGTGTATGCGCGTGTATATGAGCGCTTGCGTTTGTTTTGTGGAAAAAATAAATTCCAACGAAACATGCACTTTCTGAGTTTGCGTCGGCAAAACGGACACAGATGATATTCATCCGTCAATGCATCCAATGGTCAGACACATTTTACAATAGCGTTCGAGATTTTAAACTTATTTAATAAGAAAAGACAAAAGACAAGTTAAATGATAATATATAAGTCCAAATGTCCCGGCCGAATTATCCAACATGCATACTTGATCTTAAACTAGAAAACTAAACTTAAACTAAAAGGGAAACCTAGATTGGTCGTCGATGCCGTACTGGCTGTCTTCACTGCATTGTCGTTGTCGCTGTCTTCCTCGTCTGCGCTAAGGTTAATGAAGGGCGATGGCTGTCACAGATGGGTGGGTGCTGCCTGCGGTGGCTGAGACAGTTGCACTGCACGGGGCGGCGACGTCACCTGGTGGCAACCACGCATCGGCCCCAACCCATATGGCAGGGTCCAACACCAACTCCGGCGTGATGGGCAACGTTGTAATCTACGTCCAAGACTGGCCCACCAACGCCGGAATCCACTGCGGCTCCGTGATACGTCTTCAATGAATCTTTTTTTTATTATTATTTCATGCTATTATATTATCACTTTGTATGCTTTATATGCCATTTTATATTATTTTTATGGACTAACCTATTAAGTCAGTGCTCAATGACCTGTTTTCTGCATGTTTTTTTTGTTTGTTAGGAAATTCATACCTACAAAGTTCAAACGTGACAGAACTTTTTGATGATTTTTTCTGGACAAAAGAAAACCCTGGAAGCTTCAGGAGAGGGCAAGAAGACCCATGAGGTGGCCACAAGGCAGGGGCGCACCCCTGGGTGGTAGGGCGCACCACCCTGGCTTGTGGGGTCCCTCGTGACTCCGTTTTCCCTAATTCTTGGCCGACAAATTCCTATATATTCAGAAACCCTCGAAGGAGGTCCCAAAACAATTATTTCGCCGCTGCAAGCCTCTGTACCGAAGCGGTCTCATCTGGAGGCCTTTTCTGATATTCTCTCGAAGGGGGAAACCATTGGGGAGCCAATCTTGATCAACCTTGTTGCCTTCATGATGATGTGTGAGTAGTTCCCATAGAACATGCGGGTCCATAGTAGTAGCTCAATGGCGCTCTCTCTCTCTCTCTCTCTCTCTCTCTCTCTCTCTCTCTCCCTTTTGATCTTCAATACAATGATCTCCTCTTAGATCAATCCGGTGTAACTTTTGCGGTGCATTTATTGGGATCCGATGAATTGTGGGTTGATATCAAATTATTCATTGATATTACTTGAGTCTTTGAGATCTTTTTTGATTGTTTAATTTTATAGTCTTGTATTTCTCTCTGATCTATATGTCTTCTTTGGCCAAGCAGATTGATTTATCTTGAGCGGGAGAGGTGCTTGGTAGTAGGTTTACTAGTAGAAAAATGACTTTTAGTACCGGTTCTAGAACCGGTACTAAAGAGTGGGGACTAAAGGTTCCCCCCCCCCCCTTATTCCCGGTTCAACACGAACCGGGACCAAAGGCCCACCACGTGGCACGAGGCGCGCAGTGGTCTGGGGGACCTTTAGTCCCGGTTGGTAAGGATTTTTTTATTTTTATTTTTATTTTTGAAATAAAGCAAAAACAGCTCGCCTACTGGGCCGGCACGGCCTGCATACGACTAGAAACCCAATCTCTAGTTGGGCCAAGATGCAGGCCCGTACGGCCCAGTAGGCCCCACAGGGAAGAAGACTTGCAATAGGGCCACAAAGGCCTACTTAGTGAGGAGCTCGACACGGTAGCCGAGGCGGGGCTTATAAACCGGTTCGAGCTCCTCTCAACTAGCGAGGTGGGACTAAACATTGTGCACTGCGGGTGGCAGCGCACCACCTTTAGTACCGGTTGGTGGCTCCAACCGGTACTAAAGACCCCCCCTTTAGTACCGGTTGGAGCTACCAACCCGTACTAAAGGCCACCACCTCTTCAGTACCGGTTCGTGGCATGAACCGGTATTAAAGGTTCGCCACGAACCGGTACTAATGAGCGTCGCCCGTCTGGCCGTTAGAACCGGCACTAATGGTCACAATAGTGCCGGTTCAATTGCAAATCGGGACTAATGAGTTTCACATTAGACCCTTTTTCTACTAGTGGTTCAATCTTGCGGTGACCTTACTCTATGACAGTAGGAGTTGCAAGCCATGTATTGTATTGTTGCTGCCAAGGATAAAAGAACGAGGTTCGAACATATTGCTTGGTCTTATTCTGTCTACATTATGTCATCTTATTTAATGTATTAATCTGTTCATCATGAACTTAATACTTTGAGATGCATGTGTTGGAAATATGCCCTAGAGGCAATAATAAAAGGATTATTATTATATTTCCTTGTTCGTGATAATTATCTTTTATTCATGCTATAATTGTATTATCTGGAAATCGTAATACACGTGTGAATACATAGACCACAATATGTCCCTAGTGAGCCTCTAGTTGACTAGCTCGTTGATCAATAGATAGTCATGGTTTCCTGACTATGGACATTGGATGTCATTGATAACGGGATCACATCATTAGGAGAATGATGTGATGGACAAGACCCAATCCTAAGCATAGCACAAGATCGTGTAGTTCGCTTTTGCTAGAGCTTTTCCAATGTCAAGTATCTCTTCCTTAGACCATGAGATCGTGTAACTCCCGGATACCGTAGGAGTGCTTTGGGTGTACCAAACATCACAACGTAATCGGGTGACTATAAAGGTGCATTACGGTATCTCCGAAAGTGTCTGTTGGGTTGACACGGATCGAGATCGGATTTGTCACTCCGTGTTACGGAGAGGTATCACTGGGCCCACTCGGTAATGCATCATCATAATGAGCTCAAAGTGACCAAGTGTCTGGTCACGGGATCATGCGTTACGGTACGAGTAAAGTGACTTGCCGGTAACGAGATTGAACGAGGTATTGGGATACCGACGATCGAATCTCGGGCAAGTAAAATACCGATTGACAAAGGGAATAGTATACGGGTTGATTGAATCCTCGACATCGTGGTTCATCTGATGAGATTATCGAGGAGCATGTGGAGCCAACATGGGTATCCAGATCCCGCCTTTGGTTATTGCCCGAGAGCCGCCTCGGTCATGTCTGCATGTCTCCCGAACCCGTTGGGTCTACACACTTAAGGTTCGGTGACGCTAGGGTTGTATGAATATGAGTATGCAGCAAACCGAATGTTGTTCGGAGTCCCGGATGAGATCCCGGATGTCACGAGGAGTTCCGGAATGGTCCGGAGGTAAAGATTTATATATAGGAAGTCTTATTTTGGTCGCCGGAAAAGTTTCGCGCGTTATCGGTATTGTACCGGGAGTGCCGAAAGGGGTCCGGGGGTCCGGGGGGGGGTCCACCTGCCCCCGGGGGCCACATGGGCTGAAGGGGGTGCGCCTTGGCCTATATGGGCCAAGGGCACCAGCCCCAAGAGGCCCATGCGCCAAGATATAAGAAAAAGGGAGAGTCCTAAAGGGAAGGCACCTCCGAGGTGCCTTCGGGAGGATGGACTCCTCCCCCCCTTTGGCCGCACCCCTTCCTTGGAGGAAGGGGCAAGGCTGCGCCCCCCCCCCCGCTCTTGCACCGATATAAAGGGGGGGGAGGGAGGGGTGGCCGCACCCCAAAGCCCGGGCGCCACCCACCGCCCTGCAACACCGCCTCCACCTCCCGGAGTTGCTTAGCGAAGCCCGGCCGAGTTAGGCTGCATCCACCACCACGACGTCGTGCTGCTGGATCATCATCAACCTCTCCTCCGCCCTTGCTGGATCAAGAAGGAGGAGACGTCATCCGCTCCGTACGTGTGTTGAACGCGGAGGTGCTGTCCGTTCAGCACTAGGTCATTGGTGATCTGAATCACGGCGAGTACGACTCCATCCCTGTTCCATTGAACGCTTCCGCACGCGATCTACAAGTGGTATGTAGATGCAATCACTCTCCCATGACTCGTTGCTAGATGAACTCATAGATGGATCTTGGTGAAACCGTAGGAAAAATTTTAATTTTCTGCAACGTTCCTCAACAGTGGTATCAGAGCTAGGTCTATGCGTAGTTCTCTATTGCACGAGTAGAACACAATTTTGTTGTGGGCGTAGATCTTGTCAACTTGCTTGACGCTACTAGTCTTTTCTTGCTTCACCGGTATTGTGGGATGAAGCGGCCCGGACCGACCTTACACGTACGCTTACGTGAGGTAGGTTCCACCGACTGACATGCACTAGTTGCATAAGGTGGCTAGCGGGTGTCTATCTCTCCTACTTTAGTTGAAGCGGATTAGATGAAAAGGGTCCTTATGAAGGGTAAATAGAAGTTGAAAAAATCACGTTGTGGTTATTCGTAGGTAAGAAAACGTTCTTGCTAGAACCCAATTGCAGCCACGTAAAAGATGCAACAACAATTAGAGGACATCTAACTTGTTTTTGCAGCAATTGTCATGTGATGTGATATGGCGAGAAGTTGTGATGAATGATGAATGATATATTGTGATGTATGAGATCATGTTCTTGTAATAGGAATCACGACTTGCATGTCGATGAGTATGACAACGGCGCAGGAGCCATAGGAGTTGTCTTAATTATTGTATGACCATGAGTCATTGATTCAACGCCATGTAAATTACTTTACTTTATTGCTAAACGTGTTAGCCATAGTAGTAGAAGTAATAGTTGGCGAGCAACTTCATGGAGACACGATGATGGAGATCATGATGATGGAGATCATGGTGTCATGCCGGTGACAAGATGATCATGGAGCCCCGATGATGAAGATCAAAGGAGCTATATGATATTGGCCATATCATGTCACTACTTTATATAATTGCATGTGATGTTTATTATGTTTTATGCATCTTGTTTACTTAGAACGACGGTAGTAAATAAGATGATCCCTTATAATAATTTCAAGAAAGTGTTCCCCCTAATTGTGCACCGTTGCTAAAGTTCATCGTTTCGAAGCACCACGTGATAATCGGGTGTGATAGATCCTTACGTTCAGATACAACGGGTGTAAGACAGTTTTACACATGCACAAACACTTAGGGTTAACTTGACGAGCCTAGCATGTACAGACATGGCCTCGGAACACAAGAGACCGAAAGGTCGAACATGAGTCGTATGGAAGATACGATCAACATGGAGATGTTCACCGACAATGACTAGTCCGTCTAACGTGATGATCGGACACATCCTAGTCGACTCGGATCATGTAACACTTAGATGACTAGAGGGATGTCAAATCTAAGTGGGAGTTCATTAAACAATTTGATTAGATGAACTTAATTATCATGAACTTAGTCTAAAGTCTTTGCAAAATATGTCTTGTAGATCAAATGGCCAACGCTCATGTCACCATGAACTTCAACGCGTTCCTAGAGAAAACCAAGCTGAAAGACGATGGCAGCAACTATTCGGACTGGGTCCTAACACGAGGATCATCCTCATAGCAGCCAAGAAACAATATGTCCTAGAAGCACCGCTTAGGTGATGCACCCATCGCAGAGAACCAAGACATTATGAATGCTTGGCAGTCTCGGTCTTGATGATTACTCCCTCGCTCAAAGGCGGCATGCTTTACAGCTCGTAACCGGGCTCCAAAAGCGTTTTGAGCAACACGGAGCATATGAGATGTTCGAGGAGCTGAAAATGGTTTTCCAAGCTCATGCCCGGGTCGAGAGATATGAAGTCTCCGACAAGTTCTACAGTTGTAAGATGGAGGAAAATAGTTATGTTAATGAGCACATACTCAAAATGTCTGGGTTGCACAACCGCTTTGTCCCATTGGACATTAACCTCCGGATGAGGCGGTCATTGACAGAATTCTTGATCGCTCCCACCAAGCTACAAGAGCTTTGTGATGAACTACAATATGCGTGGGGATGGTGAAAACTATTCTGAAGTATTTTCAATGTCAAGTCCAGAGAGGTAGAAATCAAGGAGCATCAAGTGTTGATGGTCAATAAAACCACTAAGTTCAAGAAGGGCAAGGGTAAGAAGAACTTCAAGAAGGACGGCAAGGATGTTGCCGCGCCCGGTAAGCCAGTTGCCGAGAAGAAGTCAAAGAATGGATCCAAGCACGAGATCGAGTGCTTTTATTGCAAAGGGAAGGGTCATCGAAGCGGAACTGCCCCAAATACTTAGCGCATAAGAAGGCCGGCAACACTAAAGGTATATTTGATATACATGTAATTGATGTGTACCTTACCAGTACTCATAGTAACTCCTGGGTATTTGATACCGGTGCCCTTGCTCATATTTGTAACTCACAGCAGGAGCTGCGGAATAAACGGAGATCGACGAAGGACGAGCCGACGATGCGCGTGGGAATGGTTCCAAGGTCGATGTGATCGCCGTCGGCACGCTACCTCTACATTTACCTACGGGATTAGTTTTAAACCTCAATAATTGTTATTTAGTGCCATGTTTGAGCATGAACATTGTATCAGGATCTCGTTTAATACGAGATGGCTACTCATTTAAATCCGAGAATAATGGTTGTTCTATTTATATGAGGGAAATGTTTTATGGTCATGCTCCGATGGTCAATGGTTTATTCTTAATGAATCTCGAACGTAATGTTACACATGTTCATAGTGTGAATACCAAAAGATGTAAAGTTGATAACGATAGTCCCACATACTTGTGGCAATCGCCGCCTTGGTCACATTGGTGTCAAGCGCATGAAGAAGCTCCATCCGATGGACTTTTAGAGCCTACGGATTATGAATCATTTGACACATGCGAACCATGCCTCATGGGAAAAATGACCAAGACTCCGTTCTCAAAACAATGGAGCGAGCAACCAACTTATTGGAAATCATACATACCGATGTGTGCGGTCCAATGAGTGTTGAGGCTCATGGAGGATATCGTTATGTTCTCACTCTCACTGATGACTTGAGTAGATATGGGTATGTCTACTTGATGAAACACAAGTCTGAGACCTTTGAAAAGTTCAAGGAATTTTAGAATGAAGTAGAGAATCAACGTGACCGAAAGATAAAATTCTTGCGATCAGATCGTGGAGGAGAATAATTAAGTCACGAATTTGGTACACACTTAAGGAAATGTGGAATCGTTTCACAACTCACGCCGCCTGGAACACCTCAGCGTAACGGTGTGTCCGAACGTAGTAATCGCGCTCTATTGGATATGGTGCGATCTATGATGTCTCTTACCGATTTACCGCTATCATTTTGGGGATACGCTCTAGAGACAGCTACATTCACTTTAAATAGGGCACCGTCTAAATCCGTTGAGACGACACCGTATGAATTATGGTTTGGGAAGAAACCTAAGTCGTCGTTTCTAAAAGTTTGGGGATGCGATGCTTATGTCAAGAAACTTCAACCTGAAAAGCTCGAACCCAAGTAGGAAAATGCGTCTTCATAGGATACCCTAAGGAAACCATTGGGTATACCTTCTACCTTAGATCCGAAGGCAAGATCTTTGTTGCCAAGAACGGATCCTTTACGAAAAAGAGTTTCTCTCGAAAGGAGTAAGTGGGAGGAAAGTAGAACTCGATGAAGTACTACCTCTTGAACCGGAAAGTAGTGCAGCTCAGGAAAATGTTCCTGTGGTGCCTACACCTACTGGAGAGGAAATTAATGATGATGATCAAGGTACTTCGTATCAAGTTGCTACTGAACTTTGTAGGTCCACAAGGACACGTTCCACACTAGAGTGGTATGGCAACCCTGTCCTGGAAATCATGTTGTTAGACAACAGTGAACCTTCAACTATGAAGAAGCGATGGCGGGCCCAGGTTCCAACAAATGGCTTGAAGCCATGTAATCCGAGATAGGATCCATGTATGAAAACAAAGTATGGACTTTGACAGACTTGCCCGATCATCGGCGAGCGATAGAAAACAAATGGATCTTTAAGAAGAAGACGGTCGCGGATGGTAATGTCACCATCTATAAAGCTCGACTTGTCGCTAAGGGTTATCGGCAAGTTCAAGGGATTGACTACGATGAGACTTTCTCTCCGTAGCGAAGCTTAAGTCCGTCCGAATCATGTTAGCAATTGTCGCATACTATGATTATGAGATATGGCAGATGGACGTCAAAACGGCATTCCTTAACGGTTACCTTAAGGAAGAGCTGTATATGATGCAGCCGGAAGGTTTTGTCGATCCTAAGAATGCTAACAAGGTATGCAAGCTCCAATGATCCATTTATGGGCTGGTGCAAGCATCTCGGAGTTGGAACATTCGCTTTGATGAGATGATCAAAGCGTTTGGGTTTATGAGACCTATGGAGAAGGCTGCGTTTACAAGAAAGTGAGTGGGAGCTCAGTAGCATTTCTCATATTATATGTAGATGACATACCGATGGGAAATGATATAGAACTCTTGGACAGCATTAAGGCCTACTTGAATAAGAGTTTTTCAATGAAGGACCTTGGAGAAGCTGCTTACATATTAGGCATCAAAATCTATAGGGATAGATCGAGGCGCCTCATAGGTCTTTCACAAAGCACATACCTTGATAAGATTTTGAAGAAGTTCAAAATGGATCAGTCCAAGAAAGGGTTCTTGCCTGTTTTGCAAGGTGTGAAATTGAGCTCGGCTCAATGCCCGACCACGACAAAAGATAAAGAAGAGATGAGCGTCATCCCCTATGCCTCGGTCATAGGTTCTATTATGTATGGCATGTTGTGTACCAGACCTGATGTAAACCTTGCCGTAAGTTTGGTAGGCAGGTACCAAAGTAATCCCGGCAAGGAACACTGGACAGCGGTCAAGAATATCCTGAAGTACCTGAAAAGGACAAAGGACATGTTTCTCGTTTATGGAGGTGACGAAGAGCTCGTCGTAAAGGGTTACGTCGATGCTAGCTTTGACACAGATCTAGATGACTCAAAGTCACAAACCGGATACGTGTATATGTTAAATGGTGGAGCAGTAAGCTGGTGCAGCTGCAAGCAGAGCGTCGTGGCGGGATCTACATGTGAAGCGGAGTACATGGCAGCCTCGGAGGCAGCACATGAAGCAATTTGGGTGAAGGAGTTCATCACCGACCTAGGAGTCATACCCAATGCGTCGCAGCCGATCAAACTCTTCTGTGACAACACCGGAGCTATTGCACTTGCCAAGGAGCCCAGGTTTCACGAGAAGACCAGGCACATCAAGCGCCGCTTCAACTCCATTCGTGAAAATGTTCAAGATGGGGACATAGAAATTTGCAAAGTGCATACGGATCTGAATGTCGCAGATCCGTTGACTAAACCTCTTCCGCGAGCAAAACATGATCAACACCAAAACTCTATGGGTGTTCGGTTCATCACAATGTAACTAGATTATTGCCTCTAGTGCAAGTGGGAGACTGTTGGAAATATGCCCTAGAGGCAATAATAAAAGGATTATTATTATATTTCCTTGTTCGTGATAATTGTCTTTTATTCATGCTATAATTGTATTATCCGGAAATCGTAATACACGTGTGAATACATAGACCACAATATGTCCCTAGTGAGCCTCTAGTTGACTAGCTCGTTGATCAATAGATAGTCATGGTTTCACGACTATGGACATTGGATGTCATTGATAACGGGATCACATCATTAGGAGAATGATGTGATGGACAAGACCCAATCCTAAGCATAGCACAAGATCGTGTAGTTTGTTTTGCTAGAGCTTTTCCAATGTCAAGTATCTCTTCCTTAGACCATGAGATCGTGTAACTCCCGGATACCGTAGGAGTGCTTTGGGTGTACCAAACGCCACAACGTAATCGGGTGACTATAAAGGTGCATTACGGTATCTACGAAAGTGTCTCATTGGGTTGACACGGATCGAGATCGGATTTGTCACTCCGTTATGACGGAGAGGTATCACTGGGCCCACTCGGTAGTGCATCATCATAATGAGCTCAAAGTGACCAAGTGTTTGGTCACGGGATCATGCATTACTGATGCGAGTAAAGTGACTTGCGGTAGCGAGATTGAACGAGGTATTGGGATACCGACGATCGAATCTCGGCAAGTAAAATACCGATTGACAAAGGGAATAGTATACGGGGTTGATTGAATCCTCGACATCGTGGTTCATCCGATGATATCATCGAGGAGCATGTGGGAGCCAACATGGGTATACAGATCCCGCTGTTGGTTATTGCCCGAGAGCCGCCTCGGTCATGTCTGCATGTCTCCCGAACCCATAGGGTTTACACACTTAAGGTTCGGTGACGCTAGGGTTGTATGAATATGAGTATGCAGCAAACCGAATGTTGTTCGGAGTCCCGGATGAGATCCCGGATGTCACGAGGAGTTCTGGAATGGTCCGTAGGTAAAGATTTATATATAGGAAGTCTTATTTTGGTCAGGAAAAGTTTAGCGTTATCGGTATTGTACCGGAGTGCGAAAGGGGTCCGAGGGTCCGCTGGGTCCACCTGCCCTGGGGGCACATGGGCTGTAGGTGCGCCTTGGCTTATATGGGCCAAGGGCACCAGCCCCAAGAGGCCCATGCGCCAAGATATAAGAAAAGGGAGAGTCCTAAAGGGAAGGCACCTCTGAGGTGCCTTGGGAGGATGGACTCCTCCCCTCTTGGCCGCACCCTTCCTTGGAGGAAGGGGCAAGGCTGCGCCCTCCCCTCTCTTGCACCTATATAAAGGGAGGGAGGGAGGGTGGCCGCACTGAAAGCCCGGTGCCTCCTCCTCCTCGCAACACCTCCTCCTCCTCCCGTAGTTGCTTAGCGTAGCCTGCCGGAGTTCTCGCTGCATCCACCACCACGCCGTCGTGCTGCTGGATCATCATAAACCTCTCCTTCCCCTTGCTGGATCAAGAAGGAGGAGACGTCATCCGCTCAGTACGTGTGTTGAACGCGGAGGTGCTGTCCGTTCTGCACTAGGTCATCGGTGATCTGAATCACGGCGAGTACGACTCCATCATCCCCGTTCCATTGAACGCTTCCGCACGCGATCTACAAGTGGTATGTAGATGCAATCACTCTCCCATGACTCGTTGCTAGATGAACTCATAGATGGATCTTGGTGAAACCGTAGGAAATTTTTAATTTTCGCAACGTTCCCAACAAAGATCTTTGGATAGCGGTCTTGGGGGGGGGGGAGTAATAGTAGAAGATGCAGTTTGATTAACGGTCTACTTGTCACGGACGTAATGCCTATGTATTGATTATGCTTTGGATGATCATCATAACTATGTGTTATTCCGTCAATTGCCCAATAGTAATTTGTTTACCCACCGATGCTATTTGTGATATAGATGCCTCGAGTGAACCTATGCCCCCGGGGTCCATTTTCATTATATGCAAGCAATCTTACAATTTCGTCATTTTTTTACTTTACTTTTATTTTTAATTTTATTCCTATATTTACCACTACCAAATTTGATACTTGCAACTGGCAAGAACAAGGAGAGTGACACACCCTTGCCTTTGTTGGGTGCAAGCATTTGCTTTGTATGTGTGCAAGTACTGCTAAAGTTGTCTATGTACCATCTCTTTCTGGTTCGATAAACCTTGGTTCTTAACTGAGGGAAATACTATCTACTAATATGCTACATCACCTTCCTCTTTAGTAAATCCCAACATTTATCAAAAGTAGCAGAAGAATTTTTGCATCGTTGCTGGGAGGCTTCACCAGACAAACCAGGTGCATTCGCACGAACTTATCATTTCTTTTTTTACTTTCATTTGCCTTCTTCTTGTTTGCAAAAAGAAATTCAAAAATACTAAACATATTTGTGTTACTACCTTTGCTTGAATCACTATTATGGTTACTCCTGAAAATACTAAACTTTGTGATTGCTCGAGTACTAATAAAAATGATTTCATCAGTACTCCTATTGCTTCTCCTGCTACTAGTGTGGAGTCTTATGATATTAAAGCTGACTTGCTAAATCTTGTTATATATGAAGATGTTGCATCCCATCTTAACACCTTCATTGAATTATGTGGTATGCAAAAGATTAAAGATGTGGATAATGATAATGTTCATGCCCCTATTGATGCTGCTTCGGCCACTTCTGTCATGTGGCCAGGCTCCAAGGTGCTCCTGGTTTCAAAATGTTAGAAAAACCGATCAATTTCCTGAGCTGAACGTGAGGGGTCTCAACTGCACGGATCGATGCTCCACTGTCAATGCCACGATAGCCTCCTCGTCATGTCATGTCATATGCCTCCAAGAGACAAAGCTCGACAATGTCGATCAGTTCACGGTAGCCTTCCTAGGCGGGCCTACGTAGCTTCCGGCAGAGACAAACAACTGGTACCAGGGGTGGCATCTTGATGCTCTGGCATGATATCCTTGTTGATGTCTCCTGCATTAACCTCACTACGTATTGCCTTTCTGCCATGGTCCGGGTGCAAGGGATCGACGTCCTTTTCAAGATTATTTCTGTCTACAGCCCCATGGACTACTCCTGCAAAGACACTTTCTTTGCTGAGCTACTATTAGAGAAGCTGCGTCTTGAGACGGTGCGACTTGCCACCAGAGATTTCAACCAAATATACCGAGCGGGAGATAAAAACAAGAGGAATGTTAACCGCAGCAGGATCAATCGTTTGAGGGAAATGCTCCAGAGTTCTGAGCTCAAAAAAATCCACCTCCAAAATCAGAGATTTACTTGGAGCAATGAGAGGGCAAACCCAACCTTTGTGCAAACTAGACTCTTTCTTCTGCAACGCTGAGTGGGACACAACCTTCAACACCCATGTCCTTAATGCACTCTCCTCCTTCGTCTCTGACCATTGTCTGCTACTTCTTGCTGATGACAAGGGACCAAGAAGACCTTAGTTTTAAATTCGAAAAAAATTGGGCATCCATGCCCGGTTACAACGAGGTGGTCCAAAAGGCATGGAACGAGAGGGTAGAACACACCGAGCCATACCAAATCCTCTAGCACAAGCTCAAAAGATGGCACTCCGCCTCTCCGAATGGTGTAGGGGCTTGTTCTCATTAAGTACTTTAATGAAGATTTTTTGGAGGAAAATCCTTTCGATGTGAGGATGCAACAATGGACAATTTTTCAAGATGATGATACTACCTGGACGAGCATGTAAAGATTCTACATGGACAAATCCCTTTTGACTGTTTGTGGTTGTTAAACACTTGGGCTCACGTCGCTACACCCCCTGCTCGCTAAAATGCTAGCATGGTGGACTGCCCATTAGAGCACCGCGCTCGCCCGTTCGCCCAAATGGAAGCTTCTAAAAACCAGTGATCAAAACCCTCTTGCATCGCTGCTTACCTGCGGCCCGACCCACATCTAGTGTGGGCGCTGCTAAAAAAAAGACTAGTGTGGGCAATCACTATTGTACCGCTAGACAAAGAGCAGCACTAGCATTGGTGTTGGGACTTCCTATCCTAACAACATCAAAATTGCCACCTTTTGGCATACAAAAAATCGCGCCATGGCCGACCGATTTCTTGGGTACTATATGTAGTGGGTGGGAGCGGGAACTGTAGCAATCCATGTGTGCAGCGGCTTGGGTACTGTAGCACCCATTGTTTTTGTTTTTTAGTTTAAAAAATATACTTAAAAAGTGTAAAAAAATTGGATTTTTTTGAATAATTCCTAAACACGTTTTTACATTGCGAGAATATTTTGAAACCTGACCATATATTGTTAAAAGTTAAATCATACGAAAACACAAACATTTCTTTCAAATTATTAACATTTTTGAAATACTTGAAGATTTTTTCAAAGTTCCCGCATATTTTTGAAAATAAGAACATTTTTGAAACTCTTGAACAATTTTCAAAATTCCTGAATATTTTTCGAAAATGAGAACATTTTTTGAATTTGTGAAGAAATTTTTAAAACAGGGACACTTCATTTAATGCCTGAATAATTTTTGAAAGCGATATTTTTATTAGTTTTGTAATTAGTGGACATTTTTAAAAAACATGAACATCACTTAATTGTTTTCAAACATTTTCGAATTCCAAACAATTTTTAAATTTTGAAACTTTTTTTGAAAAGGGAACTTAAGAAACAAAGAAATTGGTAAGAGAAGTAGCGAGAAAATGAAAAAAAAGGAATAAAATCAGGACCTGGACCGAGATCTGTAGAAATCTATGAAGGTTTGAACAATGATCTTTAGAAAATTTTATAAACTGTGTCGGCCTAGATAGGCCCCTCCTAGGCCAGCTCTGTGCAGCAGGTCGACAGTTTGCCACACATAGCGGCAAATAGGATTTGTCGGTTGTTCTCATAAAAAAAATCAAAACAATGCTTAATGTGATGAAACTTCTTATTTGCTGTGAGGTAGTTATTTTTTGAAATATATTTAAGCTTTTTTTAGCGAAAATGATTATACTATATGTGACAATAGTTCTTTCCTCACACCTCACGCTAAACTTATTCCACGATCTGTTGGCACAAGATTTCCCGTACGTTCCTTGGACATGTCCGGTTTAATCTCAGAGGGCAATAATCAAGGATAGATGGCCAACGTCGCGAGTTAGCGAATTTTTTATTGTAAAAAAAAATAAGCTGATAAGATTTTAAAAATTTATTGAGCCGATATGTGTGGTCCATTCTATATCTACAAAATGCTTAACTTGATTGTGATTATCTAGGATAAAATGAATAAAGGGTGCAAAGTACTGTTTGCCATTTTGTTCCGAGATGTGCAACCAAAGACCAAAGGAAGCTAGGAAGGAATTGATAAACTTGGGCCTAAAAAAGAGCTGATACAACTTATAATGGTGATGTCAGGGGGATGCAATGTTAAAACTAAAATATGTAGTTGAAAAGTACTGGTATGTAGGATGGTAGCATTTTAAATGAACTAGTCATGTACAACACCATGAAAAATAAACTGAAATAACTTTGATCAGCCAACAGTTCTTTTTCCAGTGAACAATGTTATTACCCTAAACAAAGTGAACAATCTATAACACTACGACTTTTGGATTGGAGCCCATGCGTGCCCGACCAATTTTTTTGCATTGACCCAGGGCATCAGCAACTGCTTGGAAGGTAGCCAATTATTTGGCACTCCCGGGCCAACCCAGCCATTCAGTTCACTTTTGCTTGGAATTTTACGCCAACAGTTGGCAGGGCGTGGGCAAGCGGTAGCTCTGCCGGTTATTTGGCACGCCCATGCATTGGCAGGGAATCCTTGGGCAGAATCCAAACATGCCCTACAATTCAGTAACAAGGAAGAGGGGCATCTCTTTATACATGAGAATGTTAGTGGTTCACTATGTTGGCATAAACATTTTCAATATTCTTGAAGCATTGCTCTCCTTCTTCTGCATGTATGAACATCTTAGGACATGTACAATGGTTGATAAAATAGTCTTATCTTAAGTCTTGTATGTGATTTAGAGATGACAAAAAAATTTGTCTACAATGGGTCATCTCTTAGCCTTATCTTTAATAACTAGCAATTCCTAAAAATGTGGTGAGACATATTATGTTAAAAGATCACCTCTTGTCCTTTTTTAAATATGAGAGGACAAACCTTTTTTTATAAGTTCTCTCTTCTCCACCTCATCATTTATCATACGTGGCACTTCTAAGATAGCACCATTGTATATGCCCTTATATTTTGATATGAAGGGAGTACTAGAATTTTTATTTTACGCTCATACCCTGTACTAGATCACAGCACATGGATTGCCGACAGGGTAGTTTCCTTTTAGATGTCCTTTTTTTTGGGGCGATGCTAGGCGCCGGTGCGCCGGCCAAACGTTTCGGCCGGTCGCACCCTAGCCGTCAGATCGGTCCGCCCTGAGATGTTGGATCCTTATCCAACCAGGTCGTCGTCTTCCTCTCGCGATGGCCAGAGCGAAGCGGGCGTCTTCTCTCGCGAACCTCGTCTCGCAGTCAAGACGTCCCCCTCGCCGCCTCCCTCGCTTCGCCTCCTCATCCACAGTCGCCGTCCTCGCCACCGTCTTTCCGGCCGCCTGGCCGGTCCCAGTCCTCGGCGGCCATCCTCGTCACCGGCTTCGCCCCCATGCAACAACCCATCCCTGCGGTTGTAGCTTCCATGGCCACCGTTGCAGCTCCGGTGGCGACGACCGGAGCTCACCGGCATGCTCACCGGTGTGCTCGCCGCGCGCTCATATCCAAGTTGCAAACAAAAAATCGAGCGCCAGGGGAGATGCCCAGTGCTGCAACCGACGATGAAAAAAGCTACAATCGCTGACGAAAAAAGCTTCAACCTGCTATGAAAAAAGTTTCAACTCGCACGACGGAAAACTATAGACGACCAAAGAAAAGCTACAACCGGCGATGTTAAAAGCTTCATCCAACGACGAAAAAAGCTTCAACCGGCTATGAAAAAAGTTTCAACTCGTACAACGGAAAACTATGAACGACCAAAGAAAAGCTACAACCGGCGATGAAAAAAGCTTCATCCGACAACGAAAAAAGCTTCAACCGTGGAGCCGTAAGCCATGGACGACAAACGAAAAGCTACAACCGGCGGTTACAAAAGCTACAACCTGCATTGAAAAAAGCTTCAAACTAATTGTCTTAGCTGTGAATCCCACGATGGCGATGACGTTGTTTTGCTGCAACCATAGTTGGTTTTGCTACAAACGGCGTTCAAATTAGCTACAACCATTTTCACAGCTACTTGCCGCTGTTCGCCGAAGCTCCCACGCCGCCCATGGCCATCGCCGCCGCGGTGCCGTTCCGGGAGGAAAAAGGTTCAACGGTTGCAGCCCGCGTGGCGGGTTGGGTAAATGATGTGGTCGGGTCCGACGAGGCGTGCAGAGCTCCGGTGGCGCTGGATTCCGAGCAGATCTGGCCGAGGGTAGCGGATCGGCTGATTCCCATGGCGGCGGCGCCTGGAGCTCTCCGCCGGGCGAAGCTTGGCTATGGCGGCAGGAAGAGAGAGAGACAAGCGACGGGAAGAAGAGAAATGAAGGAAGAAGACGACGCGGGCGGGCCCCCATCCCACGTGTCCCTAGGTGAGTCGCTCGCACGCTCACAGGACGCGACCGGCCGAAGCTTCGGCCGGTGCCCCGTCGTGAAACGTTTCCCTTTTTTTTGCGCGGGGAATTATTTTTTGTTTTTTGAGATATCACCTCGCCAATTTCTAAAAGTAGACGACTCAAGCCCAATAGATGGCAGGCCCAGCCCGGCCCGGACCATCAACAGGCCTCCTAAGCCTCTAACCCTAGCATTCACCGGGCGCTACCAGCCAACGCCCCATTCCGCTGCAGACGCGGCGGCGAGGATGGCTTCGTCGGAGAAGCTCCGGGCGAGCACCTCGCCGCCGGCCACCGCCCTCGCCTCCACCACCACCACCACCACTAACCCCGCCTCGTCGTCGCCTTACTTCCTGCCAGAGCTGATCCCACTGGTCGCGAGCCGCCTGACGACCCTCGAGGACTTCTTCGCCCTCCGCGCCGCCTGCCGCACCTACCGGGATCTCCTCCCGCCGTCGCCGACCAACCTCTCCTCCCAGGGTCCGCTCCTCTTTTTCCCCCGCATGGCCCCTGCCTCGGTGGCCCTCTTTCACGCCCTCCTCCGCCGCATCCTCCGCTTCCGCCTCCCCTGCACCAACCCCAGCCTCACCGTGTTCTACTCCTTCGGCTGCCGCGTCGCCATCCTGGACTGCGACCGCTGTGACACCCGCCGTGAGCTCCGCATCCGCCACCTCCTCACAGGCGAGC
This sequence comes from Aegilops bicornis, assembly GCA_021605145.1. NCBI lineage: Eukaryota > Viridiplantae > Streptophyta > Magnoliopsida > Poales > Poaceae > Aegilops > Aegilops bicornis. The sequence continues at coordinate 39,305,659 of CM038670.1, forward strand.
GAGCCCGCCTGCCTGATTCCCCGGAAGCGTGCTACTCTGAAGAAGTCGTCTTTTCTGGCAACCTCGTCGTCACCTGCAGGCAATGGGGCCGCGTCCTCTACTACTGCCACATTGGGGATGCTCGCTGGCGAGCAGCGCCGTGCAATGAAGACCACCAGCTTTACGATATGATGTTCGTGAAGGGCACCCTCTATGTGCTGATTTACCCGCATTACCGCCTTGCTGTCCTCGAGCTTGACGAGCTTGACAAGAATTCTGTGGTATTGTCGTTTCTTGGAGATAAATTGAGTGTGCCGGAAGTTTATAATTTTCCAGGTCCAATGCTCTGGCTAGCAGAGTGTCGTGGTGAGTTATTGCTCATTGTCGAGGTGGAGTTCGATCCATGGGTGTACCATGTTTTCTATCTGCACTCTGGGAAGAAGAAGTGGGAGAGGACTACTAGCCTTGGTGGTTGCAGCTTGTTCTTTAATTCGCATAAGTTTGCCGGTTGCCTTGGTCCAGATCATCCGGCAGTTCGAAGGGACTGCTTGTACTTCACTGGGTGCTCTGGGAAGTGGAGCGAGTATTCTTTGGCTGATGGGTCTTATCATGAATTCGTTATCGACTACCCAGGGCGAACAGGGGATTATGGATCTCCGGTTTGGGTCCTTCCAAGCATTTGCTGATGCAGTACAATGGGGGTATCATAACCGTCCAGAAGTTCTCAAGGTACATTTGCTCCCTAGTGACTAGTTACAGTCATTTAGTTTGACATTTTCTGTTTGTTAATCAAAATATTCAAATGAGTTTAGGAGCAAATTCAGAAGGATGAGTATACCTATTCCCCTTGCAATGCTCTGGTGCTTGGTCTCTTCTCTATCTGTCCAGAAAAAAAAGTATATTGTTTGTCATGATAAGGTGGGGTGTTTTTTTTTATTGTGGGTGATTCATGGCGTTGTGGATCTGACAGGCCTGAAAGCAATGCCATGGGCAGAGGTGGATGTTTGGGCTAGTGAGCACTTAGTAGCCCTACACTCGGACTGTATTAAGGACCCAAACCATGGAGTTTACATTAAGATTATAACAGAAGTGACTGATGGTACGAATGATTTCTAGAGATGGTTTTTATTCGTGAAGGAAGGTCGTGAGTCCAATGCCGATGCCATTGTTTAGCTAACTCGTCGCTGTCTTGGAGGCTTTGCTCAATCATGCTTGGATAAGTGATTGTGAAAGGTTGACGAGAAATGTAATTTTTGTTGCTGCAAAGATTCCATCCCCCATTTTTTTGGGGGGTGTGTGATGTGCCTATAACAGTATATTTACTTTTTGAGATAGCGAACCGCTCATGCCAAGTGGTGTCTATAACAGTATGTTTGGAGTACCATTTGTTACTGTGCATGTGCATGGATTACCCTGTCCTGTTAAGATGAGGATTTATGTTCGTGGGTTTTGAGTTTTAAGTGGGCAGGGGAGATGTTTAGTTTCGGCTAGAGTTATAGCGTTGCTTTGGCACTCGTCGTTATGTCAGGAATAATGCTTGCTTCAGTATTATGTATCCTGCTAAACCTAATGCTGCTATTTCCACGGCCCTCACTTGTGCTGTCTTCTTGGTCTGCATTGCAGGAGGGAAATTAAACCTGCGAAGCAAACTGCGCTTCAGGTTGATCAAAGTTGGCTATTGGATGCAACATTATTGTGGTGGCAACAGAAATCTTGGACAAGGGATGATAGGGGCCGTTCTAGTAATAACCGTATTTTTATTTTTCAAGATAGTGAACCGCTCATGCCAACTGGGGTCTATAACAATATGTTTGGAGTACCGTTGTGATGTGTCTATAACGGTATGTTTGGGCTCTAGTATATGCTTTGTATGTAACATGATGGTGAAGAGAATTGTGGTATTTTGGTTTGGCTGGTTAGTAGTTTCTCTTGCTTTGCTGCATAGATTTTTGCATAAACGAACAACTCTGTGTCTATGAAGTGAAGTTGGCTACAATGAGCTCTTGTAGTTGCCCTGAAAAGAAGTTTTTCTCTTTGAAGTGCCTTAGGTTGTACATTAGTCTATTAGTGAAGAAACCAAAATCTGCCGTTGAAAAGCATTGGCATTTAGGAGGTAAAATGCCATTGGAAGTGCTAAAAATCCTTTTAAGAAAATGCTTCTTAGTAATGCAATACCAGCAGGGTATACCCCAAATATGTGTCCTTTGTGGAACTATACACTTCTAAACATCAGATATTTACATGTCCATTTACATGCCATCATACATACAATGCACATAACAACTGTATTGAGGAACACATGAAACAGAGTTGTTCAGTTCTGCTTTTGGTTTGGATACTCCCTTGGTCCGAATATTGTTGACCCAACCCTCACATTTGTGCTGCCCAGCTCTATCTGAACAAAGAGAGCAAAACAGGAAATGTCAAAATCTCTCCAAGGATTAATGGAGGTCCAAGAACCGTATCATGTTTACACCAAAGCTCTGTGGTTTTGAACCTTTGGTTGGATGCCCCACACGCACACACAAAATATTAATATTTTCTTACCGCTTGATCAAAGTCACCGGACATTCCCATGGAGAGTTCAAACTGTTCTGTCGGTATCCCGAGGGCCTTGCAAACCTCAATCTTACAGTTTGCCAGTGCCTGTATTCAGATCACACAAAACAGCAGCTTGTGAAAGTCAACACAGAAAGAGCATTCATGATGTGGTCATAATCGAAAGCCACCTTGAAATTTTCTGGCGTTGAGGAGTAATCTTTCATTCCTATTGTCATGAGTCCTGACAGTATTAAGTTTGGGCAAGCTAGTTTCACATGCTTAGCAAGCTCCACGCATTTAGAAGGATCGACACCAGATTTTGCTGAATGAAAACAGAAGTGTTACACCAGTGGATTCATCATTGCCAAGAAAGCCATCTATAATATAATCATAAAGAAAAACAATATATCACAGCATGGCAGCGACTTGAATTAGGAGAAAAGTTTGAATATATTTTATGGCATGCTTCTGAAGTAATGAAACAAATCTAGCTATTTTATAACATGGCTTCTGAAGTAATGAAACAAATCTAGCTATTTTATAACATGGCTTCTGATGTAATAAAACAAGTCTAGGAATATTACAGCAGTTTAAGATTGTACCATAAATGCAGTTAACTGATGTTTCGCAAATTACGGCAGTTTGAAGCTATATCCTTAAACAAAAATTAAGTGACTGGGTCAATTGAATATCTTCTCTGTACTCACATTCTTCTCCACTAGTGTTTACTTGCACCATAACTTTCAAAGGCTCCCTCCCCAAGCTAACGACGGCACGATCGAGATGATTAGCAATCTGAAAGCATGTCGGCATTATGTAATACTCATATGGAACATAAAAGGATGAAGCTCGTAGACAATAAACATGTTGTAATCAGTAATTCAGTATTATCATCCTTTTCTGTAGATATACAAACACCATATTGGTACAGATGCATCTAGCTCTTAAACATAACGTGTGTTTGTTGTTGTTTGCTTACCTTCTCATTACCTACGCCCTCAACCATGTCAAGATTTGGAACGGCAGCTGCAAAATGGCAGAAATAGGTAATTAAGTCCCAGCAGTATGGGGGTCCAGTTTCAGAATATAAGTTCAATCAGCTGCAAAACCTAGGATGGTTAGTTTAGAAAATTAGAACCATAAAACCAAAGGACAGGTGTGCACTTACAGTGGCGTATGGGGGTCCAGTTTCAAAATATAAGTTATTTTATTTATAAGTTATTTACAGTGGCGTAATAAGCATGACAATGTATGCACTTGAAGCCCCAAGAGGGAAGACTGAAGAGCCCACAATTCAATTGGCTGGAGACTGGACTATCATGTGACTGGTTGTAGACTTGTAGTACAGACCATAGAAAGTATGTGGTTTGACTTGCTTGAATCATCTAATTTGGCTCCACCACTGCTAAGTATTACGTCTGTCCCAAATTACTTGTCTTAGATTTTTCTAGATATGGATGTATCTAACAGTAAATCGTGCTAGACAAATCTAAGACAAGTAATTCGGGACGGAGGAGTATGAGTTTTCAACTTGTAACTCTCTTATATGTAAAGAACACCTCTCTTTTCTGAAGTTATATTTACAACCTCTATTCCCCTCAAGTCCTCAAAACACACACACACGCACACGCACACGCACACGCACACGCACACGCACACGCACCTCTATTACACCTTTATTTTTTTCCTTTGGTTCATTTTTGGGTTTTCTTTGTTTCTTTCGGTTTTCATTCTACATTTTTCGTATATGTCAACAACATTTTTCTGATACACGTTTAACATTTTCCAATACAAATTTAAATTTTTTGTAATACATAGTCAATATTTTTTATATACACATTTAAAATTTTTAAAATACTTGTTCAATATTTTTTCAATTATCATATTTGTTTCATCATTTTTTAATACATGGTCAACATTTTCCCTATGCACATTTAACATTTCCAAATGCTTACTTAACATTTCACAAACACTGGTTCAACATTTTTCCTATACACATTTAACATTTTCAAGTGCTTACTTAACATTTCACGAACACTTGTTCAACATTTTCTTTCTTTCTCCTTCCATTGGTATTTCTTCGTTTCTTTTCTCCGTTTTACTGTTGTTTCTTTTTCTTTGTTTTTGTTTTTATTTATTTCTTGATTTTTATTGGTTACTTTTTTTCTTGCATTTTTTCTTCTTTGGTTCAACGTTTCTATAGTTTTTCCTTTTTTATTTATCGGTTTTCACTATTTTCCCAGCCTTTTTGCATTTGTTTCTTCGATTTTTTTCCTTCTTCCTTTTTTTTCATTCTACATTTTGCTAATTCACGTTTAACATTTTTCAAATACGGTTTTAAAATTTCTTGTATTTCAATGTTTTTTTTGTTTTCTTTTCGTTCTTTTCTTTTTTCTTCCCTGGTTTTCTTATTTGTTTTCATTCTTTTTGCATTGTTTGTTCGGTTTTATTTTTTCCTTTGGTCTATTTTTTTTGGTTTTAACTTTTGGGTTCGCTTTGTTTCTTTCAATTTTCATTCTACATTTTTCGTATATGTCAACAATATTTTTCTAATACACGTTTAACATTTTTCAATACAAACTATTTAACATTTTTCAAATGGTTGATTAATATTTTCCAAATATAAATTAACATTTGCTTAATACATGATCAACATTGTTTCTATACACGCTTTTAATTATTTTTCAGATGCTTGATTAAGATTTCTCAAATACAAGATTAATTTTGAAAATTATTGACTAGTTTATTTTGCATAATTTCACCATGAAAAGACATACATGAAGGTATGTACAAAAATAACGAAATTCAGGACTCAAAAGGCCCCATTTTGGAGCACGTATTTTTACTCCCTCGGCCCACAATAGCTTTTTTTTAGCATCAGTACAGACACAAGAGCTCATATACACGCGCATACACTCACCCCTATGAACACACACACGCACACCCTACCCCTATGAGCACCTCCGAGAGACTGAGCCGGCATATCATCTTGAGATTTACGAAGTCACCGTAGGCGCCTCATCATCGACGGAAACGTCTCCTCCCACTGAAAGCGCATCGCCGGATATCCTGAAATAAATCCAGGAATAATGCGAGCACCAGGATTTGAATCCTGGTGTTGGGGATACCACTATCCACCTAACCAACTCAACCACACAATAGCTTGAATGTGACGGAGGGACTAGTTTTTTTGGCACACACTTCCATGAACCTCTTCAATCAAAACACAGAGCATCGATTTCCCGAAGCTAAATCATGCCACGCTGCTCACCGGCAATCTTGGTCTCGGACATGCCGGCCGGGCTCTCGCACGGGCCATCACGATTGAGTGCCGCTGCACATTCCCGCCCGACCCCGAAGAACCGCCACCCGATCTACAACAAGCTCGTACATCGGGCGCACAACGCGGGCGGGATCCCGCCGCTCCCTCGTCATCTGCACGGCCACCTGCTCCAGCTTCTTCAGCCTGCGCTTGATCGTCTTGAGAGCCAGCTCGGTGCGCGCGCCGTCCTCGAGCGCCTCCCGCATCGGTCCCAGCATGTCGCCGTACATCTCCTGGAGAACCTCCCGGCACTCGCGCCCGGGGTAGAGCTCCTCGAACGTACGCGGCCGCATGCGGTGGCACGGCGGCGACGGCTTTACTTCTTCCGGCGGCTCGGCTTCTTCCGGTGATTTCTTGTCTGGCTTTGGCTTGAGTTCTTCTAGTGCTTTCTTGGTGCGTCTCATGGTGACCACGAGCTTGGTGTACGTGGTCTCGAACTCCCACGCCTCCCTGAACTTGGAGAACTTGTAGTCGCTCTTGGGGGCATCGACGGCGGGGGAGGCGTGGAGAGTATGGCGCGTCAAGTAGAGCTTGATCCCAAGGCCTTCACAGAATTGAGCAAAATTCTTTGACATGCATTCACCTCCACGATCTGTCCTGAGTGCCATCACCTTTAGATTAAGTTCAACCTCTACTGCTCCTCTTATCTTCTTAACTGCCTCAAGTGCTTCATCTTTGCTTCTGATCAGCACAACCCACATGTACCTTGTGTGGTCATCAACTAGCAGCAGGAAATAATTCTTCCCGACAAAGGTTGGAAGGGAGATAGGACCACAAAGGTCCCCGTGCAGCAATTGAAGTGCTCGATCTGCTCGATATGAGGCTTCAGTAGGGAATGGAGCTCTTCTTTGTTTCCCAACCAAGCAGCTCTCACGCAAACAATCAATATGATCAATCATTTTGTAAGCCACGCATCATGGCCTCCTTTGCTAGCATTCTCAAAGCATGAAAGCTCATGTGCCCATAGCGTGCATGCCACAACCAGGGAACCTCTGAAGTCTTGGACAATAAACAAACTGGGTCAGACTGCTCAATATTCAGTATGTAGAGCATGTTTGGTGTTCTTCTTATTTTTGCAAGCACCTTTCTATCTTTATCCAACACAGTCATCAAACCTTCATCGACAGAGTACTTGCAACCAAATTCATCCAGCTGCCCTAGACTGATTATATTACCTTTCAGCTTCAGGATGAAATAAACTTCAGTTAACAGCTGGTGCTTGCCATTGTGTGCAACAAAGAGAACTGAGCCGCGTCCCTCCATGCCCACAACTGATCCATCTCCGAATCGAACTGAACCAATGATCTTTCGGTCCAGCTCGACTTACTTGCTCCAGTGTCAAGATACCAAGACTTGTCTGATGACCCTGTCAGTTTCGGCATAACTTTTTCTTCGTGCAACATGACCTTGTCTCCTGTGATTTCGGTGTTCTCAACAAGCTCACACACCTCGTTCATGAGCAAGGCTGGATTTTCATCAGTTTGCTTCTGCGCCAGGTTTGCACGCTCACGCTTCGGCTCCAGACAATCCGAGGCAATGTGTCCATTCACATCACAGTTAAAACATTTTACTTTTGAGATGTCACACTTATGATGCTTTTTCTGTTTGCCCTTTCCATTGTTCTGACCGCGATCACCACGGCCTTTGTCCTGCCCGCCGCCTTGGCCACCGCTCTGGCCGCCTCCTTTCTTTGCACCAGAGCTGGAGGCCCCATTGATGTCGACGAACTTCTTCCCCTTTATAAGGGTTTCTAGCGTGCGGGTCACGAGCATCAACTGCTCGTTGTTGTCGCCACGGCTCTGGCGGCGCCCCCGCTGGTTCTCCTCGAACGCCATGAGGCGTCCGACGGCCTCCTGCACAGTCATCATGGTGACGTCGCCTCACTGCTCGATGGTGTTGACGATGTCGGCGAAGAGATCCGGCACGGCGCTGAAGAGCCGCTCCACCACAGCCTCCTCCCCAAGGGTGACGCCAAGGGAGCGGATCTCACTCACCAACGTGGAGAGTTTCCTGGCAAACTCTGGGATATTTTCCCCGTCCGCCATGTCGAGGCGATCGAACTGCCTCTTCAGTTGCCGCGTGCGCGCCTTCTTCACGCGATCCTTCCCGACGCGCGCAGATCGGATCATCTCCCACGCCTCTTGCGCGGTGTCGCAGTCCGCAACTTGCAGCATAACATGATCTGGGACGGACTTAGAGAGCGCCATGAAGGCTCCCTCATCTGTCGCTTGGTCGTAATCGCCGGAGCCGTCAATCGCCGACCAGAAGCAGAGCGCCTTCATCATCACTTTCATCTTGATGGCCCACAGAGAGTAGTTTGTGTCCGTCAGCATCGGATACTGTATCGGCACGTTGGTGGCTCTCGACGATGCAACCAGCACCACGACAGTTTGTTCGCCTGCGCTAGGCTTCCTTGCTGCCGGTGGCGTGTACTTTCCACCGCCGGCCCTGCTGCTCTTCCCGTCGACTTTCTTGGGAGACGTATCCCCCATCGCCGCCGCCAAAAATACCTCCGATCACCGCCGCCAAACGCCCAAGGTCCTAATCCTAAAGCTCCGATACCAATTGTTGGTTTTGAGGCTGTGATCTAGTCGCTCTTTCTCTGAATCTTTTCTCTCTGAATGACACAACACACGCACCGAGGTGGAAGGAAACTGAGAGCAGGAACGCAGCCACAGAGAAAGAGCTTTTGCGACGCATAAAAACTTGCGTCATTTTCTGGCTTTCCTTTTATTCAGTCGCTAACAAAAAACTGAAAGCTTGCCACGATCCAACAATTGCGCGTGCCATCCCACGAGCCTGAATCGTGCCGAGTCAAGCTATCAGCTAAGCCTATCAACTAGGAACCAAAAAAAAAAAAAACTAACCACCGCAGCGTGAACTCAGCACGTTTCTGGTGAAAGACGATCAGCATGCAAACATCCATCATGCATATGACCGTCCTTATGTGAATCAAGGAAATAAAGCAAAAAATCAAGTGCAGATACACTGAGGTTAATATCAACACAGCCAGGAGTGCCACGACCAAGGGAGCGGTCCTGTTGTGCTGTCTGTGTTGATGTGCCTTCCTCTAGTTGCCCCTTCCAAGCAAATCTGGTCGCTGGTGGTGGTCATCGACGTCCTCCGGGCGGCCGTACGTGTGGAAGGCTACATATTATTGTTTCTCGCTTGTCATCGTGGAATTTGTTGTAGTGCTGTCCACGAAGGAGCCGTTGTTGCCACTGGTCTTTTGCATGTAGGGAACCCAGTCTGTGCAGGTACTGCTAGCACTTGTGATTGCTGCACAAATAAGGACACGGAGTAACTGGACACGAGCTCATATGTGCTCGATATCACGTCCGTTCGTGTCTGCGTGGGGACATGCGCCAAATCTTTATACGCTGCAGTTGGGACTGCGGGAAAAGGGGCTGCTGTGGGAGAATACGTATGTGTCAGACCTGGGCGGTGGGCCAATTGAGGGACGGCCGTCAACCTGCGACGGACCGAGCCGTGGACCAGAATCCTAAAAGTCTGTCTGATCCGTGGCTCAGAACTTTCACTTTCCGTCAGATGCGAGCCCTTTGTCGTCTGCCCCAGCGCCGCAGCGCTCAGCCATTCCCGTGGAGAGCGACTAGAGGGGGAGAGGGGAAGAGCAGGCGACCGACGAGCCATGAAGTTCCTCATGCAGCCAACACGCAGGTATGCCACCCCGATGCGATTTTACCCAGCTTAGCTAGCGATCTGAAGTCTGTAGGTGGGACGGTTGAGCCCTCTTTGGTTTCTGATCCACAGATCCAGTTCGATTGAGGAGGTCGGAGAAAGTCTGGTACCGGAAGCTTCGCCGGCGCTTGTGATGAGGCGCACGATGGTGGAGGTGGCGCCGCAGGAGGGCACGGGTTTGAGCGGCGATGGGCGGATGTTCAGCGCGTCAGAAGCAGCGGCAATGAGTGGCGACGGCCGGCTCTGCCGGTGTGTCAGGAGCGGCGGCAATCAGCGGTGACGATCGAATCTGGAGCGCGTCGCAGGCGGCAGCACTGGGAAGGGGAAGAGGAATACCCAGGCTCCTGGTAATGGAATTTAAAACTGAACACTGCTATTAAGAATTTTAGGCTGTCTATGGTATTGCATCCATGCTTGGTTTTTTTGCCGTTAGAAAATCAATGATGTGGTACAAATTGGTGCGATTGCTGATTGGTTCGTACTGTTAGTTTAATGTGGATTAGTGTGAAAGGATTGTTGTTTACAGATGCTATGAAGAATTTTAAGTATCGAATTTTCAGGCTATGTATGTTCATGCTTTGCCGCTTGTGTTTTTTTTTTGCTACTAATCCATGGTTTAATGTACTAGTTCCCGTGGTTTCAAATGGTTCAAACATGTCGTGACCACCTTGATCCTGCTATGAGGTGATGAACTGATGATTTTGTAGCTGAGTTTGGTCCCAATGGGGAGTTAAGCGGACTTGGCAATATGATGCGGGAAGATGTTCTTGACTATAGGATAGAATGGACAAAGAAGGTATTGGAACTTTTTTGCATTTGCCTGAATGCATAACCAGTAGCACGTTGCTAAAACATTTAGATGGTGTAGTGTTGATGCAGCTGTTTCTCCCGGTGCCTATGATGGATGGATTCTCTTTCTATGTGGTTGGCATTGAAGACCAGACTCTTCTGATCATGGATGCTGTCGAGACAAATGTTTACAACGACGAGATGAGGATCAAGCACCAGTTGAATGCCAACCTGGTGCTGAAGGGTCTGTGGAAGTGCATCCATTCAACTATCCCTGGGTGGCATATTCCATCCAATGGATGGAAGATAGCCTGCAACTACAACATGAATGACCCTGTTGACATGTGAGTAATTTCTTCTTGCTTGCAGCAATTGTGAAATGTTGGATTGTTTGCAATACAATGGTATGAAGCTGGGTGTTTCAAATTTCATAACATCGTCATAGTTTACAAAAGGAAGACGAACGTAGTAAACTAGATATCGGTAGTTGATGATGCTCGTCTGTTGGCGGTGATGCATGTAGCTTCCTAGTTGTCGGCCACGGAATCGGATGGCGCTAGAACCTTCCAGAGTGCATTGTGCGCAAATGCGGAGAAGTTATCCTGAAGCTTCATGCACTCGTGCAAGGCGTCCTTTGTTTTTGAGACGTTGTGCTGTGCAAATATGTGTATCCAAGTGTCAACCTTAAATGAAAATTCTTTTTTGTAAGTGTTCATGAGTTTGAAGGAAACTGGGAACATGTACGGGTGTAAATGAACTTAACCTGTGTAAGCTGAAGCTTCAACTTTTCACCGTAAAAGTAGCGAGTAATGTGGATGACGCATGCCCCTGTCTCGGCTTTGGAAATGTGACATGCGGCATATCTTGTGAGATACGGGCTTATTGCGGGAAACACGGTGAGTCCGAGATGTCGAGACTTACGGTGTGAAGCTGGCAATAGTGATTGGTTCGTGCTTGATGCCCCAGTTTTCTTTGCTCGTCGCCATTCAGAATAGAGTTCACTCAAACATGCCTGGTCTCGTTCCTTGGTCGGATGATTAGCTAGATATTTCATGTAGAGAGGGTCGAACACATTTATTTATTTGTGAACCATGTCCCAGATTGCCACCATCCAGCCTGCCAGTCATGGCACCGGAAGGACTAACTGCAAAGTAGGTAAGAAATTTGGATTAGAGTTGTTAGGTGTTGGGAATGGAAAATCGGGCAGACAACTGAATAGTTAAGTGGGCATTGGCCTACCATTTGGATGGATGTGATGTCGTACTTCAAAGAGTCATCTGTGAACTGCATTTGTATGGATAGTGTGAATGAAATCAGAGTCCAATAGGGCCAGAGTCTGGTTTGAAGAAGCAGTAGATTAGCGGAATGAAAACAAATAAATTAGTGACTGAAGAACTCTAACAAGCATATGAAACGAATATCCTAACCAAGAATTCAGGTTCCATTGGGTGCCTACAGATTAAGTAAGGACATTCAGATTCAGCTTCAAAATCAAGTTGAGCAAAGCGACGAAAAAGCAACGACATCAGTTCGTGTTGAATCATATTGCCACCAACTAGCTGGCCCCTTTACACGTAGCCAATAATCCTGATGAACCTGGGAACCTCCTGTACAACAAAGTTTCTGCAAGATTGTGGAAGGAATGTTAGCACTGGAAGATAAAATGCAGCACGCAAGGATAAACTCATCAGCATACTATTGAGAAATTCATGAGGAAAATTATCCAAATAGTTCATTGTCAGGTGCAGAAATGAAGTATTGTTCGAGGAGTGGCACAACATCTGGGTGTGGTGGATACTGCTTTGTTGAATAGGCCAAGGTCGAGGTTGTCAAGAAGGAAAATCAGTCGTGTGCCATGAAAAACATGAAAGGGAATATTACTTTTATGTGGGGAAATGGCAGCATGAACTGTGAGGTGAAAATGTGGAGTTACCTGAAGGAAGTGGTGACATCCAACCAGGTTGGTGTGGGGTTGTTCAACATCATATGCTTCTGGAGCCTCCTAACAGACTCAAGCAGACATTCGAGCACATACTCGCACCAGTTGAACTGGTCGATCATCTCGGTGTTTGCTAGCGCTCCCCAGAAATCGATCGTTGCATATGTATGCTGGGTGGTATGACAAAAATGAAAAAGTCGATTTGGAAGCAGTCCTTCTCAAGCTTTGCTGGAGGATTCAGCTATATCCCTCCGAAGGAATTCTTCGGTTGCACGCAGGCTGTGCACATTGTTTTGTCCATCCCCGGTATATACTTTATGAAAGGTATCGCCTCAGGCTTGATGTGACTATCTCGGCCCTTAATATTGCGATGAACACATGGGATCCCAAAGACCTTGTGAACATCCTCTGCCCAAAATTTAAGAATCTCCTTCTCGCAAGAACTATTGCGCTTGTGCTGACCTTGCTCATTGTCCAGTCACTGAATTTCAAATTCAGTTTTTGCAGCATTGGGTGCTGTAGCATTCCACCAAAACCTATGCTCGTGACAAGCCCAAGCCATCGCTTGAATTCATCGAAAGTCTGAATAACTTCTACGGCATGCTTAACAGAGATACGTGATGCTGGTGCTAGTGGTTCTCCGATGTGTTATGATGTGTGCCTACGTGTGGGGACGTTGTCAGCCGCCGTCTCCCCCTCACATCTGCCTTCGTTGACATCTGCTCCCTGTAAGAAATAAACTGATAGATTGAGCAGCATGAAACACACGTAATATGTTGAAATATTATCTATGAATTGTAGGGCTAGTGGAATGAATATTCCTGCTGAATATTTGCAAAAATATTGATGATCCTCCCAATCCCTTTATGCACATTTGAACAGACGGGGAATGATCAATGATGGATAAAAAATATTATCAGATATGCTAGCATCCATGGAAATGATGGATAAATTAAAGGTTGCAGAAGAATGGTTCAGGAAGTTTTTCTATGCAGGGAAAAATCGTTGATTGACCAAAATATTTGATTGACGTTTCCGCATATGTTAGTAATTGTGAATGAATTAGACAGACCCACTAGTATACAACCAGAAAGAGGAAAAACGGTAGACAAATTAATCAGATCTGGCATAGCTAACCAAGATAAACAAACCCTAATTAGATGGTACAGCATGGCATATTACCTCTGATGAGAAACTCTAATTACATATGGTAAAATACAGTCTGGCATTCTAAAAGCAGAGCTGCAGCAGTGATTTGGAGGAGCAGCCCCTGGAATTTGCTGCTCCCGGCGAGATCTCTGGTGGAGAGACAAAGCTGGATGCACGGTAGGTATGTGTCGTTAGATCTCATGAATGCACAAAGTCCAGCTTGCAAGCGTGGGTCAAAACATGGTGAATCTAGGAGCCGAAAAGCACAAATTTTCTTAATTAACTTGAAATCTTACATCTTTGTTAACGCACATGCAGAACCGGACTCCGGCCTGGGAGACGAAGGTGATTGACCTCCCCGCCACACTCTGGGCAAGGAAAGAACGGGAGTATCTCCCCATGGTGCGAGGAAGAAGCTGAGGAAGTCATAGCCGCCGACGTGGTTTCTTGCGGCGCGGTAGGAGGGGAAAAGGAGAGGAGACGAGGAAGAATCTGGAGGGGGATGGGAGAATCGATTTTAACCCCCCCAGCTCGCGCGCCTTTGATCTTAAGCCCCTCTGTTCGTTTGCCTTTCTCTCAACCCCCCAGTTCTGTCTACTTGTTGCTGGTACCCCCCTTTGGCATTGTTAACAACTTTGTTAGTATATAACTAACATATAGAAATAGGAATAGACAAAAGTACCCCTCTGTTTGAAAGGCACATCTCTGTACCTTGTCCGAATTTTCAAACATGCTCCAAAAAATATTTTGGCCAAAAAAGAAATGACATGATTTTCTAAAGCTGTGTGCTATGTTTCAGAAAAAAATTTGACATGATTTTGCTGTAATCAATAGGCTTCCACACAAACAGACTGGAAATAATATAGGGTCACAATGATTCAATGATAGCATAGAGAATAATTCAGCCATGTTCTACAGGACTTCATGACAGCAAAATAAGTGAGTCTTTACCTCACATACATAGGAAATAAAAGTGAGTCTCTACCTCACTTACATACCAAATAAAAGTGAGTTTGCATCTCACATACAGAACAATAAAAGTGAGTCTCCACTAACAGCCAAGTTCATCACAGCCACAAACAAGCTCACAGGTCGCTTAATTTCTTCCTCTTAGGTGTCATTTTCTTCTTCTTTCCTTTTGCTGGAGGTTTTGGTGGGGGGCTAGCAGCTTGGCTCCTTGTGACAGGTCCAGGACTAGCTTGAGCTGCAGCTTGGCTTCTTGTGACAGCTCCAGGACTGCTACAAGTGGCATCATTCTTGCTCTTGGTTGGTGTAGATGGAACTGCATTGCTAACGGAAACATCAAACCATGGAGATGGATTCTTTTTCCCCCTACTTTTCCTACAAAAGAAGCAATTAGAACTATTTTAATGTAAAAGAAGCATGGTATTATAAATAGAAAACAGCAACAAGTACTACTATGTACCTTTTCTTTGTTCCATTTTGAGGACAACCAGCTTCTCTATGTCCTATCTCCCCACATTTTTTGCATTTGTTCAAGGATCCTTTCCTTGATCCACCTTCCCACCAACTCTTTATCCTCTGTTTTCTTGTTCTTCCAGCACCTTTCTTCTTGCCTATTGGAATTGGTGGACGCAACACAAAGCCTGTGTCCACGTGTGGCCATTGATTCTTGTCCGTAAGGGGTCCAATTACACCTTCATATGCTGCCCTAAATCTGCTAACTGAGTAGTACTCATGTACATAGTCCTCCATGTTAACAAAGTTGCGAGCTTGCAAGACATTTATGAAGGCTAGTGCATGGTCGCAAGGCTTGCCCGTGTGCTGCCATTGCAGACATGTACACTCATGTGTGAGAGTTTTGACCACATGTCTTTCATCCTCTTTGTTAGCATTTTTCACTTCCCCACTCCAATCAGCTGATGCTTTAGCCTTGAGATGACCTAGTCCTCGAGTCTTTGCATTTAGTTGGTGTATGACAAATGGAAGTATTATCCCTGTAAATCTTTCTCCAATCATTCTTCTTTTTCTAAATAGTTCCATAATCATCTCTCTAATCTTGTCAGCTAGCTGAACAATCGGCAAGTCCTTGATATCTCGCACCCAAGCGTTGAAGCACTCGGCGAGATTGTTATTTATGTAGTCACACTTGATGGCAGGGTTGAACATGCACCTCATCCATAACAGACTATGGTAATCCCTAAGGTAAGGATATACTTTCTCAGATGCATCAAATAACTTTGCCATGTGATGTTGATATTCTTCCGGCCTATATGCCCTAGCAGCAGGCCACAACCTTCCAAACACATCACCATGAAAATATTTCTGAAAATTATGCCACATATGCCTAAAGCACTCTCGCTGCTCGGCTTGAGGAAAAACCTTCTTAACAGCATTTTCAAGACCCTTGCAAGCATCAGTACAAACAGCCAATACCGGAGGGTCCCCTATTGCCTTCTTCACTTGATTCATGAACCAAGCCCAATTATCTCCATTTTTAGACTCAATAAAGCCATACGCCACCGGGAACATCCAATTGTGACCATCCAATGCAGTGACTACAGCTAGCTGACCATTCCACTTTCCATTTAAATGAGTTGAATCTATGCTAATATATGGCCTACATCCATTCACAAAACCATCTATGCAAGGCTTGAAAGCGATAAATAGCTTGCTGAAATGCACTTCACCTTCATGTGTGGTCGTATCAATCTCAACAATACTCCCGGAGACCTCAATTCTATTTCAGCCTTGTAGTTGTACAACATCCTGAAACTTTCTTCCCAACTCCCATATAAGCCGGTTGCTGCCTTTTGTTTGCCTTTCCACACTGTGTGATAGTTAAGTGTGACATGATGCTCATCTTGCAAGTCTTTAAGTATCTTCACAGCACCAACGGTTGGATCCTTCTTCAACATAGCTACTGCCTTGTCGGCAACCCATGATTGAGATGTCATTCTAGTCACTTTTCCACTCGTTGAACTACAAATATGCTCCATTTGGTGCTTCACAACCTACAACAAAAATGGTACAGATCTGAAGGTTATTACTATGACAAAAAAATGAAGTAAAAATGAAGCAAGAAACATATGAAGCAAGAAACATATAAAGCACAAAAAGGCAGTTACCATCACACAATTTCCATCCCTTCGCCAACTAGCAGTTAAAGCCCATTTGCAAGGGTCACCTATTATGGATTGACCTTTGCAAAAAGCCTGAAACCTCCCTGGCTCATTTTTTTTGGTTCCATATTCAAACTCTCCATTGACCGCCCACTGTTTTAAAGCCTTTCTAAATTCAACCATGTTAGGATAAGGTGTCCCTATATCCATGGCTGGGTTTGTTCATCCCAGGCAATAAGTGGCTCCTCTGGAGCCATATCATCAACAACAATATCTGCATCTTTGCTATCATGTAGGTCAGACTCCACATCGAGTAGAACGAAGCTCAGTTGCTCTCTCATCCGGCTCTGTTTTTAAACCAAGCAGAGCAAACATGGCTTTCTCGTCCGGCGGTTTTTCATCCCCATCATTTTCTGGTTCAATCACAAGGCTTGACCAATCAATAGTAGCACTACCATTTTCTACTTCATTGCACGAGATCGCCCCGTGGTTAGGTTTATCACATCGGATTGGTTAGAATCATGCATGACATTGCATCGATCCTATTCAATATAGACAGAAAAAATCAGAAAATGCACACACCAAAACTCATGCATACATCAATTAGAACAGGGAATATGATGTTACCTTTTCAGATCCATCACACCCCTTAGTCAATCCAGCCCCTCCCACTCAAATCCCATGCAAATCACACACAAAACCTAGGGTTCCACGATTTAGAAACTGTACCAGAAGAAGAAGAGCACAAAATCTGTGAAAAATACAAACGGGAAGAGGTTGCCTTACCTTGGGCCAGCGATGGGAGGCGGCGGATGGGGGGGAAACGCGGCGGAGCAGGGCGGCGGACGGCGGGCGCAGCGGCTCTGGCGACTGGCGGCTGGTGGCTAGGTCAAGTCGGGGAGGGAAGATAGAATGAAGAACGGGCCAGGCCTCGGGCCTTTGTCTCGTGCGTTTGAGGAAAACTGGACGAGGGCAGATTTGGCATTTCCAAATTTGTTAAGTCCAGATTTTTTCATTATGCGCTAAATGAATAGATAACAGCGCTGGAGGGGCAAGCGAGCCAAAATTAGGCCGCGTCGGGGGCTTGAGAGAAAGGCAAACGAACAGAGGGGCTTAAGATCAAAGGCACGCGAGCTGGGGGGTTAAAATCGATTCTCCCGAGGGGGATGGGTGGTTGGTGGGGACGGTCGCTGTTTGTAGGGTTCAGGCTGAGCCGTGGCCCATGGCTTGCACGCCCGTCTGAGCCGGTTAGCGCTGGACGGTGGCTGTGTCATTAAGTGGGGCAGGTAGGTGGGCCCTAGCTTAGATATACAATTCGAAATACAGAAGAATATACAAGTGGAATCAGGAATCTTGATGCTAGCGTACGGCTGAGATATAGAGTGCATCTGAGCTCGAGCTCAGAATAGCACTTTTGCACAAATAGGTGCTTTACTACTTGTATATATTCTTCTAGTCTGTCTCGCACCTAGTGATTCATAAAAGATAAAAGTGCAGAGATGTCAGAGGTTCCAGTGTTGACAAATTATGGGAGAGTATGCATAAATTGTTTGCTCAGCTTGTTGAGCAATCCCAACAAAAATCTAAACAAACCATCACTTTGGAGCCTAATCCGGTCAAGTTTTCTGGACCCCATAATTATTTCAGTTGGTCGAGGCATGCAACTCTGATTTAGGATCTCATGGTCTGAAACATTTTATAGACGCCCTCGCAGAAGAAAAAAAAACATTTGACAGACAGAACGTTTATGAAACCAGATGATAAAGTTGAGTTAGAGCAATTTTAAATTGAACGAGCACCATGTTTTGGCGTGGTTCTTGGGGTCGATGGAGCCTTCAGTTCGTGAGCAGGTAATGTCATGGAATTGTCACGGCAGATGTCCTCTTGCAAGGACTTAGTCGTGGAGCCATCGCAACTGGGAAGTTTAAAGGGGTTATCGGGACAAAGGACACGAGAGATTTTATACTAGTTCGACCCCTTACGGTGAAGGTAAAGCCTACGTCTAGTTGGGTTGATATTGCTTGAGGTTTTGATGACCAGGGAGCGAGATACGCTATGCCCGGTTCTCGATTGGTTGTTTCTTTTCCTAAGCCGCCAACAGGTCATCCCCTTATATACACGGGTAGACGCCCTGTGGCCTACAGAGTCCCGGCCGGCTTATAAACAATGTCCGGCTCGGTGACTAGTTAAGTCTACCTTATGATACAAGTCATGCCATTATAGCGGTTTTACTACAACGGGCCTTAAGTCGCTTTGTGGGCCTTAGGCCCTTTATTGAACCGCCATCTTCATGCTTGGACTTGGGCTTCTTTCTGGTGAATCTCTTTACGTAACCCGGCCCCTCCTGGGCGGCTTACACAAATAGTTATATCCCCAACATTAGGCCCCAGATTGATTTGAACCTGTTCATGTCAATCTTAAAATACCTTGAAACATAAATCTTCAGTCTTCTGACTGCGTAAAAAGACTTTCTTTAACCCGCCGTGACGTCATTCTCTGGATCCGTGTTAACCCGTCATGACGTCATCTTTCCTTTTTATTCCGCCGTATCGCCCAACGGATCTCTGTCTTTATTGACTATTCCGAAAATCGAGGCGTCGGGGCCGCTGGATAATAATTCTTATCTCCTCGTTTCCCGCGCCGTCTCAGTTATCCTCTCCTTATAAATAGGTGCAACCTAGGTTTTATTTTCACCCTTCCAGTCGTCTTCTTCCTCTTGCCTCCTCTCGAGCTCCGCCGCCGCCACTGTCAAGCTTCTTGTCTTCACCGACCCAGGCCGCCGCATCAACCTGAATCGGATCAGAAAACGTCGGCGAACCTCCGCAGCTCCTCCAGATCCGTAAGTTCCCTTCCCTTCCTTGCTTAGATCTGCATTGGAGCTTCCTCGAGTTCGTCGGAGTTCATCACCATTGGAGCCATCTCCTTGTTAGTTTTTCTCCTAGATACCTCTTCCGATCTGAGAATAATATAAAACAGCCGCGGTAGTTGCTTTCGCACTTGTCTTGGATACAAAACAGATCCCTTTCTCTGTATGAAAGCCTTATTCGATCTTATGAACACATCTGCGTCGGTTTTTAGGTCTAGAAAACTTTCTTATCAGAACAGACCTTTGATCTCAAATCATAGCAGAAGATTATGAAACCTGTTTTTATCACCCGGAAAACTCCTTCTGTTAAATGCCTTTAACATAACTGTCCAGGTATCCGGTTTAAATGCATACCACTGATCTGTGAACCTTGGCGCCTTCTCAGGTCTTTAAAACTTTTGAACTGTTGTTAATGCTTGTAGCGGCTTAAATAGTGTTTCCCAATTATCCTTATGTCATTAGGCCCCTTTAAGCCGCTACCTTCGGTAATTTGGATATTTTCTCCCGGGTTAAAATTTAAACCGGAACTTCTTATTTTGTAATAGGCCAACTGTTGTCATGGCGCCTAAGTCGACCAAAGCTCCTGTAACCTGCAACTGGGTCCCATCCACAGTCACTAAGAGCAAACTGGCTGAGTTTGTGAAGTCTGGCCATCTGCCAAAAAAGGAGGTCATGTCTTATCGCGTTCCTGACCCATCTGAAGAGAAGCCTCAACCCAAAGAAGGGGAGGTGATAGTTTTCACGGATCACATGAGCTGGGGATTTGCCCCTCCTGGCTCAAAGTTCTTCAGAGAGGTTCTGAATTTCTTTGATCTTAGACCTCAAGACATTGGACCCAATTCCGTGTCAAATCTTTGCAATTTTCAAGTCTTCTGCGAGGTGTACCTGGGAGAGGAGCCAAGTTTACTTTTGTTCAGAGAACTTTTTTACTTGAACCGGCAGAATGAACGTGCCAACGGGCCTAGTCTTGAACTTGGCGGTATCTCGATCCAGCGACGAAGAGACTGCCTGTTTCCTTATGCTGAGCTGCCGAGTCACCCAAAAAATTGGAATCAGACATGGTTCTATTGTCAGGATACTTCTCCGGCTGACGAGAAGCCTCTGCCCGGCTTTCGCGCCCTGCGCCTTGAGTCCAACCATCCACTGGCGGATAAACTAACCACTGTTGAACGTCTGCCTCTTAATCCCACCATCAAGAAGATCAAAGCCCTTTTGGGGAATGGTTTAAATGGCATCGACCTGGTCCGAGTCTGGGTTACTTGGCGGATACTCCCATTAAGCCGCCGCTCCGGCTTAATGTGTACTTATACAGGCGAAACGAGCGACCCAATGCATCATAGTCCTGATGACTTACCAGACGATGTGGCGGACGCTACAACCCAGTCATTGCTGAAGGAGGGCACTGTTACCAGCAATGCCTTCGGTTTACTCCCCTTTTGCAAAAAGAACCCGGCCCCTGCAGTAAGTTATCCATCTTAATAAATATTCCTTAACCTGTTTACCTTCTTTGTATTTATAACTCTTTATCTTTTTCCACAGGCTGGTGATAATTTCTGGAAGGTCAAATATGACCACGAGGCTGCCCAACAAGCCAGGGCGGCAAAGAAAACTGAAAGGAAAGCCGCCAAGACTGGAACTTCAAAAAAGAAGAAACCCAGCGCCTCCGATTTGCTCAAACTGGATATTCAGACGAGGAAGAGGTAATCCCTTACTCTCTTAACTCCCTTGTTACTATTTTATTGATATTTCTGCCTTTCAGGAGGATACTGGGAACAGCCAAGCTCCTGGTGAAGAGGTAACTACAATCTCCTCCGACTCAGAGCCTTTGCCAAAGCACAAAACCCGACGGGTGACCCGGAAAGTAAGATTTTCACATCCTCTAGCTTATCAAGATCCTCAATTTCTTTTGAAGCAACCACAACTTGAAAGCCGGAGGCAAACCCGGACCAGTAAGGACGCAGAGCTCTCTTCCGGCTTACCCGATGTGAGCAGGAAGCGTCGGACTGAGGTCATCTCCGCCTTACGTTCTGTTTATCCTTTGGCGGGTTTCATTCGTCAACCTCTCAATTCATCTGATTCCAATTATCAGGATACTTCTCCTTCCTCCGGCGAGTCTATGCAATCCAACATGCCGGCCTTCAAGACTGCCCCTGGGTAATACCTTTGTTATCCTCATGTTTTGCCTTACTCATATTTTGTACTCATCCCTCTGCTTTGTCCACAGTGTGCAGGTGAAGCGCGGCAAGAGGGCAAAAAGAATAAGCCGATCGAAGACCCGGTAGCAACTGAGCCGAAGCTCGGAACAGCTGCCCCTGACGCTTCTACCCATCAACCTCCTCCTAAACCGGCCTATGAAATTCCAACGCCATCTTCTGACCCGCCTGCCGAAGACACTTTTAACAGCTCCGATAATCTGGAAATTCCTAGACCGGTCAAGACAGCTGAGCCGGAAGTTGAAATCTTGAAGAGCCAGTATGTTGAACTGGGGCGGCCTACTGTCCTTGCCAGATGTACGGCCAAGGAAGAACTTGTCAAACACCGGAAGACCAAACAGGACATCGTTGATTATGCTCACTTAAGCATTTGGCGATATAGTCTCAGGCTATCTGAATCAAGTGCATAACAAGCGCGACCTGGAAATTGACATGGTGAAACAGATACAACATAAATCTGAGGTATAACTTATATCATTTCTCCCGAATCTTACTTGCTGTACCAGCCCCCAAGTCTTCTGCTTATAGGTAAATATGCCGTAGACTTAGATACCTACTTCGTTAGTTCATCCGGTTTACAAGAAAGGATATTTAACCCGGCCATAATATAGCAACTTTAAAACGTGCGATACACATTAGCCCCCAAGTGTCAAGTATCTTTACTTGTAAAGTGCTTGAGACTTTAATATGCATAATCTGGCATTATAAAGTAAAATTTTCTTCAGCATACATTAGCCCCCAAGTGTCAAGTATCTTTACCTGTAAAGTGCTTGAGACTTTAATATGCATAATCATAACCTTAATTATAACCCGGCGTCAATGCAGGTCTCCACCAGTCAATTTGAATTGGAGATTGCTGACCTGAAGACCCGGCTGGCGGCCCAAGAACTTGAGATTCAAAAAGCCAACTCCAAATTCGCATTCAGCGTCTCTGAGCAAGAAAAGTTGAAGAAGGATTTTGACGCGGCGAAGAAAACCTGGACAGATGAAAAATCCTCACTTGTGACCCGGGCCGAGACAGCAGAAGCAGCTCTTGCCGAAGCAACTGCCGAGCTGTCCGGCTTAAAGCACCAGATATCTCAAATGGTCTCAACAATCTTCGATAAGTTACTATGTGTAACCGTGAACATCACCATGGTTTCTTTGATGACTATTTCAGATATTATCTCCGGCTTAACTTATATGTATAAACGCAGGCCCCAGGAGCACAAACCTGAAGCAGAATATGCTGATCAAGCTTAAGGCGGTGTATACTCTAGTCGAACAGCTATACACTGGGTCACAACGTGCCTTGGCCGTTGTGGCTTTATCAAATGACACTCCTTATCTCCTGCAGGATGTGCTCAAACGGCTTGCCGTGTTACCTCAACGGATTCAGGAGCTAAGGCGGACATCTGGTAGAGACGGGGCCATAGCCGCCTTAAGCCAGGCCAAAGCGCTGGTTCCAGAGCTAGACCTAGCCGATGTTGCTCTTGGATATCCTAGTTTGAAGGAGGACAGCTCTGTATTCAATGAATCAGACTTCACCACCTGTGTGAGAGTCAGACGCATCTGTGGCCACCATCATCGGCAATGATATTGATCTTACGAAGTACCAGTCGGGTTATGACAACGAGAACGGGAGGATTCCAACTCCGCATTATGATGACGTCAGCCTGATCCCTCCAACTCATAAGCATACCTTTGCTCCTGAAATTGACCCGGCCAGTTTAATAGATGATGAAGCTGAATTTGAAGCCATAAGCGGCATTGACTAGACCTCGTCAACCTTCCAGGACAAAACAACAGACGAAGAGGCGGAGAAGGATAACCCGGAGTCTTCAAGTCCACCAAAGGAGTAACCCGCCTGGCACTAAGTCTTTGAAAAAAAATGATGCTTCATTATTCAGACTCGGGGAGTCTTGTAATAGGGTAGAAAAAACTCCTTAACTCTGTCATGCCTTCGCGCATGTTTGTGGTGCATAACAATGTCACAAGCCGCTATCATTGTATACTGCTGGCTTATATGAATTGCTCCTTGACATCCAAAAGCTTTTTGCGTTATCCTGTGTATAAAAAACAAAAAATTCCTTTGGCGTCTTACCACATCTGGGTCATATAGAATAATGTTAACCCGGAGGATGAACCAAAACATCATAAAAAACAGCCGGTTTATGATCATGACCATAATAATATACCTGCTATCTTATTGAAGCGTACATTACCGGCTTATGTGATCCCAAAAAGCAGACAGTTAAACTTAACTTCTGAAAATTGGCACATATAATGTTTACCTGCCCCTTAATATTATTTACCCTTATAGAATAAAGTAAACCTAATTTTCAAAAGGCCTCCGATTCCAATACGATCAGTAGAACCGTTCCAAAGGGGTTAAGCTAAGATTCAGATACGATCATATAGCCCCCAATGGATTTGGCGATGCCGATCAAGTGGGTATCGACATCTATGTTCTCTTTGGTTCGAATACGACCTATGTTTGAACAGGAAGCCCCCAAGTGACCATTAGAGTTGTTTAATGACGCTGATTCGAATACGATCCACGTCAGACCCAAAGGGGTTAAGCTATGATTCAAATATGATCAAGAAGCCCCCAAGTGGGTTTGGCAGTATGCCGATCAATTGGGTACCGACAGCTATGTTCTCTTTGATTCGAATACGACCTATGTTTGAACAGGAAGCCCCCAATTGACCATGGCTAGATTCATATATGATCATAAGCCGGACCAAAGGGAAAACAGGATTCAGATATGATCCGCCCCCTGTTGGTTGTTTCCACCACCTAGTAAATAAGATACATAAACCTTGTAGGATGGAAAGAAAAGAGGTCCTGCTTTATTGCTTTATATAATATATACATTGCTAAAAAATAAAAACAAATATACTTTGAGAGCCGGTGGCTTAAGTATAGTAGGGATGGAGATGCGCTATGTTCCACGGCCGTTGGGCTCTTCCTCTGACTTACGTGAGTCTTTGTGCTCTCGAACATCGATGAGGTAATATGACCCGTTGTTGAGATTCTTGCTGACCACAAAGGATCCTTCCCAAGGAGGGGACAACTTGTGCATATCAGATTGATCCTGGATGAGCCGGAGCACTAAACCGCCTTCCTGAAAGGTTCTGCTTCTAACCCGGCGGCTGTGATAACGGCGCAGGTCTTGCTGATAAATCGCCGAGCGGGCTATTGCCAAGTCTCGCTCCTCATCCAACAAATCAAGTGCATCCTGACGAGCTTTTTCATTATCAGCCTCAACATAAGCCGCCACCCGGGGTGAATCATGCCGGATATCACTTGGCAGAACCGCCTCTGCTCCGTACACCATGAAGAAAGGTGTATAACCAGTAGACCTGTTAGGCGTTGTGTTGATGCTCCATAGCACAGAGGGTAACTCCTCCACCCAACAACCCGGAGTTCGCTGTAAGGGAACTAAGAGCCGGGGTTTGATACCTTTCAAGATCTCTTGATTAGCTCTTTCTGCTTGACCATTAGATTGCGGGTGAGCAACAGCCGAAACATCAAGCTGGATGTGCTCTTGTTGACAGAACTCTTCCATGGCACCCTTGGAGAGATTAGTACCATTATCAGTTATAATGTTGTGCGGAAAGCCAAAACGAAAGATCACCTTTTTCATGAACTGAACCGCCGTGGCTGCATCACACTTACTGACCGGCTCTGCTTCAACCCACTTGGTGAATTTATCCACTGCCACCAACAGGGGTGTCTTCTTATCCTTAGACCTCTTGAAAGGTCCAACCATGTCAAGCCCCCAGACCGCAAACGGCCAAGTAATTGGAATCATCCTCAATTCTTGAGCCGGCACATGAGCTCGTCGTGAGAATTTTTGACATCTGTCACATTTGCTGACCAGATCTTCCGCATCAGCATGAGCTGTCAGCCAATAAAAACCATGACGAAAAGCCTTGGCTACCAGAGATTTTGAACCGGCATGATGACCACAATCTCCTTCATGAATCTCACGAAGTATCTCCTGACCCTCCGTAGGTGATACACAACGTTGAAACACCCCAGTGACGCTGCGGTGATGCAACTCGCCATGAACAATTGTCATGGATTTGGACCGCCTAACGATTTGTCTTTCCAAAGTCTCGTCCTCAGGCAACTCTCCCCGGGTCATATAGGCCAAATATGGGACTGTCCAATATGGGATGGCGTGGAGAGCCGCCACCAGCTGCGCCTCCGGGTTCGGCACTGCAAGCTCTTCCTCTGTAGGCACTCTGACAGAAGGGTTATGCAAAACGTTAAGAAAGGTATTAGGCGGCACTGGCTTACCCTGAGACCCCAGCCGGCTTAAAGCATCAGCCGCCTCATTCTTCCTTCGATCAATGTGCTCTACTTGATAACCTTTGAAGTGCCCAGCCACCGCATCAACTTCACGACGATAAGCCGCCATGAGGGGATCCTTGGAGTCCCACGTGCCTGACACCTGTTGAGCGACGAGGTCTGAATAGCCCAAGCATCTTACCCGGCTCAAATTCATCTCTTTGGCCATCCGGAGGCCATGGAGTAAAGCCTCGTATTCAGCTGCATTGTTAGTACAGGAAAACATAAGCCGGAGCACATAGCAAAATTTGTCACCTCGGGGGGAAGTCAAAACGACTCCAGCCCCCGAGCCTTCCAACTGCCTGGACCCATCGAAGTGGATAGTCCAATATGTGTTATCCGGCTTCTCCTCTGGTGCCTGCAACTCCGTCGAATCATTGATAAAGTCTACTAGGGATTGAGACTTGATAGCTGTACGTGGCATATACTTCAAACCATGAGGCCCAAGCTCGATGGCCCACTTGGCAACTCGCCCTGTGGCTTCCCTATTCTGGATGATGTCTCCCAAGGGGGCTGAACTTACCACAGTTATAGGATGACCCAGGAAGTACTGCTTCAGCTTCCGGCTCGCCATGAACACCCCATAAACAAGTTTCTGCCAATGCGGATACCTTTGCTTGGATTCTATGAGCACCTCACTGATGTAATAAACCGGCCGTTGAACCGGATGCTCCTTGCGAGTCTCCTTACGTTCCACCACAATGGCCACACTAACATCACGTGAGTTAGCAGCAACATACAACAGCAACGACTCTTTATCAATGGGAGCCGCGAGAACTGGCGGCTCAGACAAATGTCTCTTTAAATCTTCAAAGGCAGCATCAGCAGCCTCACTCCAGACAAAAGTGTCTGTTTTCTTCATCATCTGATACAGTGGTAGAGCCTTCTCACCTAGCCGGCTTATGAATCGGCTTAAAGCAACAACGCGACCCGCCAGCCGCTGAACATCATTGATGCACACCGGTTTAGCCAGAGAGGTAATCGCCTTGATCTTCTCCGGGTTAGCTTCAATGCCCCTGCTTTGAGACCAGGAATCCCAAAAGTTTGCCTCAGTACACCAAATACACACTTGTCCGAGTTAAGCATCATCTTGTAGACCCGGAGATTATCAAAGGTTTCCTTTAAGTCGGATATCAAGGTTTCCTTCTCTCTGGACTTCACCACAATGTCATCCACGTAAGCATGCACATTGCGCCCAATCTGATTGTGGAGACAATTCTGTACACACCGCTGATAACTCGCCTGGGCACTCTTGAGCCCAAACGGCATAGA
The DNA here is from genome assembly GCA_021605145.1 of Aegilops bicornis. Lineage (NCBI taxonomy): Eukaryota > Viridiplantae > Streptophyta > Magnoliopsida > Poales > Poaceae > Aegilops > Aegilops bicornis. Next base: position 39,332,850 of record CM038670.1, read on the forward strand.
TACATAGCAGAAGGCTCCAAACGGAGTAATGAAAGCCGTCTTCTCCTGGTCCTTAACTGCCATCTTGATCTGATGATAACCAGAGTAAGCATCCAAAAACTCAAACGCTCGCAACCCGCTGTAGCATCGATGATTTGATCAATGCGGGGTAGAGCAAAGGGATCGGCCGGACAAGCTTTATTTAAGTCCGTGTAATCCACACACATCCGCCAGGTGCCGTTCTTTTTTAGCACAAGCACCGGGTTAGCCAACCACTCCGGTAAAAGACTTCCACGATGAACCCGGCCGCTAAGAGCCGAGCGACCTCCTCCCTATAGCTTTTCGCCTTTCCTCATTGAATCGCCGGAGAAATTGCTCGACCGGCTTATACTTTGGATCAATATTAAGAGTGTGCTCAGCGAGTTCTCTCGGGACACCCGGCATGTCAGAAGGTTTCCATGCAAAGATGTCCCGGTTCTCATGGATGAACTCGATGAGCGCGCTTTCCTATTTGGGATCCAAATTGGTACTGATGCTGAACTGCTTGGAAGAGTCGCCTGGAGTGAAGTCGACCAGTTTTGTCTCGGCGGCCGACTTAAATTTCAACGCCGAGTCTTGCTCTGTGGTTGGCTTCTTCAAAGAGGTCATATCCGCCGGGTCAACATTAGTTTGATAAAACTTCAGCTCCTCCTCAGCACAAACAGATCCAGCATAAGCCAGACGCCTTCCTCGCACTCCAAGGCTACCTTTCGACTCCCATGCGGTGATGGTGCCCTTGTAACCCGGCATCTTTAGCTGCAGATAATCATAACAGGGCCGTTCCATATACTTGTCATTAGCCGGCCGTCCAAACAGAGCGTGATATGAGCTCCTGATTTTGACTACCTCAAACGTCAACTTCTCAGCCCTGGAATCATATTCGTCTCCAAAATCTACTTCCAGCTCGATCTTTCCAACTGGATATGCCGACTTACCAGGTACCACCCCATGAAAAACAGTGTTGGATGTCCTCAAGTCCTTATCAGTCAACCCCATGTGGCGAAAGGTCTCATAATAGAGAATATTGATGCTGCTTCCTCCGTCCATGAGCACCTTAGTGAATTTATATCCACCAACCTGAGGGGCCACCACCAAGGCCAACTGACCCGGGTTATCAACCCGGAGGGGGTGATCTTCTCTGCTCCAAATGATAGGCTGCTCTGACCACCTCAAATAACGGGGAACCGCCGGCTCAACCGAATTCACAGCCCTCTTATGAACCTTCTGGTCACGTTTGCACAAGTTAGTGGTAAACACATGGTATTGCCCACCGTTCAGCTGTTTTGGATGGCTCTGATAACCTGACTGCTGCTGCTGTCCTCCTTGACCAGGCTGCTGCTGATTATAGCCACCTTGACCTCCCTGAAAGCTGGAAATTGAGCCGCCACCCGGGCCATGGAAACCACCTGCTCCTGCACCGCCGCCTGATTCCGTGATTGCCATCAAACATGTTTGAATTCTTGAAAGCCTTCATGATCGCGCAGTCCTTCCATAAGTGGGTGCCAGGATTTTCCCGGGTACTGTGTCTTGGACAAGGCTCATTCAGAAGCTGCTCAAGAGATGGACCTGAGCCACCAGATCGAGGGGCTGGTCTCCCCTTACGCTTCTTGTTATTACCTTGGGCATTAGCATTGGCCACAAACTCCGGGTTACCCTCCGGCTTACGCTTGTTGCCTCCTTGACTTACCGAGTGGTGCTGCTGACCCTTTCCATTGCCGTTCTTCTTTCCTTTCCCTGTCTTTTCCTCCTCAGACGCGGGATAATTGGTAGTATCAGAATTGACATATTTAACCAAAGCCGCCATCAGCGTACCCATGTCATTGCAATCACGCTTAAGGCGCCCCAGCTTCTGCTTCAGCGGCTCAAAACGACAATTCTGATGGAGCATAAGTACCGCAGAGCTGGCATCCATCTTATCAGATGAGTGTATTATTTCCTTGACCCGGCGCACCCAATGAGTTGTGGACTCACCCTCCTCCTGCTTACAATTGGTCAAGTCCACAATTGACCTAGATTGCTTGCAAGTGTCCTTGAAGTTCTGGATAAATCGGGCCTTTAGCTCTACCCATGAATTGATGGAATTGGGAGGCAAACTTTTCAACCAAGATCGAGCCGTTCCATCTAACATCATGGTGAAATACTTAGCCATTGCTGCGTCGCTGACCTCCAATAACTCCATGGCCATCTCGTAACTTTCAATCCATGCCCCTGGCTGTAAGTCGGCCGTGTAATTCGGCACCTTTCGAGGTCCCTTGAAATCCTTGGGCAGACGCACATCCCGCAGAGCCGGCACCAGACAAGGGACACCACCGGTTCTAGTGGCCTCCCCTGCCCCAACAGAAGTCATTGGATACTCTGGGAGACCTTCATATGTCGTTTGCTGAGCCGCTAATTGAGCCGCCCGTTCATCCTCCTAATGCAATCGGTCCTGTACCGGGTTATAGCCACCGGGTTGGTTACGACGCTGGGCATTGCTTGATAAAGCTTCTGACTCCATGTGCCTGCTGTAACACGGACTCCGGTGGCTGAGGAGTGGAATGAATCCTGTCCCTGCTGTAAGAATAGGTCTCTTGCTGTGCCAAGGCCGTCTGAAGAAGATCCCTGACCCTCTGGGTTTCCACCGCCGTCGGGTCATCACCGTCCACTGGAAGAGCCGCCAGACGCGCCGATGCTGCTATCAAGTTCTTCATGGGGTTGGAGAAGTGGCCCGGTGGTGTCGGTATGTATCGGGGTGGGGCCATACTCCCGTGAGGAGGTGCCATCTCTCGAGGCTGAACCGGCCCCCCAGCTCCGGGTGTCATAAACTGATTGGCTTCGGGCGGATTGCTAGGCCCAGCTCCGGGTGTCGTGAAAAGATTCTGAGGATCGTAAACCGGAGGCGGACGAGACTGGGTCTTCTGATGTCTCCTTCTCATCACCTCATTGGACGCATTCAGACTCATATTAAGCTGGAAAGCCTCTGACTGGAGTCGCTGCGCCCGTGCATCCAAAGCCGCCCGCTCCGCAGCTAGCCTGGTGTCCTCAGCCGCCAAGGCCTCCTTGGCTAGGGCTATCTCCTCACGCACCTTTGCCACCTCCGCATTATGCTCATCTGGATTTGCAGGAATAACCGTGGTGGTTAACAGGGCCGTCAACTTGTCTATAAGATCTATCAGCACCTGAGCCGGCGGGCGCGCAGGGCCCCCTGCCCCGGCCGCTCTTAACCCGGACGTTATTGCTGTCGCAGCCGTCGAGTTTTGGCCGGGTTGAGTACCAGCCATGAAGACTCCTGCCCAGCTTGGCGGCTCATAGAAGTCTGGAATGCTAGAGTCGTCAGAACAGCCCCCAAGCATGCCCTCTTGGACCTGATACAGAGAATCTGTTGAACTGGAGGACGAATCGTCATCCGATGGGACGGCCGTCTCTTCGCCATCTTTAGATCCTTCAAAAAATGCCTCTCCGTGAACACAGCCCACAAAGGCACGCTTTATGGCAGGTTGAACCCGGGCGGGTTTCGCACGCTGAGCCGTCTCAACGAGGTCGATGCAGCTGTCCGGCTCCGGGCCCGGCTCACCAATCCGGCCGATGAAGACGTGGATTCCGCCAAAGGGGACCCGGCATCCGTACTCAATTGAGTCGGCCTCGAGGCCCCAGCCTTCGTTGTCGATGTAGATCCTGCCGCGACGACTCTTGGTCATCCGGCCCACTGCTTATCCCTTGAGCCCTTCGAAGTTGCCCTTCAAGAACTCAAATCCACCGTGCGCTGGCCCCATGGTGGGCGCCAACTGTCGTGGAATTGTCACGGCAGATGTCCTCTTGCAAGGACTTAGTCGTGGAGCCATCGCAACTGGGAAGCTTAAAGGGGTTATCGGAACAAAGGACACGAGAGGTTTTATACTAGTTCGGCCCCTTACGGTGAAGGTAAAGCCTACGTCTAGTTGGGTTGGTATTGCTTGAGGTTTCGATGACCAGGGAGCGAGATACGCTATGCCCGGTTCTCGATTGGTTGTTTCTTTTCCTAAGCCGCCAACAGGTCATCCTCTTATATACACGGGTAGACGCCCTGTGGCCTACAGAATCCCGGCCGGCTTATAAACAATGTCCGGCTCGGTGACTAGTTAAGTCTATCTTATGATACAAGTCATGCCATTATGGCGGTTTACTAGAACAGGCCTTAAGTCGCCTGTGGGCCTTAGGCCCTTTATTGAACCGCCATCTTCATGCTTGGACTTGGGCTTCTTTCAGGTGAATCTCTTTACGTAACCCGGCCCCTCCTGGGTGGCTTACACAAATAATTATATCCCCAACAGGTAGAGAATCTACAAACTGCAGCAAAAGCGTATAAGGAAATTGAACAATAACTCTTTGGGAAAACAAACATAATGCAGTAACACGAGTGCTCCATGAGATGAGATGAAACAAGGTGAGAGGTCTATATAACTAACAAGTGGAAGAGAAATACATACATCGTTAAAGGGTCTTCTATTTAACTGCCACAGAACATCCAAAAATACAGTTGCACACTGATGAATATTGATGTATAAATTAGTCCTTAAAATTAAGAGCGAATTCCGGGTGTTACCCCCTATTTTAACATTTTTGACACTAATTACCCCATTTAGCAGGACTTATCCGTTTTACCCCATTTAGCAAAAGTGTTGCCACAATTTACACTGCTTAAAATTTTGTGAGCGTTCTGGCTGCTGGGTCCCAATTGTAAGGTCCAGCTGGCATGTCACATAGGCGGATTTTTTTCTGATGGTTTTTCTGCATGCCGAATCACATCGCCTAGCTTCTCCCGACCGGCCAACGTCGATATGATCGCACCAGAGCAGCTCGCCGGATGGTCAAGTTGCCCAGGTCGGGCCGCACCACATTGGGCTCCATTATACACGGCACACATCACTCACATTCCAATTGCGTGCATGATCCTGCCCTAGTCTGACCCAAAATCACTGCCCCATTCGTTAGGAGGGTTTAGGAAGACGTAGGTGACAGCGGCATGCAAGACTTCAAGGTGTGGCCGCTGGGGTTGTCAGAGCAAACGACAACCAGTACGACAATCTTCTCCCGTCCCATGCAAGCTGCATCCTCTGTTTGTCACCCCTGGTGGTTAGGTTTTTTCAGGCTAGACTTTCTCACAGTCTGGGATGCATATTAGATAGGTTTAGGCTACTCGTTTCTCGTTTGAAGAAGTATTCTCATGAGATGACTGTACTTGATCAGCGTGGCATGTTGCCATTGAATAAATTATAGGAGGAACTGTTGCTGATATAATATGAAACCACGTATGTTTTTCTTCAGTATTATCATATAGGACCTTACGTATGAATGATTTTGTGGATCAGATTAAAAGTGGTGTAAATATACCGCTTCACTAACTCTGATGCGTACATATCTACATACCTACACTACTGGGAAAGGGCTTATAGGTGATCACAAATTAGTGGCGGGGAGGGGGGGGGGGGGTCACCCGCCACAACTAGTTTAAAGTCTCTTCATATGTATTTTTATAGCTCACCTGTGGTGGGCATGCGGTAGTGCCCGCCACAGCTATGTGCCTCGGCAGTGGCGGGCAGCTTCTTCTGACCGTCACAAGTTGACCTTGCACGATGACCATTGTTGACAACATATTGCGATGGCCAGTAAATAAGCACGCCCGCCATAGGTAGACCCGGCCACTACCTACGTTGCAGTTTTTCACAGCCGTCTCCCCCCAAAACCACCCCCTCCCCCGAAAACGCAATTTCAAATCTCTCCGCCGCTCTCGCCCCCAAACCCCGTGCCTCGTCATCATCGCGCCCCTCCTCCACCCCCGTGCCGCACTCATCGCCGCGTCCGTTCCCCTACGCCGCGCCCGCGCGCCCCTTGTCATCGCATGCCTCCTCTGCAGTGCCCCCCGGCCTCTCACGGCTGCGGCCCATCCAAACCCTAGGTCGGACCCTCCTCTATCGGGGCCCTCTTTTGCCGCACCTCCTCGTCGCCGGGACTCGTCCGTCGCCGCCCTAATCGCTGGGCCTCTCCTTCGTCGCCGCCACCTACACATAATGACTTCCTCCGCCAGCAGTCGAGGCAAGACACCGCCGCCGGTAGCGGACTCCTCCACCTCCGAGGCTGCTACAAATCCCTCCCTCGCCTCCCATTGAAGCAGTTCAGAGGTAAATTTTGGACGGAGCTGAACTTAATTTCATGTTTTTATGTTATTGTAGGAATCCCTCGTACCGATTCTATTGTCACTGTAGGAATTAATTATGGATGATGATACATGAATGTTTTTTATTCGTAAATTTAATCATCTCATGAAGCATGAACATTTAATTGGATTTCTCCAACAATACATGGCTTCAAAAGAGTATAGAAAATATCATGAAACGTTGATTAATTTCTGTTTGGCGAGATTCCATGCACTCAATGTTTCATTTTTGAACATAAGCCATGCCCAATTTTTCTGTCCATCCTTTCCTTATACTATAATTATTCCATAACATGAACTTAGGCAATGAACGAAGGACGCCCCTTCTATGGCGACAGGGTGCTAGGCGCATGTTACAAAGTTCACCTAACTTGCAGTGAGATATGTGTTAACCTTCAAGATGACTTTATGGAGTGGGCGGTATGTTCCATTTAGTTGCAGCGAGATATGTATGTCGACCTTCAGGACAACCTTCACGACGCCCACAATTGTCTAATTTATGTTTTCTTTTTATCATACTCAGCGCATCCCTTGTTGGGGAAGGGAGGATTTCATGCGTGTGGCCCACCTGGTCATGGATAAGGAGTGGACGATTCAGTTCGACATGATGCCGCTTAAGAATGGCATTCCCTTAACCCTCACTCTCACCAACGCGGGAGGGAGAACGTATTTACATGGTCAAAATTGGATGAACATTGCCAGAGAATTACAGATGCAAGTTGGGAGGCCGTTCTTACTTTTCCTTCATGAATTTGAGGAGTGCAACAAGATCTATCTGTGGTAAGGTGTGCCACAATCACCGTAGTACCGCATCGGAGGATACCTGCATCCACGGAAGCTGCGAATACCGCCCTAGCCGAGATTAAGAAGATGATTGGAGAGATGATGGTCTTGGTTTCATGTTATTATGCCGGAGCTGCACTTAATTTCATCTTCTTATGTTATCTATATGATCCGTGTGAACTTAGTTACGTATGCCTTTATGTGGTAAATAAGCATGTTTAATTTGCTTACATATGAGTCTGCATTTTTAGTGTTGGTAATGTGTGATCTCAGTGTTGTTAATGTGAGATTGCACGAATATTATTTTGTTGATTTTAATCTCACATCTATGAACACAACAAATGAAAGACGAGAATGAGACCATTGGGATCCCTGAGTGTGACTACTTTAAAGAGGAGTACGAATATTATACGGTAATTTCTGCACATATTTCCTTCTGAACTTGCATTTTCAGATGGTTAGTGTTCTTCTCCGAGAAGAGTTCAAGGAATAATGACAGTCGGTGAGGACTAAGTATCGTTCTAATAAAATGAGTTAAAAACCTTAAAAACAAGTTAAATGAATCAGACGGACGAGATATTGAACGCTCATGGGATCCATTATTTACGGCAAGCAACTGACTCTATATTGCGTACACATCGAACAAAGATTTTGCTGGCACACAAACCTTGTTTCCATGTTACAATGGGAAGTTTGTATTGTGCCCTTGCTTCTCATTTGTAGGGTGTTTCTTGTATTTCCCGCCAGAGTGTTTTAAATCAGTAGTATACAAGGCACTTTTGCAGGAGAAATACAAGTTTCTCCCTGCAAATGAGAAGGCAAAGACACAATATGAACTTGCGGCTGTCGCATGGAAAAATATTCGTGTGGGAGGAAAATCTTTGCTTGGTGTTTGCGAAAGATAGGGCTAGTTGTTCCGTCACAAGTAGTGAATCAGGTGAGTGTTTAATACCTCGTCTATCTGATTCATCTTGTTAGTTTTTTGAGTCCTTTGGCTCATTTTGTTAAAACGGTACACAACCTTCATCTAATTTTCTTATTTTATGAGTAACACTATAGATGTTACCATCAAAGTAGATCCTTCGAACGGTAATGTATATAATGATGAACTCTTCCATGCATCCTAGCAAAACCCATACGCTAATCGAGTACTAGTGAATTACTGAGCTTTCAGGGATAGGGTTGAGGATCGCGTGTCATCTCTCTGAAGATGATTCGAGTTCACATCCGTATCTTCGGAGCGTTACTTACTCTTCGTCTGCAATAATAGTACAATGAGGCAAAAGACTTAACAAGCTAGCTAGATGAATCAGACAGACGGGATATCGAATGCTCATGGGGTCCACTATTTGCGGAAGGGCAACTTGCTCTTTCCCTTTCTTTCGTACACATCGAACACAGATTTATCAGGTTTAATACCTCGTCTATCTGATTTATCAGGTTTGCTCTTTGAGTCCTTTGACTCATTTTGTTAAGGGTCTATCTAAGGCACATCTAGATGTGCTCTAAAATGGTACACAACCTTCGTCTGATGTTTTTATTCTATGAGCAACACTATAGATGTTACCGTCAAAGTAGATCCTTTGAACAATAATGTATATAATGTTGAACTCTTCCATGCATCGATCCTAGCAAAACCTTATGTAGTGTGAACATTCATGCATCATCTTAAAATGCGTGCTGTTTATATTGAATTTCTTAAATTTTTTTCTTGCAAAGCACAGTCATGTCAGCACAATTGTTGCCTAAGCTTTCAATGCGTGGCTGCAAATTTTTTATTTAGCATGCCTAAGCTTTCAATGGCAGGTGCTCCAGTACGCAGGCCACTGCAACAAGAAAAAGTAGTGGCGGGCACGTAAACACTGCCCGCCACTGTCAATATTCTACTATTGGCGAGCAAAGGCTCTACCAGTGGCGAGTGCCCGCCCGCCACTGATGTGGTCATAGCAGTGGCGGGAGGTCGGTGGTGGGTACCCCTGGGAGCCTTGCCCGCCACTGCTAAGCATTCCTGCAGTAGTGCTAGTCAAGAATGAACTAGGTAAATGATGTTTTAGAAGTTTCATTTCCAAGTATTAGCAAATATACTGACTGGTATAGAGTTAGTATGTGTTTCCCGAGCTGCGCTCTGGTGCGATCATATCGAGTTGGCTGGTTGGGAGAAGCTAGGGCGATCTGGTTCAGCGTGTAGAAAACCGTCGGGAAAAAACCCGGCGATTTGGCATTCTAGCTGGACCTTACAATTGGGACCCATCGGTCAGAATTCTCATAAATTTTTTAACAGGGTAAATTGTAGCAACATTTTTGCTAAATGGGGGTAAAATGGATGAAACCCCGCTAAACGGGGTAGTTAGTGTAAAAATGTCAAAATATGAGGTAAAAACCAGAATTCACTCTAAAATTAATGATGCCAGTCTAGAGCAATCTTCTGATAACAATTAAATTCATTATTTATAAAGTTTAGGATGTTTTATATCTTAGGAAAAATTCATAACATGGCCACTAAATGCCAGGAAGTACACAACACGGCATGTAGCAAGGATTGCTCTAGAGACACTGCCTTTGAGTTCCTGCTCAACTCTTTGTGCATAAGAGAGTGGGAACAACAGATCAAGTGCATGCAAGTCTGTTATTACTATCTTCCACACAATAACTCATGCTCTTGTTAATTTCATTTGACTATTCTTCTCAAGCATTAGATGCACTCGTCTGCCAATCGACTGAGCATATAATTTGTATGACTGGTCTAGCTGTATATGACTTTCCTGATTTGCATGATTAAGTTAGTTAGGTTCATCTAAATCGTATGACATATAGCTGTAGTAGTAATGCTAGTAGTATAAATATCGAGAACTTCTCCACACTTCTCCACATTGCATCCATTCTCAATTCTACTGCATATATTTCCCTATATTTAATAGTGTATGAGATATTGGAGTACACCAAAAGGTCGAAGGTTTGAGGTTCCGGCTGTATCCTATATTAGGATTAAAATATTGTCTTCCCACTAATGTCTGCTTCTCTTGTGGACGCCAATGTGCGGTGGCGTGCCGTCTGTGCACCATATGTTGCTGAATCAAAGTCTGAATAGGCTAGTTACTATCACATTCATTTTGGCACAACAAGGATGAGTAATTCAACGTTTGATAGCAAAGGCAGTTGATAGAACCTCAAATACACACCACACGTGCAATATCTCCATTGTTGACCAAGATCCCGGTGCCGCACTGTCGTGGTTTTGTCACGGCAGATGTCCTCATGAAAGGACTTAGTCGTGGAGCCATCGCTACGGGTTAACTTGAAGGGGTTAAAGCGGACACAAAGACACAAGAGTTTATACTAGTTCGGCCCCTTCGATGAAGGTAAAAGCCTACGTCTAGTTGTGATGGGATTGATGTGGTTTCGATGACTAGGGAGCAAATAAGCTTCGCCTAGGCCTCGAGTTGTTGTTGTCTGTCCTGAACCGCCGCCGGGTCGTCCCTTTATATACACAGGTTGACGCCCGGCCGGTCTACAGAGTCCCGAGCCGACCTATACAAAGTGTCCGGCTCGGTCTCTCTCCTTTCTAACTTATATTACAAGTTTACATAATCATGGCGGTTTACCACTATGGGCCCTAATCCGCCTTTGGGCCGTGGGCTTCCAAGCTTTACTAGTTGAACGCCATCTTGAAGACCTTCATGGGCTTCAGCACAGTCTAAGGTGAACCGGGCCCTCCTGACCGGTTTATACTTAGTAGCTATATCCTCAACACGCACCGAGGATTCCTGGGTGCATCTAAGTGCGGCGGAATGCCACGGTTGTGCTTTCGGGTCACGAACCACAGTTCAGACCTCCCTCCCAATCGCATCATGTGTGTCCTCGCTATCACTTGGTAAGGGGAGGGTGATGGATGAGTTTTGGAGCAATTGCATCGAGGAGTAGGTGGTGCTCTTATGAAATGTGCAGACAGAGGAGATTGGAGACGAGACACACTTGGCGGAGAGGGGAGGGGAGGAGAAGTCAAAACCGCCATCAGCAAGGTGTCACCGGCAGTAAGTGGCATCCCACGTTGGCCAGTTCTTTGAGCATCCAAGTTTATGGATGTCCTAGCTGTATACGATTATACTTATGCATGACGAAGTTAGGTAGGCTCATCAAAGTGTTATGACTGTTAGTAGTTAGTATAAATAGTAAGCACTTCACCTGATTTAACCCATTCCAAGTCTTGCTACTGTTGTTGAGAACTATGAAGTGGACACATATGTTTCCTGTGCCTATTATATAGAGTATGCTTGAGATATTGGAGTACAAGAAAATATAACTTCTGTTAGGAAGTAGCCTGCTAAGTTGACGAAGGGAGTCTTCTTCGGTGGTTTTAAGAGGATTGTCCTGAGGCAATGTCTTTTTCTTTTCTCTTGTGCGACCTTGGTAGGTTGGGGTCCAAACTACCATGCGGATGAACAAGACGACAAACAAACATAAAGTTTTTGCATGCTCGAATACAAAGGGCAAGAACACTTCTCCTGTCCCCGTCGCTGGAGCAAAGGTCGATGACCGTTGCCACCCCCGACCTACGGAGCTCATATTGAGGCGCCCCTCCTCAGAGCGCTTCGGATACTGGCGGCGGAGCTCCGCCATGTACTCCTTGTTGGCGTGCTCCGCATCAAGGTGTTCACGGATCTCCCTGTCTCCCTGCAACTCGCCTGCGGAGGGTCGACGGGGGTCAATCTGCAGTTCACGAGCAGGTTGAGAATCTACAAACTGCAGCAGAAGTGTAGAAGGAATTTGAACAACTCTTGGGGGAAACAAACATAATGCAAGAGTGCTTCGAGATGAGATGAAACAATGTGAGAGGTCTCTATGACTAACAAATGGAAGAAGAATACATACGTTGTCAAAGGGTTCTATTTAACTGCCCCGGAACATTCAAAACTACAATTGCGCACTGATGACTATTGATGTACAAATTAGTCGACATAAAATAACCAGTCATTCTAGAGCAACCTTCGGATAATAGTTAAATTCATTATTTATAAAATTTAGAATTTTTTACCTCTTAAGAAAAAATCGTATCATAGCCACCAACTTAAAATGTTGGAAAAAGAATAACAAGATTTCGAGAGTAAATGTCGGGCAAGTACACAATATGTCAGGTAGGAAGGATTGTACTCTAGAGAAGCTTCCTTGTAGGTATAGTGATTCCTTTGAGGCCAATTGCTGCTAGACACTGGGAAAGATTGGCTGCTAAATGTCCTTGCAAACTGTGATGATTTCATGAGGGACTGCGTGATCATGTTGCTTTGGCGTCTCTGGTCTCTTCGGAACGATTTAACGCACGGGACGGAAGTGCCACCGGTTCCGGCTACGGTTTTGTATTTGCAAACCTACATGCAATCACTCGATCTTGCCAGGAGATTTTCGACAGACGAGATCATCAAAGGCAAAATGCCCATGGTGCAGGAGGAACGAGTGGCCGCGCATGTGGTGCGTCAGCTCCTTCCATGGCCGCCACCTCCGCCGGACCAAGTATCATTATCTGTTGATGGCCCCTTCTCTCAGGCGGATGGGACAACTGCAGCGGGTATGATTTTGCGAAGGCGGGATGGGAGTGTTATCTTTGCTGCATATCGTTACATCTTCAACTGCAACGAGGCACTCGAGGCGGAGCTACACGCGCTAATGCAGGGCATGGCGCTCGCTATCCAGCATTGTGAGCAAACTATCATCGTCCAATCCGACTCCTCGACGGTCCTCTCCGCCTTATCTGGTACTAGTTTAACAAGATCTGCCTACAGGTACCTTGTTGCTCAGATTCATCATCTTATGGTAGATAGATCTGTTATTCCTATAAAAATTAATCGTGTGCAAAATAGGGTAGTAGATCGTCTGGCTACGTACAGTCGTACGGAACGCACTACTGCTGTATGGCTGGGTCGAGGTCCACCATGTGTGGAGGAACTCTTGCCTCTTGATTGTAACCCTATGATTATGGAATAAAACTCTATTACCATCGCAAAAAAAAGGTATAGTGATTCCTTTGAGGCCAATTTTACCTCCTGAGACACTGCCTTTGAGTTACTGCTCAACTTCATGTTCATTTGTACACGAGAGAGTGGGTGCAACAGTTCAAATGCATTCAAAGAGTCTGTTAACTATCTTCCACAGACTAACTTGTGCTCTTGTTAACTTCATTTCGGAATTCCTCTCAAACTTGGAATGCGTCCGTCGGCCAATCGGCCGAGCATAGAATTTGTATGACTGTTCTAGCTGTATACGACTGTCCTGATCTACCTGATGAAGTTAGTTAGGTTCATCTAAATCATATAACATATAGCTGTAGTAGTAATCCTAGTAGTATAAATACTGAGCACTTCTCCACATGGCACCCATTCTCAATTCTACTGCCACTCAGAATTAAGTTGATGCATATATTTCTCTAGATTTAATAGTGTATGAGATATTGGAGTACACCAAAAGGTAATGTAAACCACTGTGAAGCTTCGTACCCTGTTGTTGGTCGAGCCTTCGTGTTAAATAGCAGGACCGATCCCGGGATAAGCATACAGGTAGTTGCACTGTTGCGCTAGATTACATCTTGAGAAGGAAGAAAGATCTACGGGAGATTATATGGTGCAATTCAACCAAAGAATCCTAACTCTATCCCTAGCTAACTCCTGCCAAAGATAGCTATGTAAACGTGCAACTTGTATGGCAATATATTGTTCAACATCCTTCCTTAATCACAACTTGGTCAAGTTGAGATTACACTTAAATTCCTCAAAGTTCCACGTGGGCAATGCTTTTGTGAAGCCATCTGCTACCTGGTCCTTGGAGTGAATGAAGCAAATTTGCAACTTCTTGGAAGCAAGTCTTTCTCTGACAAAATAAAAGTCTATCTCAATGTGTTTAGTTCTCGCAAAACTGGGTTAACAGAAAGATATGTGGCACGGAGATTATCACACCACAAGCCGGGAGCTTGTTTAGAATGTACTCCAAGTTCCTTCAACATAGACTGAACTCAAATAATTTCCGCTGTCGCATTTGCTAATGCCTTGTACTCTGCCTCACGGTGATACAATTGCCTGTTTCTTTGCACACCAGGAAATTAGATTTGATCTAAAAAAACATTGCAAAACCACTAGTTGATCTCCTATCATCAAGACGGCCTGCCCAGTCTAAATCAGAAGAGGCATTGACAAGAGCCGATGATGACTTGTTAAAGGTCAAAACAACATTTACAGTATCTTTAGCATATCTAACTATGCTTTCGCAACTGTCCAATGAGCAGTACTAGGTGCATGAAGAAATTGACATACTTTGTTGACAGCAAAAGAAATATCAAGCCTAGACAGAATCAAGTATTGCAAGGCACCAACCATACTTCCCCATTTCCTTGAGAAATATGAAGATCATCCCCATTTCTTTTCACTTCTTTGCCAAGAAATAAGTGTAGGTATCCTAAGTCCTTGAGAGCAAACTCTGCATTTAAATCCTTGAACAAGCCTGTTACGATCTCATTTGATGAACTTGTGACAATAATATCATCAACGTATATAAGCACAAATATGGATGTATTTGACTTATTGTAAATAAATAATGAGGTGTCAAACTTGGAAAGAACAAAACCAAGTGCTTGGAGCTTTGTGCTTAAACAAGAGTACCATGCCCTAGGAGCTTTCTTATTATTACCTACCCCGGGTCATTTTAATAATGGTTTTAACTTACTTATTATTGAATGTTTTAGGTAGATAATGGTTTTAACTTACTTATTATTACGCAACTGTTATTAATATGTTACTAAGTGGTTTTGTTTCTTTTTTATTTGTAGGCAATCAGGATCTAGTGTTGCATTTTCTTGTCGGCGGTTATACTTTATTCATATTTTGGACACTTTGATTTTCCTTTAATATTCAATTTCCTACGATCAATTAATATTTCAAGTGAAACTCTTTATTTTGGATTCTCGGTAAGCACATTCACGGTTATATCGTATTCTATGTATATTGTATTGTTAATTGTTACTTTTAGATATATTAGTACGTCATATCCAAATATACGTGATAGACATGGGACCCCGGGTCATTTTTATCCTGGGTCCGCCCCTGCCAAGAGCCCAAGATGGATGTAATAGTACCTAGCCTACTCAGACTACGATTCACCAACATATCATGCAGACAGCGCGCCACCGCACACCTTTCATCTTCTACCTTTTGGTGTACTCCAATATCTCATACACTATTAAATCTAGAGAAATATATGCATCAACTTAATTCTCAGTGGCAGTAGAACTGAGAATGGATACAATGTGGAGAAATGCTCAGTATTTATACTACTAGGATTACTACTACAGCTATATGTCATATGATTTAGATGAACCTAACTAACTTCGGTTCAAATGCAAACAGTGCAAGAGTTTTATCACGTGTGTTTTCAGAGGAAAAAAATAGATAACGTTATTATCACCTGCCATTAGTACTCTATATACACCCGTTAACAAAGCACAGTTATCAGATTGGGTTGGGTCATCCGTGGAGGCTTTTGGGGCCCTAATTGCCAATCTCTCAGCTCCTTCATCCCCAACTTAGACAATCCTGCTTTCTTTGACCATGTGGAGCCCCTTGTCTCGCGCCAAGGCAACCTCGTTGCACGTCCGCACCAGCGTCAACCCTGACCAGACAAACAACGAACTCCCGGCCGTGTGCAACCTGCTCACTCGTACGTTCGATGTGCTCCCCCGGGTAGAGAATGAATATGGTATCGTTTACTTGGACAAGACCAGCTACTCCATCGTCACTGGAACGATGACCACCAGGAGCAGTAGTTGCCCCTCTTCAAGGTGATAGTCATACTGGCTGGGGGTTTCTTCATCCTCATGTACCCGGTTGTACCTAGTGTGTACTAGAGTGACATGGATTAGTAGGGTGGCAAGACGTTACTGCTATTGTAGGAGACAGCCGGAACCTCAAGCCTTCTATTTTTTGGTTTACTCCAATGTCTCATACACTATTAAATATAAAGAAATGTATGAATCAACTTCTTAAATTCTGAATGGCAGTAGAATCGATAACTGGTCCAATGTGCAGAAGCACTCAGTATTTATACTTCCAGGGTTACAATTACCGCTATCATATGATTTAGATGAATCTAACCAACTTCATCATGCAGATCAGGACAGTCATCAACAGCTAGAACAGTCATACAAATTCCATGCTCAGTCGATCGGCCGATGGGCACATTCCATGCTTTTGAGGAATTAATTCCCAAATGAAATTAACAAGAGCACAAGTTATTCGGTGGAAAGATAGTTAACAGACTCTTTGTATGCATTTGAACTGTTGCTCCCACTCTCGATCGTGTACAAATGAACATGCAGTTGAGCAGCAACTCAAAGGCAGTGTCTCAGGTGGTAAAATTTATAAATAATGAATTTAATTGTTATTGGAAGGTTGCTCTAGAATGACTGGTTAATTTTAAGTCGACTAATTTGCACATCAATAGTCATCAGTGTGCAATTGTAGTTTTGAATGTTGGGTCGCAGTTAAATAGAACCCTTTGACGACGTATGTATTCTTCTTCCATTTGTTAGTTATAGACCTCTCACATTGTTCCATCTTATCTCATGGAGAGCTCATGTCACTTGCATTATGTTTGTTTTCCCCAAGAGTTGTTGTTCCTTTTGTAGAAGGAATAGAGAGGGAGATAGTGAAATTATTTTTCTATTACTTGAGCCTCGTGGGCATATATATAGAAGTGCATGATCATCCTGGAGTACAAGACAAGTTAGAACAAATCCTAGTCTACCCTATGTTTCCTAAATAATCACAATACTCAACAAATTTCCTTCTACACTTCTACTACAGTTTCTAGATTCTTAACCAGCTCATGAAGTGCAGACTGCCCCCATCGACCCCCGGGTTGCCTCCGCACACGAGCTATAAGAAGACTAGGAGGTCCGCGAGCGCCTCGATGTGGAGCGCGCCGACGAGGAGTACATGAGGGAGCTCCCACACCAGTACCCGAAGCGCGTTGAGGAGGAGCGCCGTCAATATGAGCTCTATAGGTCGTGACTGGCGACGGTCATCGACATTTCTCCAAGGAAGGGCGACGGGAGAAGCTTCTCGCCCTTTGTATTCGAGCATGCAAAAAAATCCTGTTTGTGTGTCGACTTCATCCGCATGCATGGTAGTTGGACCCCTACCTATCAAGGCCGCACAAGAGAAAATAGACAATATTACATCTTTCATGAATTGTCAATTTGTCATTCTTGTTTTCGTTTTAGGTTACGTGCCAAATGCCAAGGAAACTAGGAAAGGACTAAATATCAGGTTCCCCAAGCCAAACTAATCTGCCCCAGTTGGCTTTCATCTTTTAGTCATGTGTCGTTGGGTACCCCAGGAGTCCAGGTTATGTGCAGCTTTCCTCATACTAGGCATGCTTCAGCATGCCATTCAAATTACTCCAGTACGATTTGGATTTCATTGCAAAATATTGTGGCGGTGGTTAACCGGGCAGGCATAACAACGCCTGATTAGAGAACCATGCCAGCTAGCAGGTAGCAACAGGTGATGATAAACATGTACATCGCCGGATTGCAAAACAAAAACACGGCTGGAACATGCTGAAAACACATTTTGATCAAACTCCAAATTGCACGATACTCCCATTTGGCACGGCTGGTATCCTTGGAAGCCATTTTAGGTAGGTAATGGTTTTAACTTACTTATTATTACGCAACTGTTATTAATATGTTACTAAGTGGTTTTGTTTCTTTTTTATTTGTAGGCAATCAGGATCTAGTGTTGCATTTTCTTGTCGGCGGTTATACTTTATTCATATTTTGGACACTTTGATTTTCCTTTAATATTCAATTTCCTACGATCAATTAATATTTCAAGTGAAACTCTTTATTTTGGATTCTCGGTAAGCACATTCACGGTTATATCGTATTCTATGTATATTGTATTGTTAATTGTTACTTTTAGATATATTAGTACGTCATATCCAAATACACGTGATAGACATGGGACCCGGGTCATTTTTATCCTGGGTCCGCCCCTGCACATATGTTTCCTTTGCGTATTATATAGATTATGCTTGAGATATTGGAGTTTAAGAAAATATAACTCATGTTAGGAAGTAGCCTCCTAAGTTATTGAATGGAGTCTTCTTCGGTGGTTGTAAGAGGATTGTCGTGAGGCTATGTTTTCTTTTCCTTTCCAGAATGGCAGCTGGATTCCTGCATTCAGGCCAATCACCTTCTATGGATCCAAATGAAAATTTATGTGTGCTCGTTTGATCCAGGGATACCGGCCGGTGCCTAAATGGGAGTGTCAGTGCAATTTGGAGTTTGATCAAAATGTGTTTTGGCATGTTCGAGCCGTGTTTTTGTTTTGGAATCCGGTGATGTACATGTTATCACCAGCCGCTGTTAGCTGGCCTGGTTCTCTATTCGGGTGTGTTATGGCTGCCCTGTTAACACCACCACAATATTTTGCAATGAAATCTAAATCGTACTGGAGTAATTTGAATGGCACACTGAAGCATGCCTACTACAAGGAAAGCTGCATATAACCTGGACTCCTGGAGTACCCAATGACACATGACTAAAAGATGAAATTAAAACCAGCTGGGGCAGATCAGTTTGGTTTGGGGAACCAGATATTTGGTCCTTTTCCTTGGCACTTGGCACGTAACCTAAAACAAGAACAAGAATGACACAAAATTGACAATTCATGAAAGATGCAATATTGTCTATTTTCTCTTGTTCGGCCTTGGTAGAGGTCCAACTATCATGCGGATGAAGAAGACGACACACAAACGGAAAGTTTATGCATGCTCAAATACAAAGGGCGAGAACACTTCTCATATCGCCCGTCTCTGGAGGAAAGGTCGATGACCGTCGCCACCCGACCTATAGAACTCGGTCTTACGCAACGGATCGTGAGATCCTCTCCAGCGGGCGACACCTGGCAATCCGAATCTCAACGCCGCTTATCCAGTAATTGCGGGAAACCCTCTCCGTTATCCTCTCCGGCTCGCTCGCCGCAGCAGCCGTCGCCGGCCCCATTGCTTTCCGCCGCTGTCCACAGCCGTGTTCCAAGGTGTCCCGGCAGCTCGCTCTTGAGGTGCAACTCCTCTGCTTGCTTCTCCGGCTAGCTCGCCACGACCTCACCCGCTGCTCTCCGCCGCCGTCGAGTACTGTGTTCGTCGATGCTCCAGCAGCTTGCCCTTGAGGTGCACATATAGCTATGTGCTTGTGTTGCTACCTGAATATTGGTGAACATATAGCTGGCATGTCAGCTAATCTTGTTGCATTTGTCTCTTTGGCAAAACTAGAATGTTCTATTCATGCCATAGATGGTAGTAGACTGTATTTTTCGCTGATAGAAAACTCCTTTTATCACAAGAGTGGACAACCACAGATACACACTGCAAATTGCACATCATTGTTATCACAAGAGTGGACAATAACAAATATTCACTGCAAATTTCAGATGAAGCATTTATTCAGTGTATATCAAATTCATTTATATACAACAGATAACCTCTGCAATCTGGACTCACTATCCTATCTTGACTCGAGGAGAAAAATCTGAAGAAAAATGAACAAAGCATCAACTATGCTAAAACACTTGATGAAGGCATGCACAACAGCAATTGAGTTGGAGATCTTCTTTTGTTGTCCTTTTGCCGTCCTACTCGCTGATCGTTTTCCATCAGTTTCAGAACAGCATGCTCTATGCTCTATGCATGCTTTCAGAACAACATCGCTGCGGCTGCGGCGAGCGAACCGGAGAAACGAGCAGAGGAGCTGCACCTCAAGGGCGAGCTGCCGGGGCGCCTAGGAACGCAGTCGGGGACGGCGGCGGAAAGCAACGGGGCCGGCGGTGGCTGCTGCGGCGAGCGAGCCCAAGAGGATAACGGAGAGGGTCTCCAGCAATTACTAGATAAGTGGCGTTGAGATTCGGATCACCAGGTGTCGCCCGCTGCCGCTGGAGAGGGTCTAACGTTCCATGCAAAAACACAAACTTTTGGTGGTGCACCACATCCTCACAGCAGTTTCCTCGCCGGTCGTGATATGTCCGGTCTGGTGCTTGACTCACCCACACCTTGCTGAGCCATGACTTCATCACGGACCATTTGTAGGCTGAGTGGACAGAGAACCGTCCATGCTTATCCGGGTGCCATGCAATGGAATTTTCAGTTTTTCACATCCCATGCAACCATGCAGGAGCCATGGCGGTAGTGGCCAGCAATTAAGTTGTGGCGCTACGCAGGAGGGCGCACAGGGTCAAGCGTCCGCGCTGGCTTACGCGGCGTTGGAGTGGATCCTCCTCACAATGTTGTTGCATGGGTTAGGCATGGCGGCGGCGGTGGCCTCCATTGACGCATTGTCGCCACCAAAATCTTGGGAGCAGCTTATGTTAGAAGTAGACTTGTGTAGATAGATGTAAGGAGATGGAGATAAAATAGTTTAAACATATTGCAACTTGTCTTTACTCTATTCTTATATGAAGGGAATCTCACTATCTTCCTTTAGTTGTACCAACCGGCCGAAAATCGCACGCGAGAGGGAATTGGATCGCCGTTAACAATGCTTCAGATTGGGAAAAACTAGAGAGCGGGATAAAAAAAATGAAGTGTCGCCACATTGGGTGTCTCAAGCTCGAGTTGCCTTCGCGTGAGTCTTGGGATAGGATACACGCAGCCACACAGGGGAGCTGCTTTTTTTTAAGGGACACAGGGGAGCTGCTAAGTATCGGTCATAGCTCTTTTTTTTTTTTTTGAGAGTTACCACTTTATTCAAGAACTAACAATGTCATCAATACAAATAAGGTCTGGAATGGTACTAAGCCAAACATGAAGGCCATTAGTTCTAGTAGTTGCGGCCTTTCTTTGTTTCAGGATATTGACTCCACCTTGCTTGGATCTCTCGAATGATCATTGACGATGCTCCTATATGTACTTCCCCTTAAGATGACTAAAGTGGCAGAACAATCAGTAGCTACATGCATACTTGAAAGATTGAGATCAGCAGCTAAATAAAATCCTTTGCAGCAAGCAAGAGCTTCTAGGATTTCTGGGTCTGTTATTCCTTCATATCTTGTGGCCGCTGCACCAAGGTATTTCCCATTCCCATCTCTACAAACAGCAGCGCTAGCTCCTCCATCTTCATGCCTAGAAATGGCAGCATCAAAATTGATTTTTGGTAAGC
The DNA here is from genome assembly GCA_021605145.1 of Aegilops bicornis. Taxonomy (NCBI): domain Eukaryota; kingdom Viridiplantae; phylum Streptophyta; class Magnoliopsida; order Poales; family Poaceae; genus Aegilops; species Aegilops bicornis. The sequence continues at coordinate 39,354,017 of CM038670.1, forward strand.
CTACAGGCGCTTTCACCCATTTTCTCTCAACTCATATTTTGGGCTGCCCGTCTATCTTTTTCTTTGGTGGAATCATCTCCACATCCTCCATATACATGTTAATAAAGTGCATGGTTGACAAGGGGCTTTGAAAAATCTGTGACAAGTACCATCGCCCACCAGATAGCCCACATTGTGACAAGTACCATCGAATCTTGGATCGTTGCCAGCCAAAGTTTTGCATCTTCCTTGCGACATGAATTATGTGTTCCACTAATTCTTCATCCACCAAAGACCACAATGATTTGGACATCTGGCAATCAATAAGAGCATGTCTCCATGTGTCACTGGCTTGGCAGCAGATATCATATGTTTCCGAGTCCCCAATGTGCCTTCGGACAAGTGTTTCAGCAGTAGGGATGGAGTTCTTAGCGAGCCTCCAAGCGAGTTTTTTTTAATCTTAGCTGGTACACTTGCTCTTCGAAGTTTCTTCCACTGATTATGACTAGCTGCACTACTAGAATTAGCCAGTCCACCCTTCTCCTCTTTGTATCAGCAAGCAGTTTGTACGTTGATCGAACAGTGAATTCCCCACTTTTCTCGTAATGCCACACCCACTTTTCTTGTAGCGAGCAGGTCGCTCGTGTCGCCTGCGCATTATGAGAGAATTTTACCTAACAGTTTCTTGGAACTCTGTCCGGAGAAATTGATTTTGATTGGCACGTCTTACCTCCTAGAGGAAGATCTGGTGGGATCTTACTAGGGGTTTGGTGTGAAACACTTGAGGTCCTTAACGTGGTTCGAGGAGATTTTATGGTTACGTTTCGGGTGAGGTCAAAATTGGATGGTTCCGGATGGTCTCTCGTGGCTGTGTATGGAGCAGCACAACCTGAACTTAAACCAGATTTCTTATCTGACTTGGTGCGAATCTGTGGAGATGAGACTCTACCAATCCTTGTCGGTGGTGACTTCAATATAATTCGGAGGAGAGATGAAAAGAACAATGAAAATTTTGATGGCCGGTGGACTATGATGTTTAATATGATTATCGAGAGTCTTAATTTGAGAGAAATTGAACTCACCGGTAGACAATTTACTTGGGCCAACTCGTTGCCCACTCCGACTTATGAGAAGTTGGATAGGGTACTTGCTAGTGTGGAAAGGGAACAAAAATGTCCTTTGGTGTCGGTTCATGCAATGCAAAGAGCGATCTCAGACCATACACCACTGCTTGTAGACTCGGGAGAGGCCACACAAGTTGCGAACAAGAATGCTTTCTCTTTCGAACTTAGTTGGTTCGAGAAAGAAAACTTCTTGGAGATCATCACCCGTGAATGGGCAATTCCTGTTAGTGGAAGCACTAGTCTTGAGAGATGGCAAAATAAGATCCGACATTTGAGACAGTTTTTGCGAGGTTGGGCCAGAAACGAAAGTGGGCTTTACAAACAAGAAAAAGAGCGACTTACCCGTTTGATCGAAGCTTTAGATTTAAAAGCTGAAAGTAACCTGCTTACGGTGAATGAGCAAAGCTCCAAGTCCGAAGTTGAGCAAGGCCTACGAGCTCTTCTTAGAGAAGAGGGGCTCAAATGGGCACTGCGTGCCAAAGTGCTTAAGGTTGTCCAAGGGGATGACAATACACAATTTTTCCATATGATTGCGAATGGCAAACATAGGAAGAAGAAAATCATTCAGCTTGAACAAGATGAGGGGACAATTATGGGGCATGAGAACCTAAAAGCTTATATCTCTAACTACTATAAACAACTGTTTGGCCATCCGGAAGCAAGTACGGTGGCCTTAGACGAATCTGTAATTGGAGATATTCCTCAGCTCCAGGTAGAAGAGAACGATATTCTAGCTGCACCGTTTACTGAGAAGGAGATTCTGGATGCAATCTCACAAATGAAATCGAATAAAGCACCGGGACCAGATGGGTTTCCAGCTGAATTCTATAAGAAATGTTGGCATATTATTAAGGATGATCTTATGCCTATGTTTCATGATTTCTTTAACGGTCATTTAGAGTTGTTTCATCTTAACTCTGGCATGATTACATTATTGCCAAAGAAAGAAGAGGCAGTTTGAATTGAACAATTCAGGCCAATTTGTCTTCTTAACGTGAGTTTTAAAATCTTCACAAAGGTGGGTACCAATAGATTGACACAAATCACGCATTCAGTGGTACAACCGAGCCAAACAACGTTCATGCCAGGGCGACATATACTTGAAGGGGTGGTCGTTTTGCATGAAATGCTACATGAAATTCATTCGAAGAAGGTAGATGGGGTTATCTTCAATGTGGATTTCGAGAAGGCGTATGATAAAGTTAAGTGACCTTTCCTACAGCAGGCAATGCGCATGAAAGGATTTAGCGAGGTCTGGCGGAACCAAGTGGGTTCTCAAGTCCAGAAGGGTTGTGTCGGAATCAAGGTTAACGATGATATCGGTCATTCACTACTACAAAAAGGGCTATAGATGGAATGGCCACTAATGGCGCACCTGTCATGTGGTGCGCCATTACTATATTCTAATGGCGCACCATGTCTCAGTGCGCCATTAGTAATATATTACTAATGGCGCACCTGGTGTGTGGTGCGCCATTAATAGTTTTGAAAAAAAAACATAAAAACAAATTTGTTACTAATGGCGCACCATGTCCACCGTGCGCCATTAGTAGTTGACATAGTAATGGCGCACCACATCCGCCGTGCGCCATTAGTAGTTTTGAAAAAAAAGTAAAAAAAAATAAAAAAATATTTGTTACTAATGGCGCACCATGTCTCGGTACTAGTAATGGCGCACCACATCCGCCGTGCGCCATTAGTAGTTTTGAAAAAAAAGTAAAAAAAAAAGTACAAAAATATCTGTTACTAATGGCGCACCATGTCTCGGTGCGCCATTACTAACTTGCCCAAACACCGAATGCACCCCCCCCCCCCCGATCGCCTTTTCAGTTTTGAAAAAAATAAAAGAAAATGATGGAAATGTCAAAAAAATAAAAGAAAATAAGTTTCCCATGTGATATGTGGTCTAGTTGTTGGGAAAATTTACAAATATGAATTTCGACTTTATTTGCAAAATCACTCTGGAAATTTGTAAAATGGGCATAACTTTTGCATACGAACTGGGATGAAAAAGTTTTTTATATGAAAAATCATCTACTCAAAAAGTTACATCCAAATTTAACAGAAAAAAGTCCCGTTAAACATTTTCAAAATCCCCAAAAACCTAACAGAAAAAAAGTTACGGGGCTTTCAAGATCTAGAGGCAAAAAAATTCAAAAAATTTCAAACTGAAAAAAAATTGGTTTTGAATTTTTTTTCAAAAAATGATACGTAATATGACCGGGAAGTTTGAAATATTTTTCAAAATTTCATCATAGTCATGAACATGAACAAAGTCCTAGAGATCAACAAGGTATAATAGGATTGATATGCTAGATATATCAACAAGTGCCTGTGAAGTGAGCTGTTGCTGGTGTTGGATAGAACTTTGAAGTTAAGCGTGCTTGGGCTGGAGTAGTGTGAGGATGGGTGACCTTTCAGAAAGTTTGACCATGGAGTGCGATTTGACCTGAGATTAAGCATATTGACCCGAGATTAAGCCATAGTGAACTGAGATTAAGAAAAAAAAATTTGAAAAAAAATTGAATTTTTTTTTTAAAAAATATTGTTACTAATGCCACACTTATATGTGGTGCGCCATTAGTAAAAAATACTAGTGGCGTGGTATTAATGGCGCACCGGTAGTGCGCCATTAGTAGGCAAAACCGGTGCGCCATTAGTAGGCCTTTTTCTAGGATTGATTATTTTCAGACACACAAGGGTTTGAGACAAGGAGATTCCATGTGTCCTCTCTTGTTTAATATAGTGGCTGATATGTTGGCCATTCTTATTGGCAGGGCCAAGCAGCATGGGCAAGTGGATGGGTTAGTTCCTCATCTGGTTGATGGAGGAGTATCCATCCTACAGTATGCTGACGACACTATCTTATTCATGGATCATGACATTCCTAAGGCACGTAATATGAAACTTATATTATGTCTCTTTGAAAAATTGTCTGGTTTAAAGATAAACTTCCACAGAAGTGAGTTGTTCTGCTTTGGGAAGGCCAAAGACGAAGAAGACACATACAGACAATTGTTTGGTTGTGAATTGGGCTCTTTACCATTTAGTTATTTGGGCATACCGATTCACCACCGTAAGTTATCTAATAAAGAATGGAAATGTATCGAAGATCGAATAGAAAAAAAGCTTAGCTGCTGGAAGGGTAAGCTTATGTCTTATGGAGGTCGGCTAGTGCTGATTAACTCAGTGTTGACTAGTATGCCGATGTTCCTACTATCGTTCTTCGAAATGCCGAAGGCGGTACGGAAACGACTTGATTTTTTCAGATCTCGGTTCTTCTGGCAGTCAGATGAGGCCAAGAGGAAATACCATCTCGCACGATGGGACCTTCTTTGTCGACCAAAAGACTAGGGCGGTCTCGGTATTGAGAACTTAGAAATCAAGAACAAGTGCCTTATGAGCAAATGGCTCTACAGGTTAGAGACAGAGCCGGAGGGCATGTGGGCACAGATTTTGCGTAATAAGTATCTACAGTCAAAAACACTCGCTCATGTTACCATGAGACCAACCGACTCGCCATTCTGGAAAGGGCTTATGGGAGTGAAGGACATGTTCTTTCGTAGGGTCAAATTCCTGGTTGGCAATGGGATGTCAACAAGGTTTTGGGAGGATACGTGGTTAGGAAAGACGCCCCTGGCCGTACAATATCCCACCCTGTATAACATTGTGCAACGTAAGGAGGATTACGTAGGCATAGTTCTATATATGATTCCATTAAATATTAAGTTCAGACATGCGTTAGTTGGTGAGCGGTGGACTGCATGGATGCACTTGGTTCGGAGATTGATAGATGTTCAACTCTCCGACCAACCGGATTCGATGCAATGGAAACTAGCTAAGAATGGGGTATTTACGGTAAAATCTTTCTATATGGATTTGATTAATTCTGGCCCAATCTCGAGATAGTTGCATATTTGGAAGATTAAGGTTTCTTTGCGCATTAAAATCTTTATGTGGTTTGTCCACAAACAAGTAATTCTTACCAAGGACAACTTAATCAAGAGGCAATGGGTAGGTAGTCCATGATGTTGCTTTTGTGATCATGATGAAACAATACAACATTTATTTCTTGAATGCCCACTCGCCAAATTGCTTTGGAGAACGATTCATATAGCCTTCAACATTGTTCCTTCAGTTGACATTGCATCGTTGTTTGGAATGTGGTTAACTGGGGTTGAACATACTACCGCGGCTCGTATTCGGATTGGAATATGTGCGCTTTTGTGGGCTATATGGAATTGCAGGAATGGTTTGATATTTAACACACAGCACAATTTAACTTTCTTGCAGGTCATCTTCAGAGCTACCGCTTGGATCTGTACGTGGTCCTTACTCACTCCTATGGAATGCAGGGAGCCTTTGGTTACTGGGTGCAACCAGTGGGATATGGTAGCACGGGCTATATTCAGCCGGTTCGGATGGCAGTCACATAACATGATAGGAGGCTAGGGAGCTTATCCTTCATATTGCCATTCCGGTTGTGATTGTCAGCATGAACTTTGATTTTTTTTATTTCGCTCCACTTGCGAGTTGTAATACTTTCACGACTTTGTGATACTTTGTGAACTTTTAATAAGATGGCTGCATGCATCATTATGATGCAGAGGCCGAGGGTACGCCTCCATTTGCCAGAAAAAGCCCAACAAGCACAGTCAGAGCTAGAGGCAGAAGCTCATGCCTGTTTTTTTTCATTTTGTTTCTTTATTTCGGTTTGTTCACTCGTAAGTTGAAAAAAATTCACCAACTCAAAAAAATGTCGTGAATTCAAAAATGTTGCAAAATTTAGAAAGAGTGAATTCAGAAAATGTTGTTGAATTCAAAATTGTTCATGGATTAAAACAAGTTCATGATACAACAATTGTTCGTGGGTCTGAAAAAAAGTTCATGAATTCAAAAAAAGTGCACGAATTTGAATAAAGCCACATAATCTTTTCATGTTTTCTCATTTCCTGTTTTTGTTATTATGAAAATGTGTAGCTATGTATCGTTGTTGCAACGCATGGTCTGTTGGCGCCGCCTCGCACAACGGCTTGGCATCTCGCCTTGTTGGCACGCCTCCGCTGAATCCTTGCTGACCTACAACTTCTGAACCTACACTACATGCCTAAACGAAATAAACATGTTGATACAAATATCAAGATTAGTGCTAACATTCACCCCCTAATCTTAATATCATATTCTTCAATGTGGGTCACCCGCAGCTACATGATGACGCCATCGCAGCGCCGCAACCGCTTGCCATGGACGACATTGTCGCAGCGCCGGTCACCATGGACCATCTTGTCGTGGATGACGTTCTCGCCGTGCCAATCACGACTTCGTTTTGCCGCTAGCAGCGGCCACCACTTGACGTGGACGACGCCGTGGCGCTGATCACCACGCCATCAACATCTTGTGGCATCGCACCGCAACATTTGCTGCCTTCGCGCCAACTCTCCATGATGACGATGGCATCACACCATCGCCGTCGGCATCGCACCGAACCGAGTGACGGCATCGCGCCGCCATACATGTTCTTAGTGGCGTCGCGTCTCCTTGTGACGGTATCGCACCATCCTCGTGGGAGCATCATACCGCCGTCTCCTCCTAGCGGCATCGCACCGCAACTGGCCACCAGCGGCATCTCGCCGCCGACGGCCTCAACCTCACGTTGGCGTCCTCCACCTCACATGGAGTCCACCGCTGTTGCCGCTGTCGCAGCCGTTGCCTTCGCCACCGCCACGCCGGCCATCATAGCCGCCGGCACCATCGTCGCCACCACGGATCAACAAGGCTCTGATGCTAATTGTTGACGCCGCCTCGCACAGCGGCTTGGCATCTCGCCTTCTTGGCACGCCTCCGCTGAACCCTTGCTGACCTACAACTTCTGAACCTACACTACATGACTAAACGAAATAAACATGCTGAGACAAATATCTAGATTAGTGCTAACATGGTCAACTTTTCTAGTTATTCTTCAATAAAGCTTAGCCTCACCCCTTAAAACAATTAGTGTCGGAGCAAGAACCTTGTTTTTACCTTTTACATAGTACGTGTGCATGCATGTCACTAAGCTGATACATAGGTCTTGTTACAAATCAGCTTGCCAAGTATTAGTTTATTTCCCCTTAAAAAGTACTGCAATAGTTTATATAATTCATGCAAGTCGACAGATCGAGAACCTTGTTTCTTGTGTCGATGATGCCACGGCGGAGAGGACGAGTTGGTCTGGCCTGGCGGAGAAGACGAACCCAGTTTTATCTGCCGGCCGGCCGGCTGCTCCTCCCACCACCCGCTTGAACTCCATCGATCCGCCACGCACGAAACATGCCCACCCTAAAGCGTTTGATATCTCAAAACTCACCAGGCTCATCGGTGCGTTGCGTCCGTCCAAGAAAGAAAGAAAACAATGGCGGCAGCGGCGGAGGTGAGCAACAAGAGGGTGATCCTGAAGCGGCACGTGACGGGGTTCCCCACCGAGGACGACATGGAGCTGCTCACGGGGACGGCGTGCCTGGCCGTCCCGCCCGGGTCGGCGGCGGTGATGGTGAAGAACCTCTACCTCTCCTGCGATCCCTACATGCGCAGACGGATGACCAAGCACCAGGAGCCCAGCTACCCGGAATTCGTCCTCGGTGAGGTACCGTATTTATTTTGAAAAGCATATGGATGGTCTCAGCCTTTCTTTCCCGAGTCTTGTTTCCTCACAGGAACACTTACATTTTTGTGCCTCCGTGAATCCTTCCTGCCAGGTTATACCTACTTTTGGCGTGAGCAAGGTGGTAGAATCCGGGCACCCGGATTTCAAGGCAGGTGATCTGGTGTGGGGAATGACAGCGTGTGAAGAATACACCTTGATCACTAAGCCTGCGTCGATTTTCAAGATCAACCATCCTGAATTACCGCTGTCGTACTACACAGGCGTTCTCGGTGGGTTCACTTTTATTCGTCGCAAGCTAATCTAATCACTGTTATACATTTTCGTTATTCTGAAACCGGATAGTTACGGTTTATTTTCTTGGTAGTACATCATAGTCTGCTATAATCAATCACATAATTAAGGTACTAGCCCATCCTAGAAGCTTGATAATCACTCGTGTTTGCTACTTATGATCATAATTAACAGCTGATACACTGGTAGATTTTTCCCCCTAACTGCATTTTTTAAATTTAGGCATGCCTGGTCTTACTGCATTTTCTGGATTCTTCAACGTGGCCAAGCCAAAAAAAGGAGACTATGTCTTTGTCTCGGCAGCATCAGGCGCTGTTGGACAGCTTGTTGGGCAGCTTGCCAAGAGCACAGGCTGCTATGTGGTTGGCAGTGCTGGTTCTGATGAGAAGGTTTGTACATTCTTGTTTTTTCTTCTCCTCCTGTTGTGCACAGCCCCAGTCAATGGATAGTTCTGTTCATACTGATTCCGTCGCTGCCTTTGGGAATTTCTCAATGATCCCCGAAATTGAATATATTTCACAACATCAGTAATACAACATTTTTCATGGGATAAAATTGTCTTCTCCTCAGGTCAACCTCCTGAAAACAAAGTTTGGATTCGACGACGCCTTCAACTACAAGAAGGAGCAGGACCTCAACGCTGCACTAAAGAGGTTAATTGCAAGCCCCTTTCCTTGCTATACCACTGTGTTCAACACTTTGGGCCGATTAACCAAGAGCAATTGGTGACATAATGCTTTGCTCTCTCAGGTGCTTCCAGGAGGGCATCGACATATACTTTGACAATGTGGGCGGCGCAATGCTGGATGCGGCACTACTCAACATGAAGGTGCACGGTCGAGTGGCCATGTGCGGGCAGATCTCTCAGTACAACCTGGAGTGTCCTGAGGGCATTCACAACCTCGCCTGCGTGGTCACCAAGCGCATTCGTATAGAGGGGTTCCGGGTGATGGAGTACTTCAGCACCTACCGCAAGTTTGAACAGGAGATGGTGGGCCACCTTAAGGAAGGGAACATTACCTACATGGAGGATGTCGCCGAGGGGATTGAGAAGGTGCCGGCGGCGCTCGTCGGGCTCTTCTATGGTCGCAACATCGGAAAGCAGTTGGTGGCCGTTGCACAAGAGTGAAATCACATATATGCCAGAATGTTAATTCGGGTGAAAATTTTGTCCTGAAACATTCCTTCACTGAAATATATATGTAGTTCTATATTAGCAGATAAAGCTAAGTAGATAAATGTTAATTTGGGTGTAAATGATATGAATATTTCTTACAATAGTAGAATTAAGAACAATAAGTCCTCTAGGGTGCAAACTTTCCAAAATGAGGTTTTCTCTTGCTAGAATTGATCTTACTAGGTTTAAAAGAGAACACGGTGACCATTGGCAACATTGAAATTGAAGCTGAATTTGATGCCTTTTTCAACACTCTTTATGTTCTATGCATAAGCAGCATATTGTCGGTGATTGTGATGTAACGCTGACGAGCTTAAACTGTTTAGCATTACTTTAAAAGTTCATGAGATCTGCATATTATTGTTTTGTTGGAGATAAAGAAAGAGGATTTTTCTCATGATGTTCTTAATTATTTATGTGGTACTCCCTGTCTAAAGAAATATAAGATCATTTAGATCACTATAGAGGAAGTAATAAGTATCCTTACTGGAATTATTCGTCGCTACTCATACGGCTTGGGGAGTGCTAGTTAGAATTACTGAGAATTTTGAGGCGTCTTCTTTGTCCATTAGGATTTATTTAGTTTCTTGCTGCTGCACTATAGGTTTGAAGATAATAAAAACTGGATTTTATTGACGAAATTACTGAGGTTCTAGGTGCACTACCCCCCCCCCCTTTTTTATTAGTGGAGATTTTAATATCATTCTGACATAGTGCTGGGAGAATAGTGGGAATATTGATGTTATAACTGGGTCAATAAATTTAGCGACTGGGTTAATGGGGCTGGTGTTATGGAGCTAAAGATTGCGAATAGGCAATCACCTGGGCCAATAACCAGACTAGTTTGGTGATAGCCACCCATGACAAATCATTTATGCCAACATACTAAGACACCATTTCTTGTTAGCTACTATTTATGCCTTAGCAAGATGGACCATATACCCCCTCCCCCTAATTCTGGACAAAACTCTGCTTCCCCAGAATAATTTTTAGTTTCGAGAAATGGTGGTTGGTTATTGAGGAGTGTGTTCTGGTGGTCACTAGATCTTGGAATTCTTTTTGTCATTTGATAAACCCTGTAGATGTAGGAGGTTAAGACTAGCCATAGTGGAGAGTAACTTACACTAGTAACATACACTTCACCCTAGGCTATGTCACTACTTTCATAGTGGGCAGTAACATAACTGTGGTGTCACGCAAAGTTTTATTTATTAGGTTATAGACTTATATTGTATTGGGATATATGTGATGTTACGATAACTAGCTAAGTTACTCAAATTACCTCTCTCCTCATTAATTATCTCATTGCCACATAGGCAAATTTGCTGAGTTGGACCCTATGTTACTCTTGAAGTTACTCCCACTGTGACAAGTCTAAGGAAAACTTTAAGAGATTGGAATATTAATGTGGAAGGTGCTAAAAAGAAAAGAAAAGAGATCTCATTGTTGAAGATATCATTTCTAAAACATAACCCCTGCTTCAAGAGGAAAAATTGAGCATGTGATGTATTAGTGAGGAGCTTAACATGATGGGAGAGAGAGAGAGAGAGATAGGTAGCTAGATAGATAGATAGAGAAAGAGAGATATAGATAGATAGATAGATAGATAGATAGATAGATAGAGAGAGAGAGAGAGAGAGAGAGAGAGAGAGAGAGAGAGATTTTAGAAGGAGATGGCAAACAACATACTTTCATGATGTAACCAATAAGAAAGAATAAAAAAGAGGATGACCTCATTACGGGGACCTAATTAATGGTATGGTTTGTAAGGCCCCTCCCAATGCTCCATCTTGTGCAGGTGCTAAGGCTGCCATGTAGGCAAAAAATCTGATGTGGCAAGGTAGTTATGAGGAGAGAGACGAGTATGGTTACCCTAGGAAGAAATAATGCCAAGCGCGAGAACCTAGGCAAAACACTTCAATGAAAGAAGCCCACCAATGTATCAAGAACTTTAGTTGTAAAATCATGGATGCTTAGCACCAATAAGTTAAGCACCTATGCATTGGGGATTTTAGTTGTTAAAGTTTTTAATGTGCTTAGCACCTCATGTAAGCACCCATGCATTGAAAGTAGCCTAACAGACCTAAGGTAGAGTGACTTATTACGGCGCTGAATGCAAAGAGACATCCAATAATCGTATGTAGTCACATCAAAAGGAATGCATGCAGGGCACATGCGGGACAAGAGGGTGCACCCAATAATCGTACACCCCCACACAGGGTTAAAATTTCAACGAAATTTTAATGAAATTTCGCTATTTCAGTGGGGTCTGAAATATTATTACCTCTGAAATTTCGAGGCATTTTCAAACTGTTTTAAAAAAATATTTAAATTATGTCAGAATTCAATCAAATTAAACAAAATTTGAAATCTCAAAATCTGAAATATTTTACAAAATATGTGAAATTTCCGAAATTTTCGCACATTTCAGTGAGGTCCGAAATGATTTTGACTCCGAAATTAAAAACCTTGCCCCCACATCCCAAAGAAATAAGCGCCAAGCAATGATTGCTCGATTAAAACAACACGGAAAATAAAAAAAAGTAAAAAAGGAAACTTAGTGGGAAATGGGTTCATGGGATTTTTTGGGAAGAGAATAAAATCCTAGTACAACTTCTTTTGATGGGAAAATACCAAATACAATTAGCCAATGTTTTTTGGTCTGTGGTGGTCAATAGAGAAGATAATGTGATGTTAGATAGGGAATTTATAGAAGAGGATATTAAACAGGAATGTGTAGGGCCCGATTGTGCCTCGCTACTCATTGGTGTCCACCATACAGTGCAAGTCAGAGTAGTGCCGTGCGAAACTGGTTTTGATAAGCATATATGGGGGCATCATTTTGAAGCAGGTGCTGGCTGGAGGGGACAAGAGGTGAAACGGTGTTGCATCTACTGCATCGATGCCGACTGGTCCCGGCAGCGTGGCGTAGTGGGGTATCAGTGATGGACGCACATAGGATGATGGCGCTGTTTGGCGTCATGCTGGAGTCGACGGCAATAGGGCTTGACAAGGTGAATGCGTTGATCCCTCGTGAAGATGGGATGATGGAAGATTAACGGATTCTAGAGCATGCACATGTGGTGTGTGTGTGGACGGTTTGCTAGACCGGTTGGTGCTCTCGACTCAACGTTGGGCGGCTTGGTGAGTCCACCGGTTTAGATGGTGTGCGTTTGTGCGAGATCAGGTCAGATCATCAAGGTTGTAGGTGTAGCGAGAGAGCTCACCAAAAATGCGGCTTTGAGTCGATCCATGTATTTGTTTTGTCAGGCTTTGTTCAATAATATAGTTGATAGTGTGTGCATCTTTGAATGGAGAGGGGTCGGGGGTTTCAACCCCTTCTCTTTAAAAGGACATATGTGCAACGGTAAAACATAGTTTAACTTATCTGGCATGTAGTTATACTTACAACACAAAAAACACTGTATTCATCCGTGTTGCTTGATTTTCGGTTCGTTCCAGCTAGCTGTATTCTTGCTTGCTTTGTGACACAAGAAACTACGTATGACGTAATTAAGGTATTAGTGTATTTGTAGTACATGTTGAAATCACAACTGTTACTCACAAACTAATAACCATATTTTACTCTCGCATGAATTGTATTTTTATTTGTGAAACCTGGCTTCGCTCGAAACATGGTTAAAAACAACCATGGTATAGACAACTTAATGCATGATCCAGTTAGGTGATTACTATTTGTACATATAGTTGGAAGTAAAGGCACATGCACTGCATGATTTGCCTAACAAGAAACACGTACAATTTTCATCATGGCCGTTGGTTTGACCCATGCAGATTTTCACCGGCTTTTCTCCAACTAGATGTATGACTGCTCATCACCTCATGCTCATTTGTTCACATGAGAGAGTGGGAGCAACAATACAAGCGCATGAAGAATTTGTTACTATATTACGAGACTTCTAAAGTACTCCCTCCGTTTCAGAACTACCAAAACGTCATATATTTAGGAAGGAATGAAATATATCTTCAACGCGACTTTTTTTGCGAGAAATCTTTAACACAATTTATTGGTGGGCATTTCATCCACTTTGAAATTTCTCTAATGCATAAATGCGCTCGTCTGCCAACCGCTTCAGCATAGAAGCCATGATTATTCAAGATGTATGACCGCCCTTTGGATGACAAAGTTAGGAAGGTTCACCAAAGTCATATGACTATATATAGCTACAGTAGTTAGCGTACTAGTATAAATATGAAGCTCTTCTCCACATTTAACCCGTTCGTAATCCCAAAGTCCTTGAGAATTAAGAAGTGGATACATGTATTTCACCATATTTTATATAGTATGAGATATTGAAGTAGACCAAAAGATAAAAGGTTTGGGGTTGGAGTTGTCTCCTGCGGCCACATGAAAGCCTCCTCTTCCCAATGTGCTTTGGTTCACCAGTAAACCTAACCTTAGGATGTCCGTTACCTTGGTTGTAAACCTTAGGATGCCCATTACCTTGGTTGTAAACTAATTCTAACATGTTGGTGTCTGGAAGAAAATTAAGGCAAGTAGCCTTCCCAATACTTGGTGAAGACTACTATGTACTACAATTATGAGGCTGGTTACCAATTCTCAAGAGTGGTGCAATCTGGAAGCAGATGGAAAGGCTTCAATCCAGATCCTAAGTTTCAAAAATAAAAAGGAAAACATTCCCAGGTCCAAGATGGAATCCGGTATTTACATGCACTAGCTCAACTGTGTACATTCACTGTGCTCAAAGAGAAACTTCCTGATTGGTTGGAACTGATCTACTCAATCTCTATCAGAGGCAGAGCTACTACTTTCCTTGCTACTGCAGGCTGTGCTACTGCTACATTGTTCATCTTCCGTGCTTGGGAGGCCCAGGCTTACGAGCCACGAGTCTGACTGTGTTGGGTGTACCTTGCCTAGAGTCGCACAATATGGTTGGGGCCTCCTGGTCTTTTGATGGTTTAAGGCCTTTGACATCAAACGTTGCATCTGGGAAGAGCTTAAGTTCCCGTGGTGGTGGTGCATAAGAGTACTCCATGACTGTTGGCTGCTGAAAGGGGAATACCGCGCTTGTGATGGTCGGCGGATGCGACAGGAAAACTGTGCTGGCAGAGTGAGAAACAGGATGAGGCGACCCAGATATACCATGGCCCCAACCTGGGTTGTCTGCAAGCCGCATGGTCAGCTCATTTTGTAGCTCCAGAACTTGGTTGCGGAGCACACCACTCGATCTCTTCCCGCAGCTCATTCCTCTCCATTGTAACCTGTTTGAGGAAGAACGAACCAACTGCTCAGGTTACAATGTAGGTATCATGTGTGTGATAAAATGCAGTGAAGCAATATAAATATATTTTGGAATGATGATTTTGAGATGAATCTTGCCTAGTTATCCTATGAATAAAGGGAACACTAATTTTTTCTCCATAGGGTAATTGGAAACCATCAATTAGGAAAAGAAAGAAAAACAATGTAATGAGACGACTGCAAGGAAGGAAACACAATTCTAGACACGATCAACTTACATAATGAGATTCATTCTTTCCTGTGTTGGCGTGAGGACATAATGAGATTCATTCTGCAGGGTGCTATTCTCCTTTCGGAGACTCTAATTGCGAAAGAAGATCTCAAATATTCAAGTGGTGTCAGTCAATATACATGCTTTCCCATTGCTTTGTCTGTATGCTTGCAAAATGATGTTCCATTCGATCGATGAGAATAAAATGTATGTTCAGTAGCAGACTTGAGTGATATCAGAAATCTAAGATCAGTGAGTAAGATGCTAATGGCAAGCAGGCAATATACATTAATTTACACTGTTTCTCTCAGGCTGCTTTACACCTCAAACGGAAAAAATAACGTGTTTTCTGTTTTTTTTGTTTCGCGAGAGTCACGGTTTTGCTTCCGCGAGAAGCACGGGTGTGCTTTCACGAGAGTCACGGCCGCGCCTCTCGGAAACGAAAAAAAACACGTTTTCTGCTTTTTTTTCTTTCACGAGAGTCACGATTTTGCTTCCGCGAGACGGCGAGAGGCATGGTTGTGCTTTCTCGAAAAGGGGAAAAAACACATTTTCTATTTTTTTTTTCCTTTTGCGAGAGTCGCGGTTTTTTGCTTCCGCAAGAGGCACGGTTGTGCTTTCACAAGAGTCACGGCCGTGCCTCCTCGGAAACGGAAAAAACGCGTTTTTTTTTCCTTCCACGAGAGGCACGGACGTGCCTCTTTCGGAAAGGGAAAAAACACGTGCTCTCGGTTCGGTTTTTTTGTCTGGTTTTTTCATGAAAAGAAAGTTCGTCAAAACCTATCAACATGGGATCTAGTTTTGAAGATCTCGACGCGAGGAATCCAACGGTAAAAGCGGTTCGAGATTTGGACGCACGGTTTAAGAGATAAAACGTTTTGAATAAACGGATCTACGAAAAAAGGGAAAACTCACAGGTTGCGACAAGTGGCATGCTGCATATGCGCCACTTGTCGCAACCAGGGGAATTGGAGTGATCTTTGCAACGAGTACTCCTCAATTAGTGATTTCGAAAAGGAGGGACGTCCTAGAGAGCAACTAGTTAACAAGCACTCCTTCGGGAGCCTCACAACGATCAGCACCACTTGGTGCGCTCTCAGTCGTTCGCCACGTGTCGCGCTCTTAGCGCTCCCTCCGGAATTTGTTTTTTTCGCATGCCTTTTCGGCTTTTTAAATGTTTTTTTAGGTTTTTTCGATGTTTTAGTTTTTCACCAGCCTTCCTTAGCTTTTCGATAAAAAAAATTGGAATTTTTTTGTGCGAAAAAACACATTTTTTCCTTTCGCGAGAGTCACGGTTTTGCTTCCGCGAGAGGCACGGTTTTGCTTTCGCGAGAGTCACGGCCATGCCTCTCGGAAACGAAAAAAACGCGTTTTCTGTTTTTTTCTTTCTTTCGCGAGAGTCATGGTTTTGCTTCCACGAGAGGCACAAGTGTGCTTTCGCGAGAGTCATGGCCGTGCCTCTCGGAAACGAAAAAACGCGGTTTCAATTTTTTTTCCTTTCGCGAGGGTCACGGTTTTGCTTCCGCAGGAGGCACGGTTGTGTGCTTTAGCGAGAGTCGCAACCGTGCATCTCGGAAACGGGAAAAACGCGTTTTCTGTTTTCTTTTCTTTCGCGAGAGTCACTGTTTTGCTTCCGCGAGAGGCAAGATTGTGCTTTCGCGAGAGTCACGGCACGTTCCTCTCGGTCAGCCTGTGCGTTCGGTTTTTTCGGTTTGATTCGGTTCGGTTTATACGGTTTTCGGTTTATACGGTTTTTATACTTCGGTTTATACGGTTTTATACATAGATACGGTTCGGTTTCGGTAATAACCATTTGCTTTCGGTTTGGTTTCGGTAATAACCAAAATAACCAAAGTTGACGCAATTTTTAATCAACACATGGTTTGGCCACATGGAAAAACAAATTTAGTACTTGTCCAATACAACTACAACCTGGTTACCTACTTGAAGAAATTCTGAAACATGTAAGAATTTATGTTCGAGCACAACAATCTAGTAGAAGACTACGATTACAACTACAAGCACTAATTTAGTACATGTCGGTGAAACCACACGAAGAAATTCTGGAACAAAAACTTGTCCAGTACAAGCACAAGCAGAACTAAACATGCCCAGTACAAGCAAAGTTCTGGAACATAGAGATGGGGATTGCTAGTAATAGTATATCACGAGCCATTTTTGAAAGGCCCCAGTACATGCCCAGTACATCAAGATAAAAAAACTTCAGTACAAAGTGCAAATTCTGGAACAACCAAAGTTCAGCTCCAGCTCGAGATAACAAACTTCAGTACAGTACATTGCAACACACGACAAAGAAACAAAAGGTGCAGATCGAGATAAAATGGCATTTGTTTCATCACTTCAGGGCTTCAGGCAGCAATTTTCCACTCCAGCTCCATGCATGAAGATCAAATAATCGATATTGTCACATTATCATTTAAATGAATGGCACCCACTTCTACAAAAACAATAGAAATATTGCATGATCAATTAAATAGCATTAATGTTGCATGATCATTGAAATAATTGAAATACACATTCATTTAAATACCTTCCTCCAGCCTGGTCAACTCAGCAAGATCAGCTTCAACATTGATACACTTAGAACGCAACCAATCTTGTGTGCATATCAACGACTGCAGTGTCGCTGGTGTTAAAGAGCTTCTGAAGTCATCGAGAATACGACCACTAGTGCTGAAAGCTGATTCAGAAGCAACCGTAGAGATGGGGATTGCTAGTATATCACGAGCCATTTTTGAAAGGACGGGAAAGCGAGGAGCATTGCACTTCCACCATTCAAGAAGGTCAAATTCAGCGATCAACTCTTACGTGTCCTCAGCTAGGTACTTGTCTAATTCAGTTCTGGTATTTGTGCTAGTGCTTCCCTCTCCACAAACTCTCATTCTTTTCTGGTTGTATCGTGACCTCACTAGAGAATTTTCAGAAGCATTTGCACTAGGACGAGCTTGTGATGCTAATTCCCTAGGACGGCTAGGAGTACTGGTTCCATATAATTCTCTATATTCTCCAAAAAGAGACAAATTCATTGTGGGAAGATGTCAAGATTCTATTACCTATTATACTGCCATAGGTGTCTTCAATCATCTCTTTAAAGAAATGAGATTCCTTGGTCCTTGCATAAAGAATTAAGACAAGACAAGACAAGTTAGAAGGATGGCAGCAATGAATATATATTTGACAAATGAACAACAACCAATCAACCATATACCTTGGATCAAGGATGGCAGCAATGAATATATACTTGTTCATCTTTTCAGGATCACCCGATTACTTCTCATACTTGGTTTTCATCTTGGTAGCCATGCATTTAAATATTTCATCATCACCACAAATCACATGATCACTCCATTCACCCAACATAAAATGTACATCAGCAATATCTTCCAAGAAGGTGTTGGCTGTAACATACTTAGTGCCAGAAACCTTATTTGTGAGGAGATAGAAGTGTTGGAGGAATTGTTTGAACTCACGAACATACACCCAATCACTTTGAGTTGGAGGACCCCGCTGATCATGAGTATCAGGCTTAGGTTCTGGACCAGTTTTTTCTAACTCAGTCTTGTAGTTGGGATCCTGAAGTGCATATTGCTCAAATGCCCTCTCAAATTTCTCAGCAGTCTCTAGCATTATAAATGTGGAGTTCCATCTAGTAGCCACATCAATATTAATCAAACCTTTACTCGCTACCTTGCTAAGCTGCACACACTTTTTAAATAAATCCAATCTAGTTGGGGAGGCTCTCACAAACTTGATAGCACTTCGAATTCTGTTTATTGGATGGCACATTATCTTTAGCCCATCTTGGACCACTAGATTAACAATATGTGCCACACACCTCATGTGAAGATACTGACTTTTTGCATGTGTACAGCCCCTATTAGTCAAAGACCTCTTCATGTAGGCTAAGCAAGTGTCATTAGAACTTGCATTATCAACAGTAAATA
This sequence comes from Aegilops bicornis, assembly GCA_021605145.1. NCBI lineage: Eukaryota > Viridiplantae > Streptophyta > Magnoliopsida > Poales > Poaceae > Aegilops > Aegilops bicornis. Next base: position 39,372,691 of record CM038670.1, read on the forward strand.
TGAATGGAAGCTCATCTATCACTATCATGCGAGCAAATGCTTCTCTAACTTCTTTCTCAATGTATTGCCAAGGAACCACCGAATTACCATCTTCGCTAACTTGGTAGGTAAGCTCGGACTGAGTGCTACATATGTGGGCAGGATTCTTTTTGCAAATCTTCAAATGGTTGACTAAAGAAGCAGTACCTGCCGATGCGGATTTGCAACACAATACAACATCACAGTAGTTGCAATTAGAATGATCAGGATCATCTTTCTGAACTGTGAAGTGCATCCATGCCTTTGACCTCTTCCGACTTTTCCCCCCCACACTGCCAGGGGTAACATCAGGATCTATTGAGAGAGGTTGATCAGCAGCAGAACCAGCGCCAAGGTTAACTCTAACACTCTCGGACACCTGAAAAAATAAGTCAGGTAGTTTTCATTCAGTATCAGAGACCATCAGCAGAACCGATACTAAAAAAGTTGCTGGAAAACTAAATAGCAAACACACATGTTCAGTCACCGCTGAATGTTCAGTAACGGGAGATCTGGGAGATTCTTACCATCCCACGGCGGGGAAGCGGAGGAGCAGGCCGGGAGGAGCGGGCCGGGCGGGAAGGACTGGCCGGGGAGGAGCGGGGCGGGGCAGGGAGGAGCGGGCCGGGGAGCAGCGGGGCCGGGCGAGGAGGAGCGGGGCGGGGCAGGGAGGAGCGGGCCGGGGAGCAGCGGGGCCGGGCAAGGAGGAGCGGGGCGGGGAGGAGCTTCAGCTCCGGCGAGGAGGAGCTTCACCTCCGGCGGGAAGGAGCGCGCGGGCCCGATGGTCGATGGGACAATGGATGCGCGCACCAGAAGCCCAGAACCAGAAGAACCTGCGGTCGGGAGGAGCCACGAGCTAGGGCGCCGCCGCCATGCTCTGCTCTATGCCTGACCGCGTGCGTGAGGGAAAGGGACTGCCGGACTGGTCTAGGGTTGAACGGGAATCGGCGAATGAAAGGAAAGGCCAGTTGGGCTGGGCCGGGGAACTGGGAATGTGGTGTGTCTGTGGGCTTATTCGGTTTTCTTCGGTTTAACCGAATTATTTCGGTTTTAAACCAAAAAAACCATATTGTATATGGTTTGCTATTTTGTAAACTGAAACCATAACCAGAACCTGAAAAAACCGTAATTTAAGTTCGGTTTGGTTTTTTCGGTTCGGTTTTTGGTTTTCGGTTCGGTTTTGCACAGGGTGACCTCTCGGAAACGAAAAAAACACGTTTTTCTGGTTTTTTCCTTTCGCAAGAGTCACGGTTTTGCTTCTGCGAGAGACACGGTTGTGCTTTCGCGAGAGGCACGGCCGTGCCTCCTCGGAAACGGAAAAAACACGTTTTTTCTTTTTTTTCCTTCCGCAAGAGTCACGGTTTTGCTTCCGCGAGAGGCACGGTTATGATTTCGTGAGAGGCATGGGCGTGCCTGTTTCGGAAAAGGAAAAAACCCGTGCTCCTGGTTCGGTTTTTTCATCCGGTTTTTTTATGAAAAAAAAGTTCGTCAAAACCTATCAACATGGGATCTAGTTTTGAAGATCTCAATGCGAGGAATCCAACAGTGAAAGCGATTCGAGATTTGGACGCACGGTTTGAGAGATAAAACGTTTTGAATAAACAGATCTACGAAAAAGGAAAAACTCCCAGGTTGCGACAAGTGGCGTGCAGTGTGTGCCACTTGTCGCAGCCAGGGAAGTTGGAGTGATCTTTGTAACGAATACTCCTCAACTAGTGATTTCGGACGTCCTATACGAAAAAGGTCCTGTGTGATGCTCTTTGCGTCAAAAAGTTGACGCGTCGCACAGGGCGTAGCTCACCTGGGCCGGCCCATTTTGGGTTCATGATGTGGGAAAACTCGAAAAAAAAGCTTTGGGGTGGCCAACGTCATGTAATTAATGTATGTACAAATGCCCGTGCCATCAAAGTTCTTTCACTGGATGTACTGTACTGGGAATGTGGTTTTCTCTCTCGATGTAGCGTGTACTCCAATATACATCATACTCCGTTCCAACAGATCTCAGTGCGGTTTATTGCTCTGCTTTGAGCAAAGTGTGCTAGCATGCTTTGCAATTAGTTGTGCTTATTATTTGCTAGTATTATTTGCAATAAGCTGTCGTACTAATTTACAAAGACGATATGTAACTGTGTATTGCAAACTCCTATAACTAAATGTCAAGTATTGTGATAAGAAAAAGGTCTTGCCACGCTTCTCCACTTATCAAGCACGCTTGTCTGTTAGTCGGTTGAGCATAGAAGTTATATGATGGTTCTAACTGTCCTGATCTGCATGCCAGTTAGTTAGTTTCACCCAAGTCACATGACATATTACCAATCCTAGTAGTGTAAATACTTCTCTAAAAAACTAGTATAAATACTAAGCGCTTCTCCACATCTAAGCTGTACAGCTCCACTGATGTTGAGGATTAAGTTGATACATATGTTTCTCTATATTTAAGAGAGTATGAGATATTGGGGTATACCAAAAGATAGAAGGTTTGAGGTTTCGATTGTCTCTGCGGCAGCACTAATGTCTTCTCTTCCCACCAGTAGTTCTTTTTTTACTAGACATGTCTAGCCACAATGCATCAAATTGGAAGCTATTAAGTCGCTTTGAGTCATCCACAGCTGGAAGCTTTGGCCAGGAGTGTGACAAGAAAGGACGCGATGCTGCTGTACTATCCGTGTTAATGTGCCATCCTCGAGTTGCCCCTTCCAAGCAAATCTAATCACCATTGCTAGTCATCGACGTCCTCCAAGCGGCCGTGTGGAAGGCAACATATTGTTGTTTATTGCTTGTAGTCGTGGCATTTGGTGTAGTGTTGTCCGTGAACAAGCATCCGTTGTTGCCGTTGGTTTAGACCTGTGAGTCATGGGAGATAAAAGTGCAGAGATGTCAGAGGTTCCAGTTTTGACAGATTATGGGAGAGTATGCATAATTTGTTTGCTCAGCTTGTTGAGCAATCCCAACAAAAATCTGAAGGAACAATCACGTTGGAGCCTCTCATTTTTTTTTTAATCTGATTCCTCAAAACAAAACAAAAAAACCGGTAAAGCTTTCTGAACCCGGTAGTATTTCAGTCGGTTACGGCATGCAACACTGATTTTAGCATGTCATTGTTTGCAACATTTTATAGATGGCACATTTGTGAAACCAGATGATAAAATTGAGTGAGAGCAATTTGAATAGAATGAGCACCGTGTTAGGGCGTAGTTGTTGGGGGTCAACTGAACCTTCAGTCCGTGAGGAGGTTGAGAATCTACAAACTGCAGCAGAAGTGGGAAGGAAATTGGACAGCAACTCTTTGGGAAAATGAATATAATGCAAGTGACACGAGTCAGTGCTCCATGAGATGAGAAACCTTAAGCAAGGTGAGGTCTGTAACTAAAATATTGAAGAAAAATACTTGCATCAAATGGTCAAAGGGTTTTATTTAACTGACGCGGAACATCCAAAATTACAATGCATCAAATATTGACGTGCAAATTAGTCGGACTTAAAAGCTACCATAATTAAATTCATTATTTATAAAGTTTAGCATGTTATAGCTTAGAAGAAAAAATTCATATCATGGTCACTAACTTAAAACATTGGATAAAGAATAACAAGATTTTCAGACTAAATGTCGGGGAAATACGCAATACGGTATGAGTAGCGGTAGATGTTGCCTAGATGGTGGCTTCAGGCTTACTGATGTACTACTTTGTAAGGTCTTTTGTGCTTAATAATTAATAAAGTGGCCGTATGCATCGTCCAGATGCAGAGGCCGGGGGTGCATCCTCCTTTTCTAAAAAAAAGAGAAGATTCTTCCTAGGTATAGTGACTCCTTTCATGCCAATTTTGCCACCGCAGACACTGCCTTTGAGTTGCTGCTCAACTCTATGCCCAGCTTGAAAAACGATCTTATATTGTGTGATGGAGGGAGTACTACTATCTTCCACACAACTCGTGCTCTAGTCAATTTCATTTGGAGATTCCTCTCAAGCATTGAATGCGCTCGTCCGCCAATTGGTTGAGCATAGGATTTGTATGACTGGTCTAGCTCTATATGACTTTCCTGATCTGCGTGATTAAGTTAGTTAGGTTCATCTAAATCATATGACATATAGCTGTAGTAGTAATCGTAGTAGTATAAATACTGATCACTTCTCCACCTTGTACCCATTCTCAACTCTACTGCCACTGAGAATTTAAGAAGCTGATGCATATATTTCTCTATATTTAATAGTGTATGAGATATTGGAGTACACCGAAAGGTAGAAGGTTAAAGGTGTGCGGTGTCACGCAGTTTGTGCACCATATGCTGGTGCACCATATGCTGGTGAATTGTAGTCTGAATAGGCTAGATGCTATTACATCCTTCTTTGCACAACGCGAACGAAGAATTCGGTGTTTGATAGCAAAGGTTGTCAATAGCAACTCAAATACACACCACACGTGCAATGTCTCCTTAGTTGACCAGGATCCCCGTGCTGCACCAAGGATTCCTGGCTACATCCAACGACGGAGGAATTTCTCGGTTATACTGTCCCGTGTCATGAACCGGAGGTTGGACCTCCCTCCCAATTGCACCATCTGTGCCCACGCAATCACTTGGTTAGGAGAGGGTGATGGACGAGTTGTGGAGCAGTTGCATTGAGGGGTAGGTGGTGCTCGGTTGAATGTGCAGTCAGAGGGGATTGGCAGTGAGACACACTTGGCCGAGAGGGGAGGGAGAGAGAAGTCAAAACTGTCATCAGCAAGGTGTCACCGGCAGTAAGTGTCATCCCATGTTGGCCAGTTTTTTTGCATGACAAAGTTACGTAGGCTCATCAAAGTGTTATGACTATTCAAGCTATAGTAGTTAGTATAAATAGTAAGCACTTCACCTAATTTAACCCGTTCCAAGTCTTGCTACTGTTGTTGAGAACTATGATGAAGTGGACGCATATGTTTACTTTGCGTATTATATAGAGTATGCTTGAGATATTGGAGTACAACAAAGTATAACTTCTGTTAGGAAGTAGCCTGCTAAGTTGTTGAATGGAGTTTCTTGGGTGGTTGTAAGAGGATTGTCGTGAGGCAGTGTTTTCTCTTTTCTTTTCAAAATGGCAGGATTCCTGCATTCAGACCGATCACCTTCTAATGGTTCCAAATGAAAATGGATGTCTGCTCGTTTGAACCAGGGATATATACCGGCCGGTGCCCAAATGGGAGTGTCGTGCAATTTGGAATTTGAGCAAAATGGGTTTACAGCATGTTCCAGCCGCGTTTTTCTTTTGGAATCCGGTGATGTACATGTTACATCAGCCGTTGCTAGCTGGCATGGTTCTCTAATCAGGTGTCTTATGCCTGCCCACCGGTTAACCACGACCACAATATTTTGCAATGAAATCCAAATCGTATTGGAGTAACTTCTTTCCGAAACGGATACTGGAGTAATTTGAATGGCGTGCTGAAGCATGCCTACTAGGAGGAAAGCTGCACATAACCTGGACTCCTGGAGTACCCAACGACACATGACTAAAAGATCAAAGCCAACTGGGGCAGATCAGTTTGGTTTGGGAAACCAGATATTTGGTCCTTTCCTTGGCACTTGGTGCGTAACCCAAAACGAGAACAAAAATGACAAATTGACAATTCATGAAAGATGGAATATTGTCTATTTTCTCTTGTGCGACCTTGTGTGTCGTCTTTTTGCATGCTCGTTGGCGCGCTCCGCATCGAGGTGCTCCTGGTTTTCCCGCAACTCGCGTGTGTAGGTCGACGGGGGTCTGTTGAGTATCGTGGTTGTATTGGAAACATAGGATATACTAGGAAGTATTCTGGCTTGTTTTGTACTCCAAATAGATCATGTACTTCTATATATATACCCACGAGGCTTAAGCAATACAATCAACAGTTCCATCATCTCCTCTCTCCCCCTTCTAACTTGGTATCAGTCTTACCTCGATCCTAAACCCTCTAACTGGGTCAATCTGCAGTTCGTGAGCAGGTTGAGAATCTACAAACTGTAGCAGAAGTGTAGCAGGAAATTAAACGACTACTCTTGGGGAAAACAAACATAATGCAAGTGACACGAGTGCTGCATGAGATGAAACATGTGAGAGGTCTACGACTAACAAATGGAAGAAGAATACAAACGTCGTCAAAGGGTCCTATTTAACTGCCACAGAACATTCAAAACTACAATTGCGCACTGATGACTATTGATGTACAAATTAGTCGACTTAAAATTAACCAGTCATTCTAGAGCAACCTTCCATTAATAATTAAATTCATAATTATAAAATTTAGAATGTTTTATCTCTTAAGAAAAAATCATATCATGGCCACTAACTTAAAACGTTAGAAAAAGAATGACAAGATTTTCAGACTAAATGTCAGGGAAGTACATAATACGTCAGGTAGCAAGGATTGCTCTCTAGAGAAGCTTCCTCGTAGGTATAGTGATTCCTTTCAGGCCAATTTTACCACCTGTTACATTGTCTTTGAGTTGCTGCTCAACTCCATGTTTATTTGTACACGAGATTACGAGAGAGTGTGAGCAACAATTCAAGTGCATACAAAGATTGTTAAATATCTTCCACAAAATAACTCGTGCTATTGTTAATTTCATTTGGAAATTCCTCTCAAGCATGGAATGTGCTTGTCGGCCAATCGACTGATCATAGAATTTGTATGACTGTTCTAGCTATATATAATCCTGACCTGCATGATGAAGTTAGTTAGGTTCATCTAAATCATATGACATGTAGCAGTAATAGTAATCCTAGAAGTATAAATACTGGGTGCTCTTCACATCGAACCCGTTCTTAATTCTACTGCCATTGAGAATTTAAGAAGTTGGTGCATATATTTAATTATTCATATTTAATAGTGTATGAGATATTGGAGTAAACCAAAAACTAGAAGGTTTGAGGTTCCGGCTGTCTCCTATAATAGGAGTAACGTCTTGCCATCCTACTGATCTTTGTCTTTCTAGTAGAGACTAGGTACAACCTGGTATGTCATTTTCGGATCAAGGATCTCGAACGTTGGTCCTCTTCATTCCTCAGCTATTCGGCCATCTCCATGTCCCGCCGCTGCACTCCCTCCTTCTTGCCACGGCGCCCCTTCAACCCATTCACATCCCATGCAGTCATGCAGGAGCCATGGCGAAGGAGGTCAGCAATTATGCTGTGGCACTACACAGGAGGGCGCACATGGTCACGTCCACGTTGGCTTGCGCGGCGTTGCAGTGGCTCCTCATCATAACGCTGTTCCATGGGTGAGATGGAGATAAAATAGTTTAAACATACCACAACTTGTCTTAGTCATGTTGAGCTCGTCCTCCATTCAGGGCCTCTTTGATTCGTAGGATTTCTAAAACGTAGGAACATGAAGAGTATAGGGTGGGAGTGGCATGCCCACTTGAATGCTATAAGATTAACAAAGAGTGTTTAATGTTACAGGAAAAACAAAGAAATTATAAAAAGAGGTTGGAGTGAAATGTTAGACTTTTTATGAAATATAGTACAAAAGATTCCATAGGAAAAATCCCTTGGTATCCAATCCTATGAATCAAAGGACCACATAGGAAAAAATCCTATGAATTTCGATCCTTTAGAAATCCTATAAAATTCTTTTGAATCAATGGAGCCCTCAACGTTTTTGTATATGATGAAGAGGAATCCCGCCAACTTCCTTTAATTGTACCAACCTGCCGGAAATTTCATGGGAGAGGGAACTGGATCGCCATTAACAAATCCTACAGACTTGAAAATATTAGACAGGAGGAGAGAAAAATGAAGGGTCGCCGCATTGGGTGTCGATCAAGCTCGAGTTGTCTTCACGTGAGTCTTGGGATATGATACACGCAGCCACACGGGGAGCTGCTAAGTATTGCTCGTGACGAGCAGGTCGCTCGCGTCGCCTGCACGACATGGGTCTGACAGCAAACATAGTCAGAGTTAGCGGCAAAAGCTCATGCATTTTTTCAGTTAGTTTTTTTTATTTTGGTCTGTTTACTTTTAAGTTGACTTTTTCTTCAATTTTTTTTGTGAATTCAAAGTTGTTACAAAATTATTAAAAATTTTGAATTCAAAAAATATTGACAAATTCAAAATTTTTTGTGGATTAAAAAAATTCATGACTCATAAAGAGATCATGGAATTCAAAAGTTGCCATGGATTTTAAAAACAATTCACGAACTCAAATAATGTTCATTAATTTGAAACACGTCCGTGAATGCAAAAAATTTCAAGGATTTCGAAAGAATGTTTGAGAATTCAAAAAAGGTTCATGAATACTACAAAAAATGTCACAATTTTGAATTTTCATGAATTTCAAAATATTCATGAATTAAAAAAAGTTACAAATTTGGAACACATCCGTGAATTCACAAATTGTTCTTGGATCCGATTTGTTTTGAAAATTCAACAAATATTATTGAAAAATTGTTCGCAAATTAAATAATTAAAAAATAATAAATCCTGAAATTATGAAGATTTTTTTTGAAATTCTTAACATTTATTGGAAAGTGACAACGCCTTTTGAAATTTCAAGCATCTTTAGAAAAAAAACACAAACAATTCTTGTTTGGTTGAACAATGTTTTTACGATGATGAAATTCTTTTGAAATTTGTGCTTTTTTGCAAGTAAACAGAAGAAAGGAAAATAAAAAAAGAAACATGATAGAACAATTAAAATAAAGAAGTACATAGGCCTGTGATTCGTAGGGGGCTCAGTGACATGCACATGCCAGTCAGTGCGGTTTGTTCACTTCGCCTCGATATATAATGGGCCGGCTCGGCTATCTACCAGTAGTGAGTGATCACTATGCAAATGATTTAAGAGCAACTATTTAACGTTTGTTTTCTCAAAAAAAAAATTAACGTTTGCTAAAAAAACACCTATTTAACGGTTATCCTTCACAGTGGTCACTCTCCAGATGCGGAAGCGTTTCCAGGGAGCAACAAGTTAACGAGCGCTCCTTCGGAAGCCTCACAATGATCAGCGCCATTTGGCGCGCTCTGAGCCATTCGACACGTGTCGCGTTCTGGGCGCTCCCTTCGGATTTTGTTTTTTTAGTTTTTCCGCACGCGTTTTCGGCTTTTAAACGGTTTTTTCCTGGGTTTTTTTTAATGTTTTGGTTTTTCACCGGTCTTCCTTAGCTTTTCGATCAAACTTAAAAAAACTTTTTTGCGTGAAAAAGCGTGTTTTTGTTTTTTTTTCCTTTCACGAGAGTCATGGTTTTGCTTCCACGAGAGGCACGGTTGTGCTTTAGCGAGAGTCACGGCCGTGCCTCTCGGAAATGGAAAAAACACGCTTTTTGTTTTTTTTCCTTTCACGAGAGTCACAGTTTTGCTTCCGCGAGAGGCACGGTTGTGCTTTAGCGAGAGTCACGGCCGTGCCTCTCGTACGTTTTCTGTTTTTCTTTCTTTCAAAAGAGTCACGGTTTTTCTTCCACGAGAGGCATGGTTGTGCTTTCGCGAGAGTCACGGCCGTGCCTCTCGGAAAGGGGAAAAAACGCGTTTTTTATTTTTTTCCTTTCGCGAGAGTCACAATTTTGCTTCCGTGAGAGGCACGGATGTGCTTTCGCGAGAGTCACGGCCGTGCCTCCTCGGAAACGGAAAAAACGCGTTTTTTCTTTTCTTTTTCCTTCCGCGAGAGTCATGGTTTTGCTTTCACAAGAGGCGCGGTTGTGACTTCGTGAGAGGCACGGGCGTGCCTCTTTTGGAAAGGGAAAAAACCCGTGCTCCTTGTTCAGTTTTTTCGTCCGGTTTTTTTCGTGAAAAAAAAGTTCGTTAAAACCTATCAACATGGGATCTAGTTTTTAAGATCTCGATGCGAGGAATCCATCGGTGAAACCTGTTCGAGATTAGGACCCACGGTTTGAGAGATAAAACATTTTGAATAAACGGATCTACGAAAAAAGGGAAAACCCCGGTTGCAACAAGTGACGCACTGCATGTGCGCCACTTGTCGCAACCAGGGGAGTTGGAGTGATCTTTGCAACGAGTACTCCTCAACTAGTGATTTCGGCGTTCCCAACTCGCTACATCACGCAGCCGGGTCGCATCCAATGGGACTATGTTTTTTTTTCATTGGTGCACAAGTTTTTGGGTTTTATCTGATTTTCTGGGTTTTTTTGCCTCTTCAGTTTTTGTTTGGTTTCACAAGGTTCCGACGATTTATTTTTGTTTTTTAGGAAGAAAATGCTTTTCCTCTAGAAGCACAACTGCGCTCCCACGAAAGGGAAAAATATCGACTGTGTTCCCGTAAGGGTTACTTTTGTGGTCTGCGAGCACGTCAAGTGGTGTGTCTAGCCGCCACCATGTGTTGCATGCTGGGCACTCTCTCCAGGCTTCAGATTTCGTCTTTATATTTTTCTGTATGCGTCTTTGGTTTTAAGATGAGTTTTTTTTTTCATTTTTCATTTTTTGTTTATTGCCTGGTTTCCCCTAAATTTTGGAGGGATTTTTTGTTTGTTTGTGAAGCACATATGTGTTTCTCAAAAAGATGTGTTTCCATAGGAAATAAGATTTCCTTTGCGAGAAGCACAACCTCTACTTCCGCCATAAGCACAACATGTGCTTTCACGTGCTTCTGCAAGAAAGAAATATGTGCTAATACGAGAAGTAAATATGTTCTTTCACGATAAGTACATATTTGATTCCGTGAGAAGCACAATTGTGCTTTCCCGAGAAGCAGAGCCTTTGCTTCCCTAACAAAATTGAAAATTGCAACAGTGCTTATAGGCTCTGAGTTATATCCTCCTTTTTTTCGGGTTTTTTTTTCTGATTGCTGTATTTTTCCTTTTTTTTTCAGTTTTCGGCTTATTTATAGTTTTGAAACTCTCAATGCGAGAAATCCAACGATGAAAACGGTTCGGTATTAGGATGCATGGTGGAAGAGATAAAATGTTTTGAATAAGCGAATTCATGAAAAAAGGGAAAACTCTTTGGTTGCGACTAGTGGCGTGAATGCAATGTGCCACTCGTCAGCACCTGGGAAGATGGG